>JAWZYV010013186.1:0-600000 GCA_038373885.1 Cheiracanthium punctorium | reverse complement strand
AAGATGATAATATTTTATCCCTTGTGCAAGATGTAAAAGATGATATTTTGGAGTTCGCTGCTAGACAAGAATTATCACTTATAACAAGAGATGATTATCAAGAATTTCTAGAACTTGTTGTTATTTTCCTTGGAGGGATACCTGCCAGAGGAATCAGTTTCAGGCATCCAGGAGCAATGCACCATGCTTGTTGGATGTCTAAGGTGATATATTCTTTGAAGATATATATCTTTAAATCCCAATTCAAACTCGCAAAAAGGAAGAATGTGGTCTACGCAATGTCTGTGTTTTTATAGTCAGAGTGTACTTTAAAACGTGGATGACTGCTTCAGTTACTGAAGCCTCGCCATACAATGATTTTCAAATGATGAATAGTTTGTTAGACTATTCGAAGATTCATCAAGGAATCTCAAAAGCTGCATCAGAAAAGTTTGCAAAACACATGGGGTATTTTTCTGACTATCTTTCTGCACCGTCTCTTTTTGACAGCCAGTTCCCTCTTTCGACAAAAAAACGGGTAGTTGAAGCCCTAAAAAATCAAAAAGACACGAAGAATCCTGAGAAAAGGATAACAGTTTCCCATGAAACTTTCCATGAAAAGAAGTTAGAGGAATTTGTAACCCAACAGTCTTTCGAGCTCTTCAGAGTAATGAATATACCACATGGATTTCTCCAAGTAGACCCTGAACACTAGAACTCTGATTTCGATTACTGCACTGCCTTAAAATGTGTTCAGGCTATAAATGTTATAAATGATCATGCCGAGAGAGGTATTGCTTTGGTAAAAGAATATACTGGACTTCTTACACGAAGCAAACCTCAATTTCAGGTTTTGATGAAAGTTGTCGATGATCATCGAAAAGCCTATCCTGATAGCAGAAAAAAGTACTTGGCAAATTGAAATGTACTCAAATTAAAATTAGTATTTTACTTTATATATGTGTAGATGTATGCATTTGTGTTAATTAAAATTTAGTCGATTAATTTAATATTAAAATTCTGTCATTTTGGTATCATCAGTATTAACACAATTTTAAACGCAACTGTGCAACTTCAACCGCCTTGAGCTACCTTTAAAATCTTTTTTTTTCATTCAAACTTTTCCAACATTATTTTATACTGTAAAGGAACAAATTTAGAGGGTGAGACTGGAAAAAATAAATAAAAAGTTAAAATCGGCCTTTTTTGGACCACCCTAATGAGGGGGCGTGGTTTTTGGCTTCAAAAACGGGGAATATGGGCTTCTCCATTAGTTGAACCTCCTTGAGACCTCCGAAATTCCACCCTCAAATTTCGGACTCATTTGCTTGGTTACGAGAACCCGCTTGTAAGTCCTTGTCGAATAAAGTGCCGCGAGTTCAAGAACATCTCTATTCTTCCACGTTCGTTCAAGCGAACGTTCGGATGTTTCACGTCCAACTGACGTCATTCGCAACCTGGTAACATGTGTTGGTATTCTGGCAAGGTACGGTAGAGCTTTAGGTGCAGATTCTCCCGAATGTCTGCATTCTAGCCAGGGGGGTGGGATATCGGGATATATCCCCCCCCGAAATGTTTGGATTAGTGATGAAATTCCGTCTAGTTATACACATATAAGTTCATATTCCCCCGGAATATTTTCCAGGCTACGCGCCTGATTCTAACATCTCTTAAGAATTACGTCACACATCCGAACGTTCGATGAAAAGAACGATGCAGAATAGAGCCAAGCACACAAGTCTGACGATAAGAAGTCCATCTGAACCAAACTGAACTACTAGTCAGGATTTTTCAGTACCATTATCAGGCACAGCTGTTCTTCACTTGGGACGACGTTGTAGCAAACGAAATACTCAATACAGGTGCGGTATCAGTATTACATTTATTAAATTTCTGCATTTTGCTTTAAATATCTTGACTAAATGTAGTAAAATTCTATTTGGGAATTTGTTTATTCAATTCGGAGATTGATATGAATGGTTCATAAGTACTCATCGGTGTTGTCCTCCCTCCAAAAAATTAAAATAAGAAAGGAAAAGAAAAGGAAAATGGAGGGGGCGGGAGCTCTCAGTTATGAAGAAGTCTCAATTCGTTGACTGTAATTAATCCTAAAGATAATGAGCATTTATTAAATGTTTAATTGAATTATGTTTGGCACATTTAATTACGGTAAATTGACCAGCAAATAAACACGTAAGATTTTTTTAACGACTATGTCATTTTATCTCTCAACACCCTTTATTGAAAAATGTGTCCCAAAAGTGCGACATAATTTTACATATATTTAAATAGTATTAGTTCACAACAGCTTTAATCTATTGTTACACTATTTCGTAAGCTGTAGAATAGGCATCCCATGTATTTTTTACATATATTTAAATACTATTAGTTCGCAACAGCTTTCATCTATTGTTACACTATTTTGTAAGCTGTAGAATAGGCTTCCCGTGTATTTTTTACATGTATTTAAATACTATTCGTTCACAACAGCTTTAATCTAGTGTTACACTATTTCGTAAGCTGTAGAATAGGCATCCCATGTATTTTTCTATAAATAGGTTACACTCATAAAATTTCAACATAGGGTTACTAGGCGAAATACGCGAAAGAGGAGCGATAAAATAGTAAAGTCAATTAATATCGTTTAAATATGGCAATCGTGAAACTAAAAAATGAGGGGGCTTCAGAGGGATCTTCAACCTGACGAGGCTCGAACAGCCGAGTTTTTTTTTTTTTTTATCAAAATATATTATGTGGCTTTTCATATTTATCTGTATGTAGACAGTTTTCTATTATATGTGATTTACGTAAAAAAAAGAGAGCATTTAAATTGCTGAATTTTATTCTGGGGAGAGTAGTTTTCAATTAAAAAGCGGTACAATTGCGCAGTAAATGAACAGACGCTAGGAATTAGTCGTACTTTTACTGGAATTTCATGAAATTCCAAGTAAAGGAACACTGTACAATACGGATCAATCAATGATTGGGTTGGAGGAGAATTCAAACTTGTGAGTAATTTTACCCTGTAGCAGAGGCTCCCAACATTCCTTTCCTTTCGAACCTTCTACAAAATACAAAAGAATACAAAATACTAAAGAAAACGACGACCCCCCCCTTTGTGTAGTGGTTGTGTACTTATGTAATAATTTTTCGAACAGTGTTCGGTAGAAATATATTTAATTTAACGTGAACTTTATTGGTATGTTTACAAAATATTTAACTGGATAGATTTTCTTTTAGTTAGTTGCTGAGGAAACTGTAAAATTTATCGTTTAACTTTAAGTCGTGTATGCAATGTTACCTTGGGACACAAGGTTTTTAGATTAAGATGTGCACGGGACGGCTATACTGAGAATTCTTGGCTATTTTTTAAACTTTCCTTTTTGTTTACACATTGCATTTATTAATTACGCATTGAAAATTTTAAATTATGTGACAGCGAGAACTAACTTACTATACGACTCATAGCAAGTATTACTGTAGAAGAGTATTGTGGAATTTCCTCTCTCATGTTGCATGTACTAAATACATGTTAAGTACATGTCACATGTTGATTACCAAATGTAAAGTATTTCCACAATTCTCATGGGAGAATCTTGATATTTGTTACACTATGGTTCTGTTCGATGACCATGAATTTGCCGCAAGCCAGGTTCAACCACTATTAAACCGGGAGAACGCGCAGTGTTCCCTCTCAGGGAACACCCAACTCTCACGTTTTGACTGTTGCCAGTCACGAAGAATAGATTTGATTTTAAAAAAAATAGTGGCGGATGACATAGCTCTCACGAGAAACCTTTACCTTTTAGCACGTCATTTCCCGTAAAAAAACGGTCACGATTCTTTTTAACAGCACTGACATCTGCTGAAAAATGGAAGAATGCGAGAACAGCTGGATAGATGGCCCCATGCTGAGAAAAGGGCAGCCGTTGCCATCTCTCGACTTAACGACCAGCAAGAGGGCGGATGATCCAAACGTTCATCGCGTGCCACAGATCGAGAGACCCTTTTTTGACGACAGCTGGCTGTGTGCTGCATAGCCAGCTGTCGTCGAAAAAGGGGTCTATCGATCTGTGGCACGCGATGAACGTTTCGATCGTCCGCCCTTTTGCTGGTCGTTAAGTCGAGCGATGGCAACGGCTGCCCTTTTTTCAGCATTGGGAAAGGGTTGCGCCTCAAAGGGTTAAACCAGTGCTCAATTACTGGTACAGTACAGCAGGGGTGCCCAACCTCCAGGTCACGGACCGGTCTGTGGATCCAGTTTGGTACTGGGCCGCCAAAGCACACATTCAATTACTTCCATTTTATTCACTGTGGTGTGTTTCTATCGGATTTATGCTAATTTATACCTTTTGTCACACAAGATGCATTGTAACTATTTTAGTCTTTTGGTGTAACTGCATTGTATTTTGAACGCACGTTTAAGCAAATTAAAATTATTAAATCAAATTTTCTTAAATATAAGAAAGCAACGTCTCTCTTCCGCCATTGGTCTGCGATAGAATTATCAAACGTTGACCGGTCGGCGATGATAAAAAAAGGTTGGTGCTCACAGTAGTACAGCATTCATTGATATTCTTTCCATCCATACGGTAATATATATCCTTGCATTTAGAACATCCTGTTTGATTCTCGAAAGAAGGGAGTTCTTTTCATTCCTGCTTGAAAAGCCGGTTTTCCAGCACTGACAGTATTTTGGGTTGGGGGGGGGGGGGGTATAATAAGTTCGATAACTGAAAGTACATTTTTGTGGCGATGACACGATGCAACCTTCAACCTCCTAAATCAAGATTGTCAGGCCTAGGGTTTCCAGGTCGCCAAACCAAATAGCCGGACACACCAGCCAGTTTGACAGGACATTTGGCTAAAAAGGCAGGACAGCCTACAATATTGAGAATTTTGACTCGGTATTAATAGGTACGATAAAAAAATTGTATGTAAAAATCAAGCTTTTTTGATTATTACCATGAATTTTGTTAAATTCTAATGAAATACAAATAACATCGAATGCCAAATCAGTTCAAGTACTTTATGACTAATCAGCCTAACAAAAGCCGGAGACGCAATCAAAAAGCCTAACAATGTCCGGCTTTATCCGGACGCCTGGCAACGCTAGTCAGGCCTAATATTTCTGGTTACCTTTCCGATTGTGGTATAAGTGGGGAAGGATGTGAGTAGTAGTTCTGCAATATACGAAAAACTAGGCAAGAGTACAAACTTTAGATAGAAAAATTCTAAGACCTTCGCATTAGAAACATTTCAGTTTGATAGGTTTGCAGATCATGACCCTTTAGTGAGGAAAATCGCAATATTTTTAAGATACTTGCTTTTTATCCTTTAACCCTTTAACGCGCAGTGTTCCCGCTCTGAGAACACCCAACTCTGACGTTTCGTCTGTTGCCAGTCACGGAGAAAAGATTGGATTTCCATAAAAAATAGTGGCGAGTGACACAGCTCCCGGAGAATCCTTTACGTTTTAGCACGTCATTTACCGTCAAAAAATGGTCACGATTCTTTTCAACAGTACTGACATCTGCTGAAAAATGGAAGAATGCTAGAACACAGAGCCTTATTATCGCATGGGCAAATCGGGACTTTGCCCAGGGCCCCCGGCTCAAAAGGGCCCCCTCCCCAATAACAAGTGTTGTTCTGAAATATTCTTTTTTATATCAAAATTTTAAGAAAAATAAAACAAATTTCATAGATGTGGGGCCCCCAAATCCATCAATGCCCGGGGCCCCAGTTGGTCATAATCAGGCTCTGCTAGAACAACTGTGGATAGATTGCCCCATGCTGAAAAAAGGGCAGCCGTTGCCATCGCTCGACTGAACGACCAGCAAGAGAGCGGACGATCGAAACGTTCCTCGCGTGCCACGGATCGCGAGATCCTTTTTTGGCGGCAGCTGGCTGTGGCGCACAGCCAGCTGTCGTCAAAAAGGGGTCTCTAGATCCGTGGCACGGGATGGAACGTTTCGATCGTCCGCTCTCTTGCTGGTCGTTCAGTCGAGCGATGGCAACAGCCGCACTTTTTTCAGCATTGGGAAAGGGTTTCGCCTCAAAGGGTTAATTTTTAAGATCGCTGCTTTTAATGCTAAGCAATGCCCCACCAGTGGCCGAGCGCTTGGCTCTCTGAACTGAGAGACGGAAGGTGCCTGTTTCAAAACGAGGTCGCGTCCACCGACCTAAGCGTTCGGAGTTTTTCGTGGTTTCTTCCGAAACTTAGCATACATACGGGTTAGGACCCCTTAGAAAGACTCCCCCTCTCCCCCACGCAGGGCACCCCACCCATATTCCTAAATACCTCGTGTAGATATAGTTGACCGTAACCCCTCAACAATAGCATTAATCCAAAGCAAATGGTTTTCAGTGCAAGACTATGACAAATTTAACCCTTTGAGGCGCAACCCGTTCCTATTGCTGAGAAAAGAGCAGCCGTTGCCATCGCTCGACTTTACTACCAGCAAGAGGGCGGACGATCGAAACGTTCATCGCGTAGCACCGTCCGCTATCTTGCTGGTAGTTAAGTCGAGCGATGGCAACGGCTGCTTTTTTTCAGCATTGGGCAATCGATCCAGCTTTTCTCGCATGCTTCCATTTTTCAGCAGATGTCGATGCTGTTAAAAAGAATCGTGACCATTTTTTGTATGGGAAAGGACGTGTTAAAAAGTAAAGGATTCTGGTAGAGCTATGTCACCCGCAACTATTTTTATAGCAATCCAATCTATTCTTCGTGACTGGCAACATTCAAAACGTCAGTGTTGGATGTTCCGAGAGCGGGAACACTGCGTGTTGTTAAAGGGTTAAAAAGTTCTCTGGCTGTAGCCTACCTATAGCACAAAAGAGCAGTAATGTAATTACCGGTTCGTGGCAAGAGAATTTGCAGCGTGGTTTTAAATAAACAACGTTAAGCTGCACGGATTTAAATCTGAATTTTTTCGTAATATTGGGTTGTAACGAAAGTTTCCCGCCACTGCAAACATCGTCAGCACACAGTTCTCGTTGGCGTATTTGCTCCTATTTTGTCAAACGATTTTTGGCATTTGAAAGAAAGAGGCTTACTTTATAACACTGTGTTGTGAAATCTGTAAAAAATAGTTATCATTAAGTATAAGGTGTCCCAAATGGAACTATCACTCTAAAGGATTAGAACCATCATTGACTTATTCCACTTGTGTTGCAAAAAGTACTATTGTTGTATCATGTGACACTGTGCGGGTTTGGTACCGAAAGTTCAGAAAAAGTTATCTAAGGACTTGGAAGGTTAGTTTCTCAGGCAGATATGGCGGAAAACTTTCGGTACAACCTGATATTTTAGAACATCCTTAACAGATGTAATTCATGACCTATATTGAAATAAATCTGATGTAAAATGAGGGGCAAATAACTTTAAATCGGTCTACTAGATGAACCTTTTCCTTTTTCAGGTGTCAAAACCCAACGCTAGACGAGGATGGAGAATTCTATCGGCAAAATGGCTGTTTGCAAGCGAGCGTCCTGCTGTTTGTTACAGCTGTCAGTCGGACTTATCTTCTGTTTTTTGCTCGGCTGGCTGGCTTACTTCACATACCAATCTGTGACGGGCAGTGTCCCGTACTGCTCAGCATGGACGGACATACCCGGTCGCTTGGCAATTTTATCGATTTCCTACTACATCGCCAGCATGTGCGGTTGCTTTCCTCTTCCCAGACGTTGCCTGCCGAACTGGTTCCCTGCGCCATTTACTTTCTGGCGATTCCAGGCCTGGTACGACCTGATCAACAGTTGCCTGCCGTATCCGTCCGTCGAAACTGTCCACAGACTTCGCAGGAACGCGATATACGCGCGGGGCAGCCCCGAATTACCCTTGTTCCGGGACGAACAGGAGCGCTTCTACGACTGCGTGCCTGCCATGAGAAGGCGTTCGGCTCCCGTGCGTATCGCGCATCCCCGCTCTTACGTCAGGCCGGATTGTGCGTCACCCTCCCCGGACGTAAACGCAGAGGTTCCCGAGAGCACCAATGCGTCCAGGGAGTCGTTCATGTCTTTCGACTCTCCACTAGGTGGCCACATTGTACCAATGGTCAAAGGGAGATCGAGGAAGCCTAAATATCTGCCAGACTCTGTCAAATCGAAAAGGAAATCGCCGAAGCGTCTTATGTATGGAGACCGGACTGCTGTTGCGCATGCGCCCGACGAATCGGGCGATTCTGATGCATCTCGAAACAGCGAGATGAAAGCATCCAATTATCCATACTCTCGAGGATTACTTACAAGTTCAGAAATGGAAGGATCTGAAACGACGACTGATTCAAGAGGGGATAGCTCTTCGGATGTCCTACGTTCAGCAGATCTTTATGTGAATTATGCAGAGCTAAACCAATCGGAGGCAAATCATGATTATGGCTCTTGGTGGTTACGTTCAGCAGATATTCCGCCATCTGTGAATTATTTATCGGAGGAATGGAGAGAACTCGATAGAAAGTTCAAAACGGAAACTGAAGCAAGAGCCGCCAACACTATACTCGCCAATGAAGACGCAGACCCTATTTCTACAACGAATCCATCAGGGTCAACTGACAAAGATTCACCTCCGACAAAGAAAACCAAACCAGATACCACAACTGGGGAAAGTAGTGGAATAACCGCTTGCATGGATGCTGGTAGAGCAGAATTGGAGCCACTTGCCATAGAAATTCCGAAGCCATCGGGGTCAACTGACAAAGATTCACCTCCGACAAAGAAAACCAAACCAGATACCACAACTGGGGAAAGTAGTGGAATAACCGCTTGCATGGATGCTGGTAGAGCAGAATTGGAGCCACTCGCCACAGAAATTCCGAAGCCTCAGTCACAGACTGAAAAGTTTCCAAGAGGATCCTTCTCAACGGGCACATTTTCATTGGCCGACAGACACAAGAAGTTGCTTGCACCCAGAAAGTTCCATCGAAGATCTAGGGGAGCTCACCTTATGTCCAGATCTACTCCAGGAATCGTGAACCTCGGCAATTTCCAGCCTCGCACGCACAATAGAGGCGGTTCTGGCTTGCCGCACCGCAAAAGACGTTCCGGGTCGATCACATCTTCCATGCCGAACTTGGCTCAAATCGTAAAGGACAGCACAGACACCAGAGGCATTCCTTTACTGCCGATCCTTCAGAGTAAAGTGGATCTTCTGAAGAAACAAATCCAGGCACATGAAAGGCGTCTATATGCTGGTGCAGTAGAACTGAAGCAGAGTACTGGAACGGTAAAAGGTGCTCTTGGCCACCAAGCTGCTAGAACTGATGATGCAGATGTGTCCGAGGCGAGGTCTGAGAAGGCCAAAGAGCAGCAGAACAAGGAAGGTGTACCTAGGTCATCTGCAGCTTCGCCGAAAAAAGATTTTGATTCAGATAAAGATACGTAAGGAAAATTGTATTATTTCTCAAAAAATGCATGTGACAAGACGTTTTAGTTGCTGCACTTTTAAATCAGCACGAGAAAACTCCTAAACTTTATACCATTTTCATTTCTCCATAAGAATGTTTTAGCTAATTGTATACTTTTGACGGTGTGAAATGTTTAGAATAAAACGTTGAGAACAATGATTGTGTTGAATTTTTTTGAAAGTTTCATCCAGTTAAGATTTTTAACTCCTTACCGTACGATACAGGGTGTCCCAAAGAAAGGGGGGGGGGTAACACGCTTTCTTTATCTACTTGGAGATAAGTGGGAAATGCAGATTGCAAAAATGTTCAAAGTAAGGTAGGAAAAATATTACTTTCAGAAAAAATTCCTCTGGTTTTTTTTTTTTTTAAAGTTACTTTTTAAATTTGTATACGATCCACGCATAAAGAAATTCCAATTTAGTAAAATGTCCCATATACTAATCGGTTCGCGTAATAAATTTGAGAATTATCTCCATATTTCTGACACTTTAAAATATAAGTATATGGTGACTTGAAGCACTTTTCAATGTCTCTCGAAGGAAACAAAACTAGGCTAGATGATTGCGTTTCAGGTTTGTAGAAAAATTATGCAAGAAAACAGGGTTTTGCAATTTTTTAATAACTTATACATGTATAGCATCTGAACATGTTTGTTTAAAGATAGGTTAGTGACGTTTTAGGATTAAAGGGTGGGATTTTGTATAGCCTCATCAGTGTACCGGACACACTTTACTAACCCAGAATTTTTTTGTATGTGGGTCATATACAAATTTAAAAATTTGGAAAATGAAAATTAATGGGAAATTTTTTCTTAACCTAGTTTTTCCTTCTCATGTTATTTTGAACATATTTACATTGGCCACTGAATTCTTATAGAAAAAGAATCGAAGTGCGTTTTCCACCTTTTTGGGACCTCCTGTATACCAGCGTTTAGTGTAAATTTGCGAGTTAGTTGTAACCCTTTAACGCGCAGTGTTCCCGCTCTGGGAACACTCAACTCTGACGTTTTGACTGTTGCCAGTCACAAAGAATAGATTGGATTTCTATAAAAATAGTTGCGGGTGACAGCTCCACGACAATCCTTTACTTTTTAGCACGTCGTTTCCCGTCAAAAATTGTCGCGATTATTTTTAACAGCACTGACATCAGCTGAAAATGGAAGAATGCGAGAATAGCTGGATAGATTGCCCAATGCTGAAAAAAGGGCAGCCGTTGCCATCGCTCGACTTAACTAACAGCAAGAGATGTGGACGATCGAAACGTTCATGCCGGCACAGCCAGCTGTCGTCAAAAAAGGGTCTCTAGATCTGTGTCACGCGATGAACGTTTCGATCGTCCGCCATCTTGCTGATAGTTAAGTCGAGCGATGGCAACGGCTGCCCTTTTTTCAGCATTGGGAAAGGGTTGCGCCTCAAAGGGTTAATTAGTTTGGAATTGGTAAATGCCTGTTGTTAACCCTTTTAGCGGTCAATTTTTTTTACTGAAATGCTTCCAAAAAAGGCATATGATGAAATATTCCCGCTCACTCACTAGGAAGAGAAACCCAGATGAAAAGCATTTCAGTTACATTGATAAGCCCCGCAAGCTATTGAAAAATATTAATACTAAATAGTCTCTTCACAATAATGAAATATACGGGCAAATCAGAAAGGGAAAGGAGAAAATATCGATGCCCGTACGCTGTACGGGCAAACCAGTTGAGGCCAATTTTGGGTAGCACGTACACTGTACGGGCAAACCGCTTAACCCTTTAACGTGCGGTGATCCCGCTCTGGGATCACCCAACTCTGACGTTTTGACTGTTGCCAGTCACGAAGAATAGATTTGACTTCTATAAATATAGTTGCGGGTGATATGGCTCCACGAGAATTCTTTACTTTTTAGCACGTCATTTCCCGTAAAAAAATGGTCACGGTTATTTTTAACAGCACTGACATCTGCTGAAAAATGGAAGAACGCGAGAACAGCTGGATAGATTGCCCAATGCTGAAAAAAGGGCAGCCGTTGCCATCGCTCGACTTAACTATCAGCAAGATGGCGGACGATCGAAACGTTCATCGCGTGACACAGATCTAGAGACCCTTTTTTGACGACAGCTGGCTGTGCCGGCATGAACTTTTCGATCGTCCACATCTCTTGCTGTTAGTTAAGTCGAGCGATGGCAACGGCTGCCCTTTTTTCAGCATTGGGAAAGGGTTGCGCCTCAAAGGGTTAATTAGTTTGGAATTGGTAAATGCCTGTTGTTAACCCTTTTAGCGGTCAATTTTTTTTACTGAAATGCTTCCAAAAAAGGCATATGATGAAATATTCCCGCTCACTCACTAGGAAGAGAAACCCAGATGAAAAGCATTTCAGTTACATTGATAAGCCCCGCAAGCTATTGAAAAATATTAATACTAAATAGTCTCTTCACAATAATGAAATATACGGGCAAATCAGAAAGGGAAAGGAGAAAATATCGATGCCCGTACGCTGTACGGGCAAACCAGTTGAGGCCAATTTTGGGTAGCACGTACACTGTACGGGCAAACCGCTTAACCCTTTAACGTGCGGTGATCCCGCTCTGGGATCACCCAACTCTGACGTTTTGACTGTTGCCAGTCACGAAGAATAGATTTGACTTCTATAAATATAGTTGCGGGTGATATGGCTCCACGAGAATTCTTTACTTTTTAGCACGTCATTTCCCGTAAAAAAATGGTCACGGTTATTTTTAACAGCACTGACATCTGCTGAAAAATGGAAGAACGCGAGAACAGCTGGATAGATTGCCCAATGCTGAAAAAAGGGCAGCCGTTGCCATCGCTCGACTTAACTAACAGCAAGAGATGTGGACGATCGAAAAGTTCATGCCGGCACAGCCAGCTGTCGTCAAAAAAGGGTCTCTAGATCTGTGTCACGCGATGAACGTTTCGATCGTCCGCCATCTTGCTGATAGTTAAGTCGAGCGATGGCACGGCTGCCCTTTTTTCAGCATTGGGATAGGGTTGCGCCCCAAAGGGTTAAGGGGTTAATCAAAAGTTATCTAGTGAAGGGTCTAACATGACCAAATGCCTCTTTGGAGAAGGGGAAAACACACCAGAAAATGAAAATCTACGGCTCAGATAGGATTAAAATAAGACATAAACATCCTGAGTCCTGGCTGTCAAATGATTAGTATCAGAGGTCCCATTTTTGTGAAAATTACTTATTTTTGTGAATTTTCATACCAATTTTAAACAAGTCACCTTTTTGTTAAAATAATTCATAAAACAGATTAAAATGTAGGGTAAAATGCCAATGAAGGGTAACTTTCATCAACTGTATATTTGTGAAAGGTCGGTTTTAATAGATTGTAATTTTGTGAAGGGGCAGCAAAACGGACTCGAATTTCGTCTGCATCGACCCCTGGGTAGTTAATTGTTAAAAAATGTTTATGAATCTTCCATTAAAATAAAACATTACCTAAAACTTCAGTTTACCTTTTTGAAGGATAATTTTTTTTCCTCCTTAACCTTTTACAGGCCTGTTGGTCATAAAAGGTCTGTAAAATGTTCACAAATGGGAACATCAAATTAAAAATTTATTGAAAAATGAAATTTTATCCACATTGACCTGAAAAAAATGAGCAAATATAGTTAAAAGATGACGTGATACTTTGAAATAGAAGTTGCATTAATATCATGAGTGGGGAAATTAGATAAAAAAATCGTAAGTCATTTTCATAAATTTTTACGGAGCTATCTTGATACACTCTCCTCCCCCTTCAAACTTAATTCATATCTTTACTTAAATTTAAAAATAAATCTTTCATTTATTATTAATATGTATTTCACTTGTTATTTAAACCACCCATCAAAGTATAGACCCCCTAAAAGCAGAGCCTGATTATGACCGACATAGGCCCCCGGGCATTGATGAATTTGGGGCCCCCCATCTATCAAATTTGTTTTATTTTTCATAAAATTTTGATATAAAAAATATTTCAGAATAGCATTAGGAGGGAAAACAATTCCTTTTTTCAAATCTTCAGAAGAAAAAAAAAAAAAAACTAATATAGCATCAGCGAAAAAGATAAATTCTGACAAAGTCGTAGATTATCCCATTTATGCCTAGTGTCCCTTTTTTGGGACGGCATTTTCGCTATTAGTCGAAAACGTTATTTATTTTTCCTAGCCTTTGTTCATGAGTAGTGAGCCTCAACTCTACAAAATATTTTAACATGACCAAGTAGGATGTTGATATTTCGATTTTTATGCATAATGATTTTAAAAGATATCAGTAAAAATCGAAGAAAGTCGCAAAAATATCCAGGCACAAATGGGTTAAAAAAACAAAATTCCTAACAATCTTATTAGAGTTGTAAACAATTTAAGTCAACTCTTTCAAATAAGATCATGTAAGTAGCAAATCGCAGAAAGCGATTTTGCTCGCTTCCCCAATAAGCAGCAGAAGGTGACGCTTAGGTTCTCAACATTCGTTCATTTGAGAACGGTCATTGGCGGAAAACGTGGCTTTGTATCCTTAAATATCCGAGTTAGCCGAAAAAAAATTTCAATGACGTCACATGAAAGTACTCTATCGCTTCGAGCCTATCTTCGAACAGTAGTCCATGGCGTTGCAGGAAGAAATGCTCCGATAGGCTGAAATTTCGGCAGACGCTGATATTTTTCGTTCGGAAAGCAGACAGCCGGAATTCATTGTTGCCAAGGTAACGATAGAGAAAATTGGTCTAAAAGTTGTTCCACAAGAAAGTTGCTCGGATTTCCAGCAAGTGTGATAACGCTATAAGGCGTACGGTCGTGGGTTCGATTCACTTTCATACCCGGAGTGTTAAAGTTAATGCAAGATTGTGGACACAGACAGTTTTTGCTTAGTGCCTGTAAAAACTGTCACTGCGTTGTCCATTTTACTCCCCAAGTCTTTGAAAGCGGGTTCTTTAATTCAAGCACATGTCTGAAAATAAATGTTTCAAATACAACATGTCAATGGCTGCATTCGTAAACGACAAATTTGTTGCACGAGTTTTCGTAAATTAGAACGCGTTTATTCAGTGCTATCAGTTTCTTTTGCCTTGACGAACAGGTTCAGTTTATTTAGTTTCGTCGGCTAGGCGATTTGCTTGTTTTCAATTCGCGTCTGTTGTTATTTATGTCGAAAATAGATTTTTAGTACATACTCAATGTAAAATCAACAAGATTAAAAAAGAAAGAATAGCCACCATTTAAGTGCACTGATCAAAATTTAGAAGTTTCAATTTAAACTTGGATTTTTTCAGAAGTATTTAGCAAGAGGAGTTCAGATTTCGCTAATAACGGTTTATATCAAATTCAATCTCAGGACTAAAAATATGCATTTTTGATTTTAATAAAATGAAAAATACTAGAAAATGATGAACTTTGAAAATTCTGTACCTTCGTTGAAGTTTCTAGCGTGTGCATGAATTTTCCCCTCGAAAAAATAATAGTTGCAGCATCAGCAAACATAAAATACTTTTCATAACAACGGACTCCATTTCATAACAACAACAACAACGTACAGCAAGTGAATCTTCTCAACAAACTGGATGAACTTGCTCCGTGCTCAGTTTACTTAGTTTGAAACTAACCGCACCCAGTTTTATATACGAACGCTCTAGTTTATAAACTGAATGCACTCAGTTTCGTTTACGAACACCTTAGATGGAAACTCGTTGCACGAGTGTAACTGGTTTGTCGTTTAAGAATGCGGCCCTTCTTGTTCTTGAAAGAAACCAGAATAACTCATTACACCTGCTCCAGGTTTTTGCCGAAAACTAGAAGCACGAGTTGATGAATCTACGAACACGGCCCAAATTTGTGTCGAGCGGCTGACTTCGGCCATCAAAAGAAGCAAATTCGGACTTGGCCATGGAACGATCATCCATATATTCTAAAAGAGCCACACGAAATATGCCCGTAAGATGGCACTGTGAGTTGTAATCATGAAGTTCATGTTGGACGCATGCGTGCGTCAGTAGTAGATTGCTTCATAATTCATCACTATGCGGTTGACGTCGCTTATGTAGCTAATCATTAAAGAGGGTCGAGTATTTTTCTTACAGAACTCTGGCGCTGTTTCGAACGTCTGCCGCTAGTCGATGATCGTCCTATATCCAATTTCGTGGAAGCAAATTAAATGAAATATAAGTCCTCTGGCAATTACCCGTAAAAGGCAGACTTCTTTTATTTGCAATTGACTCCAGGTAAGGCACATTCTTTCTACAACCATAATCTTTTATTGTATTGGGAGAACCAGTAAGTAATACTTTTCTTTTGTGAATTAATGTTTCGTCAAGCCAAAGCTATTGAAGCTAATAACTGCTCATAATCTAATAATAATCTCAGGAACGACATTACAAGCGAAAAAATTGATTAAAAAGAAAATCGGGGAAAATTCAGGCGTGTCAGTCAGCCGAGTTAAATTTCGAAAATCGAATTATTTTAAGACAAGAGTTTCTTAAACTGTGGGTCGCCAAAAAGTTTAGCGATTTTGGAAATTTTATTTTAACTTATTACAATAATTGTAGCACATTTTCGTCATCAACATTTTTGTCTTTAATCACCGTAAAATCAAAGTGTAGGTCCAGTGTGAAGAATATTGAAGTGCTTCGTCCTTCGGTGTCGACTATTTTGCCAAGATTGAGTAGTATAATTAAAAAATAAACAGGTACTCTTCCCATTGATACTTAACCCTTTCACTCTCAATCCGCCCGTACCGGCTTTAGATGCACGCTCCCAGTTCCAGCCTTACGCCAGGACGAAGCTTCGTCCCCCCCCCCGTGCTTTGCAACATCCATTTAAGAGTGTCAAGTGTGAAAAACCCCTTTCTCGTGTTTGCTATTGTAACCCCCTTCCCCCTTTGGGTGAAAAGCTGCATTTACGAACGGGTGCTTTTTGAAATGCTTCGGGGAGGCACGCCCACGGATTCTTTGCACTCCTGTTTTGACAGAGATATATCTACACAGGTACAAAAGAAACGTGTTTCGTGGGGGGGAAATCATTCAAAAACATTTCTCGGGCGTTTCCGGTATTTTGAGCAAGCATTCCAAATCAAAGCTTGGGAGCGAAAGGGTTAATCCTCAAATAGGCGTTGTTAGAAGTACGGGAGGCATTCTTAGCAGTGACCTTCCAAGTGGCTGCACTTAAGAGTCCTCTGAGTCGGCTTGCGGAGATTCAAGTCCCAATGATATGCTATGGAGAAAAGTGCCTTAACGCCTAATCATTTTTCTCAGAAAGAATTGGGTACTTTTAAATGAAATTTTCCTGTGTGAATCTTGAGAACTGTTCGCAAGGATTGCGCGAATCGGATTTGAGTTAATTGAGCCGTAAGAGATTTTATTGCAGTCTGAAAAATAACGTAAATTCTAGACTGCAATAAAATCTCTTTCGGCTCAATTAACTCAAATGTGATTCGCGCAGTCCTTGCGAATAGTTCTCAAGATTCACACAGGAAAATTTTTATTTAAAAATACCTAATACTTTCCGAGAAAAATGATTAGGCTTTAAAGCACTTTTCTCCATAGCAAAGCATTGGGACTTGAATCTCTGCAAGCCGACTACAGAGGCCGGTTAATGGACTGACTATAGTTCATACTTGACTTGCCCAAGTAACTGAATTTACTTTTATAATTGTATTATATTTTTAAGTTACTTAGAAGAATGAAAATTTTAAATATTTCTTTATTATTCTAATTAAGTAAAACTGCAATATCACATTACAAGTGAAGAAGCGGACAGTTTTATACATGCGTGTGTGTAGGAATCGCGTAATGCTTATGGGGTCGTACAAAATTTTCGTAAATATTATGCAGTCCCCAAGCACAAAAGTTTAAGAATCCCTGTTAACAACCGTTCAAAAGTTAACCCCCCCCCCAAAAAAAAAAAAAAAAAAAAAAACGGAAAAAAAATTGTATATTATGGTTACGTTTTCGCAGCATTAGTTTCATTTATAAGAATTTTCGCTTAAAACAATAATTAATACACTTAAATGTATCGCAAAATTTTGAACCCTTTTGAATAATACAATTAATTTGTTTTCACGGGGATGGTAAATGTTGTATTGAAAAATCTAATGTTGACACATGACGTCCTTGTACGACATCTGTTAAATCATAAATATTTTCGGTACACTTCGTGTAAACTCTTTTTCATTTGAAAGAGGTACAATACTACAATAAATCTAAGGTTGTGCTATTTTCAGCCAAGCGTTTACGATATCGTCAAGCTGGGTTCAGTTTTAGATTTATTTTCGGCACTTAATTTATCGATAATTCGCCAGAATCCGACAAGATTTTTAGGGCAGAGCCGAAATAGTGATTGGCTACATAATTTTAATGAATTGAAAGTACCCTTATAAATTAATGTATTCAAAGTATTTTGGGTGACCCTGTTAATAAATTACCCAATCATTTTCAATAAAACAAGAGAGAGACGCACAAGTATGTTAGAATAGTTCTAAATTCAAATTCTCAGCACTAAAATATTTACAATTATGACAAATACGCAATTATTTTTCGAGCGAAATTTGGCGATATTTCGAAAAAAGTCGCCAACCGTCATCGACCTTGGCGAGATTTCGGGCATGGACCTTAACAAATTGAAACTCTTTCGGGTGTCCCTGTCAATAAATTAGGAAGTCTAATGGAACAAAAAAAAAGGTGCACAACTAAGCGATACAATAATCCTAAATATAAAATTTCGAATCTACGACCAATAGTTTTCCAAGCTACGTACATACGTGTAGACGCCTGGGGGGGGGGGGGAAACTAGACAAAATGGACATGCGATTGGGAAATATCTCTTGTACATGCACGTATACGAATATATTCATGCGCACGTTGAAACAACTCGCAAAAACTTTTCAAATAATTAGTTAGTTGTTAGAGCAGGGGTTCCCAAACTTTTTTTCCCGCGTGGCACCCTTCTCAGGCTAAAAACACTTAGCGGCACCCTTGTCAGGCTAAAAATCATTTCGGGGCACCCTTGTCAGGCTGAAAACGTTTCGGGGCAGGTTATCTTTAAAGCAATATGAATATGAAAGTTAGAATGAAACAGTTTGGATACATTTATGTTTATTGGGCTTACTATTACACTATCTTGGAAAAGGGATCTATAATTTTGCCCCCACCCCTCTCCATATTTCAGGGAATTCCTGTAAAATAGTGGTGACTGGACACCGAACTCTCTCGAACTTGAGTAAAATATTTTTGTTTCGCCTGCTTGATCATCGGCTTGGCAAACTTTTTTGTGAGATATCGGTTCGGAGGAATTTTTTTGATTATGCTTCCCCAAAACTTACTTTTCTTGTTTATCTCCACGGCACCCCTGGTAAACGCTCACGGCACCCAGTTTGGGAACTTCCTTGTTAGAGGATTGCTTTTGACTCTGCTGAAACGTAACATTAATGTAAAAGATGAACATCCTGCACAGAAAATTCGTAGATCGAGAAAAACCCCTCGCCCTTTAGGATATCGGATTGGTTCAGGACATTCTGCTACTCTCATGATTATGTATTACCCTTGAGTTTTAATCCATGATCGTATTGCTTGATTGATAAAAAATTAGTAAATAGACTATTTACAATCGGTATTCTGTTCTTTTTATTTAATAAACCTTTTTCTCTTGCAGAATTTTTATCGTATGCTAATCGACCATGGAAGGACAAGGCACCTGGAGGCAAAATTTGAAACAAGCCTGCGGCTCACTGCTTATAATTTTGGCGGTATTTATCGGAATTGCGGGTCTTATACTTATGTTTTACTTGACTTTCGCAATGCTAGTCGCCAAGTCGTCTCACGCCAAACTCTGGCCAGACATTCTAGGTAGAACGGTCATTTTCTTAATTTGCTATTTCTTGGCCGGTGGGCCCTTGCCGAGCGTAAGCTCGTTGAGAGAGCTTTGCTCTTCATTTTGGAGGCTTCGGCCGTGGATGAATTCCTCCTACAAGACCTACATTCTCGGACCTTTGTCTTGCGTGGTGAACAGAGTTTTGAGGAAGACGGTAAACGCTTCAGAAACGCCGCTGCTGCAAGTGGTAAACGAAGAGCAGTTCGTTGATTATCTTCCTGGGACATCTGAGACTACTGCAGTTCGCAATCAGGACGCATCCACAAGCAGAGCCCTTGACATTAATCGAAGTTCCAATAATTCTAGAGACACAAGTTCGATGGTTTCGGCATTGGCACTTTCTCGGTGTAAAAAAGAAGGATTTGACGATTGTGAGCCTCTTATTCCAAATCCACTAGGAATAACTACAGTCAGCCACCAGGACACATCTAGGAGGACTCGCGGAACTCGGGATATCAGTCAGAGTCCAACCGGCTCCTTCGCGTCTTCCGATTCACCGGTAGGTGGCTATAATTTTACAATGATGAAAGGAAAATCGAACAAGTTACCGTATATTCCGGATTCCATTATTTCAAATTCGGAATCGCCAGACAATGCTCCCAGAATCTCGAGAGATGCAGCTAATAACGAGCAAATGTTGCTCATATCCCAGCAGGATTCTATTAGAGAAACTGGTGACCACGACAAAGTTGTTTTTATGCCTACTAGAGCAGCCGAAGATCGAGGCAAAGTTGCTTTTGTGCCTACTAGAGCAGCCGAAGATCCAGGCAAAGTTGCTTTTGTGCCTACTAGAGCAGCCGAAGATCCAGGCAAAGTCGCTTTTGTGCCTACTAGAGCAGCCGAAGATCCAGGCAAAGTCGCTTTTGTGCCTACTAGAGCAGCCGAAGATCCAGGCAAAGTTGCTTTTGTGCCTACTAGAGCAGCCGAAGATCCAGGCAAAGTTGCTTTTGTGCCTACTAGAGCAGCCGAAGATCCAGGCAAAGTTGCTTTTGTGCCTACTAGAGCAGCCGAAGATCCAGGCAAAGTTGCTTTTGTGCCTACTAGAGCAGCCGAAGATCCAGGCAAAGTTGCTTTTGTGCCTACTAGAGCAGCCGAAGATCCAGGCAAAGTTGCTTTTGTGCCTACTAGAGCAGCCGAAGATCCAGGCAAAGTTGCTTTTGTGCCTACTAGAGCAGCCGAAGATCCAGGCAAAGTTGCTTTTGTGCCTACTAGAGCAGCCGAAGATCCAGGCAAAGTTGCTTTTGTGCCTACTAGAGCAGCCGAAGATCGAGGCAAAGTTGCTTTTCTGCCTACTAGAGCAGCCGTAGATCGAGGCAAAGTTGCTTTTCTGCCTACTAGAGCAGCCGTAGATCAAGGCAAGCTTGCTTTTCTGCCTACTAGAGCAGCCGTAGATCAAGGCAAGCTTGCTTTTCTGCCTACTAGAGCAGCCGTAGATCAAGGCAAGCTTGCTTTTCTGCCTACTAGAGCAGCCGTAGATCAAGGCAAGCTTGTTTTTATGCGTACTAGAGCAGCCGAAGATCGAGGCAAAGTTGCTTTTATGCCTAATAGAGCAGCCGAAGATCGAGGCAAGCTTGTTTTTATGCGTACTAGAGCAGCCGAAGATCGAGGCAAAGTTGCTTTTATGCCTAATAGAGCAGCCGAAGATCGAGGCAAAGTTGCTTTTATGCGTACTAGAGCAGCCGAAGATCGAGGCAAAGTTGTTTTTCTGCCTACTAGAGCAGCCGAAGTTCGAGGCAAAGTTGCTTTTGTGCCTACTAGAGCAGCCGAAGGTCCAGGCAAAGTTGCTTTTGTGCCTACTAGAGCAGCCGAAGATCCAGGCAAAGTTGCGTTTCTGCCTACTAGAGCAGCCGAAGATCCAGGCAAAGTTGCTTCTGTGCCTACTAGAGCAGCCGAAGATCCAGGCAAAGTTGCTTTTCTGCCTACTAGAGCAGCCGAAGATCGAGGCAAGCTTGTTTTTATGCATACTAGAGCAGCCGAAGATCGTGGCAAAGTTGTTTTTATGCCTACTGCAGCAGCCGAAGATCGACGCAAAGTTGTTTTCATGCCTACTGCAGCAGCCGAAGATCGACGCAAAGTTGTTTTCATGCCTACTAGAGCAGCCGAAGATCGACGCAAAGTTGTTTTCATGCCTACTAGAGCAGCCGAAGATCGACGCAAAGTTGTTTTCATGCCTACTAGAGCAGCCGAAGATCGACGCAAAGTTGTTTTTATGCCTACTATAGCAGCCGAAGATCGAGGCAAAGTTGCTTTTATGCCTACTACAGCAGCTGAAGATCAAGGCAAAGTTGTTTTTATGCCAAGAGATGAAACTGATATTTCTCCTAGAGTATCCTTTTCTAATTATTCGAGAATTCCATACAAGTGGTTAGGTTCATCTAGAAATTTTCCCGGTGTAGCAGAAAAGATTCAGAAAGATAATCTTTCAGAAGAAATAGGAGAGCGTGGGAAACAAATCGAGGAACACATGAAAAATGTTCCAGAAGATAAAGACTTGCAAAGTGTCGCTTTGCCAGCTAAGAAACATTCTGATGGAGAACGGATGGCGGACAAATATTACCGTGGTCCCTTAGGAAATCTACCTCTTCGAAATATCCGTTTGTCGCTTAAAAGAATTACGATTTGAGAGACGAAATTATGACAACTCCAGAAAAGCCTGGCAGGTTTCGTCCATTCATTATGGTTCACAAGAGATCTACTTCAGACGGATCTCTCCAAATTTCAGAACACAAAAAGTGCATCGATATTGGAAAAATAGAATTTAAATGTTCGGAAGGTTCCCCGAACTTGCAGGTAATGTTC
The DNA here is from genome assembly GCA_038373885.1 of Cheiracanthium punctorium. NCBI lineage: Eukaryota > Metazoa > Arthropoda > Arachnida > Araneae > Cheiracanthiidae > Cheiracanthium > Cheiracanthium punctorium. Next base: position 577,970 of record JAWZYV010013186.1, on the reverse strand, counting down.
GAACAGGCATCAAAAAGATTAATGCAATTGGATAGAAGCTCTCCGAGAATCTCTGGAATCTCCGAAACCAGTCAAAATGCCTACGTTGAATCTAAAGAGTCTTCTGCTAAAAAATCCGATCTGTCTCATGTTAGTGGAAGATCGACTGTAAATCAACAAACTGATGAACTGGATGTCGACATCTCTGGAATCTCCGAAACCAGGCAAAATGCCTACATTGTATCTAAAGAGTCTTCTGCTAAAAAATCAGATCTGTCTGGTGTTACTGGAAGATCGACTGTAAATCAACAAACTGATGAACTAGATGTCGACATTTCTGGAATCTCCGAAACCAGGCAAAATACCTCCGTTGAATCTAAAGAGTCTTCTGATAGAAAATTAGATCTGTCTGGTGTTACTGGAAGATCGAGAAAAGATCGAGGAAGCTCTGTAAATCAAGAAACTGGTGAACCAGATATCGACATTTCCTCTACAGAATCTGAACATCTACTGAACAGGAGTAGTGATTGAAGACGGCTGATTTTAGACTTCTGGAACAATTTGAAGGATATTTTAATAGGAATTCTTATGCACACGTAAACAAAATCACCACCATATTTTAAGAACCAGGGAGACTTTAATTGAAATAGAACATTTTAACTTAATCATTCACATCTGTCATTTAGTATCCGGAAATTTACATCGATCATTTTCTGAAATAAATTCATGGTGCAAACTTTTGAATGACCTGTTGATTTTTCTTATGCTTAATGAATGTTAATAGTTGCGATGTGGATCTAATTTTGCAAGTACATGAAGTAGATGCACTTTGATACAATCTGAATCATTCCGGCTTTGTTCGTTTCTCAATCACGTGGTTCCAGCAAAACGAAACCATGAGGCGGTTAGATACTTGGCACCATGGGCGCCGGCAGCATAGGGCAAGGGGGGGCACTTCCCCCCTGGATTTTTGTATGCAGTTTTTTCCTTTGCTTTTTTGTTCTTTTCAACATGGTAACCATACTTTTAAGTAGTTTTTGCCCCCCACCCCCTGGGAAGTATTCTGGCGGCGCCTATGCTTTGCACAGTTATCGCCTTTGCAGTCTCGTGGTTTCATTTGATTGGAACCACGTGGTCTTAGTATGGCGTAGTCTTGACCACGTGGCCTTAGTATGAAGTATTCAGTGGGTAACATGCGAAATGAACTAATCTCATTAAATGTGGATGAGAACTACAAATTCCAGTTGTCTCTGAAGACATTCTGTGTTGTAGGTCCGGCTTAGTGGTTTTTTTGTTGTTGGGGGGGCTCTTTGATATTTTACACCCAGGGTGACGTTTATTTCTTTGGCGATCAACACATGCGTATGATCGATAATCATTTCCCATAAAGGTTGCCATTAAAACAGTTCTACAAACATTCTTGTGAATAATCCTTGGCTCACAGGCGTGCTGGCACCGCGAAATATTTTCCATCGGCGAGGTGGCAAACATGCTGTAATCTTCTTTTTAAATCAATCTTTTGTTTTAATCCAAATTCAGAACTCTTCAGACTTGTATGATTATTATAATTACCCAGCAATCAGGGGGTTACCAAAAACATTTTTTAAACATAAGTGCGTGCATAATAGGTTAAATGTAGCTTTTTAGAAATTAAAATCGGTAAAAGTAATTGAGTAAAAAAGCAATTTAAATAAAAACTGTTCATTTATTTATCGAAGAAAAATGTACGTGAATAATCATGGACGACATCTGGCGACATCTTGACGACAGCTGGCTGTGCCGCACAGCCAGCTGTCGTCAAAAAAGGGTCTCTAGATCTGTAGAACGCGATGAACGTTTCGATCGTCCGCCATTTTGCTGGTAGTTAAGTCGAGCGATGGCAACGGCTGCCCTTTTTTCAGCATTGGGAAAGGGTTGCGCCTCAAAGGGTTAAACATAAATTCTATGCATGCATATGGGTTAAATGCAGCTTTCTAGAAGAAACTGAACTTTATAGCGAACAATTTGAGTAAAACTATGGTACAGTAAATCCCTCGATATAACGCTTCTCGATATATCACGCTGTGTCTGTCTCCCGATTTTACTTTCTGTACTTTTTACTGTACATGAGAAGCATAAGTACAGTTGAAAAATAAATCTCCATCCACACACAAGAGATACGATTAATAAATTTTCGCTTACTGACGTTTGCTGAGAAACAAGTTAGGAGAGAAAAATCAAATCAAAGTGGCTTTGGATTGTTTCTTCAGCAGCAAATGAAATGTGTATTTGAACACAAATTTAACCCTTTGAGGCGCAACCCTTTCCCAATGCTGAAAAAAAAGGGCAGCCGTTGCCATCGCTCGACTTAACGACCAGCAAGACGGCGGACGATCGAAACGTTCATCGCGTGCCACAGGTCTAGACCCTTTTTTGACGACAGCTGGCTTTGATGAACGTTTCGATCGTCCGCCATCTTGCTGGTAGTTAAGTGGAGTGATGGCAACGGCTGCCCTTTTTTCAGCATGGGGCAATCTGTCTAGCTGTTTTCGCATTCTTCCATTTTTCAGCAGATGTCATTGCCGTTAAAAAGAATCGTGACCATTTTTTTACGGGAAATGACGTGCTGAAAAGTAAAGCATTCTCGTGGAGCTCTGTCACCCGCAAGTATTTTTATAGAAATCAAATCTATTCTTTGTGACTGGCAACAGTCAAAACGTCAGAGTTTGGTATTCCCAGAGAGGGAACACTGAGCGTTAAAGGGTTAAAAGTGTAGATTAAACTTTCAAGTTTATTGTTTAAGTCGTCGGTTCTCAACTTTTTAACGTCGCGCCCACTCAACAAAGGCTAATTTACGGGGCGCCCCCTTTCCTCCCATTTTTCAGTATACATTCAGTTTTTTAATCTTTAACAATGAACATTGAGTCGAATTTTCTATAAAATAATGTTATCAGTAAAGTTTGAATGAACATTTTAAGCGAAAATGGATATATTTTTGAGTAAAAATGAGAATAAGATGATTTTTTTTTTTTTTTTTTTTTTTTTTTTTTAACATGCATCACTACTTGCTCTTTGGTTTTACTCGCGCTCCCTCCTCCTAGGGGGCGCACCGCACAGGTTGAGAAACGCTGGCTTCATGTATTAGAATTAATTTGAGTGTCCCTGTCAAAGAACTATTTAAACTTTTATTTTATTTTTAAGAAATTCATGAAAGGTAGCCAATTTCTCCAGAAAACTCTGCGCAATTTCGTTTTTTCTCGAGTCCCACAGGTTGAGAAACGCTGGTTTAACCCATTCGTGCCTGGATATTTTTGCGACTTTCTTCGATTTTTGCTAACACCAGCAGTAATTGGTAAACTTCTGATGTCAACATTTTGAACAAGGGATGATTTCATTTAACCCATTCGTGCCTGGATATTTTTGCGACTTTCTTCGATTTTTGCTAACACCAGCAGTAATTGATAAATTTCTGATGTCAACTTTTTGAACAAGGGATGATTTCATTTAAAATCATTACGTATAAAAATTGAAATGTCAACATCCTACTTGGCCATATAAAAATATTTTGTGGAATTGAGATTCAATACTCGCGAATAAAGGCTAAGAAAAATAAATAACGTTTTCGACGTGGAAACGTCCAAGGCTGAAAATGTACAGTTAAACTTAGCTCCAAAAAAAGGGACACTAGGCATAAATGGGTTAAAATCATTATGTATAAAAATTTAAATGTCAACATCCTACTTGGCACTTATTAAAATATTTTGTGTAGTTGAGGTACAATACTTGCGAATAAAGGCTAAGAAAAATAAATAACGTTTTCGACTGATAGAGAAAATGCCGTCCCAAAAAAGGGACGCTAGGCATAAATGGGTTAAGTGATTATCTTTCATTCCAGTACTTATACTATTAATTTTATTATAGTTTAACTGCATGTGACCATAAAAGTAAAATTTCATCTTATCACGACTCCCCCCCCCCCCTCCGCTTGTTATATCGCGCCCCCGGATATATCGTACATTTTTCATGTCTCCCTATACAAGCGCGATATAACGGGGGGTTACTGTATTAAGAAAAATATATTCTGAAAATAACCATACAGTAAAGTTTCGGAGGGGGGGGGGGTTCAACCTTATAAACCTCTCCACTAGATGCGGCCAACACCTTCTAGATATAGAAAGCCTTACAACTGCCACGTCACGAAGCTTTGACGTCATCATTTGGCCTACATTTAAAAGTTTGATTGTGACAAAATAAAGCTATTAAAAATTTCTGGTGAATTTACCCATGATTGGCAATATTTTAATAATTTGAGATAAAAAAATATAATGTTATGACAAATGGCAGTGTTTAGCTATAAGTAATTAGATAAAATGATAAGGAAATAGATCCATCTATCATCTATCTATCTATATAAATAAAACAGAGTGTAAACTGTCTGTTTGTCTGTGTGTGTCTCGCGTAGCTCCGAAACGGGTGATCGTAGACCTACCAAATTTTGTACGGAAATTCTCCAAGACGGGTCTCGACACACCTCGAAGCGATTTTTTCGAAATTCGAATTAGAAAATGTTTTATTTTATGTTTTGTCCGATTTTTAGCGATTTTTCTTGCGTAATACATAATAACGCCGGTAATTGAGCTCGCAAGAAAACGATATTTACATCATCGCATAGAGGAGAAAATTTTCTTTTAAAAACTATTTGTTCGGACTGTGTAACATAATTTGCAGATTTTTGGGAATTTTACAAATAAAATTAAATTTGACGCTGACTTTCGAAAAATATTTTTGAAACTGCTGCATCTTGAATTCTATCTGTCGTAACTTTTTTATATTTGGGCAAAAGACGGAGCACACAATTCGCCCACTTTTAAAAGAAGAACGGGGGAAAAATATAAATTAGGAGAATTTTTACGAATTTTTAAGTAAAGAAGGATTTTCATTTCAGTAGTACCTGCTTATGAGTTTCGGTTTGATATCTTGCGGTTTCGTTGTCATGGATACAGTAACAATGATTAAAATTGCCAGTTGAAAAAAATAAATAAAAACGAGTCCCGCGAGCAGACGATTTCTTTGCTTGGCTCGATTTCCTTTTATAAATACTGGATTTATTTGCGAGAAGAAAAATTAAACTGAGAAAAACAATTTTAAAGCCTTTATAAATAGCGCAGTCTTATCTCTTTTCTTTTTGTAAAGGGTTGCAAGAGAGGGTGACGTATTTTAAAATAAAATAAAAAAAATGTCCATTTCATGTAGTGTCTGAGGTATTTAACGCTAAAACGTGAACCTAAAAGACAGCATGTCTGAGGAAATAAGACATTTTGAAAGTGAGAAGTTCACTGCAAATGGTCCATTTGCATTTTTTTGATACCGAATGACGCTGACATAGTTTTTTTTTTTTTTTTTTGTGTGTGTGTGTGTGTGTGTGTGTGTGTGTCATTTTATTGCAATGATCTCAGGTTATTACATATATGACGCAAATTTTAAGTCAAGAGTGAAATAATTTTGCTTTTTCTAGATTACACATCACTGGAATTAATTTGAATTACACATGTGAGGAAATTTTTCGTTTCCTACCGTGCGAAGAACGGGCACGCAGCTAGTACTGAATAATTTTGTATGAGAAAGATATTTTAATTTTAATGTTTAATATAAGATATTTTCTAATATTTGTAGAATTTACCAGAAATTTTTAATAGTTTTATTTTGTGAAAATAAAACTTTTAAATGTAGGCCAAATGATGACGTCAAAGGTTGGTGACGTAGTAGTTGTAAGGCTTTTCTATATGTAGGAGGCGTTGATGCGGCCCTCTTACTGATTAGAACAAGTTAGTTATATCGGAAAATAATAATAAAATATTTTTTGTATCAACACGTTTACACGTTTCCGTGCAGCAATATCGCGCCATCCTCAAAGCAGCATGTCAACACTGCACAGAACTGTCTGTGAGGGTTGGCATGCTGCCTCACATTTATAGGAATAATACACGCATTTTCTTTGGGACGGGATTTCCGAGTACGCCAGGTATTTGATTTCGTGTGGTGCGAGATAATTGTTTCACGTTTTGTACGTGTTGGTCATTATTTAGGATATAAGCCGATTTCTTTCACTAACTCGGATACAGGGAAACTCTAACAATCGATACTCTAAAGTCTTAAAGCTTAACCCTTTTGTGCCTGGATATTTTTGCGACTTTCTTCGATTTTCACTGATAACAGAAATAATAGATAAATTTCTGATGTCAACTTCTTGAACAAGGGATGATTTCTTTAAAAATCATTATGCATAGAAATCGAAATATCAACATCCAAATTGGTCATGTTAAAATATTTTGTAGAGTTGAGGCTCAATACTCATGAATAAAGGCTAGGAAAAATAAATAACGTTTTCGACTAATAGCGAAAATGCCGTCCCAAAAAAGGGACACTAGGCATAAATGGGTTAACAAAAACTCTCATAAAAGAAACTGGTGCGTAAAATATGAAATAATTAAAACTTTGTAAATCAGCACACATAGCAGATAGTTATCAGACTGGACGCGCGTTTCGGTAGGAAAAGGCTGAGCCTTATTCAGCAGGATTCCGCAAGAGCAATTCCTTGAATATCCTGACAATTGTTCGGCCGATGACAAGTACTTGTTATGTGTGTTAATTTACAAAGTTTTAACCCTTTATAAGGCGAGCTTATATGCAGAGAGTCGAAAGTACTTGGGATTGCTGGCCCATTGTTTAGGATTCATTCATATATTTTCCCTCTATTGTAATATCCCAGGTGAAAATTGGAGAAACAAGTATTAAACAAACATAGAAATTTTGCAGGAGAATACATTCATGATTCACAAAATCAAAGTCGGAAAACTGCCTGCTGTTTGTACAAGGAATGAAACGCAAAAATGTGTAATTAACCCATTTGTGCCTGGATATTTTTGCGACTTTCTTCGATTTTTACTGATAACAGAAATAATAGATAAATTTCTGATGTCAACTTCTTGAACAAGGGATGATTTCTTTTAAAATCATTATCATAAAATCGAAATATCAACATCCTACTGGGTCATGTTAAAATATTTTGTAGAGTTGAGGCTCAATACTCATGAACAAAGGCTAGGAGAAATAAATAACGTTTTCGACTAATAGCGAAAATGCCGTCCCAAAAAAGGGACACTAGGCATAAATGGGTTAAAATGACGAATGAAAGAAAATTTCATAAGCCGAATATAATTTAGAATCTAGATGTATTGGAAAAAAAACATTCATCCAATATAACTGAACAAAAATCAGAAAATTCACCAATGATAATTGATTGCTGTATTTAATAGACCGTAGGTGGTAAGTATTCTTACCACCTTATGCGCCACAAAATTCAAATACCACGGCCTTATAAAGGGTTAACCCATTTGTGCCTGGATATTTTTGCGACTTTCTTCGATTTTTACTGATAACAGAAATAATAGATATATTTCTGATGTCAACTTCTTGAACAAGGGATGATTTCTTTTAAAATCATTATGCATAAAAATCGAAATATCAACATCCCACTTGGTCATGTTAAAATATCTTGTAGAGTTGAGGCTCGATACTCATGAATAAAGGCTAGGAAAAATAAATAACGTTTTCGACTAATAGCGAAAATGCCGTCCCAAAAAAGGGACACTAGGCATAAATGGGTTAAAAGCGACGATTCTTATGCTACACTTTCGAGTCATTATTGGAGCTTTCTTTAAAATGACGAATGAAAGAAAATTTCATAAGCCGAATATAATTTAGAATCTAGATGTATTGGAAAAAAACTTTCATCCAATATAACTGAACAAAAATCAGAAAATTCACCAATGATAATGGATTTCTGTATTTAATAGACCGTAGGTGGTAAGTAGTCTTACCACCTTATGCGCCACAAAATTCAAATACCACGGCCTTATAAAGGGTTAATTATTCCCTAAATCTTCATTTCAACTAATTTACGTGAAAGTCGACCGCTGCTTATGAAGCACCGTTAAGGCGATTTGCGTTTTTGCCACAGTGGTAGCGAAATCTCATTTCCAGAAAATGTTGTTAAGATGACTAACTGAAATGTCAAATTTTAACACATTTAACGATCGGCGGTCTACTTTTAGACTCACAAAATTTTTAAGTCACAAAAATGTTTAAGCGTTAATTTATTTCCCCGTTTCAATTCCTGGAATAGAAAATCAGATTTCCACAAAATACTCAGTGATAAGAAATTAAAATGAGAATCTTTAACCGTCTTATTCGTAGAAAATTATACATTTTTTTCTTCTTAAAAAATGATGCTTTCTTCAAACGTCGGAAATTTATTGATCACTTCTTCCAGCATCAACATAAATTGGAGAATGTGCTAAAAAAAGTTAGGAGCTATTGGGTGTTAATAGTTTATACATAATTTTTTAAAAGAAATTATCACGTGTCCGTGCAACGATATTAGAAATTTTTGACTGCTGGCATAGAGTCGTTAGTCGCATGAAGTCGTTACCCAGCAAACATAACAGGTTCTCTGAACGTCTATTAACGTTCAGAAGACGTTTTCTGAACGGTAATAGACGTTCAGAGAACCTGTGTGTGTTTGCTGGGTAACGTCCACATTCACATTCTACCTCGACCGACGGTTAACAGCAAACCCTCGACCGAACGCTCAAAGGTTAATTTATGGCCTTTATATCAGTTCTTCCTACCCGTTTATGCCTAGTCTCCCTTTTTTGGGACGGCATTTTCGCTATTAGTCGAAAACGCTATTTATTTTTCCTAGCCTTTATTCATGAGTATTGAGACTCAACTCTACAAAATATTTTAACATGACCAAGTAGGATGTTGATATTTTGATTTTTATGCATAAAGATTTTAAAAGAAATTATCCCTTGTACAAGAAGTGGACATCAGAAATTTATCTATTATTTCTGTTATCAGTAAAAATCGAAGAAAGTCGCAAAAATATCCAGGCACAAATGGGCTAAGTACAATAATTTCTTTGTTTCCAAGTACAGTTTTACGTTACAATATTTGGACCAACGCATGTATCTATGGGATAACGCGATTCGAACCCGTGACAAAACTGCTCACAAAGCGGCTGGCAGCAACAGGTTCGCAGTCGTCTAGCCTCCTTCGGACCTTTTATGATCCAGTATTGGACGTCAGCATCTATTTATAGACCTTATGTGGACATCGATGTCTACATAATCATAAATGTTTTATTTTATCCATTATATGGATAATAAGAATGTATGCATAAAGATTTGTTCTGTGTCTAATCTGGTTTTAGTACATTTATGGACATTTCCTGATTTAACAGATTATGCCTTTAAGTAGTTGCCTTATGGATGTCTATATACAGACATGGACGCATTACGGATGATTTAGATTAAAAAGTGCCATAAAATGAATAAGTGGTTCAAAAATGTTCTGGGAGTTCGAGGGATATCACCTAGTGAGACGTGTAGAACTTCTTTGCTTGTCTCACCGTGTAGCTTGGGTGAAAACGTAATGAACAACTTCAGTTTCAGTCACACGAGTTTAAAAAAAAAAAAATAGAACATTATGGGCATGTTCGTAAACGATCAACCATTGCCACTCGTGAAACTAGTTTTAGTATAAGCCTTCTAGAATTCTCAGTTTAAAATCTAGCCGATTGAATGCAGTTGGTTAGAAAACTAAATCAACTAAGGCAGAAGCTAGTTTATTCTGTTTTTAACACTTTTGTTTACATTTCCTCCGAGAACGTTCTGTTCAGTGGCTTAACTATGGCCGCATTCGTAAACGCCAGTTACACTCGTGCAACGAGTTTTTATCTAAGGTGTTCGTAAAGGAAACAGTGCATTCAGTTTATAAACTAGAGCGTTCGTATACAAAACTGAGTACGGTTAGTTTCAAACTAAGTAAAATGAGCACGGAGCAAGTTCATCCAGTTGTTGAGAAGATACACTTTTTTGCACGTTGTTTTTCTTTTGTAATGGCGTCCGTTGTTATGGAAAAGTATGTTGTTATGGAAAGTATTTTACGTTTGCTGAAGCTAAAAATATTATTTTTTCGAGGAGGAAATTCAAGCATATGTTAGAAACTACAACGAAGGTACATAATTTTTCAAAGGTAATCATTTTCTTGTATTTTTCATTTTAGTAAACTAAAGAATGCTTATTTTAGTGTTGAGATTGAGGTTAATTTAAATCGTTACGAGCGAAATTCGAACTTCTCTTGCTAAATATTTTTGAAAAAATGCAAGTTGACATTTCTAAATTTTGATCAGTGCACTTCAATGATGGCCACTCTTTCTTTTTAAATCCTGTTGATTTTATATTGAGTATATACTAAACATTCTCTCAGCAAAAATAACGCATTCGCGAATTGTAAACAAACATCTCTCCTTGGCGACGAAACTGAATAAACTGAAGTTGTTGGTAAAGGCAAAAGAAACGGATAGCACTGAACTGTACTGAACAAACGCATTCCAGTTTTCTTACGAAAACTCGTGCAACGAGTTTGTCGTTTACGAATGCACCCTATGTCGTTGAGGACGTGGCAAATTCATAGGATAGGGGGGGGGGCTTTATTTCTAAGCGTTCTAAAATCGGAAGATATTTCTTTCTCACAAATACCTTCAAATCCTGATATACTTAAAAAATTGTTTAATTTGTGTATGTACTTAACTTGTGTAGTAAGTAAATAAATTGAATACAGTGCTAAAAAGTTATTGAATTCTGTAATAATAAAGTGCTTGCAGCCGTCTCTCGAGGAGGAACCCTCTGGCCCGGGGCCCTTGGCATCTTTACCGTCCTACCACATTATTGTTAGACCACTGGTTCTGGTAAACAAACGCATCACCCAGGCAACTAAACTGAATAAACTAAAGCCATTCTTAAACTCGAAAAACCATTAATCACAACTGTTCCAGATTTTGCTGAAAAACTAGAGGCACGAGTTGATGAGTTTACGAACCACAAGGATAATTTGTCGCATGCAGATGCGATCGCCATCTATGCTAATTATGAGTGGGTGACTTCGGCTAGCTAAGAGCCAGTCATGGATTTGGGTATAGAACGATCATCGATGCATTCTAAAAGAGCTAAATGAAATTTGCCTGCAAGATGGCGCTGTGAGTCGTAATCATTCAGTTTATCTTGTACGCATGCGTGCGTTAGCAGTAGGTTGCATCATGATTCGTCGCTAGAAGGCGCTTATGTAGCTAATCATTAAAAGAGCGTCGAGTATTTTCCTTTGAGAGGCTCACGCTATTTCGCTCGCCCGCCGCTAGTGGATGAGCGTCCTAAATCCACGTCAGTGCAGCCAATTCAATAAAAGTACCCTCACTAAATTTTCTGACACAGGATTATATAAACCTTTTAGATTTGCAGTTGACTCCAGGTAAATCATATTACTTTTACCATAATTTCTTATTTAATTTAAACGGCAGCTTGTTTGCATTAAGTACATTTTTAACCTAAATATAATTTAAATTCTTTTTCATAACTTAAATGCAATAGTACGTAAAACATTTTTTTAGACTAACTTTTGCCAAAAGTCATCCATGTCAGTTGAGTTTAATGCAAGAGTACTTTGATTTTAATACAATCAAACAACATTTAATTGTTTATTTGTTAAATATCTGTTCGAGGGAGATTCATTTTACAATCGATTGCAGCAGTTTCAGACAGGTCACAGACTTTCAGTATACTGATCAGGGCAGGGCCCGATCATCTTAATCACGGGCCTAGGGCATATACAAATTTTTGGGCCTTTGCAGATACGAGAAATTGCATGCTAAGCATATGAGTTGCTTTGGGCACTTACAGCTACAGAAATATACAGCAAGTTTAAATACTAAATATATAAATACGTATAGCTATAAAGAATATTAAAGGATTTTTATTTACGTAAAAACACGTATTTTCACAAATCATAAACATAACCATGCACATACTACATAAACTTCTTTAAAATATAAATGAAAAGAATTGCAAAATATATCGTACTTATCTTAAAACTGATGGGACATTTTTTATGATAACTAAGGGTCTAGGCCTCCAGACTCGCTACGCTCGCTTTCCGTATCAGGCATTCGGCCCCTAATCATAAAGGCTTATTCGTAAAAAAGACATAATTTCAACAGACAAAACCCGAAGATTGGATCAGATAGAATGTTACTGAGCTACACATTGCTTGGTTCTTGCATGTTCATTGGAACAAAAAAATTTAAACTTCACACTATTTTGAATTATGTATAAACGTATGGAACACCTTGCATATTGACCACCCATGGTGATTTTTCATAATTTGGCGACTTCCGTATATGTATAGTTAATAATTAGTTCTAATAATAATTTCCAAAAAAGAAAGTTTCAAATTGGATAATAAAAGAAAGCTTCAGAAATTGGAAATAGTCTCCAAAAATGTGGGCTCACGTTCTGTGCAGATGTAGAAGATAAAAACATTTTGTCTCAACGATCTTTATCAATTTAAAAATATCAATTATTCCGCGTCCCCCACAAAATATGAATACAGTTTTCTTGTTCTCGACTTATTTGTTGCAATTCCGGCAATATTTTGTTCTACTTTTAACCAGGGGTGTAACCAAAACTCAGTTTCTGTCTGGAGGAGGGGGGGGGCTGTGGAACCCGTGGCGTACGCAGACTTCCTTAAAGGGGAAGAGGTCAAGGACATTATGTTAAAAGGAATAATCTTTATATTAAGAATTTTAAAATATATGGACTATGTCAAAAATTTTTTACAAGGGTTGACCGTCCCCACCCCTGTGTACGCCACTGAGTGGATCTTTTGGTAAAGGGTGCTCAATGGGTGTTATATACCAGAACTGGGGGGTGACGCCACTGATATTAAGATTTAAAATTTTTGCAGATGGATGCATTGTCTTATCTGTGTATTACATCAGATGCATATTCCCGTTTTAAAGTGGCGGCCCCGATATATCTGTTTATTGAGTTTTGACGTGACATAAAGTATTGTTGTGTTAATTATAGTAATACGAGGGGAAGGGGAAAGAATCTTCATTTATTGTTACAAAAGACAGCAAAAACTGCTTACGGGGTCCCCTGTACACGCGTATTATACACACACACATACATACAGGGTGTATATAAATTGGTTCAACAAAATATTATGGGAGATGGGGCACATAAAATAAGAAATCTGAATCACATGGCAATGTGAGGTAGAAAACGTTTTCGTGTAGCTTTTAATAATCACTTTGGAACAGGTGCTCAAACAGTGTACTTTCCGACTACTGTTTGTCAAAAAGTAACTTATTTTTCACGGAAAACATGTGACTAAACTTAGTAGTTTAAAAATTCTACTTTATTTCTTGGATGAGATTTTTGGAGAAAAGCCCATTGTTTACGAAACTTAAGAAACTTGACAAACATTTCAACACTTTTCATAGTGATTATTAACAGCTGCATGAAGACAACGTTTTTGGCCCCACATTGCTATGTGATTGACTCCTTATGTGCCCTATCTCCCATAATTTGTTGAAACAATTTAGATACACCCTACCCTGTATGTATGTATGTGTGTGTGTGCATATATACGCGTATTTAATTTCTCATGTTGGCTTATTTAATGCAATTTTTCTATTGTAATTTTTTTTAAAATCTTCGTAATTGACCATATTAAATCAATATTTAAAACGGGCCCGGACTGGCTTCTTTGGGGGCCCTCGGATAGAGATTGAGAAGGGGCCCCTTACTGGGAAAATTAGAGGGAACAAAATATTATGATATTTCAAAATTAGGCTTACGTGCCCCCCCCCCCCCCAATACAGAAACGCATTTAACTATTCTAAAACTTTTGGGGCCCCTCTTATAACTGGGAAATAAATGATCAAATTACTCTCATGATAAAATAGTATATCCAGTTTGGGGGAGCTGCTATGGGGCCCCCTAGGACCGGAGGCCCTCCGCAATCGCCAACCATCCGACCTGGCCAGTCCTGGTCTGATTTTGAATTATAGAAACAATTTTTTTTATTGTGTATAAATCCCAAAGCAATTAGGTATTTGATTTGAATGAAAATAGTGAAAATGCTTTACAGATAATTATTTCTAAAACGGCTATAGTATTTCAGTAAATTAAGAAACCGTAAAATAAACTTCAAAAAGGAACAAATTTTTCTATTAGAAAGACTGAGCCATTTACTAGAATCTGTAAAAAATAATGTATTTTTACTTTTTCTGTATATCTGAAGTTTTGTATACGAATACTAGCTTAGTATCCGTTTTTTTATTAAGATGTTAAATTCATTAATTGTTAAGACAAATAAATTAATTGTTAAGATGTTAAAAATTGACAGTGATTAATTTAAAAGGTCTTAAGGTTAAGGTAAAGTTACACTAGGACTACCTGTCTAAGGGGTAGATTGCTTTGAACGGACGGCTTTTTAACCCTTTAACGCGCAGTGTTCCCGCTCTGGAAACACCAAACTCTGACATTTTGACTGTTGCCAGTCACGAAGAATTGAATTGATTTGATTTCTACAAAAATAGTTGCGAGTGACATGGCTCCACGAGAATCCTTTACGTTCTAGAAAGTCATTTCCCGTAAAAAAATTGTCACGAATATTTTTAAGATTTTGCTGAAAAATGCGAGAACAGCTGGATAGATTGCCCAATGCTGAAAAAAGGGCAGCCGTTGCCATCGGTCGACTTAACGACCAGCAAGATGGCGGACGATCGAAACGTTCATCGCGTGCCACAGATCTAGACACAGCCAGCTGCGCGTCAAAAAAGTCTCTAGATCTGTGGCACGCGATGAACGTCCGCCATTTTGCTGGTCGTTAAGTTGAGCGATGGCAACGGCTGCCCTTTTTTCAGCATTGGGAAAGGGTTGCGCCTCAAAGGGTTAAAGGGCTCTAAAGCGTAATCCCTTGGCATCTGGAGAAAACTGCTCAAAACTCCAGATCGCCAGCCACGCGTTAGGCCAGAAACCTGGACTTTCACACTTCGGCTATCAACAGTGTTCAGCGTCTTGTCCACTCCTCTATTTGCTGGCGAGAAATTCAAAGCTATTTCTTAGAGCTGAACTGCATTATAGTAAATTATACAGTACTAACTCTTTTGCGCCTGATTCAATAAATCCTCCCGTTTAATTATACTAATAAAGATTAATAATCATTTTTTATTTTATTAAAAATTTAAAGTCTAATAAATATGCACAATCGTTTACAATTCAAAATGAATAGTATCCTACTATATAGTTATACTGATCCCAGTCTCTAACAATTCCTTGCAACCACTCGAAGATAAAACTTTCATCTCCATTACTCCAAAATGATTAATGTTAGTCACGAAAATGTAATAAAATCTACACCTTTTGTACGATCCGCTTGAAAAAATTTTCATACTTATGAATAAAAACAAAGAAAAAAATCTGAAAATCCACCCGTTCCCTCATTTTCAAGAAGATATTTTTTGCTATTTTCAGCTCTATTTTTATTTCCGAAAGTTAAAACGGTGAATCATTTGCATGACAAAATTTGGCGTCTCAAGTGAAAATGACGTCATACTGAAATCACGGTTATCAGGCTCTAAAGGGAAACTGTGATTCCAATGCGTAGAAAATAGTTTTTTCTGGATTACTCGGGTTTTTTCACAAATGAATTCCCCTGCATGGAACATTGATAAAAGAGGGGATGTTCCCGACGAAATGAAATAACTCTAACTAAAAACGTGCGAAAACTTTTCGCACGTTTTTAGAAGAAAATAAAATTCAAATTTCGGTTAAATCGAATTATGAAGTCATTTATATTAAGTGGGCAAAGATTAGATTGAGTGTAGACATATTTTAGTCGAATGTCTTTTCTACCGCCCGTTGTAATTGTCTTCACAAAGAGCATTATCTTCTAGTTTACTTACAATTACGTACAATATTTTTTCGAACATTGTGTCCTGTATTGTGTACGCACGGTTTTAGAGTTAATTCCTTTGAATAGATCTATTTTATCCTTGTCCAACGTTTGGTTCGAAGTTCCGAATTTAATTTCAATGGCAAATTACTATTTTATTTCTCTATAAATTTATTTCGTGGAAACATAAGACTTGCTTCGATTGAATTTTTAAAGCTCTAACTAGTATTTTTCTTTGAGGTATTTCTTCCTTATTCCAAAGTGATAATTTACAGGTAAGTGAGGACAACGTTTAAGACCCTTCGGTGCTATAAGATTCGGATTCATGTGTGAGAAACCTAATCCCCTCAAAAGTTTGTTCCATCCATGTAGAATCATCCTGTATATAGATATCAGTACATAGTTTTATAAAGTGTCTTAAATCACTTTAAAATTTCATAAATTTAAATTTCGTACGAATTTCATGAAAGAAAGTTAAAATAGAAAGACAATAAAGAAACAAATTCGGACACAGTCATCGTTATGTTTTTCTGTTTTTTAATGAGCAGCTACTGTGCACTATTTGCATGGAAATTCTGTGGTAATTGACAAACTAAGTTCAAACAATTGTAGGTCAGTGAATTATTCAAAAGATACTCGAAGCCGAAAGATCGAGAATAAAGAAGGTGGTAGAACGATCGCCTGTAGCTCTCGAACAGTTTGATGTGATAACTGGTCATCCACTCTTTGGACGAATATAATCGTAGAGATCAGGGGAGATTCTTCTTAACTTCAGACGCTTTTGGATTGTCCAGAAGATCTTTCCTTCACATGTTACTTATTGTTTGTAGATTTCATGACGTAACTGTGACTTAACCCTTTGAGGCGCAACCCTTTCCCAATGCTGATAAAAAGGGCAGCCGTTGCCATCGCTCGACTTAATTACCAGCAAGATGGTGGACCAGCCAGCTGTCGTCCAAAAAGGGGTCTCTCGATCTGTGGCACGCAATGAAAGTTTCGATCGTCCGCCCTCTTGCTGGTAGTTCAGTCGAGCGATGGCAACGGCTGCCCTTTTTTCAGCATGGGGCGATCGATACAGCTGTTCTAGCATTCTTCCATTTTTCAGCAGATGTCAGTGCCGTTAAAAAGAATAGTGACCATTTTTTTTATGGGAAATGACGTGCTAAAAAGCAGTGGCGGATCCAGAAATTTTTTTGGGGAGGGGCTAAATTTTTTAAAAAGCTTATTTCACCCAATTAAAATGTACTATAAATCAAAATTTTAGTCTAAACCAGTGTATTAGGCTTTTGGGAGGGGCTAAGTAATAAAATAGGATCATTTTAGCTATTTAAAGTGTATAATAAAGCAGAATGTTGCCCTTGAGCAATCTCTTTTGGGGGGGGGGCTGAAGCCCCCCTAGCCCCTCCCCTGTATCCGCTACTGCTAAAAAGTAAAGGATTCTCCTGGAGCTATGTCACCCGAAACTATTTTTACAGAAATCCAATCTATTCTTCGTGACTGGCTACAGTCAAAACGTCAGAGTTGGGTGTTCCCAGAGCGGGAACACTGCGCGTTAAAGGGTTAACTGTAACTGCTTAGCGCCCTCTGTACCTTCTATGTTTGTGACAGTCCAATAAAGAACACTTGAAGATACAGCATGGCGTAGTCGATGTAATACGATGTAAGTGATATACAATGTGTCTTGAGACATCTTGACAGCAATTTCGATGTAGATTTTTGTCGACGTAGACAAGGTGTTCCTCAGTTGGAAGAACCATGGCTGACAGAAGATCTTGGCAGCATTTCGATTTTCCATAAACTGTACTCTCATCAACAGGATCATGAGACAAATGTTTGGAGATAAATCTGAAGTTTATGTAGGAATGAAGCAGTCCATACAGATGGCAGAAACTGTTCTTGAGCAGATGGAAAAAGCTGAAATGAACAGGCCATGTCTCCTGACTTGGAAGCTCCGCTGAATTTCCATACGCGTGTTGCATTTCGATCTTCCGTAAATTCCGATGATTGTTCAGTTTCGATGGTTCATGAATGGTGTCGATTCTTGAGTTTAGATCGTCGCAAACTGCTGTAACATGACTCGAAGAATATTGCCACTTCGTTCCAAATGCGAGTTCAGAATTAAATAACTCTCCCTCGCGCTCGGGTGGGCTCTAAATAAGTCCTCGGGCTCTAACCGGGTCGGGATTTAAAAAATGAGCCCGAACTCATCTCTATCATTAATCGTGCAGGAGCTCTTTAAGCTATGCGTCACAAGAGGGCGCTTATGTAGCTAATCATTAAACTAGAGCCGAATATTTTCCTTTTTTGACGCTGGCACTATTTCGCCCGTCTGCCGTTATTCGATGATTATCCTACAACCAAGTCCGTGTTGATAACAGTATTAATAAATCTATGTTCACAGCTAGTTTTATGTTCTTTCCCCTTAATAAACCTTTTCTTCTATTGCAGATTTCTATCTCTTGCTACTCGACCATGGAACGGCAAGGCACTTCCAGACGAAACTGGAAGAGAGTCCTCTGGTCTTTACTGATAATGCTGGCGGGATTTCTTTCCAGTGCAGTTTTTATAGTGCTCTTTTATCTCACTTACGAAGTTGCTGTTGGCAGCAGAGGTTACTGCACGCTGTGGACAGATATCCCCGGTAGATTCGTGGACTTCATAGTTTGCTATTACGTAGCTGGCGTCTGTGGCTGCCTGCCGATTCCGGTAAGGTGGAGAGTAAGCTGGTTGCCAGAGCCTTTCTTCCTGTTGTGGAGGTTTCAGTCGTGGAGGAAGCTGTTAATCTTCTGTCTCGTCAGACCTTTGTCTTACATGATGGTCTGTCTCGTCAGACCTTTGTCTTATATGATGGATGTAGTTTCAAGGAGAACGATGAATACCTCTGAAATACCCCTTCTGCGAGATGGTATTACGGAGCAGTTTTACGATTGCCTACCAGGACCATCGGGGACTACAACTTGGGATCGGGACACATCCAGAATATCTCCAGGCGGAGCTCGCCGCGTTAATTTAAATTCGGATGGCTCATTCAGCAAGAGGCCAAAGGCTTCAGCGTCATCACTTACGCAAAATGAAAACGGAGAAGAGTTTCATGATTGTGCGCCTGTCATTTCAGAACCATCGGCGACTGCTGAAAAAACTCCAAGCAAAACTGCTCATATTGGAGATTATTTTAGAATAACTCCAGACAGAACTCAGGATCATAGTCGGAGTTCTGACGAATCCTTCATGTCTTTCGATTCTCCAATAGCTGGCTTCATTGTTCCAATGATGAAAGGAAAATCGAACAAGCCGCCTTACATTCCGGATTCTAGTTTTTCGAATTTAGAATCGTCTAATGATCCATCTGGAGCCTCAAAAGGTGCAATGGGTGGATGGTCGGCTGATAACGAGCTAGACCTTGCCGGTTCTCAAGAGGATTCTTCTACAACAACCGGAAACCAAGACGGGGTCGTCCGCAAGCCAACAAACCAGACGAATATTCCTCCTGGAACACCCGACTTGGTAGTACCGTTACCAGACTATCCCAGAATTCCATGGAAGTGGTTAACTCAGTCTGGAGAGATTCCCCTTGTAGCAGCAAGGGTTCATAAGAGAAATCTGCTCGCGGAAAGGGAAGAGGTCGACAAGCAGACGAAAGAAGCTCGGAAGAAGGAACATTTGCAAATGGGCGCTACGTCACCAGAGAACAAATCTGACGGAGAATGGGTAACGGACACTGAACACGCTGATTACCTGGAGAGTCGACCGGCTCGAATACACATTGTGATGCCTAAAAGAAAGGTTTATTCACGAGGCAGAAGCAGGACCACTCGGGGAAATTTCAGCAGGCGTCGTCAGCTCATTCCCGTCCACAGGCGATCGACTTCAGACAGATCTCGCCAATCTTCTGAACCGAGGATGCGGACGGAATTGAAATGTTGCGAAGATTCGCCAAGCCTGCAAGTTATGCTGAATCGCATAACGCAAACTTTTAGGAAATTGGACGGTAGAAACTCTCCTCAGGAAGCTGCTGGAGCGTTCGAAACGAGAAGAAATGTTCGCGTTGAAGTCGAAGACCCTTCTGATAAAAATTCAGACTCGTCTAGTGTTCCGGTAAAATCGAGTGAAGGAGTGCAACAGGCTGACAAACCAGATGTCGAAATTTCTGTGACGGAATTGGACGAGCCTGGTGACGGAAATTCAGACTGTCTTGGTGTTCCGGGAAGCTCGACAGAAATGCAGCAGGCTGAGAAACCAGATGTTAAAATTTCTGTGACAGAAACTGACGATCCAAAAAGCAGCTGCGACTCCGATCCAGTGACTAAACATAACTGATTTTAACTTTCTTGGTGAATTTGACCAATCTTTTTAATGCGATCTTCTATTAACGAGTGGACGAAAAGTCACAACTATAGGGTGTTTTAAATTTTAAAAATATTAACTGCAGAAAAGCAATTTTTAATCACTTTCATCACATTTTTCATTTTGTTATCTCCTAAAAATTTCGCATCTTACCATTTTTGAAATAAATTCATGTTGCACACCACTGAATGATTTGAATTATTTTATCTTGAGCCATAATGTATGAAACACACACAAAGTCTGCACTGTGTATGCAATTTTGGAAATGTGGAGTATTTAGTGAGATTCTAGGCAAAGTGCCCTAATTTCATCACTGAATGGGACAATAGCGATTTAAAATTGGTTCTGAAGGATTTTGTTTACGAGTCTACTTCTCGGTGTTCCGATGAAGTATATTTTAAATCTAACAGCAAAAATCCTGGAACTTTACAGCCAGGGGTATTAAAATAGTTATAGAAATTATAAATTGCCTATTCCAATGCTCGCAGTTATTTTTAAGAGGCAGGGTATTTATCGAAAAGGGTCTATCACACTCTCTGGAAATAAAAAGGGTAATTTTCCCGACAATCCACGGAGTTCATTCTCCGTATAGCTGGTATTCTTTTAAACCTTTCCTTCCCGCGGTCGTCAGAATTGGGGGCTAATCTCGAATTCTGTTTTACCTCACAAGTAAAGTTTTAACTGTCCAACAGTGTTTAAAATTGTCACCCACACTCAAAAAAGATTCAAACAATACTTCAGTGTGGGAATAGTTGCCACATCAGTCAGATCGGGTATTCTTTTAACCCTTTGAGGCGCAACCCTTTCCCAATGCTGAAAAAAGGGGCAGCCGTTGCCATCGCTCGACTTAACAACCAGCAAGAGGGAAGACGATCGAAACGTTCATCGCGTGCCACAGATCTAGACCCTTTTTGGACGCAGCTGGCTGTGCCCTTTTTTTCAGCATTGGGCAATCTATCCAGCTGTTCTCACATTCTTCCATTTTTCATCAGATGTCAGTGCTGTTTAAAAAGAATCGTGACCATTTTTTGGCGGAAAATGACGTGCTAAATAGGAAAGGATCCTCGTGGAGCTCTGCCACCCGCAACTATTTTTATAGAAATCCAATCTATTCTTCGTGACTGGCAACCGTCAAAACGTCAGAGTTTGGTGTTCCCGGAGCGGGAACACTGCGCGTTAAAGGGTTAATGCAAGTAGCGTTGCTTTAAAAATAACGTTACAGTTCGATGAATAAAGGAATTGAAAAAGAAGCAAGGCTTGTTCTTCCTTACTATGAAGGTCAGGTCGGATCGGCACTACCAGTGACCTTATTATCGCAGGGTACGTACCCTGGGGACAGGGGCTTATTATCGAATAGGCGAATCGGGATTTTGCCCAGTTCCCCCGTCTTGAAAGGGCCCCCAATTTTAAATGTTCTGATATATTCTTTTTTTATCAGCATTTTATGAAAAATAAAAAATTCATAGATGGGGCCACCGAATCCATCAATGCTGGGGAATCCTGTTGGTCATATTCGGCCTTGTCTGGACACACATGTAAGTAAAGGCCCCAAAAAAGAGTTTAGAGCTTTATATAGGGGCACAAACATTGAGCCAGCTTTATATAGGGCCACAAAAATGTAATTGTCGGGCACTACTGTTCCACTTTGCAATGACGGCAACCACACTAGTGGCACAAGCGGTGTACGTTTCTGGCATCGATATAGCAAAACAACCGGAAAGACTACCCGAAGCTGAAAACCTGCAGCCATTGCCATCACTCAATTTAACTACCAGTGTGCCGGCTGTGTTAGTAAAGTTCTTCAGCTCTGTATCCCGATTTTGGCGATTCGATTACCCCCTCCCCCCTTGTTGCTGGTAGTTAATCGAACGATGGCAACGGCTGCAATTTTTCAGCGTCTGTGCATTTTGGGACAGCAGTGCACCAAGTAAAATTTTGAGAGGCGGCAAATAATGTTGTGAATTTTTGATGAGTTAGCAATTAATACTACTCAGATCACAGCAAAATCTTAAATTTTCATAGTAACTTCAAGTTGTAGGTTTTTTATTTTGGCTTTTTCTTTTAGTTTTCTTCGTAAATCGAGGTTTTTGCTAAGGCAAATGAAGCCTGCTTATACCTCTAATGATCCTTTATGGGACAAACACAATACACATATATCCGGACTTTTGCCACAAGTGGCTATCTTTGTTGTTCCGGAACCCTAAAGGTACAAAATAAGAAGATACGTATAAAACGAAGGAAGAAAGACCAAAAAAGCTATTTTGGATTAATTTTATAAAAAAAAATGGAAGCATTAATGCAATGAGAAAAAAATTACTTTTCATGCAAATATTTTTTGCAATTTAATATGTAACCTTAAAATACATTTGGGGTAAAAATAAACACACTAGAAACAGTTTTGAATACTCTAAAGCTAAACTTTCCGCAAGAACTGATAGTCGATTGATCATCGTGATTATTTGGGCTGAGTTCATGGCGTTTGCCGTTTCTGCCAAGACTTATTTCGAGTTTTATTGGATAGTCGATCCGTTTGTTCTTCTATATCGTGTTTGTTTGTTTGTTTTTTTACAAAAAAAATACACAATTCGAAATTTTGTATGATTCATCAGGCCATTATCAGCCACCGGACTTTCGCAAATGTATCGGGTTGTAACGAAAGTTTTCCGTCAGATTTGCTTGAGTAAGCTCACGCGGTACCCAGCTATTGACCTTATATATCAAGTTTATGCGATGCTTAGCGCAACTAATGGACATGGCACTAAAGTATAACTCTTTTAGCTAGCTCTCGTGGATGAATATTTTATCTTCTTCCACAAATTCTCGTAGGCGGGCCTCATCAGCATCAGTAGTCTGGTCAGAGCGCTCTGCTTCTTTAATATCCTAGTCCTCGTTTTTGAACTTTCGGTACCAAATCTTCACAGTGTCATATGATACAACAGTAGTACCTTAAGCTGTACACATGATTCAGTGTCATTCTGTAGCTGACTTTTTGCAACAGAACTGAGAGTAAAGGATGGATCAATCTGGTAGTGTGGTAGTTCCATTTCAGACACCTTATACTTAATCATAACGCTATTGTTTTACAGATTTCACAACACAGTGCTCTAAAACAAGCCTTTTTCTTTCAAATAACAAAACTCGTTTTACAAAATATTGGCAAAGACACCAACGCGAACTGCTTGTGCAGGCAATACTTGGAGTGGCAGAAAACTTTCGTTACAACCTAATATTTTATTCGATGAACAGAAAATAATACGAAAACCGATTGTAAATTGTTCTGACATGAGTCAAAAAGTATGTGAATTTCTCGCCTGAGAGTACATGACAGTGGAATAGAATATATTTTACCCATGGCTGTTATGCCTTTTATGTTGCTGGCAAATATTTCCATTGAATTATCGGCTCTGTTGAAAGATTTATAAGCTGATCCTTGGAGCCAAAGGAACAATTGGAAAAATAGATTTGAACGGTCCACGGGAAGAACGATGAGAGTCCACTTTTCGTCAATGTTGAGGTTTCTACTGCATTCTGTTGTTCATGAGTGGCACTATTAAGATCCTTAATCCATAAGGGGAAAGAACGATGAGAATACACTTAAAAAATAGCCCAAAGATACAGTTTATTGGGGAAGAACGATGAAAGTCCCGTGCGCCTTTCGATTTTTTGGAAAATCAGCTGTATTGGACTCTCATCGTTCTCGCCGTGGACACTTCATTTATTGCAAACAATAACACCAAATCGCTCATTCTTGGCTGCTGGCCGCAAAAGTTTATACGACGCTAGAAAAAAATGTCAGCCTGTAAACCTTTCAACGCGCGGCGGAATATACATTATCCCCAGGGCCGGTTCCATATGGGGTGGGGGGGGGGCAACTTTGTGAAAAAGTTCTTTTGTCGTCAAAATCGTCAGTTGCCAAAGGACTGTCGGCAAATTTGAGCTTTAGTCACCAGTGTATACATTACCAGTTCTGCCGACAGTTTATTATAAGTCATACTGTATATCGTGAACATAGTCTTGTTACGATTTTCTTGCTTACCGCGCTTGCTAACCCATTTGTGCCTGGATATTTTTGCGACTTTCTTCGATTTTTACTGATAACAGAAATAATAGATAAATTTCTGATGTCAGCTTCTTGAACAAGGGATGATTTCTTTTAAAATCACGATGCACAAAAATCGAAATATCAACATCCTACTCGGTCATGTTAAAATATTTTGTAGAGTTGAGGCTCAATACTCATGAACAAAGGCTAGGAAAAATAAATAACGTTTTCGACTAATAGCGAAAATGTCGTCCCAAAAAAGGGACGCTAGGCATAAATGGGTTAATGTTCAGTCACTTTGGGGTATGATTCCAAAATCGATATCAATGCCTGATGCTGAAACAGTTCAAGCAGAGCTTGAAATTTCGGTTCGAGAATTGTTCAAATGCAAGAAGTCTGAAAGAAATAATGTTAAAATCTAACGAATGAAAGAGTATTATTCCAAAAGCAAATTCTGTGGTTCAACTCTGTTGACACTGCTCCCGTGACAGTGTCAACAAATGAAAAATCTTTACACAAACTCAATTTTATAATGAATCCTCTAAGATCAACTAATGGGACAAGAGAAACTGGATTCGCTTTTGTGTGAAAGATATTGTGGACAATGGGAATACAAAAAAAAGTTAGCTGAAATATGGTACAGGGTGAAGGAACGACGTGTTCACTTTCAGTCCGAATCCAAATAATCAAGTTTTGAAGTATTGGAACTAACTTGAAGAGGAAACTCCTTTCATTTCGCATTATATTTGAGTGTATACTGTGACAGCGAAAAGGAATTACATCACGTACTTTCTAAATGCTCAAAAAAAACTCTATTTTTTTTTTTTTTTTTTTTTTGCGAAATGCTGAGAAAAAGAATTAACCAGGTCTAACAATAAACAACTTACTTTAGTAAACATTACTATTCGCGTTTCGTTAACCCTTTGAGGCGCAACCCTTTCCCAATGCTGAAAAAAGGGCAACCGTTGCCATCGCTCGACTTAACTACCAGCAAGATGGCGGACGATCGAAACGTTCATCGCGTGTCACAGATCTAGAGATCCTTTTTTGACGCAGTTGGCTGTGCGCTTACCTTGGAAGCGCAACCCTTAGAGGCGCAATGTTCAAATCAAATAAAAAACTTATATGATGAATTAGATAAGTTTAATTCGCTTTCAAAAATTTTCAAATGACTAAGAATAATTATAATGATGGTTTAAGCACTTAACCCTTTAACGCGTAGTGTTCCCGCTCAGGGAACACCAAACTCTGACGTTTTGTCTGTTGCCAGTCACGAAAAATAGATTGGATTTCTATAAAAATAGTGGCGGGTGACATAGCTCCAACGAGAATCCTTTACTTTTTAGCACGTCATTTCCCGTCAAAAAATTGTCTAGATAATTTTTAACAGCACTGTCATCTGCTGAAAAATGGAAGAATGCGAGAACAGCTGCATAGATTGCCCCAATGCTGAAAAAAGGACAGCGGTTAACGACCAGCAAGAGGGCGATCGATCGAAATGTTCATCGCGTGCCACAGATCAAGAGACCCTTTTTTAACGCAGCTGTCTGTGCCTTTTTTGACGCACAGCCAGCTGCGTCAAAAAAGGGTCTCCAGATCTGTGGCACGCGATGAACGTTTCGATCGTCCGCCATCTTGGTGGTCGTTAAGTCGAGCGATGGCAACGTCTGCTCTTTTTTCAGCATTGGGCAGTCTATCCGGCTGTTCTCGCATTCTTCCATTTTTCAGCCGATGTCAGTGCTGTTAAAAATAATCGTGACCATTTTTTGACGGGAAAGGACGTGCTAAAAAGTAAAGGATTCTCGTGGATCTAGGTCACCCGCCACTATTTTTATAGAAATCCAATCTATTCTTCGTGACTGGCAACAGTCAAAGCGTCAGAGTTTGGTGTTCCCAGAGCGGGAACACTGCGCGTTAAAGGGTTAAGTACTTAAGCCATCATTATAATTATTCTTATTCATTCGAAAATATTTGAAAGCGTATTAAACTTATATGATGAATTAGATAAGTTTTTTATTTGATTAGAACATTTTTTCTAGAATGCACTTGAATTCATGCACATTCCAGAAAAATTGATTTTCTGATGCAAGCATCAAGCCTAAAAACCGTCATTTAACCGGGTCCAACCATTTAACCTAAAAACCGTCATTTTTTTTAAAGATTGGAGTAACTTTTATTGTCTGAGTAAAAAAAATAAAAATAAATAGTGTTTATATGAAAACCAAATATTAATTTCATCAATTAAAAATCGGTGTAGCGGTGTAAGTTATTTGTTAGCAGGATTGATTGAAGAATTCTGAAATGATTGAATAGTGATTGTTTACAGTTTAGATTTCGCTCGTAATGAAATTGAACACGACAGCATATTTTATATGTATTCGTTAATGTACAAATGACCGGTAAAATTGATATATATTTTTGAAGGCATATTGGTATATATTGTCGGCAAATTTGACTTTGCACCCCCCCCCCCCCAATTTTTGCTTAAAACCGGCCCTGTTTATCCCACGTAATGTCGGAATGTTCACTGTCGGTCTAAAAAAAAAAAAGAACTGGTTAATTTTTCTTATTTTTGTTTTGGGGGTCAATCTATTTTATTTTTACAAAATATTAAACCTTGGAAATTAATGTTGGATCCTTTACTTGCTACTATATTTGGATTTTTTTTATTTTCGGATTTATGATCTTGGTTTCAAGAAACTTGTGGATAAATCCTTGTCGAATAAAGTTGACAGCACAGAAAAGGGAAATTTAAACAGCCAGAGGATTGTGTAGGAATCGAACCAACGACCGTACGCGGTTATTATCGTTAGGCTATTAGTGTGGAGAGGACCCCTTAACCTCCAAGCAAGGGCGGCTCCAGTGAGGGGGCCATAGGGGCCATGGCCCCCTCCGAAATTTTGCTTTACAACTTTAGATTCGCATACTTCACGATTTCACACGTTCAATTTGCATTTTGAACAATTTATAGACCTAAGTAAAAAGTTCGATGGCCCCCTCCGAGAATTCAGTCTGGAGCCGCCCTTGCCTCCAAGCCACCAGTTTTTTCGCAAAACAGCCTTCAGTATAATTTTTGGTAGATAAGATACGACCGTGAAACCGAAATCAGAATTTTGACAGTCTTTTTATTCTTGCTGTCGACTGCAATCTTGCCATCCCAAATCAATCCACCTTCCAGTTGTGCCCATTTTATGATGGTAGCGGCCAGCTTTATCCCCTATGAAGGGACGAACAAGTTAACAACCATACCCAAGCCGGGATTCGAACCCGGACCTAAGGCGTTATTAAAATGGTTCTTAAGCAACTACACCACCAGGGCGGCTTCAGTATAAAATAATTTGGAATCCCATTTTGCTATTCTTCCTGTTGTATTTTTTTTTCCAATGGCCCGCCGCTGCCTTGGAAGGCTTTGGCCACAACGGTCCGGAATTGTTGGCCACTTCATTATGGGGGCACCTAGTAGGGGAACAACGTCGCCCCCTATGAAGGGACAGACAAATGACAACTATGCCAAATCGGGGATCGAACCCCGATCACCGGGAGTTGAACCTGGAACCGTATTACGGTGCTTTACCCACAATACAATCCGGTCGGCATTGTTGTATTTGGTACTTTTGTTTTCGGATTAGTTTACTTGGTTCAAAGAATCGACTTATAAATCCTCATCGAATGAAGTGTGGACAACACAATGACAGCTTTTACTTGCACAGAGATAGGAAATTTAAACAACCAGGGGATGAGTTGAAATCGAACCCGCAACCGTACGCTTTAGCAATTATCATAGAAGTGGACAGGCGTTTATCCTGTAAGGCACCGGCTCCCCAATTCCTTTTCATTGCAATTCCGTTTCGTTACCATACCGTTCGCAAAGCAGAATCGTCTTTTCCTGGCAACCAACTAGCCTAACTTGGCTGCTCTTACTTGACACAAGTTCTAAGGAGAACTGGTGCATTTGAAATCTCTTATGGCTCTAGTGTCCTCCATGTTGAACAGTTATCTGCAGTAGCAACAATCTAGGCACAGGTCCCTCATTTGGAATTGGTTATGAAACCACCCTTCCCATGCAGAACAAACTTGTCCAGAACATGTCCATGTGGACATCTGGACAAGTTATGGAGATACTCACATGCCCCAATATGCCTACATCTTGTCCATACTAAGTCCACATCTTCTCCATTTGCCACAATTTCCATAATTTCTTATAAGGCGAATTCTGGAAGTCGGCATAGAGAAGTTCTGGACAAGTTCAAAATAGGTTTTCCAGTTTATGTCAGTATAGAGACAGGATTGGGGTGTTTATTTCTTGTTATGTTATAGGTATTGTGTAGATTTTTCCAAAGACATTCTGAAAATGATGTCCATTAGGTACCTTATTGTAGATGTGTGACATGTTCTGTGCAACTTTGTCAAGAAATGGGCCTAAAATGGACAAGTCTGCTGTATGGGTTCTTAGGAAAGAAGGAAAGCCACCTACAAGGTGCCTCCATAACACAAATGTTCAACACTTCCAACCCTTTGTACAGAACTAATGACGTCATAGCCGATGGATCTAGGGATTTGTAAGGGATACATACCTCACACAATTTCAGACTATGTATTGGCAGCAGATACGAAATGTCTTATGCGTGATATATATATTGGTCCGAACATTGTGTCAATCAATCTTTGAGGGAAGCTGTGTTCCTAACGTGTGCGGCGAGCAACGATTAAAGGTAAGTAGTAATCTGTTACATTATCTTTGTTGGAATTTGTGGTGTATTGAGACATGGTACATTTAGCTAATTATATCGCGACAGTTTAGATTCTAGCGCCGGAATGTGCAGATGGAGAATGTGACTTAACCAAGAGGAATTAAAATGGATAGTTTAATGATATATCTGTTATTTTAAATATCTGTTACAGCTTCGCATAAAACCACAAACATATCTTGTTGAGATTGCGAAAATGATGCGAGAACTAGTTACTTAAGCTAGCTAAACTGTTTCGCTTGAATTTTTTTCAAGTAACTTTCTTCAGCGGGATTTTTAGAAACTTGCCGTTTTCATATATCCTGGCCATTCTTTGCCTCTGTAAGGGCCAGTTAGACTGTTCTACGTTATTTGAGTGGGAAAGACCTTTAATCAGCTCAGGTAGGATTGTTCCCCCTCCTTTGTTAAGAGTGGACATTGATGCCAAACTGGACATTTGCTGCGGTATGCTGCTTGTGTAGTATTGCTGCTTGTATTGCTGCCGTATTGTAGTATTGCTGCCGTATATTTGCTGCTTATGTAGTATTGTTGCGGCCAGTGTTTCCAAGCCTCTTTTACGTCTGCTGACCGGCGATTGTATGAAATATTTCGCAGACCGACGCAAAAAAAACTAAACTGTCAACGATTGTCTTATTGATTAGCGTTAAGGGCAATGAAAATTGGTTAAAGCATTTGTTGCTGATTAGTTTATTCGATTTCATGTACGTCAAGTATCATATACTTCATAAACGTCCTGTCTCTGACCGGCGCTGGTCCGCAGACCAATGGTAAGAGGGGGAAACTCTTGCTTGGACAGTTTTCGCCGATCTTATCAATCGGTACAAATATTGCTACTGGTGATCAGTTAATATGAATAAATTGGCATCGTTCGGCGGTTTGAAGTGTAGGAGGATGTTAAATTTTATAAAATGAAATTTACTCTGCTGAGCGGGAATTTAAAACTGTTGAAGTACATTAAAACTACGTATTCAGCTTTGTTGCTGGGAAACGTGGTAAGCTGCACACAGAGGTAATACACAAGTGTCACAATTATGTTTGGGGGAGGGCGGTTCGTGAAATTGCGACGGATTGTGACAAGGAGGGAGAGTGTTAAAATACCATGCACTTTTTGTTCAAGTGTAAACATTTTGAAAACCTAATTAAATTTCGAAATTCAAATTCTTCGGAAATTCTGGTGACTCGAGATGACCAGAATTCGGGGGCATTAATGGTACTGAACAAATATTCTTTTCATACATTTTCTCTTGAAGAAAGTACTCTGGGGCAAGTTCTAAGAATATACTATTTCAGTTTAACCCTTTGAGGCGCAACCCTTTCCCAATGCTGAAAAAAAGGGCTGCCGTCGCTCGACTTAACTACCAGCAAGATGGTGGACGATCGAAACGTTCATCGCGTACCACAGATCTAGAGACCCTTTTTGGGCGACAGCTGGCTGTGCCGCACACCAGCAACGATCTAAAGGTCTGGAGTTTGGGTCGGATGTCTCCAGATGTTACGCGAGTACACGTTAAAACCCCTGAAAGTCCTCGGACCAAGGTACCCCACCCCCCGTAGGTAGATGCCCTCGTGTAGGCTTTCCATAACACAAAATTTAAGAGCCGATGCAGTTTTCTAACGTCATCTCCATGCAACTGATATTTCCGTTCGTACTGGCGAAGTAATATTTTTATCTCGCGCCTAAAGCACCCAGGCTACACAGCTACTGCGAAATAAAAGCATTTTAATAGGGACGGATATTTGTATTCGGATTATGACTCTGAAATGGATTTCGACTGTTCCTGATTTTACTTTAACACGTTCGTGTGTGACGTCTGCATATACGTTCTTAAGTACGTAGACATTTCGAGTCATTTGTAGTCGCTATATTGAGCATCATGCTGGCTCTTTGCGTTAAAGTGGATCGTGAAAGAAATTTGATTATGAACAAATTGCAAGCCTATTAAAACTTCAGCAGTTTGCATAATGCACTACGAATACCACACCCATCAAGGCTTACATCTGTCCGAATATCGGAGCATTTAGATATTTAGCCATTGAGACCGTCATATACCAAATTATAGAAACTGATAAGTAATTCTAACTTGCGTTTGACTAAACTCTTACATTTTTCAAGTATCAATTGACCGTTAAAATGAAAACAAAAAAACTCTGATTTGCTTGTTGGTACAAGCAGGTCTTAAACTTAGTTTAGTGTAGTAAACTTATTCTCCTACAAACATTAGTAACATGAATTCTAAAATAAAAACTTTGTGACAAGAGCGCACGAAATGTTAATTTTAAGAAGTTGCAATCGTTTCGACCAAAAAATTTTTTGCCTTCGTCAGACAAGCCATTCGACTCGTTGAGCAGAGGGAATTCTTTTCAGTTCCCTCTGCTCAACAAGTCAAAGGGCTTGTCTGGCGAAGACTGAAAGAATTTTTTTGGTCGAAACGATTCTAACTTCTTAATTGAAAAGGCACACATAAAATGTTACTTTTTTATTTTATAATTTAGCACCAGTATTGAGTTTTTTGGTAACATAAATTCTGTTCGCAAACGGGAAAGAGTAGTTTTAAAAGTCGGAAAATTTCCTTAAGAACTCTAATGAATTTACCATTACCTGAATGTCCCTGCACAAGGGCCTAGTATTCTCGGGCATGTTTCAAATTTTGTGCCGCAATAAACTTTTTGGCCTGTTCCTGCATGTGTACCCACAGCATGGGCTTAGTGTCCGTGCGGTTACGTTTCTCTATTTACGGAAGAGATTAGACCACCTACCTCCAATCTAGACGGTGGCTGTAATCCTTCAAAGACTCCACCATAGGAGTAATTTTAAACGAGTTTTAATTTTTAAGGTAGCGCTCCTCTAGGGCTTTCAAACAATTCAATTCAAACTTATTTTAGTGTTCATTAGACGGTCAACGAGCATGGGTTTAACCTCACTCGCCTCTTATATGAGCACTCGTTCTTTAAAGTATACAGTGAAACCTGCTACGTTGACCACCCAGTGGTTTCACGTTTTCGTGGTTAACTTATCAAGGGTACATTAATTACTTTTTGTTTTCGGATTTTATCATATACGTACTTACAGATTACATGATGTATATATGTAGTATGCTACAAAATTATATGAAATCAAAATGATCCATTATAGGAATAATATTGCTTATTAGTGTTAAACAGAAATTACATGCATGGGGAAAATATTCTCGAAGTGATCAACTTAAGCTATATGACGAAGTGGTCAACTTAAAGTTTTGAGCTATGCTTTGGGACAAATTCTAATTACCTGGTCAACATGCACGCTAGACAGGTGGTGAACTTGTAAAGTGTCCACTCAATATTAAAGTAATCAAGCCATTCCGTTCTTGGTAAACTAGGTTAACCCTTTAACGCGCAGTGTTCCCGCTCTGGGAACACCAGACTCTGGCGTTTTGACGGTTGACAGTCCGGAAGAATAGATTTCTGTAAAAATAATTGGGTGACATGGTAAAAACTGTCTCGCGTTATTCTCGTAAAAACTGTCACGGTTATTAACAGCACTGACATCTGCTGAAAATTGAAAGGATGAGAACAGCTGGAGAGATTGCCCCATGCTGAAAAAAGAGCAGCCGTTGCCATCGCTCGACTTAATAACCAGCTAGAGGGCGGACGATTGAAACGTTCATCGCGTGCCAAAGATCTCGAGACCTTTTATGACGCAGCTGGCTGTCGAGCGATGGCAACGACTGCCCTTTTTTCAGCATTGGGGAAAGGGTTGCGCCTCAAAGGGTTAACTTAGACGTTTGGTCAGCTTCACAGGTTTCGCTGTATCTTTACGGAGTCGTGAATAAAAGCTTCTACATTAAATAAAACTAACATTTCTTAACTCTACTGCGCTGTGTACTTCACTAATCCATTCTTGCTGAATACTTCGTAGGTTTGTGCATTCCATTTATCCTGTTCAGAATGGCCAATAAGCAGAAAGACGCTCCAGTCAACCCTGAGCCAGAAATCCAGGCGGAGTATCCTCCAGTCAACCCTGAGCCAGAAATCCAGGCGGAGTATCCTCCAGTCAACCCTGAGCCAGAAATCCAGGCGGAGTATCCTCCAGTCAACCCTGAGCCAGAAATCCAGGCGGAGTATCCTCCAGTCAACCCTGAGCCAGAAATCCAGGCGGAGTCTCCTCCAGTCAACCCTGAGCCAGAAATCCAGGCGGAGTCTCCGCCAGTCGACCCCAGCCCCGTGGGCACCGCCGCCTCCGGGTGGGAAGGCGGAGAAAGTTCCTCAGACTCTCCAAAACCGTTCTCTCCGTTCAGCACGTTTGGGGCAGACTCTCCAGATGTGGGAGGAGCAGCAGGAGGTAAGATCTACTATAGTAATCTTCAGACCAAAAGTGTTGTCGGACTGTGTTTAGCGTGGAAAATTGGCAAGATGCCAGTGAAGGCGAATCCAAATGAAACTGGTCGGGGAGAGGGGGGGGGGGGAGCGAGCGGAGTGAATGCACTTGTTTAGTCTTAACAATTTCCGTGCGATTGTGCGTAGTTAAGTATTTTAAATTCTTATTTTTGGTCAATTTTGGCGTGAATGATGCAAATACTCTTTTCTTGAAAACAGTCGGAATAATTTAGCGACGAGCGCACATTTAACAGATACCCCAACAACTAATGGACGTGAACATTTCCCCCTCTAAACGGAATGTTTACGTTTTTAATCTAATCGGTAGTCAAACGGTACATATTTTTAAATATTTGGAATTAAAACTGTTACTTATCAGTTTCAGTAATGAAGAATGGATACCACTGAACGATTATCAAACTTTTAAAGATTAAGTAATAAACGTTGTTAACGTGAATTTCGAATAAAACTATCCTCAAATTGTACGTGGGAATTCAAATTTTTTTTGGAAGAGGGGAGGCGGAGGGTAGTAACGGCAAACAAAAATACCGGCAAGCGACACTTAAGTTTGTCAGTGCAGAACTTTCGCATAAAAATCCAAATTCTTAACATCTACGGGAAGCTTGTGAGTTCAGAACCAAAATCGTCACTGTTTTAACAGTGAAAATGCCCCCTGGAGCAGAGATTAATGATCATTTTTACACATGACGTTTCAGTGATTGCTCGCTGCACATTCTTTTTGCGCTGATTTTCATCGAGTTCAACCCTGAAAAGTGTACTGGTAGAATCTGTTTTAATGGGTCTTATCTTCTAAGAGTAAAAATGCAGTTAAAATCAGTGGAGGTTTGCTTAGCAGATTCGGTCATTTTCGTGTAACATTGGGGAGAAGGGGGCACAAATATTTCCTCTTGTACTAAATATTTTCAAATAGATATTTGAATTTTCTTGAAATTAAGTGGGAAATTAACAAGTTCAGTATCGAAAGTCATAGAACTTAGTTTTTCATATTTTTGCGGTTTTAAGAATGGTTTGTAGCTATCAATCGTTCAAACAAATCTGAAAAATCCTCTCGTATGTTCGGGTTTCTTGCAGACCAAGAAATAAAAACAAATTGCTCGGAAACCATTGCAATTCCAGTGCTAATTATAGTGTTGTATTAAAGGGCCAGGTACATTTTGCACAAAGAATCTCTACGTAAACTGGTGGATTTCATTTGCAATAGCTCTAAAAGTAATTTCCCTAGTAGCACAATTAGTCCAAAACACCTTTAAAAAGGGTTTTTTAACGTTGTAAAACGTATTTACAACGCAATTTGCTAGTTTTTAACTAGCTGTGCTACTAGGGTTTAACTTAATTTTTAGTTCTAAATTATTTCTAATATCTAAATAAAAAAAAGGCATTAAATTTTTTTGTAACTAAAAATATTGGATCGCTTTTTTTCCCCCTTCTAGTCTTGTGAACAGCATTTCGCGTAAAATATGTATAGGTCGCTTAAAAGTTGCAGTACATACAGAAAAATTTCCTTTCCTTAAAATGACAATTTTGGGATACATTGAACGTTGTAATTTTTGTATTCGTTTTCATAATTATGCCGATGGCAGTTATAAGAATTGATATTTTTATTATCCGAAATTTGTTTTTGTCATTTTAATCTACTTTTCTGTGTTCAACATTTTTAAGTTGTGTGACACTTTGTCCGTGAAATGCTGCTCGCAAAAAGAGGGGAGAAATGATGTTGCAAAAAATTTCTAATATGTAGAATTGTTCAGTAGTAGTAAAACGCCAATAAGCTTTCTAAATAACTGGCAAAAATTGTAAGTTTAAGATATTGCATCTAGAGCTGTTGCAAATGAAGTTATGGTCAGTTTTCGTAGATTTCTTTCTTTGTTCAAAGGTACCCGACCCCTTAATTTAAAATAGTTCACATATGCATTTATGAATAAAATTCTATGATCAAAGGTTCAATTTTATTTAACCCTCTCGTCACCCTGAACCTCATGAGGTTCCTACTTCCAATATCAATATTTAGAGAGAACAATTGAATTTAGTATTTTTTCTTTTAGTGATATCAATATCATTCATTCATGTAGAAATTTTATGAGGCTCTTAACTAGATGCATACATCGTCCTAGATTGCAGTACTAGTCCATTTGGATCATTTTTTAGTTTTCGCTTCATTGTTTCAGGAGAAAAATTAAGGAAATATTTAAGATTTAGTTTTTCTTTTTAAGGTAACGGTGTTTTCTTATTCCTCAGCCTTTACTTAATATGTGCATCCTTTTAAATTAATTTAAACATAACAAAATGCTTCGAAAATGCAGACATTAATATTAGAATCTAATATTAATAGACATTAGAAAAAATATATTTGCATGATTTATAATAGTATTTCAGATGCATTCAATGCTAAACAGATTTTTTCAGATTTTTCATAATTCGGTGACGAGAGTGTTAAAATTACTTCTAGAGCTTTTGCAAATGAAGTTATGGTCCGTTCTCGTAATTTTTTTTTCTTTGCTCAAAAGGTACCGGAACCCTTAATTTGAAATTTTTCACATATGCATTTATGAAAAAATTCTATGATCAAAGATTAAATTCTATTTAATTTCATAAATTATAAGCAGCGAACCAAAATGTCTGACGAGTCTGCTTGTCTAATTACAGGAGCTACAGGAGGAGAAAATCGTGAAGAGCCCGTCGCGGAAACCGAGGAAGAGTTGGCCGAGAAGGCGAGGCGGCTGCAGATCCAGGCGACCGCCCTCGACAGGAGCGGGCTCCATTCCGGTAAGGTGGACGTCTTCAGGAAGTTCTTCAACCACGACGACCTGGCGTTCTGGACGCGCCCCGAAGGAGGGCGACACAGGCACAGGGCGCAGAGGCACTACTCGGAGGGCCGACAATCTCCGGGGCCCTATTCGGACCTCGGCTCGATGGGCGGAGATCCAGTGCGCGAGCAGCAGCAGCAGGAGGGGCCAAATCCCGACCCCCCTTTGCTGAATCAGGCGGGGGCCATCGTCGGAGTGGACAGGCCAGCGGACGAATTCTTTAACTTGAGGGGCGATAATCCCTCCCACCCGATGTTCGGAGCCATTGGCGACCCTCAGCACTCGGTGTCCAGTGCCCCCACGGTGCCCATCAACGAAGCGTACGCCGGGAACTACTCGCCGGAGACGTCGTCGTTTTCTGGAATATCAGACAGGGGCTTGGGTTCTGTATATTCTTTCGCGTCGTTTCAGTCTCGTGCGGAGGCCGCGTCAGACTCGCACGCGCAGAACATTTCGCCCGTGCTGCCTTGCCTCCAGGGAACGCTTTCGAGGATATCTCCGACGTCAGAGTCGGACATCCAGCCCATCGAGAGGCCCGAAAGGCGGCAGCGATTCGGCGTGACGTGCGCCATTCCCGTACCGATCCCGTCCAGCAGCAAGTCGGTCGATGCGTCTAGAACCGGTGCCGTGCCCAAGAGGAAGATCTCCAAGGATTCTTCGGTAGACTCCTGCGAGCGGGCCAGCTCCGAAGACGAGCCCTACCCAGAACTTCTCTGCCAGTCTGTCGAGAGCGACTCTCTCCTTCCCATTCCGGACATCACCGCGGCGAGCGAGTGTCTGCAGCAAGGTATAGACGTCCTGACGGCAGCAGCAGCTGCTGGTGATGCGGCTCAGGAAGGTACTGTCGATGCCCCTCATCGGAACGTCGAAACGGAGGAAGGTACTGTCGATGCCCCTCCTCAGAACGTCGAAACGGAGGAGAGTGAGAGCGAACAGGATCCGGTGTCTGTCGTCAGTTGCAGTCCGGACACGGCCAAAGAGACGGAGCACCCACCTCGTCAAGATGACGCTTAGTTTGCTTTCTGGACTAAGCTTAAGAACATTTTAAACATGGACTTTGAATTTTTAATTTTGAAGTTTTTAGTGTAGTTTTAAGATGCTTCTTGATGGATGATTTTTTATGCGCAGTTTCTTGACAATATTTTTATGGAAATGTAACGAAATTTGTAATGATTAAAATGGTGATTGATGGGTGTATTTATGAGTAATTACTGTAGTCGCTTGTAAATTTACACAATACTCGAGTTAGGATTAACATTGGTATTAAAAATGATTGCAGCGTTTTTGCGATAATTTCGAACACAAACTTGTCAAAGCTGCACATTACGTTTGAGATATTTAAAGTTGTTGCCAATTCCTTTAACGGTGTCTAATTTTACCAGAGTTTCACTGGTCGATCCAAAGTTATGTAGTGCTTTTAAATGAAAGTTTGACCCTTGTGCTTAACTTCCTCTTGGGGGACCCTCAATTTTTAGCATCGGTCTCTAAAATTTGTAAACGTTAGGTTTCCTAGTTTTAGTATTAAATTCCACAAAATTCCTCAACATGAGCAACTGAAGTGCAAAATTTTTTTTCTAGGTTGATATCGGAAATTTCTTACTGCTGCAATGGGGAGAAAGTGAAGAGAACAATAAAGACGAGAATGAGGCAATTGGCAAAATTTCTGCTCTTAAAGCTGTTAATTTTTAAACTACAGGAATTCTTAAGTCTTGTTTAAAAAAGTTATGTTAAACACTAGCTGGAAACTATTACTCCATAACTGCACTATGTAGATAACGCCTAGTATCGTGAAACTTTTAGAAAAATTCCTAGTGTAAAAAAATGCAGAAACCCAGCCTATAAAATTTTTCACTAAAGTGTTTTAATCGCTTAACCCTTTAAGATTCCAGTCGGCATCATTGGGACATAATGTTCGCAAGTTTCTCTAATTTTTCTTTAAAATGGGCTTGTATCTTTGTACAAAGCAGTACTTGGCGTTCAGAAAATTTTGAAGTATCTCGAATTCAACAAAAATGTAAATAAATCTCGTGAATGTTAATCCCAATCAGCATAGCTGGGACTGAAAGGGTGAAATAAGGTAAGGGCAATTTGTAAATTGGCATTACTTAAAGTTAGAGCTATTTTAAAAAAAAAGCATGATCGCCTAGCAGGGAGAATTAACTCTGGATCTTTATAGACAAGACTTATTTTGGAAAGGATCATTTCAAAATAAATTCGGCAATACATAAACTTTTTTATTGAGACGTATTGGTTTTCATGTCTGGCAAATATCATTCCTGAATAATCGGACATATCTGTCAATACGAAGTCTAAAGTTAGGACAAGTTGCATTTAAATACCATAGCTCCCCCCCCCCCCAAAAAAAAAAACTTGCTTAACGGAAATGATTTGAGCATGTAATTATAAAATTTCTTTGCATCGAATCTGACTTTAGTTATTTCATTCACACACAGCTTCCCATTTTAGACGGTAGCTCTATGGCCTATTCCAATTTCAGCTCGGTCTTATTCATTAGCCTGCTTACAATACAAAGTATTCAGTTCTAGGTGTAGAAAAATTAGCAGGCTTCATTTTTCCATGCATCTGTAAGCTGTGTTTATATATAGCTCTCATTTACTGCTAATGTCGTAACTCAAATAATTATTTTGGAGTTGCAGACATGTTTCTTAGGCATAATCATTTTCGTAAAAAATAAAAATGCATGAACTTCAGGCTTTAAAAAATACTTGGTAAGGGTTTGACCTGCCCCCCCCCCTTGCGTACGTCACTGACGAGCTGATAGGATGGGTGATGCGGACTTTCAACAGTGTTATTTCAGAACTTTTAACCCTTTAACGCGCAGTGTTCCCGCTCTGGGATCACCAAACTCTGACGTTTTGACTGTTGCCAGTCACGAAGAATAGATTGGATTGCTATAAAAATAGTTGCGGGTGACCTAGCTCCACGAGAATCCTTTACTCTTTAGCACGTCATTTCCTGTATAAAAAATTGTCACGATTCTTTTTAACAGCACTGGCATCTGCTGGAAAATGGAAGAATGCGAAAACAGCTGGATCGATTGCCCAATGCTGGGAAAAAAGGGCAGCCGTTGCCATCGCTCGACTTAACGACCAGCAAGAGGGTGGACGATCGAAACGTTCATCGCGTGCTACAGATCTAGAGACCCCTTTTTTGACTCAACTGGCTGTGACCGCGTACAGCCAGCTGCGTCGAAAAAGGGTCTCTAGATCTGATGCACGCGATGAACGTTTCGATCGTCCACCCTCTTGCTGGTCGTTAAGTCGAGCGATGGCAACGGCTGCCCTTTTTTCAGCATTGGGAAAGGGTTGCGCCTCAAAGGGTTAATGCGCGTAATGGCGGCAGTACGAATCCATTTTATAATTTCAAAGGAACCTCAAGCCCACTTTCAGTTAACTCTAGTTTTGATTTGCGTTGATGCAGCAAATGAACGACGTTAATTTTAAATTGTTTAATTTTAGTTCTCGAAACAAACGCGTGTAATTGTGATTAAATAGGAAAGTTTAAAATGAAAGAATTTTCTACTATCCATTTTGTATTGCACCCAAAAAAATT
Source organism: Cheiracanthium punctorium (assembly GCA_038373885.1). Lineage (NCBI taxonomy): Eukaryota > Metazoa > Arthropoda > Arachnida > Araneae > Cheiracanthiidae > Cheiracanthium > Cheiracanthium punctorium. The sequence continues at coordinate 538,263 of JAWZYV010013186.1, read as the reverse complement.
GCTACTTACGTTTTGGATAAACCAAGGGAAATTAATTAGGAGTTAATTCTTTCACTACAGTTTTCTACTGACCCACCCCGAATTCTATCATCGGTGCATTGAGAAATATTGACTAGTCTTTCCACTTACCCAACGATAGAGCTAAATGGGTCACCTTGACTGAATTTCCTTGATATTTTTCCCACTAAATGCAAAACTCTCCGTTATAGGCAAATGTTTCTGTGTGAAAAAATGTAAGTTTTGAAATATCATGGGAGGGGGGGGGGCAACCCTTACAGCACATGTAGAAAGAAAGCCGAGAAGATAAGATACTGAACGTGGTAGACGGCCGAGGTCCAGCATTCTGACTTACTACGTGGCTGTCGATCTAACGGGCGGCAGTTCAGAGCTGATGCCTGCTAATGTGACGTGGATACACGTTAGAACATCGTAAAGTCCTGCGACCAAGGTACCTCCCTCCCACCCCTACCATTCGAAGGCAGGTAGTCCTTGCATAGCTTTGGCGCAACACAACAGCAGTGAGACACGAGACATAATTTCAGACAATTAATTTTTCTTAAATAACATGATTTAGGAAACTTACTTTTTGCATAAAGTTTGGTTATGCTAAAACAGTAGAGCAAGAGCCAGCGGCCGCCAGACCTTCGTCATAGTATAAAAGCTGAAACTTTCTCTGCGCATACCCCCCCAACAGAGGTAGGAACCATCGGCCACTGTAAAGTTTGGAGGATCGTGGATTTGGCAGGTAACAGGTGGCAAAGGTGTATAAAATTGCAGAACATTTAGTCATTTCATAAAGCTTCATTTTTTTATGTTCTCCGCAGTACTAGAAATCACTTTATCTCTTGCCAGACACTTTTCCATCGTGGCAAACCCCCGCCAGACAACCTCAAAGTCAACGGGAGTCATGGAACCCGCGGATAAATTCTCGTCGAATAAAGTTGACAGCACAGAGATAGGTTTTACTAGTACAGAAAAGGGAAATCTAAACAGCCAGAGGATTGTGTAGGAATCGAACCTACGACCGTATGTGGTTATTATCGTTAGGCTGTTAGCGTGGAGGAGGATCCTTAACCTCCAAGCCGGCAGTTTTTTCACAAAATAACGTTCAGTATAATTTTTATTTTTGCTTTGCGAAAGATAAGATACGACTGTGAAACTCAAATCAGAATTTTGACAGTCTCTTTATTCTTGCTGTCGATTGCAGTCTTATCATCCCAAATCAATCCACCTTGTAATTGTGCGCATTTTATGATAGGGGTGGCCAGCTTTATCCCCTATGAAGGGACGAGCAACTTAACAACCATTCCCAAGCCGGGATTCGAACCTGGACCCAAGGTGTTATAAAATGGTTCTTAAGCCACTACACCACCTGGCCGGCTTCAGTATAAATAATTTGGAATCCCATTTTGCTATCCTTCCTATTGTTGTTGTATTTTCTTTTTCCAATGGCCGGCCGCTGCCTTGGAAGAATTTGGCCACAACGGGCCGGAATTGTTGGCCACTTTATTATGGGGGCACCTAGTAGGTGGACCAACGTTGCTCCCCTATGAAGGGACAGACAAATGACAACTACGCCAAATCGGGGATCGAACCCCGATCGCCGGGAGTTGAACCTGGAACAGTAGTACGGTGCTTTACCCACCATACAATCCGGTCGGCATTGTTGTTGTATAGGGTTGTCCAAATTAAACTTCCCCAACTCAGAGGCCTGTGCAGGATGTTGTATGGGTCATAATGGGATGAAATTTTGAAAACGGACACTTCAGATCACGCGCTCATGATTTATTTTAAAAAAATTATTAGTACAAGAAGTTGCCGATAGGTGGCGCTGCAGACCAACAAGACGTTCTACAGATGTTCTGTATGTGTGCCGTGGTCGAATAGGGCATATCAACAGCACGAGAAACAGTTGGCACACTGACAACACCAATTGGTGATTGGCTAGTGGCGTCCACGACCGCCAAAGTAACGTCTTGTACGCGTGCAGAATCCACAACATGTCGTCCTCTACCTGGTAAAATTCCCAGCTGTCCGGCTCTTTCGAACTTCTTCATCGTGTCTCGTACAGCGCGAGGTGTCATTGGTCCTCGGCGTAGGTTCTTCAGCCGATGGAATGCTCTTATCGCAGCACAGGAGTTCTCGTCATTCTGGTAGAAAAGTTTCAGTAACAGAGCTTTCTTTGTCTTTCAAAGTCGCCATTGTGCATCAGCGAGATGGAAATAACTGCCTGTGGAGCGCCTGTCTTTCACTTTTGTAGGGCTCGTCTTCTGGATACGTTGCGTAGAAGCTTTATTTCTGCAAATCACGTTGTCGCAATATGCAAATTATTAGTGTTGCAGCGCCACCTATCGGCAACTGTTTGTACTAATATATTTTTTTTTATAAATCTCGAGCGCGTGATCTGAAGTGTCTGTTTTCAAAATTTCATCACATTATGACCCGTACAACATCCTGCACAGACCTCTGAGTTGGGGAAGTTTAATTTGGACAACCCTGTATTTGATACATTTGTTTTCGGATTAGTTTGCTTGGTTCCAAGAATCGACTTATAAATCCTCATCGAATGAAGTGGGGACAACACAACGACAGCTTTTACTTGCACAGAGATAGGAAATTTAAACAACCAGGGGATGAGTAGAAATCGAACCCGCAACCCTTGCTTTAGCAATTATCATAGAAGTGGGCAGGCGTTTAACCTGTAAGGCACCGGCTCCCCAATTCCTTTTCATTGCAATTCCGTTTCGTTACCATACCGTTCGCAAAGCAGAATCGTCTTTTCCTAGCAACCAACTAGCCTAACTTGGCTGCTCTTACTTGACACAAGTTCTAAGGAGAACTGGTGCATTTGAAATCTCTTATGGCTCTAGTGTCCTCCATGTTGAACAGTTATCTGCAGTAGCAACAATCTAGGTATAGGTCTCTCATTTGGAACTGGTTCAAATATCATGAAACCACCCTTCCCATGCAGCACAAACCTGTCCAGAACATGTCCATGAAGACATAAGAACAAGTTATGGAGATACTCACATTCCCCAATATGCCTACATCTTGTCCATACTAAGTCCACATCTTCTCCATTTGCCACAATATCCATAATTTCTTATAAGGCTAATTCTGGAAGTCGGCATAGAGAAGTTCTGGACAAGTTCAAAATAGGTTTTCCAGTTTATGTCAGTATAGAGACAGGATTGGGGTGTTTATTTCTAGTTCTGTTACTGGTGTAGTGTAGATTTTTCCAAAGACATGCTGAAAATGATGTCCATTAGGTACCTTATTGTAGATGTGTGACATGTTCTGTGCAACTTTGTCAAGAAATGGGCCTAAAATGGACAAGTCTGCTGTATGGGTTCTTAGGAAAGAAGGATAGCCACCTGCAAGGTGCTTCCATAGTATAAATGTTCAACACTTCCAACCCTTTGTACAGAACTAATGACGTCATAGCCGATGGATCTAGGGATTTGTAAGGGATACATACTTCACACAATTTCAGACTATGTATTGGCAGCAGATACGAAATGTCTTATGCGTGATATATATATTGGTCCGAACAGTGTGTCAATCAATCTTCGAGGGAAGCTGTGTTCCTAACGTGTGCGGCGAGCAACGAATAAAGGTAAGTAGTAATCTGTTACATTCTCTTTGTTGGAATTTGTGGTGTATTGAGACAGGTACATTTAGCTAATTATATCGCGACAGTTTAGATTCTAGCGCCGGAATGTGCAGATGGAGAATGTGACTTAACCGAGGGGAATTAAAATGGATAGTTTAATAATAGCTGTTATTTTAAATATCTGTTATAGTTACGCATAAAACCACAAACATATCTTATTGAGATTGCGAGAACTAGTTACTTAAGCTAGCTAAACTGTTTTGCTTGAATTTTTTTAAAGTAACTTTCTTCAGCGGGATTTTTAGAAACTTGCCGTTTTCATATATCCTGGCCACTCTTTGCCTCTGTAAGGGCCAATTAGACTGTTCTACGTTATTTGAGTGGGAAAGACCTTCCAGCAGGGAGGGTATTTATTTGCCTTTAATCAGCTCAGATAGGATTTTTTCCCCCTCCTTTGTTTGTTAAGAAGAGTGGACATTGATGCCAAACTGGACAGTTGCTGTGTAGTATTGTTGCGTGCCAGTGTTTCCAAGCCTTTTTTACGTCTGCTGACCGGCGATTGTATGAAATATTTCGCAGACCGACGCAAAAAGAAACTAAACTATAAACGATTGTCTTATTGATTAGCGTTAAGGGCAATGAAAATTAGTTAAAGCATTTGTTGCTGATTAGTTTATTCAATTTCATGTACGTCCAGTTTCATATACTTCATATACGTCCTGTCTCTGACCGGCGCTGGTCCGCAACATGTATGGGGGGAAATTCTTGACAGTCTTGCCACTAAATCGGAAAACATTGCTACTGGTGATCAGTTAATTGAATAATTCATCGTTCCAGTTTGAAGGTAGCAGATGTTAATTTTATAAAAAGAAATTTACTTTGCTGAGCGGGAATTTAAAACTGTAAGTACATTAAAACTACGTATTCAGGTTTGTTGCTGGGAAACGTGGTAAGCGGCACACAGAGGGTGTACACAAGTGTCATGATAATGTTTGGGGGGTGGGCGGTTCGTGAAATTGCGACCGATTGTGACAAGGAGGGAGAGGGTTAAAAGACCATGCACTTTTTGTTAAAGTGTAAACATTTGAAAACCTATTAAATTTCGAAATTCAAATTCTTCGGAAATTCTGGTGACTCGAGATGACCAGAATTCGGGGGTATTAATGGTACTGAACAAATATTCTTTTCATACATTTTCTCTTGAAGAAAGTACTCTGGGGCAAGTTCTAAGAATATACTTACTATTTAAGTTTAACCCTTTGAGGCGCAACCCTTTCGAAATGCTGAAAAAGGGGCAGGCGTTGCCGTCGCTCGACTTAACTACCAGCAAGATGGCGGACGATCGAAACGTTCATCGCGTGCCACAGATCTAGAGACCCTTTTTGGACGACAGCTGGCTGTGCCGCACAGCCAGCAACGATCTAAAGGTCTGGAGTTTGGGTCGGATTTCTCCAGATGTTACGCGAGTACACGTTAAAACCCCTGAAAGTCCTCGGACCAAGGTACCCCACCCCCCGTAGGTAGATGGCCCTCGTGTAGGCTTTCCATAACGCAAAATTTCAGAGCCGATGCAGTTTTCTAACGTCATCTCCATGCAACTGATAATTCCGTTCGTACTGGCGAAGTAATATTTTTACCTCGCGCCTAAAGCACCCAGGCTACGCAGCTACTGCGAAATAAAAGCATTTTAATAGGGACTGATATTTGTATTCGGATTATGACTCTGAAATGGATTTCGACTGTTCCTGATTTTACTTTAACACGTTCGTGTGTGACGTCTGCATATACGTTCTTAAGTACGTAGACATTTCGAGTCATTTGTAGTCGCTATATTGAGCATCATGCTGGCTCTTTGCATTAAAGTGGATCGTGAAAGAAATTTGATTATGAACAAATTGTAAGCCTATTAAAATTTCAGCAGTTTGCTATAATGCACTACGAATACTACACCCATCAAGGCTTACATGTGTCCGAATATCGGAGCATTTAGATATTTAGCCATTGAGACCGTCATATACCAAATTATTATAGAAACTGATCACTAATTCTAACTTGCGTTTGACTAAACTCTTACATTTTCAAGTATCAATTGACCGTTAAAATGAAAACCAAAAACAAAACTCTGATTTGCTTGTTGGTACAAGCAGTTCTTAAACTTAGTTTAGTGTAGTAAACTTGTTCTCCTACAAACATTGAGTAACATGAATTCTAAAATAAAAACTTTGTGACAAAAGCGCACAAAATGTTAATTTTAAGAAGTTACAATCGTTTCGACCAAAAAATTTTTTGTCTTCGTCAGACAAGCCATTCGACTCGTTGAGCAGAGGGAATTCTTTTCAGTTCCCTCTGCTCAACGAGTCAAAGGGCTTGTCTGGCGAAGACTGAAAATTTTTTTGGTCGAAACGATTCTAACTTCTTAATTGAAAAGGCACACATAAAATGTTACTTTTTATTTTATAATTTAGCACCAGTATTGAGTTTTTTGGTAACATAAATTCTGTTCGCAAACGGGAAAGAGTAGTTTTAAAAGTCGGAAAATTTCCTTAAGAACTCTAATGTATTTACCATTACCTGAATGTCCCTGCACAAGGGCCTAGTATTCTCGGGCATGTTTCAAATTTTGTGCCGCAATAAACTTTTTGGCCTTTTCCTGCATGTGTATCCAGGGCATGGGCTTAGTGTCCGTGCGGTTACGTTTCTCTATTTACGGAAGAGGTTGGACCACCTCCCTCCAATCTAGACAGTGGCTGTAATCCTTCAAAGACCCACCATAGGAGTAATTTTAACGGAGTTTTAATTTTTAAGGTAGCGCTCCTCTAGGGCTTTCAAACAATTAAATTCAAACTTATTTCAGTAGTGTTCATTAGACGGACACCGAGCATAGGTTTAACCTCACTCGCCTCTTATATGAGCACTCGTTCTTTAAAGTATACAGTGAAACCTGCTACGTTGACCACCCAGTGGTTTCACGTTTTCGTGGTCAACTTATCAAGGGTACAGTAATTACTTTTGATTTTCGTATTTTATCATATACGTACTTACAGATTACATGATGTATATATGTAGTATGCTACAAAATTATATGAAATCAAAATGATCCATTATAGGAATAATATTGCTTATTAGTGTTAAACAGAAATTACATGCATGGGGAAAATATTCTCGAAGTGATCAACTTAAGCTATATGACGAAGTGGTCAACTTAAAGTTTTGAGCTATGCTTTGGGACAAATTCTAATTACCTGGTCAACATACACGCTAGACAGGTGGTGAACTTGTAAAGTGTCCACTCAATATTAAAGTAATCAAGCCATTCCGTTCTTGGTCAACTAGGTTAACCCTTTAACGCGCAGTGTTCCCGCTCTGGGAACACCAGACTCTGGCGTTTTGACGGTTGCCAGTCACGAAGAATAGATTGGATTTCTGTAAAAATAGTTGGGTGACATAGCTCCACGTGAATCCTTTACTTTTAGCACGTAATTTCTCGTAAAAAACTGTCACGATTATTAACAGCACTGACATCTGCTGAAAATTGAAAGGATGAGAGAACAGCTGGAGAGATTGCCCCATGCTGAAAAAAGGGCAGCCGTTGCCATCGCTCGACTTAATAACCAGCAAGAGGGCGGACGATTGAAACGTTCATCTCGTGCCAAAGATCTAGAGACCCTTTATGAAGCAGCTGGCTGTCGAGCGATGGCAACGACTGCCCTTTTTTCAGCATTGGGAAAGGGTTGCGCCTCAAAGGGTTAACTTAGACATTTGGTCAGCTTCACAGGTTTCGCTGTATCTTTACGGAGTCGTGAAAAGCTTCTACATTAAATAAAACTAACATTTTTTAACTCTACTGCGCTGTGTACGTCACTAATCCATTCTTGCTGAATACTTCGTAGGTTTGTGCATTCCATTTATCCTGTTCAGAATGGCCGATAAGCAGAAAGACGCTCCAGTCAACCCTGAGCCAGAAATCCAGGCGGAGTCTCCTCCAGTCGACAACCCTGAGCCAGAAATCCAGGCGGAGTTTAATCCAGTCGACAACCCTGAGCCAGAAATCCAGGCGGAGTTTCCAGTCGACAACCCTGAGCCAGAAATCCAGGCGGAGTCTCCTCCAGTCGACCCCAGCCCCGTGGGCACCGCCGCCTCCGGGTGGGAAGGCGGAGAAAGTTCCTCAGACTCTCCAAAACCGTTCTCTCCGTTCAGCACGTTTGGGGCAGACTCTCCAGATGTGGGAGGAGCAGCAGGAGGTAAGATCTACTATAGTAATCTTCAGACCAAAAGTGTTGTCGGACTGTGTTTAGCGTGGAAAATTGGCCAGATGCCAGTGAAGGTGAATCCAAATGAAACTGGTCGGGGAGGGGGGGGGGAAAGCGAGCGGAGTGAATGCACTTGTTTAGTCTTAACCATTTCCGTGCGATTGTGCGTAGTTAAGTATTTTAAATTCTTATTTTTGGTCAATTTTGATGTGAATGATGCAAATACTCTTCTTGAAAACGGAGTCGGAATAATTTAGCGACGAGCGCACATTTAACAGATACCCCAACAACTAATGGACGTGAACATTTCCCCCTCTAAACGGAATGTTTACGTTTTTAATCTAATCGGTAGTCAAACGGTACATATTTTTAAATATTTGGAATTAAAACTCTGTTACTTATCCGTTTCAGTAATGAAGAATGGATACCACTTAACGATTATCAAACTTTTAAAGATGAAGTAATTAACGTGAATTTCGAATAAAACTATCCTCAAATTGTACGTGGGAATTAAAATTTTTTTTTGGAAGAGGGGAGGCGGAGGGTAGTAACGGCAAACAAAAATACCGGCAAGCGACAGTTAAGTTTGTCGGTGCAGAACTTTCGCATAAAAATCCAAATTCTTTTAACATCTACGGGAAGCTTACGAGTTCAGAACCAAAATCGTCACTGTTTTAACGGTGAAAATCCCCCTGGAGCAGAGATTAATGATCATTTTTACACATGACGTTTCAGTGATTGCTCACTGCACATTCTTTTTGCGCTGATTTTCATAGAGTTCAACCCAGAAAAGTGTACTGGTAGAATCTGTTTTAATGGGTCTTATCTTCTAAGAGTAAAAATGCAGTTAAAATCAGTGGAGGTTTGCTTAGCAGATTCGGTCATCGGCGTAAATTGGCGTGTAACATTGGGGAGAAGGGGGCACAAATATTTCCTATTGTACTAAATATTTTCAAATAGATATTTGAATTTTCTTGAAATTAAGTGGGAAATTAACAAGTTCAGTATCGATGCTTGTCATAGAACTTAGTTTTTCATATTTTTGCGGTTTTAAGAATGGTTTGTAACTATCAATCGTTCAAACAAATCTGAAAAATCATCTCGTATGTTCGGGTTTCTTGCAGACCAAGAAATAAAAACAAATCGCTCGGAAACCATTGCAATTCCAGTGCTAATTATAGTGTTGTATTAAAGGGCCAGGTACATTTTGCACAAAGAATCTCTACGTAAACTGGTGGATTTCATTTGCAATAGCTCTAAAAGTAATTTCCCTAGTAGCACAATTAGTCCAAAACACCTTTAAAAAGGGTTTTTTAACGTTGTAAAACGTATTTACAACGTAATTTGCTAGTTTTTAACTAGCTGTGCTACTAGGGTTTAACTTAATTTTTAGTTCTAAATTATTTCTAATATCTAATATCTAAATAAAAAAACGGCAATAAATTTTTTTGTAACTAAAAATATTGGATCGCTTTTTTTCCCCCTTCTAGTCTTGTTTACAGCATTTCACGTAAAATATGTATAGGTCGCTTAAAAATTGCAGTACATATAGAAAAATATCCTTTCCTTAAAATGACAATTTTGGGATACATTGAACGTTGTAATTTTTGTATTTGTTTTCATAATTATGCCGATGGCAGTTATAAGAATAGATATTTTTATTATCCGAAATTTGTTTTTGTCATTTTAATCTACTTTTCTGTGTTCAACATTTTTAAGTTGTGTGACACTTTGTCCGTGAAATGCTGCTCGCAAAAAGAGGGGAGAAATGATGTTGCAAAAAATTTCTAATATGTAGAATTGTTCAGTAGTTGTAAAACGCCAATATGCTTTCTAAATAACTGGCAAAAATATAAAGTTTAAGAAATTACATCTAGAGCTGTTGCAAATGAAGTTAGGGTCAGTTTTCGTAGATTTCTTTCTTTGCTCAAAGGTACCCGACCCCCTTAATTTAAAATAGTTCACATATGCATTTATGAATAAAATTCTATGATCAAAGGTACAATTTTATTTAACCCTCTCGTCACCCTGATCCTCATATGAGGTTCCTACTTCCAATAGCAATATTTAGAGAGAACAATTGAATTTAGTATTTTTTCTTTCAGTGATATCAATATCATTCATTCATGTAGAAATTTTATGAGGCTCTTAACTAGATGCATACATCGTCCTAGATTGCAGTACTAGTCCATTTGGATCATTTTTTAGTTTTCGCTTCATTGTTTCAGGAGAATAATTAAGGAAATATTTACGCTTTAGTTTTTCTTTTTAAGGTAACGGTGTTTTCTTATTCCTCAGCCTTTACCTAATATGTGCATCCTTTTTAAATTAATTTTAACATAACAAAATGCTTCGAAAATGCAGACATTAATATTAGAATCTAATATTAATAGACATTAGAAAAAATATATTTGCACGATTTATAATAGTATTTCGGATGCATTCAATGCTAGGATTTTTTTCGGATTTTTCATAATTCGGTGACGAGAGGGTTAAAATTACTTCTAGAGCTTTTGCAAATGAAGTTATGGTCCGTTCTCGTAATTTTTTTTTCTTTGCTCAAAAGGTACCGGACCCCTTAATTTGAAATTTTTCACATATGCATTTATGAAAAAATTCTATGATCAAAGATTAAATTCTATTTAATTTCATAAATTATAAGCAGCGAACCAAAATGTCTGACGAGTCCGCTTGTCTAATTACAGGAGCTACAGGAGGAGAAAATCGTGAAGAGCCCGTCGCGGAAACCGAGGAAGAGTTGGCCGAGAAGGCGAGGCGGCTGCAGATCCAGGCGACCGCCCTCGACAGGAGCGGGCTCCATTCCGGTAAGGTGGACGTCTTCAGGAAGTTCTTCAACCACGACGACCTGGCGTTCTGGACGCGCCCCGAAGGAGGGCGACACAGGCACAGGGCCCAGAGGCACTACTCGGAGGGCCGACAATCTCCGGGGCCCTATTCGGACCTCGGCTCGATGGGCGGAGATCCAGTGCGCGAGCAGCAGCAGCAGGAGGGGCCAAATCCCGACCCCCCTTTGCTGAATCAGGCGGGGGCCATCGTCGGAGTGGACAGGCCAGCGGACGAATTCTTCAACTTGAGGGGCGATAATCCCTCCCACCCGATGTTCGGAGCCATTGGCGACCCTCGGCACTCGGTGTCCAGTGCCCCCACGGTGCCCATCAACGAAGCGTACGCCGGGAACTATTCGCCGGAGACGTCGTCGTTTTCTGGAATATCAGACAGGGGCTTGGGTTCTGTATATTCTTTCGCGTCGTTTCAGTCTCGTGCGGAGGCCGCGTCAGACTCGCACGCGCAGAACATTTCGCCCGTGCTGCCTTGCCTCCAGGGAACGCTTTCGAGGATATCTCCGACGTCCGAGTCGGACATCTTGCCCATCGAGAGGCCCGAAAGGCGGCGGCGATTCGGCGTGACGTGCGCCATTCCCGTACCGATCCCGTCCAGCAGCAAGTCGGTCGATGCGTCTAGAACCGGTGCCGTGCCCAAGAGGAAGATCTCCAAGGATTCTTCGGTAGACTCCTGCGAGCGGGCCAGCTCTGAAGACGAGCCCTACCCAGAACTTCTCTGCCAGTCTGTCGAGAGTGACTCTCTCCTTCCCATTCCGGACATCACCGCGGCGAGCGAGTGTCTGCAGCAAGGTATAGACGTCCTGACGGCAGCAGCAGCTGCTGGTGGTGCGGCTCCGGAAGGTACTGTCGATGCCCCTCATCGGAACGTCGAAACGGAGGAAGGTACTGTCGATGCCCCTCATCGGAACGTCGAAACGGAGGAAGGTACTGTCGATGCCCCTCATCGGAACGTCGAAACGGAGGAAGGTACTGTCGATGCCCCTCCTCAGAACGTCGAAACGGAGGAAGGTACTGTCGATGCCCCTCCTCAGAACGTCGAAACGGAGGAAGGTACTGTCGATGCCCCTCCTCAGAACGTCGAAACGGAGGAAGGTACTGTCGATGCCCCTCCTCAGAACGTCGAAACGGAGGAAGGTACTGTCGATGCCCCTCCTCAGAACGTCGAAACGGAGGAAAGTGATAGCGAACAGGATCCAGTGTCTGTCGTCAGTTGCAGTCCGGACACGGCCAAAGAGTCGGAGCACCCACCTCGTAAAGATGACGCTTAGTTTGCTTTCTGGACTAAGCTTAAGAACATTTTAAACATGGACTTTGAATTTTTAATTTTGAAATTTTTAGTGTAGTTTTAAGATGCTTCTTGATGGATGGATTTTTTATGCGCAGTTTCTTGACAATATTTTTATGGAAATGTGACGAAATTTGTGTAATGATTAAAATGGTGATTGATGGGTGTATTTATGAGTAATTACTGTAGTCGCTTGTAAATTTACTCTACACAAAATACTAGCGTTAGGATTAACATTGGTATAAAAAATGATTGCAGCGTTTTTGCGATAATTTCGAACACAAACTTGTCAAAGCTGCACATTACGTTAGAGATATTTAAAGTTGTTGCCAATTCCTTTAACGGTGTTTGGATCGACTATTTAAAGATTATCAAACTTTTAAGGATGAAGTAATAAACGGTGTTGACGTGACTTTCGAATAAAACTATCCTCAAATTGTACGTGGGAATTTAAATTATTTTTGGAAGAGGGGAGGGGAGAGTAGTAACGGCAAACAAAAATACCGGCAAGCGACAGTTAAGTTTGTCAGTGCAGAACTTTCGCATAAAAATCAAAATTCTTTTAACATCTACGGGAAGCTTGTGAGTTCAGAACCAAAATCGTTACTGTTTTAACAGTGACGAATCAGTGATCAGTGAATCTCTGGTAAAAGTAAAGCTATGTCGTGCTTTTAAATGTAAGTTTGACCCTTGTGCTTAACTTCCCTCTTAGGGGACCCTCAATTTTTAGCATCGGTCTCTAAAATTTGTAAACGTTAGGTTTCCTAGTTTTAGTATTAAATTCCACAAAATTCCTCAACATGAGCAACTGAAGTGTAAAATTTTTTCTAGGTTGATATCGGAAATTTCTTACTGCTACAATCGTGTTAAAGTGAAGAAAACAATAAAGACGAGAATGAGGCAATTGGCAAAATTTCTGCTCTTAAAGCTGTTAATTTTTAAACTACAGGAATTCTTAAGTCTTGTTTAAAAAAAGGTTGTGTTAAACACTAGCTGGAAACTATTACTCCATAACTGCACTATGTAGATAACACCTAGTATCGTGAAACTTTTAGAAAAATTCCTAGTCTTAAAAAAAAAAAAAAAAAATGCAGAAACCCAGCCTCTAAAATTTTTCACTCAAGTGTTTTAACCGCTTAACCCTTTAAGATTCCAGTCGGCATCATTGGGACATAATGTTCGCAAGTTCCTCGAATTTTTCTTTAAAATGGGCTTGTATCTTCCTTGTACAACGCAGTACTTGGAGTTCAGAAAATTTTAAAGTATCTCGAATTCAACAAAAATGTAAATAAATCTCGTGAATGTTGATCCCAATCGGCATAGCTGGGACTGAAAGGGTGAAATAAGGTAAGGGCAATTTGTAAATTGGCATTACTTAAAGTTAGAGCTATTTAAAAAAAAGCATGATCGCTTAGCAGGGAGAATTAACTCTGGATCTTTATAGACAAGACCTATTTTGGAAAGGATCATTTCAAAATAAATTCGGCAATACATAAACTAATTGAGACGTATTGGTTTTCATGTCTGGCAAATATCATTCCTGAATAATTGGACATATCTGTCGATACGAAGTCTAAATATTAGTGACTAGTTGCTTTTAAATACCATAGCTCCACCCAAAAAAAACTTGTTTAACGGAAATTATTTGAGCATGTAATAAATTTTCTTTGCATAGAATCTGTCTTAGTTATCTCATTCACACACAGCTTCCCACTTTAGACGGTAGCTCTATGGCCTATTCCAATTTCAGCTCGGTTCTTTGCTTAGCCTGCTTACAATACAAAGTATTCAGTTCTAGGTGTAGAAAAATTAGCAGGCTTCATTTTTCCATGCATCTGTAAGCTGTGTTTATATATATCTCTCATTTACTGCTAACGTCGTAACTCAAATAATTATTTTGCGAGTTGCAGACATGTTTCTTAGGCATAATCATTTTCGTAAAAAAAAAAAAGCATGGACTTTAGGCTTAAAATACTTGGTAAGGGTTTGACCTGCCCCCCCCCTTGCGTACGTCACTGACGAGCTGATAGGATGGGTGATGCGGACTTTCACCAGAGTGTTATTTCAGAACTTTTAATGCTTGTAATGTCGGCAGTACGAATACATTTTATAATTTGAAAGGAACCTCAAGCTCACTTTAAGAGAACTCTAGGTTTTGACATGCGTTGATGCAGCAAATGAACGACGTTAATTTTAAATTGTTTAATTTTACGTCTCTAAACAAACTTGTGTAATTGTGATTAAATAGAAATGTTTAAAATGAATTTTCTACTATCCATTTTGTAATGCCCCCCAAAAAATTTCTATTTTAGATAAACCAAGGGAATTTTAAAGTAATTAAACAACTTTGTAAAAAACACACATAAGAAGTAATAGGTAAGAGGATACGCACGTTTCGTTCAAAAATTGTTTTGAACTTCATCAGTCCAAGCCCTTCGTCGTAAAGAACACGGGGAACTGAAGAGATTTAGAAAAGAGAACTTAGATCTCTTTTCAGTTCCCTGTGTTCTTTACGACGAAGGGCTTGGACTGATGAAGTTCAAAACAATTTTTGAACGAAACGTGCGTATCCTCTTACCTATTACTACTTGTGTGTTTTTACAAAGTTGTTTAATTACTTTATCGTTCAGTGGCGCACCCAGGATTTTAGTTTGGGGGGGGGGGGCTTGACTACATACAAATACTGCTGAACTCGGTCATAGTGACCTCGGTTAGTTAAACTCTCTTATAACGTCAAAATATTCGGTATCACTTGACTGTCCCATAGAACACAAGCAATGTAACTCCTTAGTCATAAATAATTATCTGATCTTTTGAGTGACATTGTAACCGTGTGTAACAGTGTTTCAACTAACTGTAAGCATTTATTTAAAAACTTTTTTAAATGTCCTTTTTGGTTAGAAATAATTTGAGGACAATAAAAGAAAGAAAGAAAGAACTAAAAAAATTAATTAGCGACAATTTTCACTTTTTTAACACTTTTCACTTCTAACTTTTTACCTTTAGGGGGGGCTTCAGCCCCCATAGCCCCCCCGTGGGTGCGCCTATGTTATCGTTTAACACCAGTATTGAGTGATTTTTCACTCAAGGGAATTTTAATTCGGAGTTCTTTCACTACAGCTTTCTACTGACCCACCCCGAATTCTATCATCGGTGCATTGAGAAATATTGACTAGTCTTTCCACATACCCAAAGATAGAGCTAAATGTGTCACCTTGACTGAATTTACTCTATATTTTTACCCCGTAATGTAAAACTCCCCGTTATAGGCAAATGTTTCTGTGTGCAAAAATGTAAGTTTTGAAATATTATGGGAGGGGGAGGGCAAGGGGAGTCGGTGTCCTTGTCCCTTACAGCACATGTAGAAAGAAAGCCGAGAAGATAAGACACTGAACGTGGTAGACGGCCGAAATGCCGAGGTGCAGCATTTTGACTTACTACGCGGCTGGCGATCTAACGGGCGGCAGTTCAGGTCTGATGTCTGCCGATGTAACGTGGATACACGTTAGAACATCTTAAAGTCCTGCGACCAAGGTACCTTCCCCCCCTCACCCCTCGTAGGCAAGTAGTCCTTGCATAGCTTTGGCGCAACACAACAGCAGTGAGACACGAGACCTAATTTCAATTTTTCCTAAATGACATGATTTAGCAAACTTACTTTAGCATAAAGTTTGGTTATGCTAAAACAGTAGAGCAAGAGCCAGCGGCCGCCAGACCTTCGTCCTAGTATAAAAGCTGAAACTTTCTCTGCGCATACCCCCCCAACAGAGGTAGGAACCATCGGCCACCCTAAAGTTTGGAGGATCGTGGCTTTGGCAGGTAACAGGTGGTAAAGGTGTATAAAATTGCAGAAAATTTTCGTCATTTCATAAAGCTTAATTTTTTTGTATGTTCTTTGTCGCAGTACTAGAAATCACTTGATCCCTTGCCAGACACTTTTCCATCGTGGCAAACCCCCGCCAGACAATCTCAAAAAATCAACGGGAGTCATGGAAAACTGTTGTGTTCGTAAACTCCCGCGACGAAGTACGTCAAGCTGTCGCAAAGTGCCAAGCACATTTTATACTGCTACTTCTGAACTTTCTTACGATGCTGCAGCGCGCTCGTAATAGAATTACGTTTTCCATGACTTTGAGATTGTCTAGCGGGGGTTTGCCACGATGGAAAAGTGTCTGGCAAGGGATAAAGTGATTTCTAGTACTGCGAAGAAGAACCTATAAAAAATGAAGCTTTATGAAATGAAGAAAATTTTCTGCAATTTTATACACCTTTGCCACCTGTTACCTGACAAAGCCACGATCATCCAAACTTTATAGTGGCCGATGGTTCCTACCTCTGTTGGGGGGGGGGTATGCGCAGAGAAAGTTTCAGCTTTTATACTATGACGAAGGTCTGGCGGTCGCTGGCTCTTAGACTACAGGGTTCGTACCGGTCCTTAATTTGCTAAAATTCCGAACTTCTGAAAAAGTGTCCTAAAATGCCGTACTATTTGAGATACTCGAGAACTTCTTTCAGTGTCTTATTTAAAAAAAAAAAAAAAAAAAAAAAAAACGGCCTTTTAAATATCTGACCCATTATACAACATTATTTCAAAACTTCGGGATTCTCGCAAATCAAGGATCCGTACGAACCCTGTGAAATGCTGTCTCCACTTACCCCATCTTACTCTGTTTCATTGCTTATTGCAAGTGTTGTAATGCACTTGCATCAGAATTAATCATTTATACGAAGTGCTTGAAAGTAGATACTCAACCCCCTCTTATATAGAACTGCACCTGTAAGATCATTCAACTAAGAGCTAAGAAAGTGGAACCTAGTTGCGAGAGTTAGTTCAACTCTCGCAGAGAAAGGGGGGGGGGGTTGAATGCGCATGCTCGCGGCTATTGGTGCCCATTACATGCTTGATTTCAAAGATATTTTCCTAGGTGTGTCCATGCGTCTAAACTGAACGCGCACTTTCATCCCAACAGCGTAAAAGAACGTGAAAAAATATTAGGTTGTAACGAAAGTTTCCCGCCACCGCAAATATCGTCAGAACACAGCTCGCGTTGGCGTATGGCTCATATTTTGTCGAACGATTTTTGACATTTGAAAGAAAGAGGCTTACTTTATAACACTGTGTTGTGAAATCTCTAAAAAATATAGTTATAATTAACCCATTTATGCCTAGTGTCCCTTTTTTGGGACGGCATTTTCGCTATTAGTCGAAAACGTTATTTATTTTTCCTAGCCTTTATTCATGAGTATTGAGCCTCAACTCTACAAAATATTTTAACATGACCGAGTAGGATGTTGATATTTCGATTTTTGTGCATAGTGATTTTAAAAGAAATCATCCCTTGTTCAAGAAGCTGACATCAGAAATTTATCTATTATTTCTGTTATCAGTAAAAATCGAAGAAAGTCGCAAAAATATCCAGGCACAAATGGGTTAAGTACAAGGTGTTTCAAATGGAACTATAGCTCTAGAGGATTAGAACCATCATTAACTTCCAGTTGTGTTGCAAAAAGTCAGCATCAACAAATTATGAGTACAGCTTTAAGTACTATTGTTGTATCATGTGACACTGTGCAGGTTTGGTACCGAAAGTTCAAATACAGTTATCTAATAAGTTAAAAGTTAGTTTTTCAGGCAGATATGGCGGAAAACTTTCGTTACAACCTGATATTTAGTTTCTTTAAACAAATGACATTTGACATAACCTTTCTCATTTCAGTCATATGATCTCAAATTTTTATTTCAGATGTTTGAGTGTAACAAAGTTGTACATTTTTCATAAATTAAAAAAAAAATTCAAAACGCACAAAAGCAGATTTAGAAAATTTTCTAATGTTTGTACAGAACAATAGAATTCATAAATATTTAACGACCGTTAGTCTCTTTTTCGTATTCCTCGTATAAGTGATGAATATTTCAGCAAGAATGCCATAATAGATCAGTTTTAACCATGTGTTCTGAGACTGACGGTTCCAATAACAGGGTGTCTACCAAATTTCTGAAAGTCAATTTCTGGACTTTTTCCTGACATTTGGGAGGTCCCGGGAAAAAAATTCCTGACCAGTGCATTTTACTTTGGGAAATTGCACAATGACCCCTCCCTTGTCTTTATATTTGCATATTTGTACAACTTCTTGAAATCAATTTTAACTGAAGTATACAGGATTAAGCTTTCATCAATTGAGAAACAGAAGTAGTCGCACATTCTGATAGAATTAACTAACCGTTCTTGGAAATAGTGTCCTAAGCCATAAGTTACCAAGTAAGCTAATTTGTCTTTTACCCTCCCGTCACGATGGATGAGCCCCCATTTTTCCTTCCTTATACAAACACATCGTTAGATGCTTTCGCGGTCCGAAAAATGTGTTACAGTTGCTTTTGGTTTCCAGTCTGACAATTGGAGAGAAAGCGGGAAAAAGCGGGGGGAAAAAAGGACACGAAACGAAAAAAAAGTTATTCTTTTGGTGAATTTTCCGGACCCATTATCCAATTTCCAGGTTTTTTCCAGACTTTCCGAACCCATTTTCCAATTTCCCGGCTTTTTCCAGACTTTCCGGATTTTCCGGAGCGGTAGACACCCTGAATAAAAATAAGTTTTTAGAGTGGCATCTGTTCTCCAAAACAACGAATAAACCGACAGATACACGTCTTTCATGTAATGTATCCTCCAGGAATGAAATGTGACATCGAAACTCTCTTATACAGTGCGCAATCAATCATGTAAAAGGCCGAACCCAGGGGGGTAGTCCAGGGGTTCCGGATCCCCCCCCCAAAAAAAAATTGCGGTTTTTGTTAATAAATTAATGACGTCTTTTTGTGAAAAATTCTGCCGATTCCACCGTTAGGATCTTCCCCGAAATTTCTTTCTGTGCACGGCCCTGATCATGTGTGGGTCATACTGTTTGGCCGAACCGAATGAATAAGACACTAAAGACTGGTAGATGGCTGTAGTGTGAAGGTCCGAGGATCTGGCCTGTCATGCAGCTATCGATCTAACGGTCTACAGTTATGGGCGGTTTTCTCGAGATATAATGAGAGAACGCGTTAAAAACCCTTTAAGTCCCTATCTTGCAGATAGCCGTAACTTTGCTGGTAGTTTTGTCTTAATCGACATAATGAATTAGAACCGGGAATACAATATTTACCGTAAGATATTAATTTTACACTATTTTTCTAGGAATATCGGATATATCTCTCTATTCTAAAAAAAAGTAAAGGCCGCTGTCGCCGCCGCTGTCAAAAGCTTGTCAGCGTATCTCCTCCTAAACCGTGGAGATTTGAGTTTCGACTAAGGTGCCCACAGATTCGAAAAATTCCGAGGAACCTGCTAAGCTGATTTAAATTTCGAAAATCGAATTATTTTAGAAGATATTAATAAAAAACTGAAAAAATAAACCTAATGGTTGCCAGATTTGGCATAAAATCATTCATTCCTTTGCAACAAAGCGTTTCCAAGTATCTAGAATCGCGTGAAATTTACAAACATGAGTTAGAATTACGCCCATTTTACGCCAAAATAAAAACTATATGAAATAAGTAACTCAAAATGTGTTACACAAAGTTGACAATTTTCAAATAGTAAGTTCGCTTAGACAACAGGAGTTTAGAATGAGCGATTATTCGTTTTTCCAAAACAGAATAACTAATATCTTGAAAATGAAAAATAATTAAAATGCAGATTATTTTAAAGCCGGTTCTCGTCCAGCTGGATTATTTGCTACCAGTAGAAATATTGGGCGGCGTTAACTATGCCATTATAGCAGTTATAGTACACTTTGGATATTTGCTAGCGCGACGAGATGGTATAATTCGTGGTGTTAAGTACGCCAATCTGCAAACGATTATGTAAATGAAAATATGGATAACGGTTTTCCGGTAACCTTAAATGAACAGTAAATATAGGTTGTGAGCATGTGTAAATCGCCAAATAATGAAAAGTCGCCATGGGTGGCAGGCTATTCTATCTGTTCCGTAGCTTTTATTAACTTTACATGTACGCAAGTCGCCAAATAATGAAAAATCGCCATGGGTGGCAAATTCGCAAGGTGTCCAATAGGTTTTACATTATTAAAAATACAGCTGAAACATATGTTCTGATTTTATTACGCTTTAGCTCCTAATTAATATAACTTTTGAATGGCAACATTAAATATCATTGTGTTTCTGAGGAGTGCAAATAATTTTTCCAGCGATTATAAGCGGAGTCCGCAATCCAGGTGGAGTATAGCTCAGGACCCGTACAACACGGATTCCCATAACAAAATATCTTCCGTGTTATGAGGGGTAGGGGGTCTACTGTAGTGTGAAGTTTAAATTTTTATGTACCAATGAAGATGCAAGAACCAAGCAATGTGTAGCTTAGCTCAGTAACATTCTATCTGATCCAATCTTCGGGTTTTGTCTGTTGAAATTTTGTCTTTTTTACGAATAAGCCTGATTAGGGGCCGAATCCCTCATACGAAAAGCGAGCGTAGCGAGTCGGGGGGCCTTGGCCCCTAGTCTTTTAGAAAAAAGTTGGGTAGCTGGGTAACTCTACCACGCATAAGCGATTGGAATTTTATGTAATATTTCCCTCACACAACGGGGGAAGGGGAGAATCCTTTAACTTTAATTTATTTTGCTGTGAAAAGTTTTAGTCTACCGTAAAAATACAGCATTTAGAAATGACGTAGACCAGTAAAAATTCAAAATACTGCTCAATCCGTTCAACCAGTATATCAAAATTTTGTTATTGAATACATAATACATTATGAGAGGTTCGCGTTGTGTTGTATGAACCGGGTCATTGTGAATTTTCCTTCGGGTTTGCTACTAGAAAACATTTATAGAACGTGATTCGAATTTTCTTGTTGATCGTTGAAGTAGGTAGAAACGTTAATCGCAGCCCTTCAACCCTCATCTGCCCCCCCCCCCGCCCCCTGCTAATTAAAAAATGCAGACGAGGGATTGCTTATTTGTACCAAACAGAAAATTTGGACAGAATCTTGGCGGATATTTCATTCTGCGCGATCTCAAATAGGTTTTCATAATGTATGTCGATGGGTGAAATCCCATCTTTAGCATCAAAAATATGTATTAAATTAGAGTTGTTGAATGATTGTAATGTTTTGAATGGGTTAAGTGAACCTTCGACTTCAACTTGCCAGTAGCAATTTACGTTTAGAAGCGATTAAGGATAACTTATATACCATATAACTTATATACCATACCTTATAAGGATAACCATAATATTTCTAATACCCTTTTTCTGGGTTGAATGCAACAGATAATTTCGATGTGACGTTTCATGAACGTGATCCGAGTGACAGCCGACTGCACACCCAGCAAACACATACGGTTCTCTAAACGTCTATTAACGTTCAGAAGACGTTTTCTGAACGTCTTCTGAACTTTAATAGACGTTCAGAGAACCTGTGTGTGTTTGCTGGGCATCCTTTCTGCTCAGGATCTCCCATTGTCTTCAAACCAGTAAAAGCCTATATTAGAAACAGAAATTTTAACTATCCCTAATCTCGTCAAAATATAAAAATTCTGCTAGGAAATAAGGTTCAGGTTTGCTTAACTAGTTCCATTCATTACAATCATCCCAAAACTTTTTTTAACGGGCAGGCACTTGCCGCTTAGGCATTGCCCACCACAACTGCCTAAGGGTTTTGTAATTCTTTTATTATGGGGGTATCCAGTAGGCGGCCAGTGTTATCCTTTGTGAACTGACGGGCAAGTTAACATCCACACCCAAGCCGGGGTTCGAACCTGAACCAAAGGCGTGATACAATGGCTCCTAAGGGGGCCGTGGTAGCCCAGTGGTTAAGGCGTTG
Organism: Cheiracanthium punctorium; assembly: GCA_038373885.1. Classification (NCBI taxonomy): domain Eukaryota; kingdom Metazoa; phylum Arthropoda; class Arachnida; order Araneae; family Cheiracanthiidae; genus Cheiracanthium; species Cheiracanthium punctorium. Next base: position 516,435 of record JAWZYV010013186.1, on the reverse strand, counting down.
GACTCATAACCGGAAGGTTGCGGGTTCGATACCGGCGTACCACTAAAGACCACCGTGTACATGCGGTGTACGTGCACGCTAAATCCGTTGTTCCGAAAGTCCTCTCGGCGGTCTCTAGCAGTTTCCGAGGGGTGCCAATATTCAGAAGTCCCCCAACTTCTGATGAGGTTCCAAATTGTGGCGGAAAATTTCGGGAAGGACGTATATGTAGCTCTGAGCGACACATTCAGTGACGCGAGCTGTCCTCTCCTGGCAAATAAATAAATAAATGGCTCTTAAGCTATCGCATCACCTCTGCGGCTCATCCAAAAACTGGGATTTAATACCTGTTTTTTGAATGTTAAAAATCGGTGTTTTCCCAATGAAAATACATTACGAAAGCTGCTTTCTGTCAAACTGTATTCCCCATTTCTCAATGGGTGGCGGATTCGCAGAGGATTTGCAGAATATCTGGCAAGAACAGATATTCCACCTTCGCTGCGGGAGCGAAGCTACACCTAATTAGAAGAGAACGTTTCCAGAACATTGGTTACGACGCACGACATTGGTTACAATTGCATTGGTTACGACGTCACAGTTCACCGGCTTACGGCGTGATTGCATTGGTGCCTTTATCGTGTACAACCTACGTTTCAAAACGAAAAAGAACGGTGGGTAGACCAGAACGGAATCTGAGTGTCCCGGAATGTCCAGTATGAATGCACCTTGATGAGAAGGCCTGTCGCAGAGAGGCTAGTCTCATCCCAAAGCTGAGAGGCAAAACGGGGACCATCCGCAGCGAGGCTAAGCTGATCATTCAGAGGTGACATCATTGGACGATCGCACTCGTAAACGTCAAACAAGTTACACTCGTGCAACGAGTTTCCATCTAAGGTGTTCGTAAAGGAAACTGAGTGCATTCAGTTTATAAACTAAAGCGTTCGTATACAAAACTGAGTGCGATTAGTTTTAAACGAAGTAAACTGAGCCCAGATCAGGTTCTTTCAGTTTTTGAGAAGATACACTTGCTGCACGTTGTTGCTGTTTACAAATATCGCCCGTTGTTATGGAAAAGTATATTGTTATGAAAAGTTTTTTACGTTTGCTGAAGCTGCAAATATTATTTTTTCGAGGAGGAAATTCATGCATACGTTAGAAACTGCTAAGAAGGTACATAATTTTTCAAAGATAATCATTTTCTCGTATTTTTCATTTTAGTAAAATCAAAAATGCACATTTTCGTGTTGAGATTGAAGTTGATTTAAACCGTTATGAGCGAAATTTGAACTTCTCTTGCTAAATACTTTTGAATAAATGAAGTTTAAGTTGAAATTTCTAAATTTTGATCTGTGCACTTCAATGATGGCCATTCTTTCTTTTAAAAATCCTGTTGATTTTATATGGAGTATGTACTAAAAACTCTCCTCAGCAAAAATAACGCATTCGCGAATTGTAAACAAACACCTCTCTTAGGCGACGAAACTAAATAAACTGAAGTTGTTCGTTAAGTCAAAAGAAACTGATAGCTACTGATAGCACTAAACACAAGCATTCCAGTTTTCTTACGACAACTCGTGCAACGAGTCTGTCGTTTACGAATGCGCCCAACGTCACCGCCAAATGATCTATTTGTTTGATAAAAAGTATTGGAATTCATTAGCTTCTTTTTAAAAAATTACTGAATGATGACAAAAGACGAGTACTTTTTCCTATACTTTGTTCATATTTTTAAGAAATATAATCCACTGTTTTAGGCGTTTCACACTTGCACCGCTCGCGCCAGTTGCAGTCCGACACCGTTTTCGTGAAGGAACGCTCAAACTGTGAGACATCCCTCTGACGTGACGTCACATCTAAACGTCTGGAAACAAGAGTGCAATTGCTGTTGACTGATTTTTATCGCATAAACAAACGAGAACGAATCGTGTTAAGTGAATGAATTGTTTAGATATGCCAACTGAGTGGTTGCTCTTTTATCCCTTGCGTTTTTCAATTTAGTGTCCACGTTTTCAGTTTTATAGTATGAAATTAAATCTGAGAAAAGTGTTTTTTATTTACTTGTACCACATTTTATGAATTTTTTTCTCCCCATTTACGCTAATAATGAACGAAAAGCTAGTACTGTAAGCTGCTATTGGATGACATATTTAAAGAGCTGACGATGTCCTAAAATGTTATTTTATCAAAGGAGTTTTTATCTACACTACTGAATTTTTTGTCACTTTAGGGTAAGTTATTATAAGTTATTATCAATTTATCCGTGCAAACAATGACGTATGTAAGTTAGTTAGTTGATAGAAATTACACGCTTAGCTTCCCTTCAGAAATAACTACCAATGGTTTAAAAGTAAGGTAAAAAGTTTTCAGTTTCGTAGAGTAGTCGAAGAATTTGAAAACCTTAGATTTTTTGTTTTGTTTTTGTCTGTGCACCAGTTTCCCGATATATGTTTGGATTGTATACAAAATTTGAGTTCGTTATTGACTTTAAAACGGTGTTTCAAAGTAATTATAAATGCTTGAATGAGTATATCTGTACATCTCTTCTTATCTTCTGGTGCTTTACTATTTGGGTTCAAGCAAAAACGAAACTAATCAATCAATGTATATATATATGTGTGTGTAAACGTAGTTAATTTTTGCAACAGTTTATAACTTGTTAGAAGATGAAGTATTTATCATTTGTAGTTTCTATGCAGTATTATATGTAGTGTCGAGAATCTGCCATCCAGGTTTTGAATTTCTAATAATAGGAATTACTGACAAAAAATTAATTTCCAACTTTTAATATATATCAGGGTAAAATCATAAAAGACGGTATGCACCCCATGTAAATACGGCGACAGTCGCTGGAGCTTGGCGGTTTGCCAAGCTCCAGTGACTGTCGCCAACCATCTTGCACAATCAGCAAAGTATTTTAACACATTAAAATTGCACATATATTCTACTAACAAAAACGTTAAAACAAAATACACCATCCATATGTACCAAAAAATGCCTGCAAATTCAGTAACAGGTAATTTAAAATGAGCAAACAGTGGACCGTTTTTAACTAAAAATCTACAGTGGGTGAAGCAACCTAGTTCTACAGCTATGTAAACTGGGCAAACACTGGCCTGTTTTCAACTCACAAAAAACATTGGAGGATTAAACAACCTAGTTGCACACCTCATAAGTCACTATGATTAGAATAGCACATAAATAGCCTTTATGACAACATAAAAACATCCAATATCAATTTAAAATTCACATTAAAAACCTTAAACATTGCAAAGATTCGTTAAAAAAAAGCACTTACCTTTATTTTTTTTTAATTAACCGCTCAGAAATGTCCCTAATACCCACCAGCTGATAACGTAAAACCAGCATGCTTTCTTTTATTTAGCTTTATATTCACACCATATTTCTAACAAACAACACACACACACACATTCTTTTCATACAATAACATAACATATTTCATTCCCTTCCATCCATAACATGAAACAATTTCAAATTCCCAAACTGACGAGACGATGCACATTTCTTTATGGTTGCCAGTCAAAACTACCACCGGCAGGGTACTTCACTCCCGCTGTGCATCGCGCATGACGGCGCCAGAACGATCACCAAATGAAACATGTAAACAATCATCGATATGTAAACAGCACCGGATACGGAATATAGTCCAAATATTCCCAAGGTTAGATGTTGGAGACAAAAAAAAGTTGGCAACTTAGCCTGTTGAAAGCTACATACAAATACAGAGTTTCTACAGACGTGGAAAGTCAGGGCAATGAGTTTTGGTCAGGGATTTGGGAAAAAAGTCGGGGAAATTTGAAGAAATTGAAGAAAGGTCAGGGAAATGCAAGAATATTTGAATTTTGCGGCAAAATCAAGAAAATACTTCCTGTTTGAACCTAATTGTAGAAATTGTTTTATTTTCATTTTCTTATTGAACCTTATAAATAATTTTAAAATGTGTCCGTTATTAACATATCTTGTTCAGTTGAAATATTCTTAATTTTATCCTAAATGATTATCAAACAGGGTTTTTGTTAGAATCCAGTGATGTCCAATAATATTTTTGTGTATATTGATTTTATTATTATTATTATTTGTAAAAAGGGGGCAAAATATATAAAGTTATTAATTAAAGGATGTAATATTAAAAACAGAAATGCAAAAATCAAGAAAGCACACTAGATAAAAAGTCGGGGAAGAGCATGATAGATGTCAGGGAAGCAAAAGCTGTGAAATCTGTAGAAACCCTAAAATATTGCTTTTTCAATAATGATATGAAATAATGCATATAGCATGTACAGAATTTATTTTAATTAGCCCCTCCCTCTTAAAAAAATATTTATTTGACTTAAAAACAAGCATCTTTTATCTACCCTAAGCAATGACCTTTTTTAAATGGGGTGGGGATGAGGCTGAAGTTTTCCTAGCCTTTTCTCCCGGTTCTTAACAACATTGCATTTATTCTGAAACCAAAAGAGAAACTTTTCCTTTGTTTACATTTAAAATGCAGATTCGCATAAATTACTTCATTTGTATGTATCTAAGTATTTGTAATCGTATGTCTCCTGAGTTTGAAGTATAAATTTATAATTATCCTAAACTCAAAGGATACTTTTGTTTGCATTTGAAATGCTGATTGGCTCAACTGCTAACACAAGTTTGTTTGTTTGTGTTGTTAAGGCAAAGCTACGCGGAGTCTATCTGCTTGGGGTGGGGTGCCTTGTTGATGAATGAAGATTCGACTTACGGGACTTCGAGTTATTGCGCGTTCACTGTGTTATGATTCAGAAAATCGAGAAAAAAAGTCATGTTCTTAAACGACCGCCTAAAGTGCTGGCAGCAGGGGTGTAGCCAGAAATTCTTCATGGGGGGGGGGGGTTACGGCTACTACATCTCTATGTATACGTGTGGATGATAATGTAGTGAAGAATATACAATTTGTATAGCAAAAAATTCCTCATGGGGGTTATGACCCCCCCCCCCCCTTAGCTACGCCCCTGGCTGGCAGAAATATAATGTCACAAAGGTTGGCAACTTTTTATGATTTATTGCCACATCTAGTGTAAGCATGTTAGTTTGCAAAATGGATCCCAGCTTCGCTATATCTTTCAAATATTTGGTGAGAAATTGCTAAACTGTACTATTTAATAATGGAAATGATTTTTCATTGAAGTAGTTTTTCTTTTTTTTTTTTTTTTAATCAGTTGTTTTATTTGTGTACTGGTTTTTTTATCCCGCAGTGGTCTAGGCGGTAAACCCTGTTCCCATAAGAACACGGCAAGTGAAGTAGCATCTGGCTTGGTCAGAACTTGGGAGGGTCAACTCCTCTCTCTAGACTGGAGTGCTGTGGGACTGTGTACGCTAGTGGGAGATGGTGCACGTCAAGTCCATCGTGGCTCCAATGTCCTACCCCAACGCAGAACATGCCGAAATCGGCGACGTGCGTCGCAGAACAAAGAGCTCCGCTGCAGAACAATTACGAATGAGGACTGAAAAGGGAGAGGGAGGGGAGAAATCAATCACTTCAAACAGAAAGTCAAACTCAAAAGCCAGACAGCAATCTGGAGGGATACCATTTCATCTCCTGCATCCAGGCATAGAAAGAATATATTCCTTTGTGGGGGGGGGGGGGGAGATGACACGGCGGCAATTAGTCAAAAGTTAATTATCACCCAAAAGGCGCCTGATCATCTCCTTCTGGGAGAGCGCCACCTTTTTGGACCCCACATGTGGAGAACGGACAGCGCTTATCACTTGCAATATCATTCACATTCATTTTCTAGCTACGTTTTTTCCCCTGGTAAATATGTCTGCTCGAGACAAAGTCTCTTGCTTTGAGTGTAATACTCCTATAATTTTGAAAAATTATAGGAACATATAAAACTGAGAATTGTTATGTGCGACCCCTTTAAAAAAATTGGATTAAAACGGCTCCTTTACAAAAATACAATCGATTAAAATGGCCACTTTAAAATTACAAGTAGTAAAATTAGACCTTCATACATGCAACCGGTTAAAATGCATTTTTGCAAATAATTTACCTTCTTCTGACTATGATGTTTATTAAATAGCTTTTTTATTTCATCTTTCGTGAGCGATGGCCTCTCCGATGTTCGTTTTCTGCTGACACAACAAGAAAACGCAATCAGGATTTTCAAACAAATATGCGCGCATACTTAGAAAGGGAAAGGGAGATAAGCAATTCCGCCTGTCGATCTTGATACTGCAATGTCAGAAGTTATGTTTAGTAACTAGACGGCTGCAAATTATTTAATAAATATTCATAATTTCAGATTTTACCGCCGTAGCAAAAGCAGTTAGTACCGATGCTCCGGATGTTTCGCGCTCTTGCAAGTTTATGCTGTGAACGATTGTTTTGTTAAACTGGTCTTCCTATTACAATTTATTCATAATTATTATAGATAATACTATGCTTTAATTAATTATGGATGCATTTAGAAATGCAAAACTACTATAAACGGGTCCGAAAATTTACGCGATTTCGAAACATCGGTCTGAAAATCTTGAGAATTGCGACATTTTGCAAATGCAACATTTGAATATTTTATGGTTTTTGTTGCAATTAAGAATATTTAGCCTTACTTATATAAAAATTAACATCGATAGCGTATGATAAATTTAAATTATTGGCCCGATTATATTTTCTAATTATCTCTTCTGAAAAATCGAAAAATTCAATATATTTTATTAAAAACTGTACAGAATTCTGCAAGTTCTTTTTCTCCATACTCATTTAACTCCCCAGAAAAAGATGGAAAGAAAGCTGTATATAAAATGTCAGCAGTGCAAACACATATCAACTTTCCAGGCCCATCTTCACCAAAGAAACGTCTCATTATATTTGCACTAGCACTTTTGCATGCTTCATGACAAGGAGACACAGGGTCTGTTACACTGCTTGTGTACTTAAGTGCACCAGACTTCTGAGCATTTGGTTGTAGGAAGGGGGGGGGTAAGATTATAAAGGAAGAGAAAAGATTTTAAATATGAAATACCCAGAAGTCTTAAGGAACAAAAGTCTTTTTATTGAGAAAATTATTTTACTTTTATTTTCATTCTCTATTTTGCAAAGTTCAAACAATTAAAATATTATAGTTAATGCATAAAAATATTAATAACTCTTCTGTTCAAAATAACCCTATAATGGTATAAATATCTATTCCAGTTATTCAATATTTATTCCACTACAAATTCCAGTTCTTAATTATTATTTTTTTTTATGGACAACAATAGCTAAAAATTTTTTCAGGATTATCATGCAGCCATAATAAATATTCCGTTGATATTAACAATCAGCTGGTCATCTATTTAAGTGGTAATATTGAAATAGCCGGAAAAGAGATAAGAACATTTGCCTCCCCGTCTAGCTCACAAAGAAAACCACAAAGCATTCTGTAACTCCAAGCTACAATGTAAGAAAGGGGAAAGAAATTATGTTTTGACAATAAATTTCTAACTTTTGAACAAATTAAGATGTCTTTCTAAAATTTAGACTCTGAATCAATTTTTGCATTTAAAAGTGATCCCCAAATTTTCAAACAAATCGGTCCATTAATTAGTTTTTACACAGTTGATTTCCATCCCCCTTCTCATCAAGGTCCGCTACTACCGGGACTGGGCCTCCCGAGTGCTTCAGTGCTTCCGGGAGGGGGAAAGATGGCGGGAGAAGTTCTATTACCATAGCAGTTGTGCAAATTCCTCCTTTTCATTTGACAAGTGTCATTAACACATTAGGTGTAAGCAAACAAATAACAGTTAAACAAATAAAAGGGCTAAAGAAACTTAAGAGATTAAAAAGAACTTCGCTGGCAAAAGAGGGTGTCTAGTTTTTCATCATTGGGGCGCTAACGAATTTTTTTTTTTAAAGGGCATCGGGGCGCGGCGCACCACTGACCTCGCCTAGAATGAGCTCAGCAGATTATAAATATCAAAATTAGCAATATAATACATAAATGATTTTGATAACAATAGAATTTAATGATATTTGATTCTTAATAATCCCATTAAATATTTAGCTGCTTCATCAAAATTGAACAACCCAGCACACAGGAAAAGCCCGCTGTTTTTTTTTTTTTTTTTTTTTTTTTTTTTTTTTTTTTGTTTGTTTTGAGAGGGATTCTGTGTGGCATTGCAAGAATCGCGCAATCCCTCAGTCTAGTGCGAAACCTGAGTTAACAAACGATAGAATTCGTCTGGCCGGTAGTCAGAAAGTCGTAAATCGTCAGTTTTTTAAGTTTAATCGCCGACTGGCGACCGGGAATTTTAAGCTTTAGTTCGAAATATTTTCTCTACATATATATATCTGTTCGGTTAATGTTTCATTTCCTTGTTACTTTGATAATTACACAAAGTTTCTCTAATTTCATTTAATATTTTAGATACAGGTTACGCTTACTAATATCCTAACATAATAGCCCTCTGTATATTAAGGCATATTTCCTGCAGAACATTTTTGGCTAGTTGAGAGAGCGTTGCAGAACATTGCAAAACATTCTGCTTTGGGGATGTCCTACAGGTTTAACACTACTTCTCGGGGTGCGGATTTCAAGGGGTTGGTACCTCCTCTCGAATGGGTTCAAATTTAAGGGACCCCGGGTGAAAGTTGGACTTTCTCCTACTGGGGCCCATTAAAAATGGTTTTGAAGTTCGGATTTAGTTATGAAAATGCACTAATAACACTGATGCCAATTGAAACGATTGTTTTTTAATGATAAACTTAATTTTTATGTTCTTTTAGGACTATATGATTTTCCGCTTGACCATAGCCCGCCAAACAGTTGCTTTGTTTTTTTCTCTCTTATTTGTATAGGGCAGTGGTTCCCAATCTTTTTTCCTTGTGAACCGCTTTCTGAAATTCGAAAGAAATAGACGAACCCCCTTGTGTAGTTATTGTGTACTAGTGCTGTATTATTTTCGCGTACCACCGAGGACCGAGAACAAATGGCTTAGGGCAACGATTCCCAATATTTTAACATTGTGCCCTGCCACAACAAAGGATAACTTACAACGACGCCTCCCTTTCTCATATTCCTCAGCATGCATTCAGTTTTTTATTCTTTAGCAGTGAACTTTGAGTCCCCTTTTCTACAAAATAATGTTATCAGTGAAGTTCGAATCAACATTTTAAGCGAAAATAGATATGTTTTGGAGTCAATATAAGAATAAATAAGATGATGTTTTAAAGCCTGCATTATCACTTGCTCTTTTCCTGTTTTTACCCACGGCCCCCTTGCAAAGTCTTTGCATCCCCGAAGCGGGGGGAGGGGGGGGGTGAAACAATGCTATACTGTATTTCTTTCAAATTTTGATTCTGATATAGGTCAAGGAATACAGTTCATAAAAAGGATCTAGCCTACCTGCCCTGGTAGCTTTTCTGTCGACTTCTTGTTTCCCACTGTGTTTACCTGTTTCAGTGAATCCAAGATAAAGGACGAACACAAATCATTTCTGGGTTAAAATAACACATCTCACACAAAATTAACAAAAGACATTTAGATTCTGTTATCAGAGGGGGGAAAACCCCTTTTTTTCGACTGTTTACATCGAAGCCTTCGCTGCATCTGAAAAGTAAAAAGGGTTAGAGTTCAAAAGCGCCCTCTTCTGGTGCAGGGGAAAGTCAATCTGCTTCAGGGGGGTCGCCCCGCTGGTTTAGGGGATCCTGGGTGTGCTGGAAAGTTGAAAATTGGCTTTGAAAAATCTGAAAAGGATACTGAAATTTTCATGTTTTTATATATTATTGGAAATTCGGATTCTTGGGTAAGTCTGTTGTAAACTTTAGCTTGAGGGGGAAAAATGCACATTTTTGATATAAATTAAGTTAGGATTGATGATTTGAGTCCACTACAGTCTAATGTGTTTTGTACAATAGGGCTTGAAATAAAGCTCGGCAGTCACGACAAATGCCGCCAGATTAGCCCAAATAGCCGTGCTAATCAACAGTTCTCGAGACAAGTTGAACTGCGAGTATTTAAAATCTTTATTATTTGGGTGTTTTTTTCCTGTGTCAGAGTTGGTTTTTTGACACGACAGAGGTTAGACCCGGTGTTTTTCCGTCAAAATGGATTTATGCTTTAAAAATCACTTAAATTTATATTTAAATAAAGGGTAAATGTTTATCAGTTTACTAATTGATAACTAAACATATCTTAACTAGCATAAAAACTTTAATCGTAATCAACATTGAAATGACACTTATTCCTTTTACTTCTTATGTGTGTTTTTTACAAAGTTTTTTAATTACTTTATCGTTTAACACCAGTATTTTGAGTGTTTTTTCAGTTTTTTCACTTATTATTTTAGTTTAGTAATTAACTAATTAGTTAATTTAGTGCTGGAAACTAATGTCTTTATTTTACAAAAAATTGAAAAAAAATTTTCAATGAGTATTGAGTTATAAACAAGCTGAACATAAATACATTGTTCCAAAATTAACGATGCACTTTTATAAAAACACTAATGATTTCTTACACAGGTGTTTGAACAAATCTTCTCCTTAGAAGAAAGAATAGCCATTGTTTCTTGGAAACTGAGTCATAAAACATGAAGAGGTGCATCAGCTGTACCATCAAAAATACCGGAAACAACCACCAACAAGGGCCAATATCAGGCTACTGGTGAACAAATTCAAATGAACTGGTAGCATGGCAAATGAAAATCGTCCTGGACGACCATCAACATATGACGCTACCGGTTCCCTTGAATTTGTTCACCAGCAGCTTAATGTTGGCCCTTTTGTTGGTGGCTGCATTTGGTGTTTTCGATGGCACAGCTGACGCAAGCTTTTCACATGTTTTATGAACCAGTTTCCAAGAAACAATGGCTATTCTCTCTGCTATGGAGAGCATTTCTTCAAACACCTGTGAAAGAAATCAATACATTAGCGTTTTCATAAAAATGGATCATTATTTTTGGTACACCCTGTAGAGGACACCTATTTGTTAAATTTTAAAGTGAGAATTTTATGTTTTTTCTTTAAAAAAAAAATTAATAATAAAATGGCCACCTTCCCTCTTTTTCACATCTACTCTCCTTGGAGGATTTTATTCGAAATGTTCTGAAATCGATTTAAAGTAAGAATTTTTTAGATATATTTTTTCTTTGAGATCATGCAGGATATGTGAAAAGAACGTTTTAGCCTCCTACATAAGCACACCCATGGAGGGGGGCTAAAGCCCACTGCCCTAAAAGTAGAGTGTTAGAAGCGAAAAGCGTTGAAAATTGTCACCAATGAATTAAAAATTATCTTCAAAGGATTTCTAATTTTTTTTAATCAAAAAAGGGCACTAGTTTTTAAATAAATACCTACAGTTAATGTATGAACCACAGTTTAACTCAACTACAACGTCACTGAAAAGATCGGGTGATTCTATAAGGAGCTACATAGATAGTGAGCTTGTGTTCTATGGGCTAGTCAAGTGGTTCAGAAGATTTTGAAGGTATAAATAAGAGAGTTGTAAATTTAATAGAGGTCAGTACAGAGGAGTAATTGTAGTCCAGCTCTCCCCCCCGCTCTAAACTAAAATCCTGGGTGCGCCACTGGTCTCCTATCTCCCATAAGTTACGAATTTTGGAAAATGCTCTCCAATCTAGCACTCGCGCTAAAAACAAACAAACATACAAGCCTAATTTCAGCTTCGGTAGTTTTAGCTAGGCAAAATGTTGACATACGAAACAATGACATTACTTTAAGGCACACCTAATAATAAACGGAGACCGTTTTATTTTGAAGAAGCGATATAGTCAAGGATTCAGAGACGGTTGGTTGAATATCCCATCCTGTGCCACAGAGCTAAAAATAGGTTTCTGACACAGGTGGCTGTGCAAGAACTGCCAGTTAACCGCAATGTTGTTGGTAGTTAAATGGATTGGTGGCAGTGGCTGCACTTTTTCAGCATTGGGACTATTTAACCACATTTTTTGTGGCTAGCAATGTATCTGCACAAGTATAATAAGGTGGTTTCACAGTACAACCACTGCTCGTCAAAGGGTTAATAGAACTTAAGATTTTGCTCTGTGCTGGAACGTTTTTGCCATCAGCTTATAAAACATTACACAGCCCTTTTTACTATCCATTTCAAACTCTTATTTCCAGCTACTATGCTATTATTGTAAATCATCTTTGACTTTTCTTTTTCGTTTGTCTTCTTTTTTACTAATTTCTTCATCTTATCCTTCTTTTTCAGATCTGGATTACTTCGCATTCACATGCATGTTTCATCTACATTTACCCTAATTCTGTAATGGCTTAATATTTCGATTCTTTGTGGTGTTACACTTAGTACTGCACATTCACGGATTTGAAGCTTTGCTGTTTACAGTACTGTTAAATAATATGAGCAATTAGACAGGTTCAAGCAAAAACAAATCGTACATTTTTTTTTTCTTTCTCACGTGGATTAGCTGTAGAAAAAAAAATATTCAAATCAATCACCATTTACACTGTTACGAAGAAAGCCAAATGATCATTTGCTGTGTTTTATAAATTTAGTTCATTCTATATAAAAATATCTAGGATGAAAAATATGTGATGTTAATATACAAACATTCTTTCAATTGAATCACCTAATCATCTTTAAACTAAAATATATATTGTTTGCTTTTACATACGTTGTTTAATAAAATTTCTTGCTGATCACATGCATTCCTAGATCTAAAGAAAACTTAGGTATCTAAAAATATTGAACATGAATAAAAAGATAAATTGAATGCATAAAATTATCTGTACCACTGCAAAGAAGTCTGTAAAGGATGAATGTATGTATTCAAAATCAATCAAAAGATAGGAGTGGCTCAGTGAAATTAGTTTAATGATTACTTATGCACCCATTCTAAAGACAACTTTGTCTGTGGCGTCTAAGGAAAATATATATCAATTAAAAGATGAAATGAATAAATACAATCATTGTGAAAATTACTTGTGCATCCTGTCTAGAAGATTTTGTGTTGAATAGAGCTTATTGTAATCAAGTATCAAAATAATTTCTAATTACAATATCGATCACCTTATGATTCTAGATTGTTCATGATTACATATTATTGAAAATTGCAGGAGGAAGTTTTCGTTTTAATGAAACCAATCTTAAAAACTTGCATCATATAATTAATATCAAAGCATTTATGTAATAAAATAGATCTGATTTCTTATTAAAAGCAATTATTTTGCTAAATCACAATCATTCGTAGTCTGATCTTGTCACGGTCTCTTGAGAACAATCAGTTCCATAAGTTGAGACGACGTGGCAGCATTTTCGTACAGACATGGAAGAGGGGACCCATGTCAGTGTTGACTGCAATAAACTATTTTTTCAACTGGAAAATTCTTGCTGTGAGACAGAAAAAAGTTCTGAATGCACGACAGATCAAAATGAACTTTCTCTGGGAAAAAATTACCCTACCCTCGAAGCAGTAAATCTTAATGCTCTTGTGGACTCTAATGAAACTGAATTTTCTCAACAAGTACTCGCTGACAACACCGCCGGAGAAAGTTCCATCAAAACAGAACATTCTCAACAAGTGCTTTCTCACATTCCTGCAGGAGAAAGTCCTGCCAAAACTGAACTTTCTCATCATGTCCTTGTTCATATCCCAGCCGCAGAAAGTCCCGCTAAAATTGAACTTCCTCAGCAAGGGCTCGCTCACATACCCGCAGGAGAAATCGCCTCCAAAACTGAACTTTCCCAGCTACTGATCACTCACGTTCCCACAGGAGAAAGTCCTACCCAAACTGAACTTCCCCAACAAGTGATCGCTCATATCTCCGCAGGAGAAAGTCCTGCCAAAACTGAACCTTCTCAACATGTCCTTGTTCATATCCCCACTGGAGAAAGTCCTGCGAAAGCTGAACTTCCCCAGCAAATGCTTGTTCATATCTCCACTGGAGAAAGTCCTGCCAAAGCTGAACTTCCCCAGCAAATGCTTGTTCATATCCCCACTGGAGAAAGTCCTGCCAAAGCTGAACTTCCCCAGCAAATGCTTGTTCATATCCCCACTGGAGAAAGTCCTGCCAAAGCTGAACTTCCCCAGCAAATGCTTGTTCATATCCCCACTGGAGAAAGTCCTGCAAAAGCTGAAGTTCCCCAGCAAATGCTTGTTCATATCCCCACTGGAGAAAGTTCCGCTAAAGTTGAAGTGCTCGCTCACATCCCTGCAGGAGGATGTACCTCTGCCGCAACACTCTTCATCATAAACGGAAGCATGCTCACCCAACAGCAACTCCCGAACAGCGATCACCAGCAGTCTAGTCCTCAAGCAGTCGAATCTTTGGCAGCAACTCCTCAAACTTCTCAAGCGTGCACCTTGTGCCAGGCTACATTCGACAGCACGGAAGACTTGGTGGCGCACCTCAAGGTCCACATATCGGGGAAGCCCTTCCAGTGCGATGTTTGCCAGAAGACCTTCCACACCGCCACCAACCTCAACAACCACCTGCGCATCCACACTGGGGAGAAGCCCTACCAGTGCGAGATTTGCCAGAAGCCCTTCGGCCAGAAGGGGAGCCTCGACCGCCACCGGCTGACGCACTCCGAGGTGAAGCCGTACGCGTGCGACATCTGCCACAAGCCGTACTCCAACAGGGCCAACTTGAGGAACCACCTCCAGCACCACACGGGAGAGATGCCGTTCGAGTGCGACGTCTGCCACAAGGCGTTCTCCAGCAAGGGGAAGTTGACGAGGCACGCCTTCATCCACACGAGGGGGGCAGGGCCGTACGTGTGCGGCGTGTGCGACAAGTCCTTCTCCGGGAAGTCCAACCTGGTGCGGCACGCGATCACGCACACGGGCGAGAGGCCGCACGTGTGCGAGAAGTGCGGCAAGACGTTCGCCCAGAAGTCCCACCTGGACAAGCACGAGCGCTCGCACACGGGCGAGAGGCCGTACCCGTGCCAGATGTGCGAGAAGTCGTTCAGCGATGCCCAAAACCTGAAGAGGCACCTGATGGTCCACACGGGAGAGAAGCCGTACGTCTGCGAGGTCTGCCAGAGGGGTTTTGCCGACCTGGCCAAGCTGAACTACCACTTGGCGTCCCGGCACAAGTTGGTGGAGGGCGAGGAAACCGCTTGATGAGGACAGACTGTGGATTCAAGATCTTGTAAAAGAGACAAACAAATCATCAAGCATAGGTATACGTGCCTGAAGCTTCCTTCGGACCAAACAAGGTTTTTCTGACAGAAGTGTCGACTTGTGACTTTGTGATAGGTGCTAGCCGGGATTCTCATTGTAGATTCAAATATCACTAAATGAGAGAGATACATCTTCAAGCAGATGTCCAACTCTTTCGTTTCGAATGGACCAAATAAGTTATTTCTGGCATAAGTGTCGACTTGTGATGATTGCTAGCCGGACTGCTCATTGTAGATTCAAATATCACTAAATAACAGAGATACATCTTCAAGCAGATGTCCAACTCTTTCGTTTCGAATGGACCAAATAAGTTATTTCTGGCATAAGTGTCGACTTGTGATAGGTGCTAGCCGGGCTGCTCATTGTAGATTCAAATATCTCTAAATGAGAGAGATACATCTTCAAGCAGATGTCCTACTCTTTTGTTTCGAATCGACCAAATAAGTTATTTCTAACGTAAGTGGCGGATTGTGACTTTGTGATACATGATAGGACAGACTACTCACTGCAAATTCAAGATGTGGTAAGGTGAGGGCTTCCCTTCGCCTAGCTTTAATTTCCTTGGTAATCTCCGGGCTGTAGGTGGTACAGGCAGCCTTGATATTTTACACCCATCAGCTAAAAAATTTACTTCTACTAAAATATGTTTCACAACATATTTCCAAAGAAAAATAAATTTAACGTTCATCTTTTTAACTACGGACTTACGTTGTTTGTAAGTGTTAACGTAGTTTGGATGTAATTAGAAACTGACTGTAAATTACAGAATTACTATCTTCTTTTTTTTTTATGCACAAGCGAATCTTTGTATGTAGAAATATATTTATTCTGTTTGTCTAAGGAGACAGTACTTTCTCAACGTTTTACAAGCCTGAAGACAGGGAACATCATTGCAGATTGCGAGTCTTCACACATTGGCATCACCTTCTGGCATCCTAAAAGTATGAATGTTTTCGTTCTTTATTGCCTAGAACGCAAAAAAGTATTTTGCGAACAGTATATTTGGCGAAAGTCATTTTAATGTCATGTTGCCAGTGTGACAGAGATTCACAGCTTCCGCTTTATACTTGGGAACTTCTGTGTCACAACTATTTCATTTTTTCAAACCTTAAAGGTCAACTACGAACCAGAATGTGTAAAAGCCATCAAATGGTCGCCAAATTTGGCAAGCTTTTGTAATTTGGCACAGTCTCTGTGCGGAATCCATGAATTACAACATTCAACTTACTGAATGGATTTGTATGATAAAAAATTTCGATATCTAATTATTTCACGGCTATACAAATTTTAACCCAATTGAAAGTCAACAGAAAGCAAATTATACACGGGAAGAAAAATAAATAAATAAATAAATCAGTGGTAATGATAAAGAAGAATCTTTTTTTATGTATAATGAATGTTTGGCAGCTGAAAATGTTTTTTCTATATATTGTTGACAATATATTATTCTCTAGAAAATTAGATGTGGGACAAAGATAAAAAAAATCAGTGGTAATGATAAATAAGAATCTTTTTTATGTATAATGAATGTATGACAGGTGAAATAAAATTTTCTATGTGTTGTTAACAATATATTCACTTGCACACGGGTTCCCAAATTTACGCAAGTCGCGATACACGAAAAAAATCTCCCGATAGTAGATCAAACGAAGGATGTAGAGACGGTTTTACCTTTAACCACTTTCCTTTTAAAACGCAGTGGACTATTAAAAAGCTTAGAACTTTGCCAGAGCACGAGTGAAAATGCATTTCATGAACTTACCCCCCCCCCATCCATAATGTTGTAATTATACTCAAAGGCAATCAGCACATTAGAGAGCTATGAAAGATTTAGATTTTTTAGTTAAATGCCTGTATGGGCATAAATCGCACCTAATTGACATAAAAAGTATATTCCATTAATACGAAAGCTATACAGTTTTCAAGATAAAGTGCAATAAAAGCATGATTTGTTTGTTTGTTTTTATGAAAAATGTTTTATTTTTAAATTCTGTTATTGTTTTCATAGTAAGAACTATACGAAGTAATTATTTAGTACCTTACAAAGCTTAAAAATTATTATTATTGCATAAATTTGCATTAGTTGCCTTAAACCTATAATCAAAGCCGTTTATTAATGTTTCATTTATACATCATTTTAGATCAGTCATTTGAAAGACGTATAAACGGTGCCTTGCTATATTTTAATGAAATCATGGTCACTTTGGGGCACCTTTGCCTCACTAAACGGCTGACACTTTGGGAATCCTTGCTAACATGTCTTACAATTTTTAGATGAAAATACTACTTATTCATATTTATAGATTTATCAATTTGATTTATACTTGGTTATGATTTCTTTTTTTAGGCAATGTGTCATTGCCTTGATTTGTATATTTTATACTGTTACTGTTTGTACTGTTGATTTGTTTATTTTATGCTGTTACTGTTTGTACTGTTGATTGTTTATTTTATACAGTATCATCTGATCACCAATCAATTCTTGAAGAGCTAATTCAAACAATTTTCAGATACAAAACCTGTGATTTAGGCAAGTTTACTTGTTTTTTCAATCAAGAAAATCTTACTGTGTTGTAAAAAATGTGTGAATAGCTTTTTTTTTTTTTAATGTTCTACTTGTTACCGTCAGATCTACACTTTACAAGCTTCTCGAAAACGTACCTGAGTTTTTTGGCTTAATATCATTGCGCCAAGCAAGTTCGGCTGGCCACCTTAATCTTCAAGTACCCAAGTATAAACTGTATCATCCAATGGTATTCAAATTATAAAAATCACCTTAGAGTAGCATGATCGATTAAAAAATTGTAAATAAGTTAATTAAATATAGTTACAAAATGAACAGACTTTTTTCAGAAAGAAAAGAAAATAATTGTTTTAATGAAATGTTCGTGTTGATTGTACAATTTTTTTTTGTTGAAACAAAATTTGTTCTGCCAGTAATCATTATCTGCACTTATCGTTATCGTGCCTTTTATCATTAATATTTTAAAAATATGATATTGATGTCATAATAGCTATATTTTCCTTAGTGCAAGAGGAAAAAATCATTATCAGTCAGATAAAATTTTGCTTCTTAGTCAAAACTCTGCCTTTTGGGTATCAAAAATAGAATTCATTTATTTTTATACCAGAAATCAATGACTGGGTTAATAAGGGAGGGAGATAAAATTTATTTCTATTCAATTTAACATAAGATTGGAAAACCATGAACTATTTTTAGTTTAAAAGTTCGGATTTTTCCGTTTCAACAACGCACGCCATCGACAGTGACTCCATTTTAGTCACTTGTTGGGGGAGCCAATCAGATTGGAAGATGAAGCACTTTGATGAACGAAATTATGAAACAAAATTGTTGTAAAAATGGTTACTTTTCTACATGGCAATTTATCAATGCTTTGAATGTCACAATGTCATTTTTTGTCATGGATGTTTTAGTGCAATAGTCTGTATTATTTACTGAACAATCTTAGTATCAATAAAAAGATTATTATGTAAAGAAAATTGTATTTATTTTTAATTTCATTTGTATTTTCTTCTCCCCTCATGTTACAAAGTAAAGCAGGGGGCTTGGTCAAGAAAATATTCCAGGGTGCGGATATAAAATAAATTGTAGATGAATAAACGGAATTTCTGCACTACACAAAGCTCATGCTAACTAACAAAAAATTTCGGGGATGGGGAATACATCCCGATATCCAAACCCCTGGCTACGCCCCTGAAGTCAAAAATGTATTGTAGTAGTAAAAATTAAAGTTATAAATTTTTTTACAGAATAATAGATTTTGATCATTCCTGAATTTACTTTTAACAGGTTATTGGGTGGCGGCATTAAGATGTTACGATCTGCATTTCGAATAGTTTTTGGTGTGATGCCTACTAGTTTGGCGTGACGATTTTTAGATCGTGAGTTAGTGTGACGCCTACTAGTTTGGCGTGACGTTTTTAGATCATGAGTTAGTGTGATGCCTACTAGTTTGGCGTGACGTTTTTAGATCATGAGTTAGTGTGATGCCTACTAGTTTGACGTGACGTTTTTATATCATGAGTTAGTGTGACGCCTACTAGTTTGGCGTGACGTTTTTAGATCATGAGTTAGTGTGACGCCTACTAGTTTGGCGTGACGTTTTTAGATCATGAGTTAGTGTGACGCCTACTAGTTTGTCGTGATGTTTTTGATCAAGCTAGTTTGACACCCACTTCATGATCCTAAATAGAACATAGAGTGAGGTGGAAAATCATCACCTTCCATCTGGACGTTCTAGTTCATTCGGCTAAAAATAATTTGCCTTCCAGAAACGTATTCGAAATTAAATCAGTCCGCCATCCATCAAGCCTTAATTTTCTCCCTCTCACTTTTTAAGTGCCTTTTGCTCTTTGCATTTACAGAACACTTTAAGTTCTTGTTCCGCAGAGTCTGGTGTCAAATGTCTGTTGGTGTACAAAAGCAGATCTGAAGAAAGAATGACTATTTTTAGGCTTTATTTTTCTTTTTGCGCTGAAAAATTACAGCGGATTTGATAAAGTGAGGATTTTCGGAATTATTTCATCAGCGGCATCCTTGCAAATCTAATTTTTCAAGGATGCCTTGGTCCCTATCCCTACTCAAACGTAAATTATTTTAAAAAATGGAGGGAACGAAAGTTTGAATAAAATTTGTTATCTTTATCAGAAATCCATTTTATCTATTTTAAATATTTTTCTATCGGAGGGGCCGAGCTTGTATTAACCCTTGAATCCTGTCAAATCAATGAGTAAGTATTCAGACTTTAAAATAGAGTACAAAATTACTCAACCCTACTCAATTTTTTTTTTTTCTGTGTCTGAAATAAACATACTTGATAATGTTGGTGATTATTCAGGGATGCCACTTTCCGCCGATAGGCGGATTTCCGCTTTTTATATTTTATTTATTTATTAATCATTTTGCATTATCAACAAAATTTTTCTAAAAATGCCATGGTGTTTATGTTTTTTCCCTTTCTTCCCAGCAGTAATTAAGTATTAATTTCCAACATCTCTCAATTTCAATCTTTTTCCATCTTTCTTGAAAATTAGTATTTTTCCTTTAGCATTCCTTTATTTAAATCTCCAATGCTGTAACAATAAAAATTAACTCCTATTTCAAATTAAAATTATTTATTTCAAAGAAACCAGTAAAGGAAAAACTTCGCAAAATAGAGCAGGTTCAAACATAAATTAAAATGATGTGAAATAGTTAAAGTTGAAGCAAAAAATATTTTGTCATTGAGAAATAAAATATTAATGAAAGCAAACAAAAAAATGAACTAAATGTTTTTTCTCTACATTACATTTTTCTAAAATAAGCTCCACTTATTTGCGTGGGATTTCTTCTTTTTCCACTATTTTTCTTTATTCACGCAGTTTCCTCTTTTTTTTTTTCTATTTTATGAGTGGCATCTCTGGATTATTATTTTGGGAAAATAGTTTAAAAAATAACAACCTAATATTTTACTAGAAAATCACTTTTTTTATTTCCGTTTTGTATGCGGTACTCTGGGCCTTAGCTCTACTTTTTTGGCATTTATTTTGAAATGTTAGTATTCAAATCATTTCTCGATAGGACGAACTCCAACACGCAGTCATTGTTTCCGGGTCCAAACTCTTTTCTAACTACTTTGTGCTCATTTTCTCAAATAAACAAAACCCCATTCCAAAGAGGACTGTTTCAATTTCGATCCGTTTTAGCAATAATAGGAACAGATTCAGTACATCTACACGCAACAGCGGAATTACATCGAATCTATCTATGCATTAATACTCTTAAAAACCGACAGATGTCTCTACTAGTATTTTATAGACGTAGAGGAATCACTAAAGTGGTTGTTCCCCATAGGGTACCAGGTGCCTTGTAGGGTTAAATATCTTCTTTAATTGAAGTAAAGTTACTTTTTGAAGAAAGAGCAGCAACGGCATCCATTATAAGTGCAAGACAAATTTCCTGAGTTGATTTCTTAAAAATACAGGGCGGAGCAAATAAAAGTGGCCCGGAGAACAGAATTCCAGGTTACAAAGATACACGGCAAAGGAAAGGAAATACTACACAGTTTATTAACCTGCGTACAGCAGATGTTGAAAATGACCACCCTTCACCTCTTGGCACTTTTGGGCCCTGGCCAGCAAGTTGCTGGAGGCAGATCTAACTAAGCTGGAATTGCTGCAATCTCATCAGAAATGTCCTGCTGCAATTCTCGAAGACCATGAGGGTTGTTGCGACTGATTTCGGACTTGAGTGCTCCCTATAAAAAAATAATCGCACACAGACAGATCAGGTGACCTGGGTGGCCAGCTACGGACAAGACCAGACTGACCTCTGCTGACGTTCACGTTCAATCGTATCCACTCGTCTGACACCCTTTTACTTATCTCACCCTGTATTAGCTCTGTCAGCGTAAAGTAGAGACGTTAAACTATGTATCATTTGTAGTCAAATATCTATTAAATATACAATTGAAAGTTGCTGAATTATTCATTAGTCTGATCAGGCCAGGTCGTATGGTTGGCCTCTTTTCAATCTCCAGCCGAGGGCCCCCAAAGGAGCCAGTTCAGGCCTGAATCTGACAAAGGAAATTTGCCTTTAATTCGAGTACTTTTCGATGGACTCGAAATCGACTGCACTTAATAAAGAGATTAAGATAGTCCATTGATAGATGGCAGCACTGACGGCTTCTCAATTCTCGGTTAATGATGACGTCATTGTCGAGTTCTATCTCGATCCACGGAGGACTGAGAAAGGTGTACGCAAGAGGGTGACAGCTGATTGCAGGGTAAGCCCGTCGACAGGTAAACGTACAGTGTTTGATTTTACTTTTAAAAATATAGCTTTATGAAAATGCAATCTTTATGTGTTTTTAACACGTACACACGTTTTGTTAATCAGTTCTTTAATATGCTGATTTATATGGCATTGTCACCAGCTCCTTCGTTACTTAGTTATTCCCCATTTCATCAAATTAATTACGAAACATTTGTTTTAGTTAAACAATCTCTGGAGTGCGAATAAATGTGTACTTGAATTGTCGTTTATAAATAGTGGCGGATACATAAAATGTTTTGAGGAGGGGGTTGGAAGCCTTATATGATCTAAACAAAGCGTATTATAAAGCAAAGTAAAGATTTTTGGGAGTGGCTAATTTATTTAAAAAAAAGTTCCCATTTCACCGAAGCAAAGTGTACAAGTTAATGCCATCTTTAACAAAATATTATCTTTTTGTCACCCCTCACAAAGACTCATTGAAGGCAAGGGCTCAGTATCCAGACCCCCGCCCCCACCGTGAAATTTCTATTTTTGTTAACAGAATAATAATGATGAAGTCTTTTTGTAAAAAATTGTGCCTTTTCAACCGTCTGGAACCCCCCCCCCCCCGAAATTTTTTCTCGATTCGTCCTTGACTCGCAATGTCTTTTGAGGTGCGTGGGGGCTGAAGCCCCCTTGGTACATCTCCCCGGGATCCGCCACTGTTTATAAACATTTTAGTTATCCATTTCCAGGTTTTTAATTGCTATGACGATATTGTTTACTAGTAGAAAACTTTCTGCATATTTTAATTTTCTTTGATTTGTTTTATTTTACTTGTCGATGCGCTTCATTAAGTAATGTTATAACATTACTTAATTTGGTACATAAGAGGTTTTACTACAATAATACATAAGATACATAAGAGGTTTTACAATACCTACACAATACATAACCATACCAACTACAATACATAAGAGGTTTTAATACAAGGTAAGAGGTATTCAACAGTGTCCCTTCTCTCTCATTGCTCAACCAGATTGGCTTATGTTGTAATAATCCACCCCATCTCATTTCCCAAGTTTCATGGAATATTTCTCAAATTCCAACATTATGTAAATGTGGGTTGCGATATTTCCAATTTAAAGTAAATATTAGCGTCAGGAGATGCAATCCCGCACTGTTTTTCGTCCTGTGGGATTTCGGGATTGAGATTCATTGTTCCCGCGGGGTTGACATTTCAATTAGCTAGGACTAAGGAAAAGTAGGGAAAAGTAAGATTTTAAGCACTATGAAGTTTAAATTTAATAATCATAATTAATCTTATGAGATAATTAATATTGTTACGAATTTTCGGGGCAACCCGCTGCTCTGTGGCTTAAAATGGTTTAAAATTCGTATTCTACGCTTCAAATAGATAAATTTTGCTTTTTGTTGCATCAAAATCGGCCAATTAGAACCGGAGATAGATCGGCCAATTAGAACCGGTTTCGGTTTGCCATTGTTTTTCAATGGAGGTTCTAGAAAACTCGAGAAATATTAGTCCTAGAGCTTAGATCTCTTCACATTTGGGGACTTATTTTTGGCGCCCAATTGGGCGATATTTCGCCAAAAGTCGCCAAGCTTGGCGACTTTTTGGTCATTTGGCGCGATTTTCCCAATGGGGCCTGGAAGTTGTTTTTCCTGCATTAAAAACGCATAATAACCTAACATTTCTCTTCTATGACGTAATCAAAATTCACGCTTTATGTAGAACCCTCGAGAAATAGACTTTTCTGGAAACTTCTTGTTCCTTCTGCGTTGGCTATTTATAGAAGCGCGCGTCGCCCCTACAGTTCAGTGTTGATCAAGCTTTGAGAGAGTGAATACGCTTGCTTTGTGAAGGAAGCTGTGTTTCGCGCTGTTTGTGAAGCTATGAATTTAAGTGCTGTGTGTAAATTCTTCATCGCTGAGTCTTGAGAGACTGTTAGTGTTATTTCTCGTATATTTTCACTGAATTCTTACCAGTGAAAGTGTTCTATTTTGTGTGAGAAATACAGCATTTGTGAGAGCTTCTGATTTAAGCGAACTGTTAAAAGCACATTACTGCTAGATTGTGCTTGTGAATTGTGTACAGCTGATTGTTCTACGAAGTTCTAGAAGCAATAAAGTTTGTGTTCCATCCTGACAAGTGACTTTTTACTTGAACTTTTTACACCCACTGGACTTTAGAACGACGAACCCCAGGAGTAGCACAGTAGTTCCGCAACAATATAATAACTTTCAGAAATATGAAAATATTACCATGATTTTCAGAATAATATATTAAGTTATGGCTTATGTTAGTTGCTAGAAATGTGGAATTTACAGAAATATACAATTTATAGATACGTTCAAATACTTAACGTTATTTTCTTAGTTGATTAAAAAAGAATGGACAAAATCGAACCAATCCAATGAATCATTTCCTAGTCTAGATTTAATTTTAGTAAAATAAAAGTGGATTATATAAAAAAAAAATTAAAAATTAAAATGAAAACTTTTTATAATTAATTCGTGACTTTTCGCTAGGAGATCAAATAGTATGAAATATTTCAGTTCATTTGGAGGATGGGAATTTTGCGAAAAATTTAGATTACAATGCTTAGATTCAAATGTTTGATCCAGATTCCCTTTAGAAGATAATTAAAAGAATAATAAATCTTTGAATTAAAATTTGTAATTATTGATTCATTTGTTGTTAGATAAGAGACATAAGTATGTAAAACTTTTCGGTCTATTGATTCGGAAAGCAGCGTGAAATTGTAATAAAAATAATTTTTTTCTCAGTGTCAAGGGATTAGGATCGTAATTCCGCGGGACTAGTCGGGATCAGGATTGCATTACCTAATTAGCGTAGGATGTGTTGTGTAAATATTTTAAAAATGTAATATTGTGACAGTCCCTCCCCCCTCCTCCTTTTTTTAAATGTACCAGAAAGTAATTTCTTTTCTTTCTTTTTCAATATTAAATTCAAACAAAAACATTTCTGACGTGCTTTTAATGACAAATTAACTGTGCCTAAATAGCGGATCCCCGTTTGTTGCATTTTAAAGCAAGAATTTCATAGATAACTATTAGAGTAATGCATGGGCGCCGGCAGAATATTTTCCGGGGGGGGGCAAAGACTTCTTCAACGTATGGTTACCATGTTGGAAAGAGCAAAAAAAGCAAGGAAAAACACTGCATACAATAATCCAGGGGGGGGCATTGCCCCCTTGCCCTATGTTGTCGCCGCCCATGGAGTAATGTAAAATCAATGTGGGGGAGAAAGGACCGTACATGGGAAGGGGGAATGGATCTTTGGAAGGGTCCAATTTTAAAATGTTCTAAAAATTATTTTTACGCATTCGTGTGCCTTACAAGTTTACAGCAGGAATTTTAGATATCCCCCCCCCCAAAAAAAAAATTTTTTTTGATGGGGATAAATATGTATAAAGAACGTCTTGGCGAACTCCACCCACACATTGGTGACGAATTTTGGAAAATCCTCGCTTGTGTTTACAAACGTCACTTCGTGTAGTTCCAAGAAAAATAAGTAGGAGACGCCCATTTTAGATGAAGTTGAACCTAAACTTATCGGGTTAATTGAATGTAATTATTCCTTAAACCCTTCCGTCTCGCTTCCGTGATATTAAGGAGTTTTTGCCCAACGTTTCTTCCCACGTTAACGCTAACGCTATCCGCTATTCGAAGTTCTTTGACCAATCAGCTTTCGGAATTTATTCGCACGCATGCGCCGTATTCTCCGATGGCATTTAACGTTAGCGTTACAGTGGGAAGAAACGTAGCGCAAAAACTCCCTATTTACGAGTTGGCGAGTTCAAAAGTTTAGAGCCAAAAAGATAAAGCGTTTCAATTTTTACGTGCGGTAATTTTTTTTTTCCATCAAAATGTCCAAAACCTTTAAATCAATGCATAGATTACACATTCAATCATTTTTATACAATATTTTTTAATAAAGTAAATACAGTCAACTCCGGTTATAGTGAACCTCTGAGGACCGTCAACTTTCGTCCACTGTATCCCAAGTTCACTAAAACCGAAGTGCCCCCCACGTTGAACAGATATACTGTATGTGAATCGGGAGTAATGGTTTGCGTTCACTATATCTTTCCTCACTATATTCAGAGTTGACTGTACTTTTATGATCCTTTTCAGACATAAAAGAACTCCTACACACAGTCAATTTTTCCGGGTCAAAACTCTTCGCCAACTATTTTTTGTTCATTTTCTAAAATAAACGAAACCCCACTCCAAAGAAGACTGTTTCAATTTCAATCCGTTTTGGCAGTACTATGAACAGAGTAAGTATTGTTGCGGAATTACTCTGCTACTCCTGGGGTTCGTCGTTCTAAAGTCCAGTTGGTGTAAAAAGTTCAAGTAAAAAGTCACTTGTCAGGATGGAACACAAACTTTACTTCTTCTAGAACTTCGTAGAACAATCAGCTGCACACAATTCACAAGCACAATCTAGCAGTAACGTGCTTTTAACAATCCGCTTGGATCAGAAGCTCTCACAAATGCTGTATTTCTCACACAAAATAAGTCACTTTTACAGGCAAAAATTCCGTGGAAATATTCAAGGGATATAGTACACTATCCCTTAAGACACAGCAATGAAGAATTTACACACAGCACTTTAAAAACAGCTTCACAAAGCAAGCTAAAACACAGCTTCTCTAGCACTATCAGTTCAGACAAAACAAGCCTACTGAGAGCTCTTCACACATTGAATGTTCAACTCGCACTGACTGACTTCGGGGCGATGCCCGCTTCTATAAATAGCCGACGCAGGAGGTACAAGAGGTTTCCAGAAAAGTCAATTTCTCGAGGGTTCTACATAAAGCGTGAATTTTGATTACGTCATAGAAGAGAAATGTTAGGTTATTATGCGTTTTTAATGCAGGAAAAACAACTTCCAGGCCCCATTGATAAAATCGCGCCAAATGACCAAAAAGTCGCCAAGCTTGGCGACTTTTGGCGAAATATCGCCAAATTTGGCGCCAAAAATAAGTCCTCAAAAGTGAAGAGACCTAAGCTCTAGGACTAATATTTCTCGAGTTTTCTAGAAATCCCATATATTTGAATGGGAAACCGAAACCTCCGTATCTCCGGTTCTAATTGGCCGATTTTGATGCAACAAAAAGCAAAATTTGTTGCCCCGAAAATTCGTAACATTATCTACACGCAACAGCCCAAATTATATCGTTTGCTGTCTATGTATAAATACTCTTAAAAACCGACAGATTCCTATGCTAGTATTTTATAGACGTGGAGTATAGATTAAAAGTGTTTGTTCCACATAGGGTACCAAGTGCCTTGTAGGGTTGTTAATACGGCTTTCTTTTAAGCGCGTTCTAGCTGAAAAGCGTGATGATTTTACTTTGTTCATCGCGGGACATTTAAACAGCTTTAAAAAAGAACCATGATGTTAAACACTCGGGGAAGAAACGAATTACCCTTCTTCACTATATGCTCTGATACTGTAATGTAAAATTGTACTTATCACAGTGGCGTAGCGAGCAAAACTGGCGTCCGGGACACGATACATTTTTGTCGCCCCACCCTCATATTTTTTGGTCAAATTTTCTTTGGCGAATTGGCGCCCCTCTGCAAGCGGCGCCAACACCTCCTACATATAGAAAGCCTAACAACTCAAGTTTTGACGTCATGACTAGGCCTGCGAAAATGTCATCATCACAGTTGTGTCTTTACAAAGTAAAACTATTCAAAATTCCCGGTGAATGCTACAAATATTAGAAAATATCTTAAATTAAACATCAAAATTAAAAAACCTTTCTCATACAAAATCATTCATTCTGGTCTATTTCATAATCATATTATCTTAATTAGCCAGGGTTAAAAACTGTCATTTCTTGTAAATTTATATTTTTTATCTAACATTATAAAAATTAAAAAAATATTGTTATTCATGAGTAAATTCACCCGAAATTTTTTTATAGTAAACTTTTAAATGTAGGCCTAATGATGACGTCAAAGCTTGGTGACGTGGGAGTTGTTAGGCCTTCTTTATCTAGGAGGTGCTGGCGGCACCCGGGACATAATTGCCCCCCCCACACACACACACACACACACTTTTCATGCTTTCAGAAACAAATCATAAGCACAAATACTGGCCTAGGAGTGACCTGTTTAAGGAAATATTTCAAAATTCCGTATGTTGAGAAAAATTTCCCGAGCCCATCGTAACGCCTGCAGGTGCATTGTTTGTAAAAGTTCACTTTACAGTTTGTAAAGAGACATTCTCAAATCTTCCGAGTCTCTAGCTCAATGGCATTTTTCAAAAAGCTGTTTAAAAGTTGCGTGATTTTCCTTAAAGAACAGTTTCCTAACCCGTTGAAGCGGAACTATTTTCCAATGTCGTGAAAAGAGCAGCTGTTCCCATCGCTCGACTGAACTACCAGCAAGATGGCGTTCGATCGAATCGTTCATCGCGTGCCACAGATCTAGAAACCATTTTATTTTATTTATTTTGTTTTTTTTTTGGGGGGGGGGCACACAGACTGGCTGTGCGTGCTCAGCCATCCGTTCCAAAATTCAATCCGAATCAGTATTGCTTTATGAACAAATTTTTGACTATGATTTCGTGTAATCGAACATTGTACTGATTATCAGGTATATAAACCAGTCGGGCGTAGCCAGAAATTTTTCATGGGGGGGTTATGACTACTACAACTCATATATATGTATACGTGTGTGTGATAATGTAGTGAAGAATATACATTTTGTATGGGAAAAAATTCCTCATGGGGGGGTATGACCCCCCCTAACCCCTCCCCCTTGGCTACGCCCCTGAAACCAGTCCTTTATTGTGTTTGAAACGTAATTTTAGTTCAGAGCTTCTACAGATTTCACAGATTTTGCTTCCCTGACTTTTCCCTGACATCTATCATGCTCTTCCCTGACTTTTTATCTAGCGTGCTTTCCTGAATTTTGCGTTCCTATTTTTAATATTACATCCTTTAATTAATAACTTTTTATATATTTTGCCCCTTTTTTTTACAAATAATAATAATAATAATAATAAAATCAATATACACAAAAATATTATTTGGATTCTAACAAAAACCATGTTTGATAATCATTTAGGATAAAATTAAGAATATTTCAACTGAACAAGATATGTTAATAAAGGACACATTTTAAAATTATTTATAAGGTTAAATAAGAAAATGAAAATAAAACAATTTCCACAATTAGGTTCAAACAGGAAGTATTTTCTTGATTTTGCCGCAAAATTCAAATATTCTTGCATTTCCCTGACCTTTCTTCAAATTTCCCTGACTTTCCCTGACCAAAACTCTTTTCCCTGACTTTCCAGGTCTGTAGAAACCCTGTAGTTGATATTTTGACAGTAAGCGGGTAGTTTCGTGATCCTCTAAAAAAGGGGAAGGGGGCACTTTCCCCGAAATACCCTGCCGTCAATCATACCTTGAATGTCCTGACTTTATTTTCATTTGTTCATTTTCAGACTGGTGTTTCCAGTTTCTAGAATTTGTTTGTCTCTATGAAAATTTCTACCATCGATAAGAGAGGGGAACCATGGAATCCATGGGATTCGAACCAGGATGGTTTACTACATTAGATGAGTGAGATAGAAAATCTTGCCGGCTTCCAAGAGACCCGTGTGTGTTGAGGTACGTAAGATTGAATTTTATCTTGCTTTGTTCGTTTAAGTGTTCCAGAGGCAGTATTGCCCTATTTTTCGTATGTCAATATTTCTCCTAGCCAAAACTACCAAAGGTAATACAGTAAAACCTCGCTATAACGATATCGATAAACCCCTCTATAACGATAAAATTTATGTACAACGTAATCTCCCCTCGATATAACGATACATCCATCTAGAACGATAATTTTTTTTGGGCCCCACCAGTGGCCGAGCTCATAGCACTCCGAACTGGAAGGTGTCTGGTTCAAACCCAGGTCGCGTCTGCCGACCTAACCGTTCGGAGTTTTCCTCCGAAACTTTGCGTAAATACGCGTTAGAACCCTTTAGAAAGGCCCCACGGAAGGCTCTCCCCCTTCGGTCTAGATCCCTCAAGTAGATAATCGGTCCTAATCTTTTAAACAAACAAAAAATAATTTTGAGTCCTTAATTATCGTTGTATAGAGATTTAACGCGAAATTTCGCTGGTATGCGAGTTTTTGAACATATGTGCTGGATTAGGTAACATTTTCAAAACCGCTGAACATGGGTAGATAGCTGGAGTATGCAGTTCGAGGGTTCTAGCCTATCGCACAACTTACGATCTAATGGCCTGGAATTTTGGGCAGTTTTCATGCCGTACGTGTAACACGAATACTAAGAACCCCCTTAAAAAGAAGCCCCCTTCCCCTTAATCCCCTCCCTAAGCAGATACTCCTCGCATAGGTTTGGATTTATCACAACAGAGACAGCATTTTACCAAATTCCTAACCTGTGGAGGATAGGAGGTCAAAACGTTTTATTCATGTCTGTCTGAAAGAAAAAAAGAACTCCATGAAATTCCTGCTGTAAACTACAACACCCACCCATACCTTGAAATTATCCTTCAAAGAAGGTAGACAACCAACCTACGCCCCCCCCCACTCATCTTTCGTAAAAAGGTGGGGGGTGGAATCTACAAAATTCTTCCTTTTAACACATTAAAAGAAAACGTACTTTATTGGACGGTCAGAAAAATAAGGTCCTACCAAAATAATTTTTTTTTTCAGTTTCTCAAATAATTAAATTGATTTCCTTAAAATACACTGCAATAACAAAGTAAAACGTAAATCTTCCACTGTTTTATTCATATTTTTAGAAGAAAAAAATATAAACATTCTTCACAGTGCACAAACATCGAGAATTAATTTATGACTTTAGACATCAGCATAAATTGGAGAAAATGACGAAATTACCCTAGGTCTAATGAATAAAAAAATGTAACCTGAATCGCGTGTTTAAACTCAGCTTATTTGTAATTAAAAACGTGTTGAAAATTTGTTTGAATTTTATGTTTATGAAAATAGTAATATTAAGGTCCCTGTATATCTACTCATTTTCTCTCGATATTTTTTTAGAGAAACCTTTTTAATCATATCTAGTGGGTCCTCTATATTGAGAAATCGCTAAATCCTGAAAGGGGGGGGGGTCGTTATACGGAAAATTCGTTGGATTCACTTTTTAAAATACTTTAAACCAACGTGTGGTTATAATTAAACTTCCCTTATAAACAGCATTCTGCAGATGAAGCGGGTAAACCCGATTGCTTCAGAATTTGGCTTATGCAAGATGTGTTTTTTTAAGTTTAGTTCAAAAAATATTTACTAGGTATCGCTTTGAATGGTGAATTTGACTAAATAAAAATGACCCAAATTAGTTAATAAATGCTCAAACCTATGAATAAATGCTGAAATTTTTTGTACATTTCGAATAAGCCATTTCCTTTGTTGAGTTTCTAGTTTTTTTCATGCAAAGCTCCACCAAGTGGCTGGTCCCGAAAAAAATTCTGAAGTCGGCGCAAAACATTTTTGTTCACATTTTCTTAGACTAGTTTTGTAGATTCAGGCGATTTTATAAAACTAATCTAATTTCTAGAGGGTAGACTTAGTTCGTCTGGGACCGCCTAAAGCTTGTGGATATTTTTTTTTTTCTCTGCTATTGATTGTTTTAACAGTATCATGCATTTTTCTTATGTTATTTTTTCTTTTCTTTCCGTTAGATAAATCTGTCGGTGGCTACATCATCTATGTATCTACGTTTCTTCAAGTGAGCATGAGTCAAGCTTGATCGTTTTCACGCATTTAGTTATTGGACAGTGATTACCACAGACCTGGTCTCTGAATTAAATTCGAGTCCTTGTAATCAACTATGAAGTGAATTAAACGAGTCCTCATGCATATGTTTATGAATGACACGCGATTGATTATTATCTTGCGACTTTGGAAGTCTTTCTTGAAAACTATTGAAATAAAAATTAATCCTCTATTTTAGTTCTGGTTTTTTTAAACACTGCTCACAAACATAGATCTACTGAATTTTTACATTGTCTGCACCAGAGGGTGTCAGGATGCGCGTGGACTTAGTCTATATAAGGGCCGCGCATCTGGAGGGTACGTCACCGATGACGCCTTCCGGTTTCTTCTTCGATTGCCATTCAAGATGGAGGAGGAACGGCTGGAATCTGAAGAAGCCTTCGAGGTGAAGTGGTTCCTCCGGATGGAGAAAGCAAGACTTTGAGGAAGGAAGGCACACTACTGAGGACTTGGTCGAAGCAAGGATGGCAATCCAGTGGAGCTCTGGCTGAGATTTTCCAAGTCAAGCATTCGTCGTTGTGGAAGTCAAGATGGCAACAGAATAAGCCCAAGTTTCTGTAGTACATACACGGTTGGAAAATCTCAGTGACGAATGCTTGACTTGGAAAATCTCAGTGACGAATGCTTGACTTGGAAAATCTCAGCCAGAGCTCCACTGGATTGCCATCCTTGCTTCGACCAAGTCCTCAGTAGTGTGCCTTCCTTCCTCAAAGTCTTGCATTCTCCATCCGGAGGAACCACTTCACCTCGAAGGCTTCTTCCGATTCCAGCCGATCCTCCTCCTCCATCTTGAATGGCAGTCGAAGAAGAAACCGGAAGGCGTCATCGATGGCGTGCCCTCCAGATGCGCGGCCCGTATATAGACCAAGTCCACGCGCATCCTGGCACCCTCTGGTGCATGCCAGGTCGCTTTTCTTTTTTATGGAAATGGTGGGTGTTTAAAGATAACAAATGCAAAATGTTGCAATAAAACCAACATTTATTGAGCTGAATTTTACAGGAACTTTTCATCCAATGCAGGTGAATGCTGCCATTCAAAGCACAAACTATCTTTAACAATACTGCCTGCTACACGACAACTCCGAGAACATGGTATAGCATCCGGATTACATAACAATAAAATCTTGAGGCATCACCAGTATGCTGTAACTAGATGACATCAGTTCATCCTATCTCCACTCCAATGTGTGATTCGTCCTCCAAATCTGAACATGTCCTTCTCCTTTGGTTTTTACCTGAAAGCAAAAAAAAAAGGTTTCAGCGCTGTTAACTACACAAACCAAGATGCCGTTCTCAGTGAAAATTTAAGTAGATCAGCACACAATTTACAAAATGACCCTTTTAAAATCAAGCAAACGGCAAAACACGTTAAAGCGACAATAGGCTGTACGAATCTTTTCCTGTATTTATTAGTCTAGATTGGTATAAAATTTTGTATATTTATGAAGAATTGCTTGACTATTAAAAACACCAAATAAATGTTGAACTCTAACTAAGAAAATAATTAGGTATGTTAATTAACGATATTACCAAGCAGAGAAAAAAACTGTTCACGCCAGTATTTACTTAACTCTGTCAAAAGATTTACAGCCACACTTGGATAATTCGAAATTGAAAAGGACTAGACAAAATTCGAATTACTTACGTTCTCTCAAAGAGAAGAAATATATAAGATTTCTAGGTACCGAGCAAACATTAATTATCTAGCAATGCATTTCGAATTATCCAAGTTTCACTGTAATTTTCTGAAACTAGCTTTATGGAGCTGCAACTGAAGTTAGTGTTCAATTTTATTTACAATCAAAAACTTACGTGAAGAAAAAATTGCTTTATAAACGTGATTTTTCAGTAAAATTTCGCATAAAACACAAAATTATAAAAAACAGATTAAAAAAATCATAAAACTAATCCTATATTCTAACATTTATAAAAGAGCTTTTTACCAAATTTCAGTAGGATTTCAGCAAAATTTAATGCACATTTTTTTTTAACGACAGTATCATTAATTAGCTTATTTTAACTATTTTCTTAACCCTTTCAGATCTGAATAAATAATTTCTCTTAGTTAAACAATTTTATTTTCGATAATAGAAATTAAGTTTGTGATAAAAATAAATAAATCCCGATAGCCAATTTGAGAGGAAATGCTATTTTTACGAGATGTATATAGGTGTGAGTGAACACGATAGCTCCTAAACGGTGCATTCGATTGAGCTCATATTTGGTATATGTTATAAACCACCGTCGCAAGTCCGGTATTGATTTTGGTGTATATAGGACTTAGTTTTTTTGGGTTTTTTTTTTTAAAGGGCTACGAAAAAGATTTAAGATTTTTTTAAGAGGGGGGGGGGAGGGGATGTCGATAAACTGTGAAGTCAAATATCGGTTTTTACCAATATATTTTTTTATCAACTGCAATGCCAACTTTTTACTTTTGCCAACTGGATTCGCGTCATTTTGCTAAGAAATAGAAAGTAAATTACAGTTTTCGTTAAAAGTGTTTTACCAAGTTTGCCAACTAGGTATCTAATTTTGCCAAGAAGTATAGAATTTTGCGAGTGTTGGGGGGCAGGGGAACTTCCCTCTGGGCCACACGTAAGGGCACTGCCAACATACGTGCAGAATTGAAAGAGTGGTTTCAGCGGCAAAATAATTCAAATAGTGTTAATGCACGTTCAAAGATACGAATATTTCCTATGAAATGATTTCCATCTGTTAGTGTTAACCCTTTGAGGCGCAACCCTTTCCCAATGCTGAAAAAAGGGCAGGCGTTGCGCCATCGCCCGACTTAACTACCAGCGAGATGGCGGACGATCGAAACGTTCATCGCGTGCCACAGATCTAGAGACCCCATTTTGACGACACGTGGCTGTGCTCGCGCACAGCCAGCTGCGTCAAAAAGGGGGGGTCTCTCGATCTGTGGCACGCGATGAACGTGTCGATCATCCGCCCTCTTGCTGGTCGTTCAGTCGACCGATGGCAACGGCTGCCTTTTTTTCAGAATTGGGCAATCTATCCAGCTGTTCTCGCGTTCTTCCATTTTTCAGCAGATGTCAGTGCTGTTAAAAAGAATCGTGACCATTTTTTTTACGGGAAAGGACGTGCTAAAAAGTAAAGAATTCTCGTGGAGCTCTGTCACACGCAACTATTTTTATAGAAATCAAATCTATTCTTCGTGACTGGCAACAGTCAAAACGTCAGAGTTGGGTGATCCCAGAGCGGGATAACTGCGCGTTAAAGGGTTAATACACGTTCGCACCATCACGCTGTCATAAGTAGCAAATTTAAACAATGCAGTTTTTAATTTCGGCTATTTTCATTTGTTGAAATAAGGCAAAACACTTTTTTTAATCTGTGGATCCGTTCTTGCTGTATATGAAGTTTATAGAGGCCACTGAACTCAATTATCAGCATAAGGATTACACCAGAACAACGAAAAACTTTACTTCTAGTTATCTTGCCAATGCAATCAGATCTCGACGTGCGTCCCGCAATGACCTAGTCCCTAAGCTCCGTTCCCATAAGAACACGGAAAAAGAGAAGCAGCAGCGACTTGGCGAGTGATTGGGAGGGAGAAAACCTCTCTCGACTGGGCTGCTGTGGGACCGTGTGCGCCAACAGGAGCTGATACACGTAAAATCTGCTCATGATTCCAATGTTCTCGCTGTTCAAGCGATACCTCTGTGGGTGCCTATTTCAGGTGCTAGGTCTCTACTCTGAAATGAGGAGACCCCGAGCGAAGTCTGGCCTCCTCCCACTGGGGCTCTTTAAAAGGGAAGCCACCCTCTTTCGTCCATCGCCGTCCTATAGGAAGGATCTGACACCGTTCGCAGTTGCCAGAGGGCATCACAAACAACAAGCAACAGATGTCGATGTTGACAATATGGATTCAAATTTCTTTGATATCTGGTTTGAACTCATTAAAAATAACAAATTTTGGGATTTCAAACTACGTCATGTCCTATTCTCTGCATTTTAAACATTTCGCGGATATAGGAATTTGTGACCAGGAGTATGACTCGGGTAGTATTGTGAAATGCCTGTTGACAAGTGTTAAAGAAGAAATTCCATTAGGTTGGTTCAGAAGATATCTATAAAAATGTTTTAGAGCAAAAATAAATGTCCTGCATTTCATATGCACTGTTTTGTCGACAGGTTTCGCTGTTTAAAATCACGTATACACGCGAATGATGACGAAGCACATCCAATGGCAAATGAGAAAATGAATGACTTTTACTCGAATAACTTTTAGTGTGCTGCAATAACATCAGTCCTGGGGTTCTACCACGATGCTATCGCAGAATGACGGACAGTTCTCACTCACGGATTGTCAAATTCTTAGGATAAATAGTCGCGACTCTCCTTTAGGTGCTAGCACGATGGGTGTCGAATAAAAAAAGCGAGTATTTTTTTGTACATGCTAGGTCAATGTCGACACTGGGACTGATCACCCGATCAAAACACACGGCTTTCTCCCCTTTGTATTAAACGAAGGCATTGCCCTCAGATTTTCCGAGGGTTCGGGAGACATCCATCAAGGAAGGGGTGTGCTTTTAGACAGAGAGGGTAAGGGGTCTTTTTGTAAGAGTGTTTAACACTCCATAATACATACTTGCCCGCCCCTCGTAGTACGAGGGGCTGGCAATTGTGGGGGTTGAATTGAAAGGAAAAAGGGCGATTCTAAAAATGTGGGTACAAACACCACTTCCTAAGTTATCTCAGAAAAAAAAATTAGATCTTATAACTGAAAATGATTTTTTAGCGAAATTTTAGTTCCGCTCAGAAACAAGAACTGGTATCATTTATTACAAACGCTTACTGTAAATATCCTTAAATTAAAACATTTTAGCTACAATTGGTTAATTTTGGACATCTCTTATGTTAACGGATGTCTCTGCAACACCAAGAAAAATAATTCTAGCCCTTTTTTAGGAATTTCATGATTAAAATATCAGGGATGAATTCGGCAAAAGAGCAAAAAAAAGCTGAAATCATACGAGAGCAAAAAATTTGAACATGTAATATTTGTATATAATTAATGTGAAAGAAGTTTTAAGAAGAAAAACATTGGAACATGCTAAAAAATAAAAATACCTAATAACTACAATCAGGAATTCACAGAAAAAAGTAAAATTTTCAGACTAAAAAGAGAATTCCTCTTTATTCACAAAAAGCTGAAAAATTTCATCCCTGAAATATTCAGTGAATACAATAAAATGATGATTTGTTTACTATTTCTGTCAACATATCGCAGTAGCAAGCGTAAAATATTGAAGAATTACAACCAGAACCACACAATGGTGTTCTTGCCAGATCTGTTTGTCAAAAAGTAACGATCGAAAAAACGCTATTAGGAATCGTGTATCTCAACTCATTTATCAGCTTTTAAAATAAATTTTTCAACGTTCTAAAGCATTAATTTTTTGGTGGATTTTCTCTGCTGTAAATCTATATAAATAAAATTAGACTTTTGTCTGTACATTTCTTGGAATTCAAAAATTTTGCGATTCCTATCCGTTTCAAGCATCCGGGATTCCGATGCGACCCTCAAAAAAAAAAGTTTGTCTGTCTGTCTGTCATTCTGTCCGTGATGCTTTTTTTGTTTAAGCATAACGTAAAAACGACTGAAGCGAATGATATGAAATTGGGTGTCATGATAGGTGGTCACTCAACTTAAAACATAGGCGTCGAATTTTTAAAAAATCTTGATTAGATTTTCCGATTTTGCGAAAATCGTTTCAAACTGCGTAAATTTGTGTTCAAGCATCACGCAAAAACGACTGAAGCGAATGATATGAAATTGGGTGTCATGATAGGTGGTCACTCAACTTAAAACATAGGCGTCCAATTTTAAAAAAATCTTGATTGGATTTTGAGATTTTGCGAAAATCCTTTCAAACTGCGTAAATTTGTGTTCAAGCATCACGTAAAAACGACTAAACGAATGATATGAAATTGGGTGTCATGATAGGTGGTCACTCAACTTAAAACATAGGTGTCCAATTTTTAAAAAATTCTCATTGGATTTTGAGATTTTGCGAAAATCGTTTCAAACTGCGTAAATTTGTGTTCAAGCATCACGTAAAAACGACTGAAGCGAATGATATGAAATTGGGTGTCATGATATGTGGTCACTCAACTTAAAACATAGGCGTCGAATTTTAAAAAAATCTTGATTGGATTTTCCGATTTTGCGAAAATCGTTTCAAACTGCGTAAATTTGTGCTCAAGCATCACGCAAAACGACTGAAGCGAATGATATGAAATTGGGTGTCGTGATAGGTGGTCACTCAACTTAAACTATAAGCATCTAATTAAAAAAATGGATCAGATTTCGAGATTTTGTGAAAATCGTTTAAAACTGAGTGAATCTTTGTTCCCGCATTACGTAATAACGACTAAAGCGAATGATATGAAATTGGGTCACACGATAGATGGTTGCTCAACATAAACTATAGGAGTCCAATTTTTTAAACATTTTTATTAGATTTTGAGATTTTGTGAAAATTCTCTCAAAATGCGTTTACATTTCTTCAAACATCACGTAATAACGACTAATACGAATGATACGAAATTTAGTGATAGGATAGGTAGTTGCTAATCTTAATTTATAGGCGTTGAATTTTTAAAATATTTTGATTACATTTTGAGATTTTGCGAAAATCGTTTTAAAATGCTGAAAATTTGTTCCAGCATCACGAAATAAAGACTGCAGGGAATGAAACGAATTTGGGTGACACGATAGGTTGTCACTCAACTTAAATTCTAGGCTTCCATTTTTTCAAAAATGTTAATTAAATTTTGAGATTTTGCAAAAATTATTTCAATATGCGTCAATATTCGTTCGCGCATCACATAATTACGACTAATGCGAATGAAATGATATTACTTAGTTACTCTCTAACCTGTAATATTTTAACAATACATAAAAATTATAACTTCGCTTTCTTTACTTTGGCAGCATACTACATCCATTCTGTGTACTCCTACAATGCTGACGAAAGTTCTTGCTTTTTGGAAATTTTCATTCACTAACCCGTCGAGGACGGGTACTTCAGCTAGTATGCATATAAAACCACGATGTCCAAAGTGCGTAAGAATCGAAACATCGATTTCTATAATGCTTAATTTATTGTCACATAGTTGCCAGTGTCCTACAAATTTAAGAAAATCGTTAATGACAATTTTTTCCCTCGAAATGAACAGTTTTTATTCGTGAAATAGAATGCATTTCGTTGAAATGGTGATTAACATCATTCATGAGCATGTCAAACACATGTGTACGGTCGAAACGAAATGGTGCCAGCTTCGATCATTACTAATTTTCAGCCATGATTATTTAAAAAGTACGATTTGTGAGTAGTAAAACTTCACTAACTTTATAAGTCATTCAATGTAATGTTTTATTTTATTAGGAATGTTTCTTCCCCCTTCCTCAGAAAATGCACTAAGAATATTATTTGACGATTTCAAATTGCGTAACGATGGATACGCTAATAAAGTTTTAAATAAATCTGTGAACAATACATAATTTAATTTTCATTTAGAATTCATAGAGGTAAAACTAAAAAAAAAATAAAGTTTTTTTTTAATTAAATCAAGACAGTTTTATTTTTTTTTTATAAATAAAGTGCATTAACAAATGATGTTTTGCAGGATATCATTATTTCAAAATTAATTTGTAGTTTTAGATGACCATGCAAATTGCTTTTAAATAGCAATACACTTGTTTCTGTTTATTATTCACTCTCTTAATTTATATCTTACTTTATTGTTTAAAAGAAACTAAGTTAAATACTTCAAATAATGAGTTAATGCGAGACCAAAAACATTTGTTTAAATGCATATTACATGTACAATTGAAATTAAATATGTTGCTTATAATATTTTTTAAAATATAACTCACGAAAATCAACTTATCAAAAGTCATAGCAGAATTCTAAAAAGAATAAGAAAAGGTTTACATTTGATTAACAAAGTGCAATTATATAGAACCTATTTAATGCACATATCTCAAAAATCCAATATTCAAAATCAGTAACCAAAAGATCAGCAATATCCAAAATCTGTAATCTACAGATCAAAGACGTCCGAAATCTGTAACCTACTGAGCAAAGGCGTCAAAACTGTGTAACCTACAGATCTGATAATTAAATGTTTCAATTAGTAATTTTCCACAACATTTGCGGCCTTTCTATGTTTGTATAGTCTATTCTGGGCTTATACACTATAATGTAAAAAGAAGAAATTAAAGTGAAATTCCAAAATTTGGGAAAATGGATTATAATTTACATTTGGTGACCTCCCCCCCCCCCCCTTTTTAGCATCTCCTAAAATAAAAACTACGTTCAGATCAAAAGAAAAATATTTATTTTTAAAACAGATATGTCCTGTCTCCATATTTTCACTAAATTAAAAAAACTATTGCTTGCGTTAAAAAAAAAAAAAAAATTGAAAGCCAAAGTCAGAAAACAAATAGCAACAAAAATTATAAGTTGAAATGATTAATTTTATTAATTGAGATTACAAAATAGCTGAAAAACAAGACAAAATGAATACTAAATGTGTAATCTGCATCACTCTCTGTAGTACACAACTGGCCAAAAGCATTGCAAGTTTGAAAAATCTAACCATCTTTTCAAGAATAAGCCCAGAAAAAGTGGATAAGAAATTTGCCAGATTTAAATATTTTTGAGAATTTATGTAGTATAATTGGAAAGAATACATCTAAAATTCACCTAAAGAAAAAATGAGAGCTTTAGGAACCCATAATTTAGGTTGGCACGATGAAACACCGAAAGAAGTGTTGTAAAACACTGTGGATTCCATATCTAAATGAGTGGCTGTTGTGACCTAAGTCAAGGCTGCTCAGCAACATAATAAATGATTTTTAGTTATTTTATTTATCATCCTCTTTCTGCAGAACTTGAAATCAATTCTTCATTTAATTTTAATCCGACGAGCCAAAATTGATTATGATTTCTATAATAACATATATTTTTATGCTAGTTTTTCAATAAATTAAAAAATTATTTTTGTTCTTTAAACTAATTCTATCTTGTCTCTGAAGTAATTAATTTAGCATGTTGACATTAAAAAATATCAATTATATTCAATTTTTTTTGTGACAGGGGAGAGGGGGCTTAATCTTGGAAAGGTTTAGATTTCTGAAACTTGCATTACTTTTGGCCAGTAGTGTAGTTTTGGCTTTTATTGATAATTGGTAAATCACAGTAAATATTTTCAATTACTTTTATCTATTCCATTCTCCTTGGTCTGCTGAAGTGAGACAAACCATAAAAGTAGATTCAAGACCTCGTGATACAAGTCCACCCTGTTCCCTAACACCTTCAAACCTCTCTGCGAAGAAAGCACTGCGCTTGCATCAGTTAGGATAAAGTTATGTGCATATTTTTTCAAATCTTCGTCCAAATGCGCGTCTGCAAGAAGTAACACGTCACCCACATTTTCAGCATTGATGTTCGATTTCAAGAACTCGCTACATTTGTCCTTCAAGGGTAAAAGCTGGTATTTATCCGCAGCCGTATACAATTTAACTGCCTTAGACACGTACATGACATCGTCTGTTACACCAGAATACATGTACATCAGAACTGACGTCATAGTTTCCACGTCTACGTCTTCGATATTCACAGAGTTTGTCCGACTCTCCAGGGAATCGTGCTGGAACATCTTGTAAAACACCTCCGATCGGGAACACAACACTGCTTTGTGCGCTGCCAGCTTTTCGGGACCGATGTTTAAAGTTACATCTCCCGTTTTCATACTTTTGTAGAAACGAAGCAG
This sequence comes from Cheiracanthium punctorium, assembly GCA_038373885.1. Lineage (NCBI taxonomy): Eukaryota > Metazoa > Arthropoda > Arachnida > Araneae > Cheiracanthiidae > Cheiracanthium > Cheiracanthium punctorium. The sequence goes on along the minus strand of JAWZYV010013186.1, from coordinate 474,932 downwards.
ATCTGTATGCAACCTCCTCCAGTTTCTATTAGCATCATGGGCGAGTGCTTTGCTGAGAGTTATTTCTCGAAGGGAGTTCTGTACGCCGCCAGTCGATATCCGAATTTTAAAATGCAGTTCCAGATCGTCATTCTCAAATATTCTAACTGAATACATTGCCATGTCGAATGGTATCACGAATATGCCATTTTCAAAAAAGCTTAAAGACTCTCCCAGCAAAATCAGTTTGCCACTTTGGTCAGGAGTTTTTATTTTGAAGTGAACAGCCCCAGTATGATAATTCCCTAGCTTCTGGAATTTTAAGAATGTATGTTTTTTGCCGTCTTCGGATTCCTCGACGAATAATGACACTTTCATCCAGCAATTTTCCGGCATATCTTCCGCTATCAAGATGTAGGATGCTTCTTCACGTGATTGCGCGAAGTTCTTAAAATTCGGTATAAACCATATGAATGACAAACGAAAAGATTCTACCACTGTTTTGGCGCTTAGAGAGTCGGGATACGGAAACAGTAATGTCTTCAAGTTTGCAAACTCGCAACTGTTCGCGACAGCGAACACTTCTTCAAGATTTCCCATGTCTTTATATGTTCCAGTATATATGCAATGCAGAACTCCTTGGAAAACAGATGCTTCTACGTTTGGCATGACCATGACATCTGACTTTTCCGTCTTCTTTACAAGATGCGATATCAGCCTGGGACATCGAGCTTCCAAAATGGCTTTATGGACACTGAATTCTTTTCCTTGCGCTTCTATCACCAGATCCGACTGTATCCCGCTTTCCAGGAGTCCAGCGAAATCTTTCGACAGAGCTTCACAGTCGGTTAGGTTGTCTACGCGTACATGGGTATCTTCATCTTCTAGGGGCGACAACTGACATCTCACGGTTAATCGGTTGTCGGTTAGAAAATTGCGATTGAAAACAAACAGGAGCAAATGCCTTTCGTAGAACTGGCTGCAGCCCTCCAGGACGCCTTTTCGAAAGCCAGTTTCCGACGATCTGTGCATGTTGGTACATCTCCCATCTAAGTCGACCAAGCATAACTCGTACTGCAGAAATAAATTTTCGGCCGCATCATCGCAGTGCCTCTTCACATAGAGGGATACGTAATTTTCGTCCTTTGCACCTCTGGGATATAACACGAGGCTGAATTTCGAATTCTTCATCACGTCAGCGCTGAAGTGTGGGCTTTCGAGGTACTCCCCAGTTGGATGCGGAGCAATGTCGAAGTTGTGAACAGTCCAAAAGAACGTCGTCTGTCGCATTTCCGACATTGTTCAAAATCTCTGAAGAAAGGAAAAAAATAAATAGCTATGATATATTTAAAGAATAATGAATTTTAAAAGCAAGGATAATCATGCTTAAATTGCATATATAAACAGAAATAATCAGCCTTAACAGCATAACTAAAGTACGCGTCAAATCGAGAGCATTTTGAGCTACTTATGGTGTAATACTACCGCTGAAAAGATAAATGCAGCTGATAATACTTAATCACCCCCCCCTCTATCTGAACGAATAACTGCGCAGTTCAAGGACCAAGGTCGTTATATTGATGCGTACAGGGGCGTAGCCAGAAATTTTTCATGGGGGGGTTACGACTACTGCAACTCATATATATGTATACGTGTGTGTGATAATGTAGTGAAGAATATACATTTTGTATGGCAAAAAATTCCTCATGGGGGGGGGGGTTATGACCCCCCTAACCCCCCTTGGCTACGTCTCTGGATGCGTACGTTCATTCAATGCTGGCTTTCCATAAAGCATGCTTTAACCCTTTGAGGCGCAACCCTTTCCCAATGCTGAAAAAAGGGCAGCCGTTGCCATCGCTCGACTGAACGACCAGCAAGAGGGCGGGCGATCGAAACGTTCATCGCGTGCCGCTCAGATCTAGAGACCCCTTTTTTGACGCAGCTGGCTGTGCCGGCACAGCCAGCTGCGTCAAAAAAGGGTCTAGATCTGCGGCACGCGATGAACGTTTCGATCGCCCGCTCTCTTGCTGGTCGTTCAGTCGAGCGATGGCAACGGCTGCCCTTTTTTCAGCATTGGGCAATCTATCCAGCCGTTCTTCGCGTTCTTCCATTTTTCAGCAGATGTCAGTGCTGTTACAAAGAATCGTGACCATTTTTTAAGGGAAATGACGTGCTAAAAAGTAAAAGATTCTCGTGGAGCTCTGTCACCCGCCACTCTTTTTATAGAAATCCAGTCTATTCTTCGTGACTGGCAGCAGTCAAAACGTCAGAGTTGGGTGTTCCTAGAGCGGGATCACTGCGCCTTAAAGGATTAACTTTATCCGGTACAAATTGTTCTCAAAATAAATAAACATTTCTTGGCGGAATTCATACTTTTTAAGCCTCCCTTCCCTTTTTCTCCGCAGCTTTTACAGGGGCTCCATGTTAGCTTAAGCGGACTCTGGAAAATATGAATGTAGCACGCACAGTTAGTTCTTTTACAGGGACACGCAAGAGTTCTGGCAATATCAGTTTCGTAGAAATCGATTCATAGCATATTTAAGGCAATTAGGTCAGGGCCTGATTATGACCAACAGGGCCCTCGGGCTTTGATGAATTTGGGGGAGGCCTCATCTATGAAACTTGTTTTATTTTTCATAAAATGTTGATAAAAAAAAAAAAGAATATTTCAGAACATTTGAAATGGGGGGGGGGCTTTCAAGCCGGGGGAACTGGACAAAATCCCGATTCGCCCATTCGATAATAAGCCCCTGTGTTCAGGATACGGACCCCCCAAGTGCCCAATTTTTCATAACAAAGGACCAGGGGTGTAGTGGGGCGGAACTGGCGAAATTGAGTCAGCCTCTCAAAGAAAAATACTCCAAGCCGTTTTAATGATTAGTAATCATAAATAAAATGTTTGTATTTATGATTATGTCACGCAAAAAGTTTCTCAGGGACGATCATCGGAAAGCCACAGACCGGCGAAATTGAGTCAGCCTCTCAAAGAAAAATACTCCAAGCCGTTTTAATGATTAGTAATCATAAATAAAATGTTTTATTTTATGATTTGTCACAAAAATTTTAGGACGATCATCGGAAAGCCACAGACCGGCGAAATTGAGTCAGCCTCTCAAAAGAAAAATACTCCAACCCGTTTTAATGATTTGTAATCATAAATAAAATGTTTTATTTTATGATTTGTCACAAAAATTTTAGGACGATCATCGGAAAGCCACAGACCGGCGAAATTGAGTCAGCCTCTCAAAGAAAAATACTCCAACCCGTTTTAATGATTAGTAATCATAAATAAAATGTTTTATTTTATGATTTGTCACAAAAATTTTAGGACGATCATCGGAAAGCCACAGACCGGCGAAATTGAGTCAGCCTCTCAAAAGAAAAATACTCCAACCCGTTTTAATGATTAGTAATCATAAATAAAATGTTTTATTTTATGATTTGTCACAAAAATTTTAGGACGATCATCGGAAAGCCACAGACCGGCGAAATTGAGTCAGCCTCTCAAACGAAAAATACTCCAACCCGTTTTTAATGATTAGTAATCATAAATAAAATGTTTTATTTTATGATTTGTCACAAAAATTTCAGGTGTACATTCAGGGCCTGATTAACCTCTGAAGTGAGGGTAAGCTCAATCTTGTTTCGCCCCCCACCCCCTTCCCTTTTTTGTTTGGGAAAAGTAAAGTTTTTTAATGATTTTCTTTGATAAAAAAATTTTATTCGTTGAAATGAAATTTCATTGATTTAATTAGTTCTAATGATTTCCTTTTATATAAATATTTTTATTTATTAATCTGAAATTTTCCTTTAATAAAAATATTTTATTCATTAATCTTCATGATAGTTTAGTACATTGTAACGAGATTTTACAGTATTTTTTAAATTACTTTAAAAAATAAACTAAAAACATTACCTTACTGGAATATTAAACTTTTATTTGTTTAGAAGTACTTTACATTAGAAATGTTTTTTTTTTTTTTTTTTTTTTTTTACTACTCCAGAAATTCTTTCTTTTGACAACATTATAAAAATCAGCATGGAAATTCGGAATTAATTTTGATATTTAGAAGATATTAAACATTATATACTGAAAGTCTTTCTGCCAACGAATTGTTCCCCATAATAGAAAAAAAATCTCTCAATTAGGTAGATTCCCAGGCAAAGACATCGCAAATTGAACCAGTTTAGTTATGTTGGGACATGAAGTAACAGGCTTCTGAAAAACCTTAAATGTATCTTTCCACTTCTCTTCAACAGAAATCTTTACAATTAAAAGATCATTTATATACAAAATTGCGAATTCAGTCCAAGTTTTTCAGTCCTTTTCGCCCCCCCCCCTTCAAATTCAGAGGGGAAGCTCAAGCTTCCCGACCCTACTAGCAATTTTGCTCGGGCCGTCATCGGCTGGCTGCGTGGCCGGTGGTAGCCCGAGCAAAATTGCTAGTAGGGGAGCCTTTTCGGTAATCAGGCCCTGTGTACATTGGCGCACTTAAAAAACCGCCAAATCTGTATGCTAAGCTCTATATCGGCCCATCTTCCACCGAAATCCGATTGACTACTTTGATGTTAAATTAAGTGTTTTGAATTTTGAAACTGTTTTGATTTTAAGTAAAGTGTTTTATTTTATGATTTGCCGCAAAAATTTTAGGTGTAGATTGGGGGGCACTTAAAAACCGCCAAATTTGTAGCTGCGGTGGCGTTAATACGTAAGGACCGAAATTCTTTTATAGCTTGCTCGCACTAGCAATATTCCTGTTCCAATTCTATGAATACCTTTATAGTTGAAGTCATCCCAATAAACAGATAACTGAGTTTAATCGATTAGAAATTCAATCCCCTTTGTTCTCTCTGAGTCTGAAGAAAATAAACATCACCATCATGGATGCAAATAATAAAATGCATAGAACCATTAGATTATCAGAATCAATGTCGATAACAAAAGAACTCAGACCAATAAACAGATGTTATGGATGAATAAAGGATGTTAAACGCGGTGGTAGCATTGAAGGCAATGAAATTTGTGACAACCCACCTGACCAGCCAGTGGCGGATCCAGGGTAGGAACTAAGAAGCTTCAGCCTCTCAAGGATAGTTAAAGGCCAACATTTTGCTTTATAATACACTTTGAATAAGTAAAATGAAGTTTTTTTGAATAAATTATCTAAAAATTTTACATTGCTTTAGACTGCACTTTGTGTGGTTCAATTAAGATTTAAAAAAATATATCCATAGTCTCTTATATATTGGTTACTGACATGCAAAGTCCCGATTTGCCCATGCGATAATAAGGCTCTGTGTTAGGGCACTATCAAAATAGGACAAACCGATGAGCATACCATAATCATTCTTCAACTCTGTTGGAAAGTGTAAATAAAAAATTAAAAAACAAACCACCTGTACTTAATACACAATTTTATATAGGGTAAATGGCATTGACATAAATTGGCATGTAAGACTGGGGAAGTTGGTGGGGGGCAAAATGTCTTCTATTGTAGTAAATAATTTTCAAACCGATATTATCTGAATTTTCTGGGGGGTGAGGGAGGGGGAATTGTTTCTAAGTTATTGCCTGTGGTAAAAATTGCATAATTTTTATAATAATTTTCGCAGCAATCGATGCATGTTTACGATAGTAATAGTAGGACAGACACACATATCGAAATCATAAGCACTGTTAACTGCACCTTTAACCGCCAAGTTGAAGAATAAAATTTAGTCAAAAACAACAGAGATATATCGCCAAAATGGTGGTAGGGAAACCTCGTGGAAACATTTGCAGTCCTGAAGCATAGCGGCGATCTTGGCACAATCTTTATGTCGCCAAGCAAGTTCAGTTTCCAATATAATCTACAAGTACCAATAAATAAAAATGAAATTCCTTAAATACGGAGAATTGCCATTAAATGCGAAAGTTTAACTATTTTAATTTTAAAAAGTGTCTCAATTTCAAAAATTTTGATATCTCTTTCTGTCTCTGATACATGCACGGGTTAAAAAAAAAAAGTAAGAAAATCTGAAACACTTTAGATTTTAAATACGCACTAAAATGCTGTATATTAAAAGCGTATCATAATCCATGCGCCCTCCCTATTTTCTTTCCTTATTCCACTAAGTTGGAAAGTGTATTATTCATGTGTGCCGTATTTTTCTTCCTTGTTCCATAAAAACACATCTTTGGAATCGAAATCGATCTTAAAATCGTCGACTAAAACTGTTTTACAATCTTCGCGAAGCATATCCTAATTGTACTTAACAGTTTTAAATACTATTTGTAATCCATGAGTGTGCCGTGTTAGTCTTTTTTGGGTTGATTTCTACTTTCACGGTCCGACGGCGATCATTATACCTATGCAGTTACCTCGATGAATTTTTTGCATTCATGTGGCAACCATAATTCTGAATTAAAATGGCGATTTGGAACAACATGTAAGTATAGCATTCCATTACTTAGGGGGGCATGGTATTATAGCAAAAATAGAAATAGCATTGATAAATCTACATACCAGACTTGAGCACATGGAGAAACACATTGAAAACTATATATATATATATATATAAAACTCGGCTGTTCGAGCCTCATCAGGGGGAGACCCCCCTGAACTCCCCCTCATTTTTTAGTTTCATTATTGCCATTTTAAAATATTCATCGACTATGTCATTTTATCGCTCATCTTTCGTGTCTTTCGCCTGGTAACCCTATGCTGAAATTTTTATGAGTGTAATCTATTTATAGAAAAATACATGGGATGCATATTCCACAGTTTACGAAATAATGTAACAATAGATTAAAGCTGTTGTGAACGAATAGTATTTAAATAGATGTAAAATTATTTCGCATACTTTTATGTCGCATTTTTGAGACACGGTGTAATTCGATAAAATCATGTGATTTTGGTACATAAGTACAAATAAACTAATTATGCCAGACACTTCAAAATTTTGAAACTGTCTCTTTACAAACTGTACTACATACTGAAATAAACGATCAATTATTATCAGTTTCAAAACTTTTAGAAAAAATTCTTAAAAATCGGAAATTTTCGCAAAACGTGTCACTCTTTGAAAAATCTTGCAGGTCAGAAACCATGTTTAAGAATTTTTTCTAAAAATTTCACAAAAGCCACAGCTTTTTCGCGTATTGCAGTGTATAAAGCATCTTATGAAGTACCATCTGGAATTTTTTGGAGACCATGGTGCTCAGTGATCGCGATAACGCCTCTAGATGCGTATTTCACGCTTTAGAAATTCAGAATACGCCTTAAAAATTTCGGAATGCGTATTTTTACGTTGTTTTTTCATATAAAATTAGGTATATTTTGATAAATAATTATTATTTGCTGATTTTAAATTTAAAAAAAACCAATTATTCCACTAGTTTTTGTTGAACTGACATTTATGTACCTAGACGTATAATCAGTTATTATTTATGTGTCAAATGCAATTTAATTATGTATTTGAATATTTAGCATAATTGTTTGTTGCTTTAATTACTCCTTTGGAAAAGAAAATACTCTTTCTAAAAAGGTTAAGGAGTATTTTTACTCTTCTGAAAAAGTCCTAGATCGATCACTGATGGTGCTAATAGATTATTTCAATTTGTGTACCGAGACTAAAAACAGAGTTTTTTTCCTTCGACATACACCCTTGATATTATATATATATAATTTTTCACAATGCAAAAATGGCATATAAAATTAAATCAAACATCCAAAATTAAATATAAAGGAAATATCCTAAATGCTACGAGCAAATGCAGTGATGACATTCAGCAGAGAATATAATCAAAAAGTGAAACACTACGAATATTAATGCAAAAATGACATACCCCAAGTGGAAAAAAAAAAAACCTAGTGCCAAACAAAATGATAAAAGAATGAATGAAATGGAAATTACAACCTCTGGGACCACGCTAAAGGAGCCATACCCAGAAAATTATAATTAAAGACAATCAAAATAGTAGGATTTCGGTTGTGTGTCAAATCAAAAGAGATATTCACTCCACACATTTTTTAGGCTCGATCCATTAAAAAAGAAAATCAGGAAAGGAGTTTTGGCAACACTTGATGCTTGCTTTCCACGTGCTTGCTCCAATCCAGAATGGTGTGTCGAATTTTCTGTGCTTTTTAATTTATTTTGATTTCTTATTGCCTTCCTATTTTCTTTTTTTAAGGTAGGATCGAGCCTAAAACGTGTGGAGTGAATATCTGTTTTGATATGCCACACAACCGAAATCCTACTATTTTGTTTGTCTTTAATTATAATTTTCTGGGTATGGCTCCCGTGGATGGTCCCAGAGGTTCTAATTTCTATTCCATCCATTCTTTTATCATTTTGTTTGGCTTTGTTTTTTTTTCCCCACTTGGGGTATGTCATTTTTGCAGTAATATTCATAGTGTTTTACTTTTTGATTATATTATATCATAAGGGGAAAAAAATTAAATTTATATAATTTTCATAAAACACATTTATACTAGAATCAAAATTTTATATAATTTAAACATATCAGGGAAAGAAAAAAGGAATAGTGTAATACATAATGAAATGTAAAGAAATGTAAAATTACGCCTGAAAAAAAAGGGGGGGGGTGTTATTCTTTGCTTGTATATACACATTTTTTCTCTAATTTAGATATCCTTTCTTTAAATTCCATTGCTATTTTTTATCATTCTTATGGATATTTGAACCTGCCCTCTCCAATGATTTTTTTTCTTTTTTTACTTTCTTTCGTTTAAAAAAAAGTGGTTAAAAATAATTTAAATTTGAAATAAGAATCAATTTTTTCTCTTGTGGTACCGTAGGATCAAATAAAAATGCACTAAAGGAAAAATATTCGGTCTCAATATGGATGGGAAAAGATAGAAATTGGGATGCTGGTGAATGCGTAACTAATGTCAAAGATTTTTGGTACCCTCGTCTTAACGAGGTTCGGCTGACCTAAATACGATTTTAAGACATAAATATCTATATCCTTTGAAAATCATAAAATTTGAGTGATGTGGTTTAATAGTTTGTGGTACAAACTTTCAAATGCATTAAAAATTCTCGAAACATAAAAAAAAAAAAAAAAACGAAATAAGCATTTTCGTATTTCCTAGCTACATGAATTTAAAAAAAAAAAAAATCACCAAAAGGATTCAAAATGTAACGTGTTTTATGAGCACGTGTTGCTCAAATGTTATGACCTTTAAACAACATAAGAAAAAAAAATACGTACCGACATACATATTTATCGCGAGCAGGCACGTATCTAGAAAAATAATTGGGGGGGGGGCAAACGGTAAAAAAGGCTGAATTTTTCACAAAAATACTATATCATTATCATTTTAGTAACAAAAATGAAATATTTAGGGGGAGGGGGTCCGGACCCCTGGACACCCCTCCCCCTAAATACGCCCTTGACCGCGAGACATGATTTTAGTATGGAAAACATTTTTTATTCAACTGAAACAGTCACATTCTAAGACCGAACAAAATTAATTGCATGAAACAGTAATTGCAGAAAATAATCAACGATTTCAATTTGTCTGCAAAGGACGTATTCGATAATTCATCTTTTATATTAAAGGCTTGGCTAGAAAACTACATTTGTATATATGAATACACATGTATTAGAGAACTAACTAATGAATTTGAATATGTGTGTAGTCCTACACAATTATTAAGTTATTCAAAATAACGGCACATACTAAGCAAACAAATTATTACATAAATTTCAAAAAGTCAATAAATTATAGACACTTTTCATGACAATTATTGTAATTTATAAAAACATTACTTACAAATAACTTGGAATGAAATCGATTGTTCAACGTGCTGCACTCGAGGTACTGTACAATTTCTAGCACGTGCACGTTTTCAAAGTAAACAAGTTGATCTCTCCCCTGGGCTACGTCATGCGCGCTCGCTGTTGGCGCAGTTATATCCCTCCCCTCTCTGCTGAATGGACATTTTGCACGTGACGTCAAATGGCAGTATTTGATACGCCACGTGCGCGATCTTATGGTGATGATTAGTTTCGGTTTCAGCTTGTTTGGACCGAAGGGATTATTTAACACTTTCTTCTAGAAATATAGCTGTTGCAAAAGAAGCTAGAATATTAGTTATTAACAAATAATAGCTTTTTATAAATTAATTTTATCTTCATTGTGAAATTTCATTTAAAATGTTAATAAAAATTGAATCCAAAAAATAATTAAAAAGATCGCACTTTAAAAAGGTGTGGGAGGTTTTTAATTAATATTTGTACCATTTTAAACTCAGAAAACTCAAAATCAATTCAATGATGTATTATTTATGCAGTGTTTGAAACAACGTAATAATTTTAGAAGGCTAATATTCTTTTTATTAACAAAGTTTTGAAGCGAAATGCGATATCATCGTCTTCTAAACCATCTATTTAAATATTAAAAAGGTAATAACTCATTCCGAGTGGTTAATAATAATAAACAGTAATTACAAAATGGATACTCAATGCATTTCAGTAGGAGCTGGCGGATGTAAATACCGCCAGCAGACGAATTTTAGCCTCGAACTCAGAAACCATGCATTATGTCCATTGAGTTACATACTGACTACTGGAGAGTGGGAGAGACCGGTTTTATATTGCCGCTTTCTCTGAAATTGGGGACTGTCCCCTAAATGTGGGAACGTTTGGTCACCTTGGCAAAAGCTCCACAGAGCGAAAATGCGGGGTGGCGGCGGCGCCAGTGAGACTATTTTAAATTCACCCGTTTATTTATTTTGAAATTTGGGGAAGAGGCGCAAATTACTTCCGATCTCTGAGATGTCGGGAATTGTGTTTTATAATTATGTAATAGGAGAGACTACTTCACAACAATAATAATTATTGAGACTGAGTGTGTAGAAAATCCCTTGTGGTCGCGCACGATGGAAACTACTCTGTTTACCGATCTTTTTATTTGCTATGTTGCGCACTTGCAAATTTTCTTGGCTAACCTTTAGTATCGCCTACCTTAATTCCTCGCAAAAGATGTCGCCAAGTCTGGTGATAAATTGTCGAATTTGGCAACCCAAACTGTTTTATGAATTCATCTTTACACCGTCAGGTCGAACTAATAGTGATCTATCGGCCAATCAGCGAGCGTCGATTACAGCATCACTGTTCGGTACGTTTCGGGAGTTAATTTTTTTTTTTTTTTTTTCAAAATGAGTGGAAGTGGCATCTCGAGTACGGGTGAGCCATGTAAAACATGTGCTTTGCTATGGATTATTGAAAACTAGAGTTAGTGTTGTGATGGGAACGTAAGTGGATTTTAAAGGAATATAAAGAGCACGAGTTTTGATATTTCAAATTAGTTGGAACATTTGAGAAGGCCAGGCACGTGCCAACAGGGGGGGCAGGGGGGTTTATTGCCCCTTCGGTAAATGAGTAGAGGGGCGAACTATATAATTCGCCCCCTCAATGGTTTGCTTACCATAGTTTTCTTCTTCAGGATGGGGGGAAGCAATTTTTCTAGCCTTTCCTCTCAAGAAAACGGTTATTTAAACAAACTAATGAGGCATAAACGAAAATTTTACTATCTTAAACGGAAGGGGGGGGGGGCGAAATAGCTGCCACCACCCATCCCCTTCCGCAAGAAGAAAACTGTTATTTTAAGCAAACTATTGGGATACAAAAAAAAAAAATTCGGTAAATTAATTAGTTTACATGAAACTGATACAGGAAATTTGACTTACACTCGAATACTTTTTTGAGAGGGTGTACAGACGGGGTTGAAAAAATTGAAGCCAATTATTTATAAAAATGGGCGGGGGGGGGGGCAAATTGACTGCCCCGTCCCTTGAAGATAATGATCATTGGAATTGAGCTATAGAAGTACAAACAAAAATTTTCCTGGTACCAATGTTGTCACCTTTTATTTAAAAACATTTGTTGGTGGAGGGAGGGGGGATGAGGGGCTGGTGAAATGACTGCCTCCCTCCCTTCCCGATGTCGGAAAAAATCGTTACCCCCCCCCACTTTCCAAGACGTTAGCACGTCCCTGGAGAAGGCCAAGAGTTACAAACAGATATTTCATGTACGAGTTCACGTGGAATTATGCTGAAATATGCTGTTACTAGCCACCAAGCCGGCCAGCTTCGCTGCCGCATACCTTACTGTTCTTTATACTCAGTGCAGTGTTGACTCAATTTCTGGATTAATTTCAATGCAAATCAAGTTTCTTCGTTTTAACAGTATTTGTCATTCAATTTATTTAGGTTAGGGTTGCTATACACATTTTGGGCATCATCCTTAACAACCGATGTTGAAAAAGCAAATGGTTAAATGTGCTTTAGCCCCATGCATGGTGACATTTTTACTTTCCGAACATGTACCATGTAAGGAAAGTATTGTAATCAGGAAAAAATTAGAATTTGAGATTTGGGTGTATTGACACGTTTTGAGGTCTTCTGAATTCATTGATGCTATTTTTACGAGATGTATGTATGTATATGTGTGTGTATGTATGTGAGTGAACACGATAACGCCTGAACGGGGCATTCGATTGAGCTCAAATTGGGTACATAGGTTATAAACCACCGTCGCAAGACCGGTATTGATTTGGGTGTGTATAGGACTTATAGTTTTTCTACAGGGCTACGACCAAGATTTCTTTTACATTATGGCCTATGGGAGGAAATTCTTGAAAGTGCGCTAGCGTTTAAACGGTACATTCGATTGAGCTCAAATTGGACATACATGTCCTAAATCACCATCGTAAGGTCGGTATTGATTTTGATATGTATAGGACTTATAGTTTTTCTACAGGGCTACGACAAAGATTTCTTTTACATTATGGCGTATGGGGAGAAATTATTGAAAGTGCGCTAGCGTTTAAGCGGCACATTGGATTGAGCTTCCATTGGGTATGTATATTTGAATTATTCATCGATTAAAATTTATTTAAATGCTTGGTAATGATCTTAATCGTAAGTGTTCGGAAAGTCGAGTGGAGTCACTCCAGATTTTTTTAGATAGGCGATGAATGCGCCAAGTATTATAAATTCCATATTTCAAAGCTGCGAAAAAGTCCGAATGACCTCGCATTTTTGTGTATCCATTATTAGCACCAGAGTGCTAATAATTTCTCCCAGGTGTTTTGTGTAGACTTTTACCTACAATTAGCGCGTCGAGTCACTTTTCAAATGTGTTTTTTTAATTGAATTGTGTGGGTTTTTTTTTAAATATATTTCGAGTATACCTAGAAAACACCTGACGAATATGGTAAAATGGTTTTAGTAGGCGATTTTAAAATAGATTTTAATTCCGAAGAAGTGTTTTATAGAACAGCGAAGACAAATACGGTACAATGATGGATTATGATACACTTTCCAAATGGTATTTATAAAGGTGAAGTATAGTTTGACTATGCCAGGCGAAAATTGTTAAACAGTTTTGGTAGGCGATTTCAATATAGATTTCTCATGGATTACGATGCACATTCCAAATAGTATTTAAAACGGTGAAATATAGTTGTAATATACTTGGCAACGATTGTAAAATAGTTTAAGAAGGCGATTTTAAGATAGATTTCGATTCCAAAGATGGGTTTAATGAAATAAGGATGCAAAATACGGTACATTCATGAATAATGATACACTCTCATGAAGAATGATTTAATTCGATTGACTTTGTCCAAACCTAGCATCATCAAGACTAGCCTCTGTCTGTCTTCTATTTTCTGTCCAAGTTAATGGAATAAGGAAGAAAAATAGGGACGACGCATAAACCATCATACGCTTTTAATATATATAGCACTTTGGTGCGTATTTAAAATCTGAAAGTGTTTCAGATTTTCTTTTCTTTTTTTTTTAAATCAAACTTGTTTCTTTTCGATAAGTTTAGCAGTTTTCAGAGATAATCTACTTATCAAATCTGTACCAGTTTTCGCACGAAAACTAGAGGGCATGAGTTGCTGCTGATGTTTACAAACGCGAAGTTTGTAGGGTCAACTACTTGGGTATTCTCAGTGAAATAGCATAATCGTGACGCAAAAATGACGTCAAAGCCAACTGCGTTTTGAACACGAAGAGCTGGGAATAAGACCATTGTTAAAATTAAAAAAAGAACAGAAAATCGCGTGAGTTAACCACTTCGTATTTTCTATCATTTCATTAATTTAATTCAGACAAGAGTACAATATTTTTCAATTTAAAAGGAAACCCAAATTTGAGCTATAAGTTATTCAAAATTAAATTATGCAGGAAGCCAGTCGTTTAGAAGTTCACGAAAATACAAGTAAGTTTAATTTGACGTATTTAAAAAAAATATCCAGTTGTATGAGAGAATTTCCAATCCAATTAGCATTAAAGGAGCAGGTTTTGTATTTGTCACTCGTTGGCTACTTTAATATGGCAGCCAAAGAGAAAAAACAGTTAAAGTATATACTAAACCTGTAACGAGTACCGACTTCTAAAGTTTCTGATACAAATATTCTTTGGATTGTCTAAACACTTTTGAAACATCTTGAATATTTACCACTATTGGCAAACTTTTCATTCATTGATGCTTCTTTGGCGATCTACGCATGCGCATAATCGATAATCATTTCTTATTTTGGTTGCCATTTAAACAGTTTTCTTATATAGTTTGTTATCCTTTTCGGATAAGCATATTTAGCACCGCGAATTCCATTTATTCTAATATACTATATTTCTTCGGGGTACTTACGTATTAACGCCACCGCAGCTACAGATTTGGCGGTTTTTAAGTGCCGCCAATCTACACCTAAAAGTTTTGCGACAAATCATAAAATAAAACACTTTAAAATCAAAACAGCTTCAAAATTCAAAACACTTTATTTAAAATCTAAGTAGTCAATCGGATTTCGGTGGAAAATGGGCCGATATAGAGTTTAACATACACATTTGGCGGTTTTTAAGTGCCGCCAATCTACACCTAATTTTTACCCTACACCCGTTTTATTTGTGATTAGTAATGGAGTATTTGGGTTGGAGTATTTTTCTTTGAGAGGCTGACTCAATTACGCCGGTCTGTGGCTTTCCGATGACTGTCCTATGAGCGCAACTTCTGCAGTGGTGGCGTTAATACGTAACTACCGCTTGTTGTTTTGATGTGAAAATTTCAATTTTCTTCTCATGTTTCTTAATATTATTGATGTGTAATCTAGATTTTTTATATTGTTTGATGCTATTATATAAGTACTTAAATCAAAGAAAAAAAAAACCGGAGGTTTGAAGGTGGCAGAGCGCAAGCAAATATCAACTAAAAGACTAGCGAATAATAAATCTATATTACACAAAATTTTACATCCCTGTCTAAAAATAAAGAAGAAATGGTACTTGCGTATTATCCCGGCGGTGCGCCAAGACGAGCAATTTTTCGCCAAGATAAATACCGGACACATGAAATTATTAATGACTCGGAATACAATTGACAACAGTTTGCCAGCAAATTTGAGAAAAAAATAATTTGGCATTAATGACCGCCGGGATAATACGTAAGTACCCAACAGGCTAGTCATTACCAGTGTACCTGTTGTTTTGACGTCTTACATCATGCCATTTATCCAGTACATTATTACTAGCAGGGAAAAGGGGGCAATTACACAGGGCGCCCGGATTTTAGAAGCCTTAAAATGGGGGAAAGTTCGTTATCGGAGGCACGTCGCCAAGCCTGATTCGATCGCCAAATTTTATGATAAGTAAACTGATTCGATATCGTAGCCAATCGAGATAAATTGAAGGAATTTGAGAATTTTGGATGTAGCTTTTTGAGTGTTCATGAAGTTTTAACAGTCTTTATGATGGTGTTTTTGTAGTATTTTGACTAAAAATTTAGAGAATTTTAGGAATTTAGAGCTTGAACGTATGTACCTCCACAGCGAAGTTTTTCTTTTTTTTTTCGGTTTGAAAGCTCATGTTGGATACACTTTTAATGATTTGAAGTTTCAAGATAAGTATTAGGTTGTAACGAAAGTTTTCCGCCACTCCAAGTATTGCCTGCACAAGCAGTTCGCGTTGGTGTCTTTGCCAATATTTTGTCAAACGATTTTTGTTATTTGAAAGAAAAGACTTGTTTTAGAGCACTATGTTGTGAAATCCGTAAAACAATATCGTTATCATTAAGTATAAGGTGTCTGAAATGGAACTCCCACGCTACCAGATGGATCCATCATTTACTCTCAGTTCTGTCGGAAAAGGTCAGCTACAGAATGACACCGAATCATGTGTACAGCTTAAGGTACTACTGTTGTATCATATGACACAGTAAAGTTTTGGCACCGAAAGTTCAAAAACGAGGACTAGGATATTAAAGAAGCAGAGCGCTCTGACCGGACTACTGATGATGATGTGGCCCGGATACGAAAATTTGTGGAAAAAGATAAAATATTCTTCCACGAGAGCTAGCTCAAAGAGTTAGACTTTAGTGTCATGTCCATTAGTCGCGCTAAGCATCGCATAAACTTGACATATAAGGTCAATAGTTGGGTACTGCGTGAGCTGACTCAAGCAAATCTGGCGGAAAACTTTCGTTACAACCTGATATTTTTCATTTGATTTCTTATTTTGTTTAATGGTACTTTTGACGAATTTCAATTCGGCAGAAAAAAAAAGCTCCGAGAAACACGTTGTCGACAAAAATAGTTGTCCCGTTAACCAACTTTCTCCTCCTAAAATCTTACATTTTCCACTTTTAAAATTTTACAATAAAATTGCAAAAGAGAAAAAAAAGGTACTTGTGTATTATACCGTCGACACGTCAGCGAAGAGATTATTCGCCAAGGGTTTGTATTCTGCAGCTCCGTTGCTATTGCGCACGCGATAATGCGCATCAAAATAATGTTCTGCTATTGATAAAATGAATCGTGTTTCTTTCAAAATTTATAAATTTTTATGTGTGCGGTTGATTTTTAAAATTGATTTTCGACTTAACGAAATTTAAGCGTTTAACAAAGCATTGCAATGGGAATAATATGAAAAGTCTGTGTTATTAACTGCGGAGTTTGCATTAAGCGGAACTGTTAAGTGTAGGCTGCCAAGGCGCCATTTGGTGGACTGCGCTTGTCTTGTACTTATTTTAAAATATTTGTGTGCGTATTTTTAAAAAAATGTTTTGTATGTCTTGACGGAATTTAAGAATGTATGAACCCCTATTAGATATTTATTGTTTTAAATCTATGTAAACGCGCAAATAAAAAAGCAGTATCTATTGGTTTTAGTTTTTATGGCAACTCGGGTGGTATGTAAATATTTGACCAGAAGTATTTTAACGGTGTTATTCGAAAAAATCATGTGATTTTGGTACATAATTACAAATAAACTAATTGCCAGGCACTTCAAAACTTTGAAACTGTCTCTTTACAAGCTGTATTACATACTGCGAAGGCAGGCCAATCTGTATCAGTTTCAAAACTTTTAGAAAAAATTCTTAAAAATCGGAAATTTTCGCAAAACGTGTCACTCTTCGAAAAATCTTGCAGCTCAGATCCATGTTTAAGAATTTTTTCTGAAATTTTCACAAAATCCACAGCGTTTTCGCTCATCGCAGTGTGTAAAACAGCTTATGAAGAACCATCTGGAATTTTTTGGAGACCATGGTGCTATTAGTTTATTTCAATTTGTGTAACAAGACTAAAAACAAAGTTCTTTTTTTTCGAAGAACAGCCTTAAGGTAACTCGACCTTAGCGACGCCAACTAGGTGAAAAAAAATTTTGGCGAAAACGTCGACGGTATAATACACAAGTACCAAATAATAATAATAATAATAATTTGTATTATGTTTAAATTATTATAATGTATGATCATTGAAAATAATTTGCATTTACATGTTTATAAACTAATTTTGATAGATAACAGTTTTTCAATTCACTGAAATGTTTTATAGTCGGTAGAGCGTTATTTTCTGTAATTCAAGGGCGGACCCAGAAACTTTTTTCGGAGGGGGCGCAAATCGTAAATACTCATTTTATCTAGTGTAAAGAACACTCAATATTGGTGAAAGCCCCATTTATCTAGTGTAAATATACTTTTCTCGGAGGGGGCGCGCGCCCCCTGCGCCCTCCCCCTGGATCCGCCTTTGCAATATATATTCATTTATTTCAGACTGCTTAAAACAGAATTTTGTGTCAGGGGGGAAGGTATTTAAAACTTTTCGGAATACATAAATCATAAATTTTGTTAGGAAGGCGTGGCGCGATTATTGAATGGGGTCTAATTTTTTCCATTTGCCCAGGGTCTGCAGTTGCATGGATCGGACTCAGCATGAATCGCGCCAAAACAAGTCGCCCAAAGAAACCGTGGCCAAAAAGGGATGATACCAAAGCTGTAAGCCATAGCTTTGGTACATACTTAGGTACTTGTGTATTATCCCGGCGGCCATTCCCGCCGAACTATTTTTTCGTCAAATGGGCTGACAAACTGTTGCCAATCGTATTCCGAACCATAAACAATTTCATGTGCCCGCCATTTATCTTGGCGAAAAACCGCTGGTCTTGGCGGACCGCCGGGATAACCCGTAAGTGCCCTTACTTATTATACCGTCGACTATTCTTGCCAATAATTTTACTCAACTCTAAAGGATTAAGTGCAATAACGTCAAAATATTTAGAAATTCTCTTCTACAAATGTTAATAATCTTATTTCATTATATTAGATAGCCGTTTACTTATCTCCGTAATCTTTTTAATCTGACGCTATTTCAATTCTACACTATTTCAATTTGGCGCCTTCGACGGTATAATAAATACAGTAGTTTTTAATTTAAAAAATGGGAGAATTTGAAGCATGTGTAGGCTCCTGCCACATATAATGAGAGAAAAAAAAAAAAATATATGAAACCCTTTCATATTTTAAATACGCACTAAAGTGTTTTACATTAGAAGAGTGCGTAGCTCCTATTTTTATACTGTTACGAAAATCGCCAAGTGGGTGTATTTTTAAACAGTCCAATCAGCACAGTAAACAAAAATAACACTTTATTTACGGCTTGCAGCTCAATAGCTCAAAATAATACAAGCAACTTTAACATGCGCTAACTAAAATCATAAATAAGCACAACAATAACGCTATTCATTTCACAGAATCAACCGTGCGCTTCAAAGTCTATCACTCAACTGAACTCCCCGGAGAGAAATCCTAGCGTTTTTATAGAGATGATGACGTCACCAGAATTACCGAGAAGTTTCTGGAACAATCTTCAAATTGAAATACGGTCTCGAGATATGAATTTTCTAGAAGCCGCCATTTGTCGCCAAATCCGTCGCCAAGTCGCCACGTTTGTCGCCAAGACTACAGGGTTACCATTATCGGAGGACCACTATTATGCCTGCAAAACTAGTTTCACGGCGGCGCATGCAATACGGGAGCAAATTAAGTTATTATTTCGCAACAATACCTTATTCCATTAAGTTTGAAAGTGTATCATTATTCATGAGTGTGTTCATCCTTGTTCCTTAAAACACTTCTTTGGAATCGAAATTTATATTAAATTCACCTATATTTCAGTAAACATAAAAATCAGACACAGAGTTTGTTAACTTTTGCACACCAGCACTGGTGCCCGGTAAACAGAAAAATACGAAAAGTTTATTACGTTTTTCTTATACTTTCTGTCTTTGAAGTCGTGGTGTAAGTTTGCGGCAATTTTTTAGGTTTGCAAACAGTAGCAGTACGTTAAAAGTCGCCAAGATTGCCAGACAGAGTGATATCACCCAGTTTGAAGCCAAAAATCTTACGTTTTATCCCGACGGTCCACCAAGACAAGCGATTTAACGCCAAGATAAACGCCGGGCACATGAAATTATTGATGGTTTGGAATGCTTGGAATACGATTGGCATCACTTTGCCTGCACATTTGACAAAAAAAGGGTACTTACGTATTATACCGGCGGTCTGCCCAGACGAGCGATTTTTCGCCAAGATAAATGCCAGACGCATGAAATTATTAATGGTTTCGAATACGACTGGCAACAGTTTGCCAGCACATTTGACGAAACAATAGTTTGGCGGAAATGACCGCCGGGATAATACGTAAGTACAAAAAAAAAAAAAAATAGTTTGGCAGGAATGACCACCGGGATAATACGTAAATACCATAACTTTTCAAAACTGAACTCAGCTTCTCGATATCGTCTGTATATGGTGAGAATTTCTGTATATGGTGATAAATCACAGCTTGTATATTTGCCAACAGGGTGGATTGAAATATTTCGCGGTGCTAAATACGCCAGTCTGACAAGGATTTTGTATAAGAATATATAGATAACTGTTTTAATAGCAACCATAATGAGAAATGGCTGTCCTTTATGAGCATGGGTAATCGACAAAGCATTACCAGAGAACGAAAAGTCTTTATAAGTAGCAAATATCCAAACTTCTCCATAATTTGAGAAAGTTTTCTTCTTTTATTTTTAATTAACCTTGTTTATATACAAAACACTTTGCTTACAGGTGACGATTTCCTGATCTTAGAAGATGGAGATTCCCGTAGAATGGAAAATAACGAGCCAAGAACAATTATTATATTTTCACAAGTAAGTATTCACACTGTAAAAATAATTTCCGTGAAAATACGGAAAAAGTACTGGCAGCTGAGACGCCAGTACTATTTCCGTATATTTACGGAATTTATTTCTGTAAACTCCAGTAGAAATTCTGTTCCAGAGAGGCGCTGACCCTTGATGTACGGAAATTGTCCTGTATTTAGATATAAACGGAGAATTTCCGTAAAATTTTACGGAAAATTTCCAGTATTTGTTCCGTTGTTTTTTAGAGTGCAGCATCGTGCATCATTCGTAGCGCACTCGAACTGTAAGCTTCTAATCGTTGACGAAAACGTAAAATTACGCACGTGGAGTTCCTAGTGCTAGCTCAATGCCCCCACATTTTAATTGACTGTTGCTCTACAGTCGTATTTTCTAACTAACTCGGCCAACTACTCCCGCTATTCCGAACTAATCGTTACTGAACACTGTTCGCTTTATCGGGAATTCAGAATAGGCGGATTTCGTGCAAATAATATCAACGTTCAGCTCTATACAGCGGTAATGCCGCTAGTGAGCAGGTTCAGTGAAAGTCGGAAAGTTCCAAGCATCAATAAATGTAATTTTTTCGTGAACGTCTTTTCAAATTTTCCTGTTTTTAAGTTAAAAAAAATCGATATTTTTCGGAACTCTCTTCCGAATAGGCTCATTTTCGAAATAGCGGAGTTCTGATTCTACTGCATATCAGCAAACATGGGCATAGCCATTGGAGGCAGGGGAGGGGCCAGCTGCCCTCCCCCTAAAATGAAGCAAGTTGGACAGGAAGGAAATTAAGAAGGAATGTCTTTTACTTCAAGGTCCTTAAAGGATTGCCAGTAACGCCGCTTGTCTTAGTGTCAGAAGTCGCTAACGTTGGCCACTTATGGAAATAGATCGTCAAGTTTGGATTCAAAATATATTCCCACAACTAAACTACGCTTGGCGATATCTTCTATATTTGGTGAGAATTTGCCAAATCCTACTATTTTCAATGGGAATAATGGTATAGCTTAGAGAGGTTTGCCGGTACCAGCATATGTCAAAAGTCACCAAAATTGGACACTTTTGACGATTTATAGCCAAGTTTGGCTGAATAGATTGGGAATAATTTGGTTTGGCGTAACAGTTTCGTCGCACTTTAGAATAATTTTTCGTTATGGTGAAGTAATTCGAAGTTAGTTTTCTTAGAAAAAACTTACTTCGAATCGGTTTTGCCACCCATGCCGACTTTTGATTATATTATACTTCGAAACTAAATACAAAAAACCACCGAGGAGTGAGAATTTAAAAAATTACTTTTTGTCAAATGCTTTGTACAACATCATCCAGAAAGTTCATCTTAAAAGCCGCAGTCAGTAGATTCAGTTTGGTTAGTAAAATCTAAACCTTAAAACTTGTTATAGTTAGGAGTCAAAGCCCCTAAACTGGGTACGGTGCTTTTCGCATGATGCAGTCGGCCCCTAATAAGGCTTATTCGTATAAAAGGCATAATTTCAACAGACAAAAACCAAAGATTGGATTAGACAAGCTACACATTGCTTGGTCCTTGCATGTTCCTTGAAATATAAAAATTTAAACTTCGCACTATTTTGATTTATGTAAAACTTATGGAACACCTTGCGTATTGACCACCCATGGTGATTTTTCATAATTTGGTGACTTACGTATATGTATAGTTAATAGTTAGTTCTAAGAAAGCAGTACTTCATATGTTTTCTTTGTTAAATACTGTGTAACAGCTAGAATTCACTTCTTTTGCCACCCATGCCGACTTTTGATTATATTATACTTCGAAACTAAATACAAAAAACCACCGAGGAGTGAGAATTTAAAAAATTACTTTTTGTCAAATGCTTTGTACAACATCATCCAGAAAGTTCATCTTAAAAGCCGCAGTCAGTAGATTCAGTTTGGTTAGTAAAATCTAAACCTTAAAACTTTTTTTTTTATTAATGAGCCCCATGTTTTCCCGAGCTTCAGGAAAACATGGAATGGAAACTCCCAGTGGTTTTTAATTCTGGCCTTACTACGCTTCAGTATCGATATACTGTGCATTACTTGTAATGACCTCGGGGGTTGTTTTCTAAGATGTACTCTCTAATTCAGCTCATAACTCTCATTCATTTCATTGCGTTTCACCTATAACTGCTGCTTTCCTGCCATTTTGTACTGATCACTGCGCCATTTTCTTTTCTAGAGCTCTCTCAACTTCATGAAAAAAGTTTGGAATACTCACGTCACGCTTTTGATGTTCCTCGTTCCCTGCATCATAGCACTGCTTGTCAGCAACCTGCTTTTCTACACCGACAGCGCGGGAAAATTCTACAACCATGTGGTAAGCTTCAGACTTTCAGCGATATCTTTTTTAACACGCGAAATGATCTATTTCGAGCCTCGTAAATTATACGTCCCTATAGTCACGTCGCCAAATCTCTCTACCTTATGTTTTACATCTGAGAAAAGAGCATTTATACTGATATTCTTCATGCATTCTGAATTTGCTTTAAAATTTGCTTTTTGAGTTTTTCCACCACCAAAAGCAACCGCTCACTTCCACTCCGAATTTCCGTTTTCGTGTAGCTCGATCCCATCAGTGCGATGCTCCAACAGTAAAATCACGCGTTTCTTAGTCACGCGTTTCTTAGTCTCTAAACCACACGATTTCTGCGTGATGTGTACGTGTACTGGCACCTGCTGTCGATTTGCAAGTACAGCGACTGGTTTGGAATGTGGTTTTTTGTTTACTCACTTCCGGAAAAATGAAAAAAAAAATGGGACAGGGAACCGGGACAGGTCCCTTAAAGAAGGTTGTGGGGGTTTCTTCTATAGGATCTTTTAATATAAGTAGATAGGGTAAAAAAGAAGAACCTTAAAAAAGGTGCCTTGAAATATTTTATCAAAATTTAAAAAATAAGTTTGTATAATTATGTACTATAGAATGGAATTTCATATGTAACAAAACATACAGTATTTTTTATCAATTTTTTCCTTGGCTATCCAATGTTTACACTTCTTTGAGCGACCCCCTCTCTTAACGACCCATTTTTCGCGGAACGGTGTAAGTGCGCTCCACTGTTGTCATTTATGTCTAAGTTTCGGAAGTTCACAAGTCCCCCCCAGTCTCATCATGACTCAGTGGTTATGTCCCTGTAAATGATAGACGGCCTAAGCGTGAAGGTCCCGGGTTTTGATTCGATCGCGCGGCCTTCGATCTAACGGTCTGGATTTTGGGTAGGTTTTTCTCCAGGTGTAACGCGAATACGCGTTAGAGCCTCTCCTACCAAGGCATCCCCCATCCTTAACCCTTTAAGGCGCAGTGTGTCCGCTCCGGGAACGCCAATAACTCTGACGTTTTGACTGTTGCCAATCACGAAGAATAGATTGGATTTCTATAAAAAGAGTGGCGGGTGACAGAGCTCCACGAGAATCCTTTACTTTTGAGCACGTCCTTTCCCGTCAAAAAAGGGTCACGACTCTTTAACAGCACTGGCATCTGCTGGAAAATGGAAGAATGAGAGAACAGCTGGATAGATTGCCCCATGCTGAAAAAAGGGCAGCCGTTGCCATCGCTCGAGTGAACGACTCGCAAGAGGGCGGACGATCGAAACGTTCATCGCGTGCCACAGATCGAGAGACCCTTTTTTGACGACTGCTGGCTGTGTGCCGACACACGTATCTATCTATCGTGTTAAGGGAAGGGGGGTCTACTGTAATGCTTATTGATGGCATATTGATGGATCTTTGTAGAATAACTTACGTATTGGTAAGCAGTTTCATAAATAACAAAGCAAACGGTATTTTTAGTGTTTCTTTTTTCTTGGATATCCAATGTTTATACTTCCTTGAGCGACTACCTCTCTTAACGACCGATTTTTCTCTTAACCCTTTAACGCGCAGTGTTCCCGCTCTGGGAACACCCAACTCTGACGTTTGGACTGTTGCCAGTCACGAAGAATAGATAGGATTTCTATAAAAATAGTGGCGGGTGACAGAGCTCCACGAGAATCCTTTACTTTTTAGCACGACATTTCCCGTCAAAAAATGGTCACGATTCTTTTTAACAGCATCGACATCTGCTGAAAAATGGAAGAATGCGAGAACAGCTGGATAGATTGCCCAATGCAGAAAAAAGGGCAGCCGTTGCCATCGCTCGACTTAACGTCCAGCAAGATGGAGGACGATCGAAACGTTCATCCCGTGCCACAGATCGAGAGACCCTTTTTTGACGACAGCTGTCGTCAAAAAAGCTGTCGTTAAGTCGAGAGATGGCAACGGCTGCCCTTTTTTTCAGAATTGGGAAAGGGTTGCGCCTCAAAGGGTTAATGAGGGGAGTAGCTACATACCATGGTGAATGACCAATGAGAAAGGATGCTTGATGCGAGGGGAACTAATGGTCTGGACGTCGGAACCATCCAGATTTGCATGCTGAATGTGGTCGAGGAGGGCATCACACCAGTAGAGGCAGTCGAAGTGCAAGATAAAATACAGACATTCTTTAAAACAATCTAAAATGAGGAAATTTCAAGAAAGGACTTCAGTCTCTATTAGACCTTGTTCGAAGCATGGCGCCTTTGCTGTTCTTTGCTGCTTTTTTTTTTTTTTTGCATTTCTTGTATTGCATTACTTTATAAGGAAGCTTTTCCTGCGTTTTGTATTTCTTCGGTACGACAGCTGGCTGTGCCGCACAGCCAGCTGTCGTCAAAAAAGGGTCTCTCGGTCTGCGGCACGCGATGAACGTTTCGATCGTCCGCCCTCTTGCTGGTCGTTAGTTCGAGCGATGGCAACGGCTGCCCTTTTTCCAGCATTGGGAAAGGGTTGCGCCTCAAAGGGTTAGCAGATCGCCCTTGCGTAGCGTTGCCACAATCACACAAACTTCACAAGTCCCTCTCCTCTTGGCTAAGGCTTCGCCTGCTTGGTATAGGGTGAGTATGTATGTGTCTCCGTTGTCTCTCTCTCTAGGAAATGGAACAATGCCTCGTGGCCGTTCTCCTGCTGGTGGCAGTCTTCATCGGACTTCCCATGCACCTGATGGCTTTGGAAGACCTGGATGAGGCCATAGACGAGGCCATAGATTACTTAGTAGAAAAGAAGGACGCAATCACGCAGGCGGATGATCTCCAAGATACGGAAGACGCCTCCTGCGACGAATTCACTACAGCAGATGCCCCCGACCATGACACCAATAAATCGATAGCCTGAACCGTTCAGTGTTTATGTTTTTTAGTTTACTAGCCTCGTTCAACCGGAATTTCCCCGTTAACCCTTTAATGGCCTTATCACACTAGAGGGAAAATCCGAGCAACTTCGCGCTGGACCCACTTTTCCGACGGACTTGAAGGCGTGATTATCTTTAACCCTTTAACGCGCAGTGGTTTCGCTCTGAGACCACCAAACTGTTGACGTTTTGACTGTTGCCAGTCACGAAGAATAGCTTTGATTTCTATAAAAATAGTTGCGGGTGGCATAGCTCTACGAGAATCCTTTACTTTTGAGCACGTCATTTCCCGTAAAAAAAATGGTCACGATTATTTTTAACACCACTGACATCTGCCGAAAAATGGAAGAACGCGAGAACAGCCGGATAGATTGCCCAATGCTGAAAAAAGGGCAGCCGTTGCCATCGCTCGACTTAACTAGCACAGCCAGCTGTCGTCAAAAAAGGGTCTCTCGATCTGTGGCACGCGATGAACGTTTCGATCGTCCGCCATCTTGCTGGTAGTTAAGTCGAGCGATGGCAACGGCTGCCCTTTTTTCAGCATTGGGAAAGGGTTGCGCCTCAAAGGGTTAAGGGTTGCAAAAGTAAACAAACTCTCTCCGACGCCAAATAGTCATCGCATCGCTGATTGGGCGTGCAGGTTCTTATTTTACTTATCGTGCGTTGGTATATTGACATCGGATGGGCAGCAATCTCTTAATTCCAAAGTCCACTTGAACGCGGCCATCATTTTATTGACACGTGATTCTGACATCGAGCCGAGCTTCGAACATAGTAGTAGTCGCCATTGCTCGAAATTGCTTATGACGTAGCAGGAAGAAGTACTCTGATTGGCCGAAATTTCGTCCGACTCGGATTTTTTCCTTCGGAAAGGAAAAAGTTGGAGTTCGCGGTCGTCAAGGTAACGGCGGAGAAAATCGGCCGGAAACTTGATTTGCAAGGAAAGTGGGTCGGATTTTTCTCAGTGTGATAGCCCTATTAAAGAGCTGTGTCCTCGCCGTGCGGACACAAATCTCGGACGTTCTGACTGTTATCACTTGTCAGTCACGAAGAATCCATTGGATTTCTATGAAAATACTCGAGGGCGACATAGTTACAGGAGAATCCTTAACTTTTTTAGCGCATCCTTTCCCGTAAAAATTGTCAGGATTACTTGTAAAGTTGTCAGGATTATTTTTAACAGTGCCGGCATCTGCCGAAAAATGAATGAATACGATGAAAATACATGGATATAGAAGAACAACTGGATGAACTGTCCAATGCTGAAACAAAAGGACAGCCGTTGCTATCGCTCGATTGAACTACCGGCAAGATGGCGGACGATCGAATCGTTCATCGCGTGCCAGACCCTTTGTCTGTGTCACAAGACACTTTGACACAGGCTGGCTGAAGCAGGCTCCAGATCTGTGGCACGCGATGAACGATTCGGTCGACCTCCATCTTGACGATAGTTCAATCGAGCGATGGCAACAGCTGCCCTTTTTTCAGCATTGGGAAAGGGTTGCGCCTCAAATTGTTAACAGAAGTGGGTTTCTTGGTTTTTCTTTTTAACGCCTATTACAGTAGAGTCTCGACGAGTTCGAGTTTGCCATAAATCCCAGTGATGAAAAATCAGTTCAACTTCCAAAGAATGACCGACCCATACAGAACGCGTGAAACGATTATTTCGCACTACAAAATTCAAATACCTGGCGCATCCGGACACCCCCATCAGAAATCCGCCTCCCCCCAAAAAAGGGGTGTATTCTTCTTATATAGATGCCCTCTCCGACATTTCTGTGCAGTGTTGACAGGCTTCTTGGGCGATGGCGCGATATTGCTGCACGGGAACGGGTCAACGTGTTATTACCAGAAACACTTAATTGACTATTATTTTCCGATATCATTAACCTGTTGTAACCATCACTCAAGTAGTAAATATGTACTTACATTTTTCATTTAAATGTGCACTCATATGACAAAAATGGCTTCATTTATTTGTTGATTCCATTTAATGATTTCGATAGTTCGAAGCAAGTCCCGCTGCTGCCCACCTCGAATTATCAGACTGATGTATTCGGAACTCTCAAACGACACTTTATGTTAACAGAAATGTATTTGAGCTTCCATTGTAGATGAAGCTTCCGTTCAAATCGAGGTTGGGGGCCTACCTTTTGCGTTGTCATAGGCCAATTGACGCGCGTCGGATACATATTGCAGTCTTTTTTTACATAGTAAGTTACGTTCAAGGGTGGAGCTGGAAAATATTAATATAGGTATAGCTTAGGAGCGGAGAGAAAAGTAATAACCAGGGCCTGATTATGACCAGGAGGGGGCCCCGGTCATTGATGAATTTGGGGGCCCCCATCTATGAAATTTGTTTATTTTTCATGAAATTTTGATATAAAGAAGAATATTTCAGAACAAAATTTGAAATTGGGGGCCTTGGGCAAAGTCCCGATTTGCCCTTGCGATAATAAGGCTCTGGTAATAACGTGTAAACATGAAACTGAAATGGATATTCTGAGAAAGGATTCAATAATCTATTTTTCTGATATTGGATAAGGGATCAGAGGAAACACGATTTTTGGAGAGTACAAATGCTTCCTGTGGATGCAATATCCTTATAAATAAAAATGAAATTCTGTTTGTTTGTTTGTTTGTTTATTTGTTTGTTTGTTTGTTTGTTTGTGGATTTGATTCGTATACAAATCCACAAAAATGGACCTATCAGCCTGAAATTGGGCACAGATGTGTAAAATAATATAGAATAAAAGATAGTCCACTTTAAAACTTTGAAAGTCCACCCGTTCCCGGAATTTAAGAGATTTTTTATGTTCTCCACGCAAAAAGCTTTCCGTAATTGTAACCCCTGTAGTCAAAAAAGTGTGAAATAAGGATCGTGGTTGCCATGTGTGGCGATTTTGCCGAATAAAATGTTTTAAATTCTCAAAGTAAAAATAAAAGAATAATAATGATTTTTTTTTGTTAGTTTATATTCGTAATGTTATTTTTTTTAATTATAATATCGTGTGCATAGGAAATCGGAGCAGGAATGAAATGTTTTATACGCAAAACAATAAGAATTGAAGATTTCCGAGGCTAATATGTTAAAATTTTTTAGTTTGGCGAAAAAATAAAATGGCTCAAATGCCGAGAAAGTGAGTTCTAGCGGTTTACACTGTTTCCGGCTTGGCGCAATTTACTGAGAGCTTAAGGAAACGAATTTTTGAAAACAAGTGCAAAGGTTTTATTAGAATACAGCGTTAAATTTTAATGATCCGTGCGGAAATAATGCAGTTATTAAGGGATTTCAAGCGATCTATCTTCAGCATTCTCGCCAATTGAGTGCATTGATTTTAGTTGGGGGAAATCCGCCAAATTTCAGAAAATTGAAATCTTCGCATTTAGTACATCAAGGTAACGATGAATGAAACATGTTATAGTTGATAATTTAAAAAATGAGGCTGTATTAAGGGATTCCACTTTTCAAAAAAATGCCTGGCGGTCGAACCATTTCCCATTTTGATTGCTGCTAAGTCAATGCTTCGAATGATTCCCTGAAAAAACTCTTGCAAAATGGCGTATGTTGGCACTTTGGTGAGGCTTAGATTTGAAACTGGATTTTATTTGAGACTGGTATCTATATAAATAAAACAATGTGTGTAAACTGTTTGTTTGTCTGTGTCTCGCGTAGCTCGCAAACGGGTGATCGTAGACCTACCAAATTTTGAACGGAAATTCTCCATGACAGGTCCCGACACACCTCGAAGCGATTTTTTCAAAATTCGAACTATTTTAGGAAATATCGATAAAAACGTATCGCAAAAGGCTAATTTTTGCTTTCCGCCATTTCGTAATTGTAACCCCACAGTGCATTAAGCGACAATTAAGCTTATATATGTTGCCACATTCGGCAGTTCATTAAATGATTCAGACTCTTGAAGTAAAATTAAAAGAATAACGATTTTTTTTATTTTGACTAGATTATTTGTAAGGTTGTTTTTAAATTAAAATATCGTGTGCATGTGAAATGAGAGCGGGAATGAAATGATTTATACTCAAAAGAAAAATAGAATTTGGAAATTTTCCGAAAATAAATGTGCAACTTTATAATTGGGCGAAAAATAAAAGGGGTTTATGTCCGATTTTGTGGAGGATTCTAACGCTTGGCGCTATTTATCGTAATTTAATCGTCTGCTATTTGGGTTATGAATACACCTGCGTATAAGTTTTTGAAATTTTCATTCAGTTGGAATTGTGCATTTTTCTGAGCAGCTTTTCTGCATCTATTTCTAATATATTACATCCAGAAAAAAGGATGTTAGAAATATCAATTTTAATTTTGTTTAATCACACTCATGAATAATGATACACTTTCCAACTTAATAAAAGAAGGAACGAAAATAGGGAAGACCCATGGATTATAACACTTTTTATATATAGCACTTTAGTGCGTATTTAAAATCTGAAAGTGTGTCAGATTTTCTATGATTCTAGCGCTTGGCGCAATTTAATGAGAGGGTATTTTTAAAAACAAGCGTAGGTAATCTTATAAATAAAAATCAAATTCTGTTTGTCAATTTGTTGATTTGGGTAGTATACAATTCCACAAAAATGGACCTGTCAGCCTGAAATTTTACACAGATATATGTAAAATAATATAGAATAAATGATAGTCCACTTTAAAACTTTGAAAGTCCATCCGTTCCCGGAATTTAAGAGATTTTTTATGCTCTCCACGCAGAAAGCTTAATGTAATTGTAACCCCTGTAGTGAAAAAAGTGTGTGAAATAAGCATCTTGGTTGCCATGTGTGGCGATTTTGACGAATAAAATGTTTTAAATTCTTAAAGTGAAAAGAAAAGAATAATAATGATTTTTTTAGTTTATATTTGTAAGGTTATTTTTTTAATTATAATATCGTGTGCGCATAAGAAATGAGAGCAGGAATGAAATGTTTTATACGCAAAACAATGAGGATCGAAGATTTCCGAGACTAATATGTAAATTTTTTTAGTTTGGCGAAAAATAAAATGGCTGATAGGCCGATTTTTAGAAAGTGAGTTCTAGCGGTTTGCACAGTTTTAGGCTTTTTGGCGCATTTTACTGAGAGCTTAAGGGAATAGCATTTTTGAAAACAAGTGTATAGGTTTTCTTAGAATACAGTATTAAATTTTAACTATCCGTGCAGAAATAATGCAGTTATTAGGGCATTTCAAGCTCTGTAGCTTCAGAATTCTCGCCAATTGAGTACATTGATTTAACTTGGGGGAAATCCGCCAAATTTCAGAAAATTGAAATCTTCGCATTTAGTACATCGAGGTAACGATGAATAAAACATGTTATAGTTGATAATTTAAAAAATGAGGCTGTATTAAGGGATTCCACTTTTCAAAAAAATGCCTGGCGGTCGAACCATTTCCCATTTTGATTGCTGCTAAGTCAATGCTTCGAATGATTCCCTGAAAAAACTCTTGCAAAATGGCGTATGCTGGCACTTTGGCGAGGCTTAGATTTGAAACTGGATTTTACTTGAGACTGGTATATATAATAAGACTGGTTATAGATAAAAATGAATGTTGGTATGTGTGTAGGAGGTTGAAAAACTCAGCACCGTTTCACCGATCACCATGAAATTTGGTTCACCTAAGTCTTTTATCATGGAGAAGGTTTTTATGCTATCCGTTTTCCTCTAACTTGCCACTAGCTGGCGCAGCAGAACGTCGAATTCTATTCCGTTTAGCCGTTTGCTATGCGAATATCGTCCAACCAATTTCTATGAAATTTGGTACACGCGGATATTAGAACACGGAGAATATTTTTCACTATCCATTTGCTGTAACTTACCGCTAAATAGCGCTGCAACGCATCAACTTCTATACCGTTCGACCGATCGGCATAAAATTTTTTATACTTACACATTTGAGCACGAAGAATATATTCTAACTGTGTTACTTTTGATGTTACTCACCACTAGGTGGCACTGCAATGCATTATTATTTTAACTCGCCACTAGATGACGCTGCAGCAGGCCAAATTTTTGACCATTCAAACGGTGGCTATGAAAATCAGTACTCATAGCTATTTGAACAATGAGAATATTTTGGCGTTATCCATTTTCCTATAACTCGCCACATGACGGCGCTGTAGCAAATCATTACTTTAATTAACCACTAGATGGCCCTGCAGTGTATCACTTCTTGACTGTGCGAATGATCGCCATGGAAATAGGTATACATAGATATGAAAATGAATACATGTTTTACTTCTTGAACACGGGGAAGAGTTTGGCACGATCCATTTTCCTATAACTTGACACTAGATGTCGCGTCAACACATGAACTTCAGGACTATTCAGCCGATCGTCATGAAAAGTCGTATGCATCGATATCTGAATGCGAAGAATATTTTCGCCGTATCCGTTTTGCTAAAACTCGCCACTAGATTGCGCTACGCCGCATCGCCTTCTGCACCATAAAAACGATTGCCTTGAAATTCAGTATGCATGATTATTGAACACAATATAACGCGATATCCATTTTGCTATATCTCTTTATTACAATAAATAGTAATCACAACAAATATTATTGTCAAAAAGTCCATTCATTCCCGTGCGAAGAACGGGTACTTCAGCTAGTCATATATATATATAAAAGTATTTCCGGGTGCAAGATTACAGTAATACCCCGTACTTACGCGATAGGTGAGACCAAGCTTATTCGAATTCGCGTAAGCTGGGGTACAATTTCGCAGATAAATATGTACCTACAAATTACTTTTAATTGGGGCCGGTGACTAAACAAAACAGCAATTTAATTTTAAAAAAATGCTTAGTAAAATCCTAGTTAATACGTGTATAACAAATCGTATGATTAAAATCGTAAGCCGAAGTTATTTTGGCAGTAAACAAAAGACGAATCGAAGCGATATGAAAACGAGTAACTCCAGGTTTGTATAAGTCGGGGTGTTACTGTACTTAATATCTTTAATCTATCTCAAAACAAGAAGTTAGCAGAACGAAGCAATGCGCCAGGTTTTGGCTACCCGTCTTAAATGATTGTTGAGCAGGTGCACCCGTCACTGTCACTTTGCTTGATGATTATTCGTTCATAAGCTTTTATTTCAAAACTCTTATCAAAGGATAGTAACCATTTAGACATCTTCAATTTTAAATGTGTCAATGATCACTAGAGGAAGGCGTTTGATAAAAGTTTCGAAATAAAAACATTCTACTTATACAATACGCTAACGTATGCTGTACCAAATTCGAAGCTATTTCCATGCTGCGAACGGCCACAGCTAGATGTAACCATCAGTGCAGTAACAATAACGCAGGTGCAAAAATCCAAATGAACAGCTCAGTGACCTCCAATGGAGCAAGCCTATGTCACGCAGTCGCTAGATGACAAAATAACAATAACGGATATACAAAAATGCAACATCTTTCGGACTTTTTCACAGCTTTCAAATATCGAATGGACAGTACTTGGCGCATGAATCGCCCCTCTAAAAAAGGTCACCCTGCATGGGCTTAAGCCCATTTTAGCCATTGGCTGTTTCGACATCGGCTTTTAGGATGACACTTAAAATTTGTAGCTATCCCAACCTAAATAAATTGAATGACAAATACTGTTACAACCAACGAGATATAATAGGATAAGAAGTCGTTGGTTAAAACAAAGAAACACGACTTTCATTGAAATGAACCCAGAAATTTAGTTAACACTTCACTGAGTATAAAAGGTATGGGGCAGCTGGAACAGTAAGATATGAAGCGACGAAGCTGGCTAGTTATAATGAATTTCCAGCAAAGTGTCAGTGACTGGTGTACCAAGCCTAAGTTATTGGTATCAAAATAAATCTTTATGCTTAATTTGATTTTAGATATTTATTGAGCAGCTGAACTTAAATAGTCATAATAGTAGTTCGAAATAAAAATACCTATTAATCTAGATCAGCGGTTCTCAATCTTTTAACGTCGCGCCCCCCAAAGGCTAACTTACGGTGCTCCCCCCTCACATTTTCAGCATACATTCAGTTTCTTAATCTTTAACAATGAACATCGAGTCGAATTTTCTACAAAATAATGTTATCAGTAAAGTTTGAATGATCATTTTATGCGAAAATGGATATATTTTTGAGTAAAAATGAGAATAAATAAGACGATTTTTTAAAAAACATGCATCACTACTCGCTCTTTGGTTTTTCTCGCGCCCCCCTGCAAACGGTCTGCGCCCCCCAGGTTGAGAAACGCTGATCTAGATGATTACTGAAATTGAAAAATTCTCATTATCCGACAATTTTCGATTATCCGATGTGTTGGGTTGTTCGGAAAGTCATTTCGTTTTTTAAGCACATGAAGAACCCATAGCTCGAGGTATACGTCGGCGTTTAAAATGATCATAAAGGGTCGAATTGGATCCATTTAATCTTTCAGTGATCTCACGCGTTGTTGTCGTCCACACCTATGATGTGTTCTATAAGATTTCCCAAACATTGTCGTCACTACATAATTAAAACAATTCACGTGGAGCGTCTTAAATACTCCCCCTCCCCTCAAATAATGAAATCTTCACATGCTAAAATTTTATCTTAGCATGTGAAAACCTAGCATGAGAAGGTAAGCACCTTTAAAACTTAGCCTGAGAACTTAGCCTGAGGCCTAGCAAAACTTAGCATGAGAAGGTAAATACCTTTAAAACAACAATACACAAGTCTTCGAGACATTTCAGTGGGGGGGAAAAGTAAGAATACGAAATGCCAATGACGGTCTTAAAAATGCTTAACTAAAAATTAAACGAAACTGATGATTCCAGATAGATCTTTTTAAGGTGAAGCATATTTGGATCCATTCCGGACTGTTATACATTTTGTAGGCATGGACCACTCATCCTGCTAGGTTTATTATGCTATGTCCATATTAGTATTTATTTTGTTCAAAACTTCTCATGTGCAGCAGTTTACTTTGAAAAAAAAAATAAAAATCCAAAGGCTGATTGGATAGAAAAAAAAAAATTAAATTCGAGGTTTCAGTCGGATCTCAAAGAAAGCGCAGAATTGTATGATTGAAAAAGTCTTGGTTTTTTCCCAAGATAAGTCAAACAATACGTTATTTTCAAAAGTATCTGGGAATGGTCTAAAATGTGCAGTCAACTCCGGATATAATGAACCCGGATATAGTCAATCTTCGGCTATAGTGAACGCAAACCATTAGTCCTGTAGGAGAAAGTATATCGCTAAAGCTGTTTACTATACAAAATGAAATTAATTATAAGTAGCAAATCTAGATGGCGCGACCATGCAGCCAAGATATGCGTTTTTCTTAAAGCAAACATGGAGTCAGAAAATAATATTTCAGTGCATAATAATTCTTGTTAAAAATTAATCAAAGTATTCAGAATATTATTTTTTAATTTATGTATTGATTGTAAATAATTTTACGATTTAAAATTCATTTTTTTCATATTTTTGTAATTTATTTAAAGGAATTTTTGTAATGTATTAACTGTGTAAACATTCACTGCTTAACTGTAAGAATAACGGTAATCGCTAGAACACACATGGAATTTTGTTCTGTTCGACGATGTGTAGTTGAATGTGATTGTATTTAACGCATGTGAGAGAAAGTATGTTAATAAAGTGAAAGTTTTTTTTTCCCCTTTTTCTCATTGGAAGTAAAGCTGTGTCTTAATTAAATGGTTCTGATGATACTTAATAAGTAACAAGAACAATTGGTGACATTCGGACTTTTTCAACTCGCACCCTCGCCGTATCATGCCAGATGATAACAGTTCCCAGCTTGAAGCAAGCAAAGTCAGCATCAAAATTCCACAATTCTGGACGGATAGACCAGAAATATGGTTTTACACGGTGGAGGCCCAATTTAAAATCGGCGGAATAACGTCGGAGGAAACAAAATTTAATTATCTCGTGGCTCAACTCGATCCTAAGTATGTGGAGAACATTTGGGACATTATTAAGGATGAGACCCAGAATAAATATACTGCTGCTAAAGAACGCCTAACGAACTTATTTAAAGAGAGTGAAAATAAAAGAATTCAGCGTTTATTGACCGGTTTGGAGCTCGGAGACTTGAAGCCAAGCCAGCTGCTCAGAAAAATGAAGTCCCTGGGAGACAGCAACGACGTGTCGGACAAAGTGCTACGGACACTATGGATGGACAAAATGCCAGATTCTGTAAAAAACATTCTAATCGTCAGTGATGAAAGCCTGGAAAAATTAGCAACGATGGCTGACAAGATCTTAGAAATGAGTCCTCGAATGGAGTTGGCAGCTGCCAGTAAAGAGGTAACCCCCTACGACGAACTGTTAAACAAAATATCTAGCTTAGAACAACAAATCGCCAGCCTACAGGTTCAGCGTGCCAGCAGACCGAGTAATCGCCGTGCCGACCAGCATAAACGAAGCCGTAGCAGCTCTAAAAAACGCTATGACCCTCAAGGGAAATACTGCTATTTCCACTACAAGTTTGGGAAAAAGTGTTTCCCCGATAAGTGTAAACCCCCGTGTGGCTGGAACCAAGAGGGAAACTCCAGTCAGCAGTAGAGTCAGCGGCTAGCCCTGCTGCTACTATAGGAGACAGCCGCAAGTTCAGACTATTTGTCAAAGACAAAAACACTGGACTAAGGTTTCTAGTCGACAGTGGTGCTGACGTTTCATTGCTGCCTGCGGATTCAAAAGACAAAGGCTTGTGTAATTATAAATTGTACGCAGCAAATGGCACCGAAATACCAACATTTGGTATTAAAATTTTAACACTAGATTTAGGACTTCGACGGTCATTCCAGTGGCCTTTTGTGGTTGCCAAAGTCAACAAAGGGATCCTAGGGGCTGATTTTCTTAATCGATTTCACCTCCTAATTGATATCCACAAGAAGCAGCTAATTGATGGCACTACTCATCTTGCTATTCAAAGTGATATAATGTCAATCTGTGATGATAATGTGATTTCCACTTTAAGTGATTCCTTAAAATTTTCAGAACTGTTACGTCAGTACCCCAATATTACAAAACCGAATTTGTTAAACAAATCGGTTAAACATAATGTGCAGCATTATATTGAAACCAAAGGACAGCCTGTGTATTCACGAGCACGACAGCTGGATGCAAAAAAGCTCCAACTTGCCAAGCAGGAGTTCCAATTTATGCTTGATAATAATATAATTCGACCATCAAAATCTCAGTGGGCGAGTCCACTCCATCTAGTGAATAAAAAAGATGGGACACTCCGCCCCTGTGGCGATTATAGAAGGCTTAACGAACAAACAATTCCTGACAGGTATCCCATTCCAAGAATAGAAGATTTCCAATTAATCTTGGGAGGTAAGTCCATTTTCACAAAGTTAGATCTTTTAAAAGCTTATTACCAAATACCTATTGCTGAAGAGGACAAACCAAAAACAGCCATCATTACCCCATTTGGGTTATATGAATTTAATGTAATGAGCTTTGGGCTCAGAAATGCACCCTCAACCTTTCAACGTTTTATACATGAAGTTTTCCAAGGCTTAAATTTTGTCTTCCCATATCTAGATGATGTTCTAATTGCCTCATCTTCTGAAGACGAGCACAGACACCATCTGAAATTAGTGTTCGAGAGACTTGACAAGTATGGTCTATGTATCAACGTAGCGAAATCTGTATTTGGTGTGAAGGAAATTGAATTTTTAGGCTATCGTATTACTTCTGCTGGTTCCAGTCCCCTTCCAGAGAAAGTGGATGCTATACGTAATTTTAAATTACCAACAACTATCCATGAATTGAGAACCTTTCTTGGAATGGTAAATTTTTATCGAAGATATTTGAAAGACGCTGCACAAACTCAAGCCATTTTACACGAATTGCTTAAAGGTGCCAAAAAGAAAGATAGACGTAAAGTCCCTTGGACAGAAGAAGCAATCCAACAATTCGAAAAGTGTAAGTCGGATCTAGCCGAAACAGCCCTGCTAACATTCCCAAAACCAGATTGTCCATTATCTGTAAGCACAGATGCTTCAGATTGGGCAGTTGGCTCCGTTTTACAACAAATGGAAAATGGTAGCTGGAAACCTATTGCATTCTTCTCAAAGAAGCTGAATGATGCACAAAGATCATACAGCACATATGACCGCGAATTATTAGCAATCTACCTTTCAGTGAAACATTTTAAGTTTATGCTCGAAGGAAGAAATTTTGAAATTTTCACAGATCACAAGCCTTTGACCTTTGCATTTCGACAGAAAAATGAAAAAGCTTCGCCTAGACAACTGCGTCAACTCCAGTATATATCTCAATTTACCACTGCTATCAAGCATATCAGCGGAAAAGATAATATTGTTGCTGATACTCTCTCTAGAATCGAAGAGGTAGCTGTTATAGATTATGAAGACATTGCAAAAGAGCAAAACAGTGATCCAGAACTGACAGAATTAATTCAAAGTAATGCCTTGCTGAAATTTAAGAAGAGTGTTCTTCCATCTGGACATTCTCTGGTGTGACTCTGGTGTGACATGGTGTGACACATCCCAAAATAATGTTCGCCCATATATCCCTAAAGCTTTTCGAAAAAAAGTGTTTGATCAAATTCATGGCCTATCCCACCCAGGCATTAAATCCACTGTGAAGCAGATAACTGCCAGGTTTATATGGCCAAATATGAAAAAAGAGATCAGTGAATGGGCAAGAGCATGCCTAAATTGTCAAAAAGTGAAAATTACAAGGCATACAAAATCAAAGTTTGGAGAATTCCAGGAGCCTGATGCAAGATTCAGTGTTGTGCACATTGACCTCATTGGTCCACTGCCACCTTCCAATGGGAAAACATATTGTCTCACATGCATTGACAGATTCTCCTGTTGGATGGAAGTGATACCTCTAGAAGACATCACCTCTGAATTAGTGAGCAAAGCTTTCTATGAAAATTGGGTGTGCAGATTTGGAGTACCTAGTAAAATTGTTACTGATCAAGGTCGACAATTTACTTCTCAATTGTTTAAAAATCTAGCATCAGTGTGTGGTGCAAATCTCCGTCACACAACACCTTATCACCCACAGTGCAATGGGAAAATTGAACGCCTTCACAAGACCTTAAAATGTGCTATAAAAGCCCATAATACCATTAAATGGGCTGAAGTCCTTCCAACAGTCCTCCTTGGTCTCAGAGCAGCTATTAGAGAAGATACCAATCACTCTATAGCTGAAATGATATATGGTACCAATATCAAACTCCCAGGAGAATTTTTTGATCCACCCACATGTGATGTTGAACCTGACAGTTTTGTCAACAAGCTTCAGCAATATATGGCTTCCCTAGCACCAATAAAATCTCCTAAGACTCAGCAGCATAATATCTTTGTGCATAAAGATCTAAAATCATGTTCGCATGTTTTTGTAAGAGTGGATAGGGTAAAAAAATCACTCGAGCCAGCATATGATAGCCCTTTTCAAGTATTAGAAAGGAATACAAAATATTTTACCTTACAAATGAAAGGTAAAGAGGAAAAAAATATTTCTATTGACAGGCTTAAACCTGCTTATCTCATCAAAACTGATGACTTACCAAACCATCATATACCATTAAATGATTCGAACACAACTGGGGACCCTCCTCAAAGCACATCTGATGCTCCTATCCAGACAAACTCTCGCTCTGGCAGAACAATCAGACTTCCAGTCAGGTTCAGAACATAGTGGTGGACCTTTACAATTACTGCTAATACCTGACTTACATTTTACAAAAATGGAAACAATATTGTGCACCTGTTTACAATTAAGTTCAATTTAAGTGTCAATGTTAGTATTCAATGTATACTGTATGTTTTTCATCAACATTTAATTACTTATAAGTGTATGTATAACTGTATATAGATTTATTTGATGCATTGCATTTTAAGGGTGCTGGTGAGGTATAAAGTCAAACTATTTAATTTACTGCACCAGGCTAGCAAAGTAGGTTCAGGTTAGTCAGTTTTTCTTTTGCTAAATGTTTAATGATCCTAATGGTATGTACAGGCATGTGTTTGGATATTTTTAGTATAATCCTAGACATTTTGCAATTGTAACCTGTATGGGTTCGTTTTTTTCTAGTGAAGTATATCCAAGTGTAAATTGATCCAATTTTCTCTAATATCCATATTCTAACATTTCTCCTACCAGGTTTTTCTAGTATCGTAACTTAGTTACTGGTAGGGGAATAATGTAGGAGAAAGTATATCGCTAAAGCTGTTTACTATACAAAATGAAATTAATTATAAGTAGCAAATCTAGATGGCGCGACCATGCAGCCAAGATATGCGTTTTTCTTAAAGCAAACATGGAGTCAGAAAATAATATTTCAGTGCATAATAATTCTTGTTAAAAATTAATCAAAGTATTCAGAATATTATTTTTTAATTTATGTATTGATTGTAAATAATTTTACGATTTAAAATTCATTTTTTTCATATTTTTGTAATTTATTTAAAGGAATTTTTGTAATGTATTAACTGTGTAAACATTCACTGCTTAACTGTAAGAATAACGGTAATCGCTAGAACACACATGGAATTTTGTTCTGTTCGACGATGTGTAGTTGAATGTGATTGTATTTAACGCATGTGAGAGAAAGTATGTTAATAAAGTGAAAGTTTTTTTTCCCCTTTTTCTCATTGGAAGTAAAGCTGTGTCTTAATTAAATGGTTCTGATGATACTTAATAAGTAACAAGAACAGTCCCGATTCACATGCAGTATCTCTGTTCACTATGGGGACACTCCCGTTTTAGTGAACTTCGGATACAGTGGACGAAATTGGATGGCCTCCAGAGGTTCACTATAACCAGAGTTGACTGTAATTTGTCCACACCTAGAAAGTTTGAGAAGGAGATACTTCTTCATTTTAAAAGGTATAGGTTAATGGACAATCTAGGTATTCCATCGAAAAGAATTATATTATTTGTAGTTTGTTACACCTACATAATACCTACGAATTTTTGTTCGATACCGAGCTTCATCGCAACAAAGCCGCTTTGACTACTTTTATCACATCATAATTTACGTGTATCTCTCCCCTTACACGTTTATATCGAACAAATTCCTTAATTTCAGAAACACGTGCGCATACATTGACAGTGGTATTTATAAAACTTTTTAAAAACTGATCATACCCTTGATCATAAGGGTAGAGGGACCGATTCTTTTTTTTCGAGGGGGGGGGGGATATATGATATATTCAAGATTAAAAACAGTGAAATTTCTACAGGTTTTTTAAAAAAGGGAGATTACAAAATAAACATATGCATAACGTCGGGGCTGAGGAGTGGTACTTGCCCCTCCAAAACTGGGTCTCAGTCTGTTTTTTATTGAAAAAAAAAATTTTTTTTTCAATGGGCGGGCACTTGCAAGCATTTTTGCCACTACTAAGGCCCGAATTACTGACCATTTAATTATGGGAGCACCCAGTGGACGGCCAGCATTATCCCCTATGAAAAGACGGGCAAGTTAACATCCATGCCCAAGCCGGGATTCGAATCCGGACCCAAGGCGCGATAGAATGTTTATTGAGCCACTCTACCACACGGGGGCTATTGAAAATATTTGTTTGTAAATGAAAGAAAAATTTC
This sequence comes from Cheiracanthium punctorium, assembly GCA_038373885.1. Taxonomy (NCBI): domain Eukaryota; kingdom Metazoa; phylum Arthropoda; class Arachnida; order Araneae; family Cheiracanthiidae; genus Cheiracanthium; species Cheiracanthium punctorium. The sequence continues at coordinate 433,673 of JAWZYV010013186.1, read as the reverse complement.
TCTTTCTTACTCTTGATTTCGATCTGCCCCCAATAAATTTTCAGTCACGCTATGTATATGAAATTAAAGATCTTCTAAACAAAGGTGAGGGGGCACGTGCCCTCAACGTTACACTTATGCCAGTAGCATACACAGAATTCTTTTCAGGAGCGAGGGGTTATAAACATGATCTTTAGGTTAAAAGGGCATAATCTTTAACATAAAAAATAAACAATATATGGACTTCGTTAAAACATTTTCAGCAGGGTGGGGATTTTGATCCCCAACACTATGTTTGCACAGTAAACCATAAATACGGGTTAGGACCCCTTAGAAATATCTCCACAGAGGGCATCCCAACCCTCAGCTTAGAGCCCACGTGTAGCTAATTGCCCGTAATCCCACAGCAACAAAATGGATCCCCAACAACCTCTCCTTGCGAACACCACAGGCTTATGTCCTTAACTGTCTGGATCCTGTACCACATCTTTTCTGCATTCTATATGAAAATCTACATTTTGTTCTGTCTAAACAACATACAAAATTAAGATAAAAACAAGTAGAAACAATTTACCTCGATGTTCCAGATTTGATACAGAATCCCAGTTTGGTCAGAAAGCATCTTGCATGTACATAATAAACACGGCCATAATGCTTTGTTGCTGCATTGAACACATACATCAGCGTTGCGTGCTTGCTTCAGGGATCCGCCAACATCTTTGTCGTTTGATACCACCGCCAGAAAAAGAATTCTTTTTTGCACATATTGCATTTGTTAAAATTCCGACCTTCTGAAGAGATTAACCAAAAATGTTCCTATCTTTTAAAAGTTGTCCTTTTTTTTACATAAAATACGAAAAGACTTTCCCTCGAGTATCTCGAATAGTAGGCTTTTTTCCTCAGATGTTCGAAATTTTAGCAAATAAAAGAGGGCTATTACCAGCAAATGCGAATCCGAGAATTTGCGTAATTCTGTCGATATTACGACTAGGTGAAGAACAAAGGGCTGGCGGATTTAGAGGCAAGATTCGTAAGAGTGCTGGATTTGCTAAAATTCCGAACTTTTGAAATAGTGTCCTAAAATGGTCGGATATTTTAAAAGTGGTCTTTTTTTTTATATAAAATGCGGAAAGAAGTTCTCTCAAGTATATCAAACAGTAAGACATTTTAGGACAATTTTTGAAAAGTTCGGAATTTTAGCAAATTGAGGACTTGTACGAGCCCTGTTGAGGTGTCGAGCCCCCCCGGGGCCATCGTGATTCTACCGGGCCTACTTGTGCACTCCGAAAGAGGCCTACGGACGTTTCCTCATTGGTTAGATTCGGCCGTTGGATGACGTATACAAGTGCTAGAACCAATAAGTGAGCATCCGTAGGCCTCTTTGGATGACTCATCGGAGTGCACAAGCAGAGCCGGTAGAATGACCCGAGCCCCCTCAAACTATTTTTCAAACAAGTTAAACAATTTTTACAACGGCTTGTGTTCAGCGTTCATTCATCGCCCATCGATTCCCGATGGAAGTATACTTTATTGACTCAAAAAGTAATGTCTACTACTTGCCTGATATTGCTGTTGTATTTGGAACATTAATTTTCGGACTTGTGTGTTCGATTCCAAGGATCCGTCTATAATTCCTCGTCAAGTGGACAACACAATGACAGTTTTTTTACAAACACAGAGTAAGAAAAATTTAAAGCGTAGAAATGGACAGGGTTATTAAGCTTTAAGCCACCGGCTGCCTGTCTGATGTTGCATTGATGTAAAATCGATACGACTTACAACCAATCACGTCGAGTGCCATTGGGCTTGTTCGTATATTCATGAACTCATACCACTAGTTTTCTAGCAAGATCTAAAACAGGTGTGATCAGTGCAGTGACCGATCTACACACTTGGGGGCCCAGGGCATTGATACTTTTTGGATCCCCTGCACAAAAGTTTTCTGCAGAATATTACTTAATTAAATTAAGTTAAAACCAATTATCATTCCTAAGTTAACCATTTGTAAACATTTACAAATCATTAAAATGTCCTCAAAGTACCACTTTTATGAATTTTTCAATTTTGAAATGTTTTTATGGGTATTTAGTCCTCACACACCTTAGAAACGATAAGAGGAGGAGCATGCTCAGGTGTCCTATCAAATTTGCGAATATCGAATTTATCGCATATGGAATCGAATGCATAATTTTTAACATTAAAAGTTACATTAAATTAAAAATTTTGAATATTTGTGATGAAACGAAGTAAGTAATCAAAAATTTTACTCTTGAAAGATAATTTTAGTAGTTATTATGAGTACATGAAGCCCAGTGGTGAAATGGTTAGCGCACCGTGTTGCCGTCCCACAGGTCCGGGGTTCGAATCCCGGGCTGGGCAAGGTCGACTCAGCCTTTCATCCCTTGAGTGCGTCGATAAAATGAGGACCAAGTTTGCTTGGGGTCAAACACTGGGGGCTTCGAGTCGGGCTGACCACCTGGCCGAGGCATATGCATCCGCACCCCAGTGCCTATGGTTGCGAAGGCGCGGTTGGGCAGTTGCGCCAATATTTGACTTTTTATTATGACTACATAAAAGAAAGTTTGGGGGCCCAGGGCACGTGCCCCGCTATAAATCAGTCCCTGGATCAGTGGTCTTAGTTTCTTTTGAATTTAAGAACAACTTGCGTTTGTTCGGTTTGGTTGCCTAGAATGAAGTGGTTCTTGTCTCAGTTGATTTAGTTTTTGAATTAACTGCACTCACGCACACACATACTCGGTTGACTTTAAAGAACGAAGATCAAATGGTTTCAATTTTAAAACTGCGCATTTAAGAATGCCTAAAACAAGGCACAGGTTGAGCGTTTACGAATGGTTCATGTTCCAAATACAGCAACATCAACAAACTCTTTGAGGAAAAAGTTCGCGACGTTATTTTTTAATTATTCGCTATTCAGTTGGGAATTTTACTTAGAAATGTCTAATCAATGTGAGGAGGCCGGGACTGCAGCCCGTTCTGCTCTCGCTTGAATCCGTGACTTAGAACAAACGTACTCTCAAAAATTACAAAATATATTGTGACATGGAGATGGTAGAACTTTGTTAGATTCCAAACGGCTGGGAGTGGCCTCTCAAAATTCCTACGTGCCTTGTTTACTATCACAAAGAGAATATCCAACTACAGCTGAACGGAACTCAAATCAGGCGCTCTATGTCCATATAACAACAAGCAATCAGCCCAAAAAATCGTGAACGGCAAGGTTCGTGCCAGTCTTGGACTGCTGAATTTAATTTCAGATCAAGAATTAACCATTTAGCTACCAAGGACGTATTTGAGGGGGAGGGGGCGGGGTCTCCTGAAATACGTCCTACGAAATTTTGATTTTCGTTACTAAAATGATGATATATTCTTTTTTGAAAAATTCTGTCTTTTTTACCGTTTAGACTCCCTCCAAAATGTTTTTCTGGATACGTATCTGTTAGCTATACCGAATTAAAAAATAATGGGTTAATGCAATTTTTCAAAAGTTTGGACAACATTTGGCACATATTTTTCAGACTTGTGTCGTTTGTATAAATCTACACTAATTAACCGCCGACCAAGTAGTGTAGTGGCTGAAGAACTATTTCATCATGCTTTTGGGTCCAGGTTCGATTCCTGGCTCGGGCGACCGTCAAGTTGTCCGTTACTTCGAGTGTAATGTGGTAATGCTCTCATAATAATATGGCCAATGCTTCAGGACTTGGTAGTGGCAATTGCTTGATGTGCAAATGCCGGCAATTTGAAGGGGGGGGGGACCCACTAATTAATCAGGTGACACAATTTAAAAGGCTTACTCTCGTATAGATGAAAAATAATAGGCAGCTGAACTGTACGCTCAAGCGATTAGCGGAGTAAACGCATTTGAACACTTCTGCCCTTAAAATTGAGAATTTTAGCATGTGCATGGGAAGTGGGGGGGGGGGGGGGATATTCCAGCGTTTCGTTCTCAAATCGGAAGTGGAATGGGGGCCCCCACAAGGGGCAGCCCTACGGTACGTGGCGCCCCCCACCCCCTGCAAAGGTAAAAAAGGCGGCCCCTTTTATGCTCTTGATCGGTGTTTCTCCACCCGCGGATCGGTAAGAATCGGAAAAAAAATTTTGCAGACAGGCATCGGCTATTTTTGACACAGAATCGGCACATTGATACAGAAAATTTTGCTACAGGAGCTAGCTGTAGCTGTACGGGAAGCTATTAATGTGAATTTCGCATGGAGTAGCTGTTCCAGCACAATGCATTTCATTTCGTTTTCTACTGTATGTGCGTGCGGGGCCCAACAAAGGATTTTTGGGCCACAGGGCAGGTTTCAGACACCTCATTCAAATGGAAGCTGTCCGATTTCACCCACTGCTGTCCTATATGGAGGCTATGGCATCCTATTGCGGTTGCCAGAGGGAATAAGATGCAATGGTACTTACGTATTATCCCGGCGATCCGCCAAGACGAGTTATTTAATGCCAAGATAAATGCCGGGATACATGAAATTATTGATAGTTCAGAATACGATAGGCACAGTTTGCCAGCATATTTGACGAAAAAACAATTTGGCGGGAATGACCGCCGGGATAATACGTAAGTACCGATGCAACGAACTTTCAGGCTCATAAAAATAACGACAACTGTAGCATAAGATGAATTACAAGTGGAGGAAAAATATTCTTTTTTTTTTACTATAAGTCATTGATTTAAGGCAAAATCCTTACTTGTGGGTAATAAGAAATCTCCATTTTAACTTCATTGTGCAAATAGCCTAGCTAATCAATTGGATAGGCCAGGGGTTCCCAAACTTCCCCCCCCCCCCCCCCGGCACCCTTTGTCAGGCTAAAGGTATTTTGCAGCACCCTTGCCAGGCTAAAAACATTTCGCGGCAGATTTCCTTTAAAGTAATATGAATATGAAGGTTAGAATGAAGCAGTTTGGATGCATTTTACGATATTTTTTGTTTGTTTGTTTATAGGGCTAACTATTATCAAGAAAGTACTCTCTTGGGAAAGGGACATGGGCGCTGGCAGCATAGGGCAAGGGGGGCAATGGCCCCTCTGGATTTTTGTATACAGTGTTTTTTCTTGCTTTTTTGCTCTTTCCAACATGGTAACCATACATTGAAGTAGTCTTTGCCACCACCCTGGGAAATATTCTGCCGGCGCCCATGGAAAGGGATATAGAATTTTGACAATCCCCCATTTCAGGGAGTTCCTATAAAAGAGAGGCAACAGGACAGTCTTGAACTTGACTGAAATATTTTTGTTTGAGCCCACTTAGTGATCGACTTCGTTCACTTTCTTGGGGATACCGGTTTAGAGGAAATTATTTGACTGTACTCCACCAGAACACTTTTCTTGATTATCTCCACGGCACCTCTGACATACGCTCGTGCCACCCAGTTTGGGAACCTCTGGGATAGGCCATTGAAAGGTTGCCTTTTACGTAAGTAGGTTTACGAAAATGCAGAATAAGTAAAGCAGAAATAAGAGAAACTACAACACTATTTGAATCTATAACATTTAATAACACACAGTGCGCCATAAAGGAACAATATGTATACTTTACAAAATAAGTGCACTAGATAACATATTGTAAAACACTGTTTGAAAAATAACATTAATCTCCAAAATTTACATATATAAGTAAAACAATTTCGAATCAATTTATATACAGATTAAATGGTACAACAGTATGATCTTACACACTACATGCATTAAACGCTAAAATTTCATTTCGTATTTCCTTAAATTTACCTTGAAAACTAATCTCTTTGTGTAATATTATAGTTAAAAAAATATTTTCACAAACACACTAAGTATTCTTTTGTCAACTGGAACCAATCGATTATTTATAATTGGAAAATACATACTCAGCTTGTGAGTTGATATTTTAGTCTAGATTGAGACTAGGCTTTTATTAGTTTTTTTTTATTTTTTATTTTTTTAATGCATCGACATGAAATCCCAATAAGTTACTGTTATATTACAGTTAGGAAATTTACAGAAGTGCATGTATTTGATTAAAATAGGTCAATCAAAATTATCAACGATGTGAAAAAGTTATGTAGCAAGTGTGTGTAAAGTGCAAATTTAGGGAAAGGAGACTAATAAAATGAACTAGTTTAAAATATTTCTAGCTCAAAAATTTTGTTAAATTCTGATGAATAGGAAACTTTTTTGATTGCATTGATAATTATTATAAACTGAAGATGTAAAGTAAATTCTAAGGGGGAATAAAAGCTTTTTTTTTTAATATGCAGGATTTTTTAATTCTTTTTTGAGAAAATAAAAAAAATTCAATCCCGACTTTGTTTTTGATCAGTAAACAAACAACCTGTAAATTCAGGCATTTTCAAAAGACTTTCTCATAGCAATCAATTCCTTTTAGTATCACCTGAAGCTGAAGAGATCAGGTTTTCTAAAAAGTTTTTCCATATTAGTGAAAACAACATAATTTCCTACTCAGCAGAATTTGGTTAATTTAAACAGTGTATCAAAACAAATTTCTTTTCAGAAGCTTTTTCAATTATCTGACTCCTTACAATAATTTTGAAGCCTGATTATTCGATATTATAAATCTACAGCGGTTTATTGCTTTGAAGCCAATTTTCAAGATCGCTTGGACGGTTGAGTATGATTAGATAAATTAAACATTCTTGTTCGTTTGTAGTAAGAATAAATTCTCAAAGCTCTATTTTTTTAATTTTCTTCAAAGCAGTACAGCACACACAAAATAAAAAAGAGATTTACCTAATTTTAGATTCTGAAATCTCAATGGGTATCTGTTTACATGAGGAGGGAAGAAGTATCTCATTTAATTTAAGTGCTGTCATGGAATGTTCTGGGGATATGCTTTTTAACACATTGTGATAATCACAAAAGATTAAGACAGTATAGAAGATTGAAAAACACAACAGTGAGTATTGAGAGATAAGGCATAAAAGAAATGAAAAGGTGCCAACCTATTTTCTCACAGTATTTAAAATATCTGCACAGCATAGGAAGTCTTGATGCCAACATGAGAGAAAATATGCATTAAAATATTTAATAACTTATTTTTTGCTTGTGCATTAATTAACATTATTGTTGGAAAAAAAATTAAATTTACAGCTATGACAGATAAAGAATTACTCCAGACAGCAGTTGATAGTTTGATGCTAACCCAAAGAAAAATTTGCATTCGTGTGATTTATTCTATTATCTGCTTTTTTATCAGGAAGGAAAAAAACAAAACAAAATAAAAGCATCATTTATGAGAATTAGTATTATAAAAATTTATAACCATATCATCTGAAACCTTTCATATTTTGATGAAAATTTACATGTAACATTCATTTTACAGTTAGCATACTCAACCAGCTAACACAAAATTAAAAACTTTCGGGGCAGTTTGATTATGTTATTAAGGGGGGAAAATGTTTTTAGTGACAAATCCAAAATTTCTTTTAAAGTCTTCAAAGAAGTTTAAAACAAACATGTGAATTCTAATAATTTACACCATGGAAAAAATAATCTAGTTAGCAACTATGAAAGTAGAACTTTTTTAATTGTTGAAAGAAATGTACTTTCCTTTCAAATAGCTGGAGCATAAAATTTAGTAAAGGTTTTCTTATAACAATTTTTTTTTGTGTAATTTTTGTATTTCAAGTAAATTAATGAAATACTTTATTTCAATAATGTATATATTCACTACATAAAATACTCTGAAAGTATTTCCTATAGTGAATAATAATTTAAATTTGGGGGAGTAAAAAAAAAAACATAACAGAAATCTATGTAAAGTAGCGTAACTATCAAAACATGCTTTTGAGATTTATTAAGTAATTACACTTACAAAAGAAGAATTATGAGAAAAATAAATAATAATGTTTCCATTGTGCTTTATTTAAAATTTATGAACTCTGCGTTGCTCAGGATCAATACAAACAGGTTGACACCTTATTAAATTAACATTAAAGACACTAATGATTACTATTATTATTATTAAAGAGGTGCTATAATCTGAAAATACATCTAAAATATTTTACCATTTACAATACCAGGCAAGACATACATTTTCAAACTATTGTTTTCAACAAGGCACAACATACTCACTTATACACAAACTATTTTCTTTCTATTATGAACATTAAGTAATGTCGTATTATAAATGGCTAGGTGTGATTGTTCTCTATGGTAGTATAGTTTGATAAAATACTTTATAGCGTCCTTCCAAAAGTAAGATACAGTCATTTAACGTAGGGTTCTCTGAGCGTTTATAATGCCTGTTTACTGTAGGTAAAAAATTTTTATTTTCAGATATGATTACAGAAACTCCAACCTTTTCTTTAAGTGTAAAATTTCTTATATTTTCCCATGATTCGTAATTAATATAGCATAAACTTAAGGACAAGAGTGTTTGGACTCTCAAGAAGCAAGTAAAAAACCACAATTTTTGAAAATTTACACTGCCACATTTAGATTTTCAGATCCATAGAAGATCCAGAATTTTGAACATAATTCAATATGCATATACATTTAAGTTTGCAGAGGCCACAAAATGTTCATCTATTAACTCTGAAACTGCAAACATGCATTGTCTAAAATCTGTGAATAATTTTGTGAACAGAATGTCACTAATATTTATATTTTTAGAATCTGAAAAACTGTATCTGTTTAAATCTTCAGACTCAAAATGTAGGGAAAAAAAAAAAGACTGGCTTTTTCCACTAAAAAGAGATCCTACTTTTTTGATAATTTTATAGTAGTTGGAGTATCTATATAGTTTAATTGATATGATATGCAATCCAATAACACCAAATTACATAACAAAAATGACTGAACTCAAGTTTTTCACAATCCTATTACTGTTTGAGTGTAAAAGAAGTACTTCTGCTATTCTATCCTGTACATGAGAACCCTGCATTCCTAAATTAAAAGCATAAAAGTGGCTGCATTTCATTACGAGTACTTATCCCTAAAACCATTATTTATCTTAGCCGGAACCCATGTAACAGTCAGCACCTCTTTTATGGAAGACTTTCAGAATGGCAAACTTTCTGAAACATGCACATCCTCTGGCAAAATTTAAGCTAATGAATGAGTCCATAGTCGATATGCTCGTAAAACTACCATCAAAAACTGTAAAAACTGTAGTAATTACTGTTAATGTAAACTGTAGTTAATACAGAGTCATCTCATCCTCAGCAACAGATACGACTCTCCCCTTGAAAGTACTGTAGTTTCTATGGTTTTAACAGTAATTTTACGAGTATATCTACTAGGTAACATTTTTATAATGTTTTTAAATTACAGTTTTTCTATGGTTAATACAATTTATTTTCCCTCTTCACAGTACGACTTTGAAATAATTTTAAATATTATCTATATGTGCATGCCAAGTTTTTATAGTATTTTGTATGCTTCGGAAATAGAAGACTATGCTGCAGAAAAAGAAAAACAAGTGAATTAATATGTACCTGATGTATGAAATATTCCAGCAAATACAACTACAAGCAATATGATATCTATACAGGAAATAAATGATAAGAGTAAGAAAGTTTTTTTTATCGTCTCATGATTGGAGAGTGCTACACAACGTTTTCTTTAAAAACAAACTGGACAGCAAACATTCGAGATATATATACACACACACACCAACAATTTAAACTGACATAAAGCCAACACATCCGAATTCATTATTACGAACGTCGCACGCATTGAGTCCTCCTTCACAAAAATTAAACGCATTGTGTGCCAAAATCCCTTTTTTTCAATGTACAACTATGAGACACTTTTTGATGAGCACACTCCGTAATTCTGGTACATCAGTTCACCTACGAGAGAGACTAAAATTTCTGCTGCCAATTTCATTTAGTTTTTATTTATTTTATTTTTTTGTTTTGTTTAAGCGTAAGACTACCAGCTGTTACTGGACCTTAAATTCATGAGAACTACAGAGAAACAGCTTTTAAGCAGCGACAGACAGCTGGGTGACATAAGGGATGACACCTCCAGGGCCAGCCAAAGAGGAACACTTCATTAGATCAGCGTCAATTTGACGGGCGGCCTGCCGCCCTTCAGAAATGGCATGTACGACAAGTGACTGGCCTCGTCGACAATCTATTTAAAAAAAAAAAATGGATTTAGCAATTGATAATATAATACATGAAACAAATCAGCATTTAAAATTAATTCAAGTTGGTAAAAAAGACACATGAAAGGCACTTAACAGAATGATCATTTTGAGTGGTACAAAAATTCATTTGATCTTTTAACAATAGTTTTTTGTTGAACATCAATATTTAGTATCAAATACAAACAGTACATTTCTTCTAATGCCTATAACCACCATACATTTCAGATGGAAACAAACAATTAAGTTGAAAGTTTTCACGCAGTTGAAAGTGAAGTAACCCGTCTCTGAAATATCATTAGCCTGCTTACAGTAATAGTTAAGAAAGTTTTTGAAAAATTAAATCATGGGATCCCATTTATATTCAGTATGATTTTTGTATTCATTCTAGTAAAATACCTGTTATGGACAGAAATAAGCTTGATTTTCTAGGCACAAAAGAGTATTTAAGCTGTTAGATTAGAGTAATAACACTACAAAATACAGCTTTTAAAAAGAGGGTAGAGAATTGTATTATTTTTCCATTTTATTTTGTTACATACTAAAACTTTTCCAGTCTCCTTTTATTTATTTTCCATGACTAAACAGCATCATTGAAATTAAAAGAGCAAGCATTCCAGTTTTTTTCAACAATTTCAGGCCTTTCCACTGATATGCGGTGCAACATAATGCTTTTGTAATAGTTTAAACAGAAAATATATGTTAATTTTTTTTTAAATTATGGAGCGTGAAAATACACATAATTACAATTTTAAAGGGTATTTTTGATTTTTAATGTATAAAACACTCTTGTAGAGGTGTTAAAAATATCTCTGGTACCAATCCATAGATATCAAATTTATTAAAAAGATGAGCTGCAGAAAATACTGTTCTAACCAAAAATTATATTTTTCTAACACTTAACTGAAAAGCAGAATACTTCTGTTAACAATATATAAACATGCATATTTACAATAGTTATTTTTGCTGGATGCTGGCCTGCAAAATATTTAACATTTTTGCCAGTCCTCAGATGTAGAAAGGTTGAGAACCACTGCTTTATAAGTAACAGCAGTGTTTTCATTTCCTTTCAAAAGAGGGCAGAGGAAGTTTATCAAAAAAGGACACCTGCTATAGAGACAAAATGACAATTTTCTGGACATCTCATTGTATTCTTCCTTTGTACAATTAGTGCTGCTTTAAAAGAGCACTTTCCATACCTCCAACTAGGTATTTACCCCTGCATTCTACACTATGCAGAGAAGGTCACAACACACTGTTACATGAAGACTTAAGCATAATGTAATTCACAAAAGTATTATTCTTCACCACACATCTTTCTCCCAATTGTCTGTCTGTTTTTGTCTATCTTGACTCATACACATTACACCATTTTACTTATACTAATAATTTAATTCTTCAGAGTTAACAGCAAAAACATGACCTACCTCCTGCAGCATAAACCTTTGGAATAGATGTGCGATAGTTTCCACTAGGAGTGGCTATATTTTTTCTTGGATCTTGCTCCACTCCAATGTCAGACAGTAAGTACTGTTCTGGGCCAAGGAAGCCCATAGCTAATAAAACTAGATCAGCCTTCAAAGAAAAAGAGGCAAAAGTAAATAAATTAAAAAACATTACCTACATATGCAGTTTAATGGTAACACAGTAAATGTTTTAAAAAAGTTTTATCTTAAAGAATGCAGCATCAGAGCCTGATTATGACAAACGGGGGCCCTGGGCATTAGAGATGAGTTCGGGCTCATTTTTTGATGCCCGAGCCCAAACACTTTTAATCCGAGCCCGCCCGAGCCCGAGCAATATTATTAAAGTTGGAGCCCGAGCCCGAAATTTCAGCTAAAGACAAATAAAATTAACTACTTCATTAAGAGGATACAATAAATTTTGGAGCTTCACACACCTTCTAGTCCCCCGTGCCGCTATTTTTTGAAATAAGTACGTCTATTTATCCCATGAATCACTTTTTAAAATCTGTTTCAAGGAGTATGTTCAACAAAGAAGAAATTTTTCACGAGCCCGAGCCCGCACGCACTCGTGAATTACAGAGCCCGAGCCCGAGTCGGGCCCGGGCTCGGGCTGAGCCCGTCTCATTTCTACTGGGCATTGATGAATATGGGGGCCCCCCATCTATGAAATTTGTTTTATTTTTCATAAAATTTTGACACAAAAAAAAAATTATTTCGGAACAATATTTGAAATTGGGAGCCCTTTCCAGCTGGGGACCCTGGGCAAAGTTCCGATTTGCCCATGCGATAATAAGGGTCTGTGAAGCATTTTAGTGCGAATTCATTTTCATTTTGACTAATAGAGGAGTATTTAAAAATGACTTACTAAATCATAATGACTTCTTTAGAGTTTATAATAAATGCAAAATGAAATTTCAAATGCTTTATAATCTGTGTGCCTAAAATTAACTCCCATTTTAATTTATATAAATTAGTAGAATAAGAATTTAAATTCATAAAAAAGATGACAAATTGAGGAAATTGTAAGTAAAGATGTAGTACTTATAATTTAACTGTACAATCTATACTATTTAATCTGCCACCATACGGAAGTCGAATCAAAGAAGAGTTCGGGATGAAATCCTAAAATGTGTTGAGATAAGGCAACATTCTTTGTAAGGAAAAATGCCGAAAGTCATGCTTAGCAAAAATTAAGTGCTTTTGGTAGATAAACTTTGACAAAGAAATGGAACAGAGTTTGTATATTGCACTTATATAAGTGATGTCTTAAGTGGGGTGGTTAAAAAAATAACGGCACAATAATAGAGAACAATATTTGAAAAAGCATATCAAAAAGGTCGGGACATCTGAAAGATGATGTAATATGCACAGTGATATCTTATCCAGGTGACCTTACTAGTGAGGTTTGACAGTATTAGGAAGGATCATATTCAAATTTCAGCATTTTCCCAATTCCTTTTTAACCCCTAGAGTACTATTAATTTCAAGCCTTGAAAACCTGCAACATTTTTGTTTTATTTCATAAAATTTTGAACTATAATAAATGTTTAATTTTTAGGATTCTTTTATTTTATTTTTTGAATTATACAGAATACAATATTAAATTTTATGCTTTATGTTGATATCTTCTCTTTGAAATCTATAAAAAAAATCTGATGTGAACACCACACGACTTCCTTGTATGTCTATTAAATCAAATATTTTCGGTGCACTTCATCTAAACTTACTTTATTTGAAAGAGATAAAATACTACAGTAACAGTAAGGTTCAACAATTTCTACTCGAATATTTGAGGTATTGCCAAGCTGGGTTTAATTTGAAAGATTTGTTTTTGGCACGTAATTGGGTGATATTTCACCAAAAGCCGCCATGGTTGAGACAGTTTGCTTGATTTCAGGCACAGCTCAAACAGTGATTGACCACAGCCTTTTAATGAATTGAAAGTATCATAGCCCTTAATACATTTAAAGACCTTTGGTTGACTCTGTCAATAAATTTCTCAGCTGATTGCACCAAAAAAGAGTTGCACAACATGTTACGGTAAACTGTTTTAGAATTATACGAAGCATGTAATTATTTTTGGTGTCCAATTTGGCGATATTTCAGAAAAACTCACCAAGGTTAATGATAGTTGGCGAGATTTTAGTCATGGCCCAAACATGAACTGACTACACAAATATAATACATTGAAGGTGTCCATAGACATTAATATATCAAAAATCTGAGTGGCCCTGCAAATAAACTCTCTACTAGATTGGAACCAAAAAGAGAGGTGCACAACTAGACATTATAAAAATCCTAAATATAAAATTTCAACATTCTATGACTAATAGTTTTTGAAATATGCAAGTTATATAGATACATACTTAGGTACAGACGTCAGGGACAAACTGTTCAAAATGGATTGACCTGCATTTATATGAGCATATATAGATGCTTATGATGAGATGCCTCACAAAAACTTTTAAAGTAAATTCAGAGGTAGTCAAAATCATTTTTTTTTGCCAAAATCTGGATACCGAAATTTTTCATGATCACATTACTTCCTTGTACTTTTAAAAGAAAGTAAAAAAAAAAGTAATGACAAAGTGATGTTTGTTTCACTTTTCAAAATAAATGCACACAGAGAAGGAAATTAACTAAAGATGAGAATTCAATATCGCAAGAAAAACATCATGAACAAGACTGGATGTGCAAAACAATGTCATGAAGATCCCACTTCTCGAAGTAAAGATGTTGAATCTATGAAGAAATGCAAACACCTGTTTTTTTAATTTCAATCTTTTTTTTAGAAAGTAACTAAAAGTATAAACATTTCATTAAAGGATTAATATATAATAATAGCTACAGCCACAAGAGTGAAGCTTAAAACCAGTAAAGTGACTGTGTGATGCAAGATATATCACTACTGTGTCATCAAATATTAAAATTGAATTTTGTGTTTTTATCTCCATAATAATATAATAAATGAAAAAAGTTTTACAAAAGAATCGATGTAGTATGAAAAGACACCTTCTGCTCAGTGCTCATGTATGTTCAATATAGGAAGAAATTTTTATGAAAATTTTGGAAATTGTAAACATATTAAAAAGAAATAATCACTTGGTATAATATGGCAACTGGATTCATTTTTAAATTTCATTCCACAAATATTTAGTGAGTGATACAAGGAAAAAATGAAAAATGACAAATTTTTAAATTTGGACCCAGGTAAATATTGCAACTGACATTGAAAGAAAACAACCAAGTTCTTTTCTCTTCCTAATACAATGTGGTGTAAAAGTTTTAGAAATCACCAACAATTTATTGAACATTTTGTTCTATTCTCAGGGTCTTATTAGATCACAGAAGTTTAACATTACACAATGCATGTAGAACACTTCCACATTGAACTTCGCTTAACAAAAGCCAATTTATAAAATAGATTGCATTTTTGTGAAGGGGCCATGAAACAGATCCAAATTTTGTCTGCATCGATACATTGCTATCACATGAATTTGCTATTCAAGAAAGAATGTTGTCATTATTAAGTATAGCTCACATAAAATAGTTAGAAAGTAAGCCTTACCTTGTATACTTTTTCAGATCCTTTGACCTTTTCAAACTGCCATTGACCTTTAGCATCTTTTTTCCATTCAACCTTCACTGTGGAAATGCCAGAAACATTTCCCTTGCCATCATCCAAAAATTTCTGGAAATAATTTATTTATTATTATATTTTTTAATTTGGAACAATTTATTACCAGCTCCTTATAAATCAGGGTTTCTACTCTAGACAGAGGACAAAATTTAAAGGCTTTTTAAGGCCGCCTTATTATTATTTCAAAGGATAGTCAATTGTACTATCAAATTAATAAATAACTACTTTTTGTGAATAAAAAAATCATAATTTTGCATTAGTTCATAAATATTTTATTTCAAGTTAAACATTACAAAACAGAAAGATGAATATTTAAAAATGTAAGATAATTTAAGTTAAGACTAACTCTTAAAATCCTGCATGTGATAAGTTTTCTTGAAAATGGAAAGCATTAAATTTAAAAAGAAAATTATATGAATGTTAAAAAAAAAAAAAAAAAAAAACTAAGCAAGAAAAAAGAGTGAATTTTTAAAAATATTTTAAAGAAGTACAAAATGCAATCACTAATTTTCTAACTCAAGCATGTTATTAATTTAACAACAGTTCCAATTTCTATTATTTAGCTGAACAGTAAAAATTGTATGAAAAATATATTTTAAGTATCAAGATTACTGATCTCTACAGGATAACAAAACTACTTAATGCAAGGAATTTTTTTCTTAGGGGAAAAAAAAAAAAGAAAAAAAAAGAGCCAATTCTTTGCAAAATGTAAAAGTTTTTAAAAGTCCTTCAAACTTATTTTGAAATTTGAGGGCTTTTGAAGACCCTGAGGAACCTTGTAAATAGCAAAACATGTAGTTTTTTTTTTTTTTTTTTGTGAAACTAGCTCATTAAGTCTACAACTAACTGATATGCACCTTCTTTTTAATTACACAGAGAGTTCAAATATAGTGGACTCTTACATTTTTAATTAAAATAAAGAGCCAATAAATGGCAGAGTGAATAAGACACTGAACATAGGTGGGTGGCTGAAGTATGAAGGTCTAGGATTCTGGCCTACATACTTAGATACAGCATGGCTGCCAATCTAATGGTGTGGAGTTTTGAGTAGTTTTTTCCGGATGTAACATGAATATACATTAGAATGCAATAGAAAGCTCTCAGACCACGACATTTCTACCTTTGCAGGAAAACCCTAGTGGGCTTTGCTTTAACAAAATTACAGCAAAAAAAGAAGTGGTAGAGTATAGGTTTGACTGAATTTAATTTGACTTAATTGACACTAACCACCTAATCTAAATCCAGCTGATCCACCTGCGCAATTATCATGGCTAACAAGGCTAAGTATTCTATACCGTACATAAACTCATTATGTACTTGTATTTCTCAGTCCCCCTCTATAATAAACACCCCCATAATCTGAACACTTTGGATTAGTCAAGAGTTCAGAATCGAGAGACCATAGTATATAAAAATTAATATTAATAAATAACAAATCAAATAACACACAAAATCATTTAAATAGGATGGTCATCATACTTATGTAACAGCTTCAGCTGACACAAGGTAGATTGTTCACAAATAAATTCTGCACTTGAAGTTTTGCAGCCTATGTTTTATAAATGAAGGTACTGCTTACATAATTTTGTAATCAATTATAAGTTCACCGTGAAAAGGATTGTTTAAAAAATTTTTTATAACTGTATTTTCCAAATTCATAACAAAATATTTGTCATTATGATCCTGTAGATATTGCATGCAAGAAAAAAAGTACTTGCCGAGTTTCCTTTATTTTATGGCACCCACAATGAAGCAAATTGTTTGAAAATTATTTCAAGTATGGCATAATTTTTTTCATTACAGCCTTGTCAAATTATTGAATTTCTTAGGCATCTAAACTTGTGATATCCAACTGACATCCATCATGGCATAATGATACCATTTTACTAAATGATGAAAAATTTTGAATTTATCAGCTGAACAACATATTCTTGTTTATTAAATTAAATCTCTTACTACCAGACTTGCCAAGTTTTCAAAGTCAAAAAGCCTGAGATCTCTTGATTTTCTAGGTTTAAAAAGCCTGAGATTTCTTGCACATATTTTCAGAAGAAAATGCACACACACACAATCAATACAGACAATACTAATTTGTTTCTTTTATTAAATGCCGGGCATGTTCACATAAAATTAGCATTAATCATCATATTAATTGTATAATGTAAATAATTTTTGAAATTTGTCAGAAGAAATATCAGAAAACATAAAACATCAGTTAAGATGCATTAAAAAAAATTATTAATGATTAAAAATTACATTAAGACACTTTATAATGCTTAAAATAATATCAAACTGAAGTAATATATCCAATTTTTTGACAAGAACACTTATTAATTTCGTACAGTTTTATAATTTCCAGATAAAAAATGAACATAACATAACTAATATTTAAAATTAGCAAAAGTCTGAATTTCTGTATGATTTACTCAAAGCCTGAGACTCAGGCCAAAATCCTGATACTTGGCATGTCTGTACTAGCCTCTGGTAGGAGGTTGAACAAATCTATATTATAAATAACTTAAATTAAAACATTTTACGACTGATATCATTGGCTAAGATACATTACTAAGCAAAATTTCATCTCTATAGATTGGGAAGCGAGCAAAAACTCAATTTGAAAATTGGGTCAGTACACACAGTGAGAATACAGAAAGAGTATAAAAACCATTTTAATGTTGTGAAATAACAAAAAAAAAAAAAAAAAAGCTTTCCAGATTCAATCTCATTTTGGCAGGTTCAGAAGTATAATTTTCTTCATCCAATTATTAATTTTCCTGTACTTTTTCCTGTAGAAGTTGATTTATTGCAAATCAATCGTCTCAAGATTTACACAGCATATATTGTGTATAAAGAAGTACTTGATTTCTTTTTTCCCCTCATTGCCCATTTTATTTATCTCTTACAACAGGTGTAATGTATTTAATTATTTGGTACTTTTCCGTTACCCGGGTGCAAATATCAGCAATTGTGAACCAAATGCGAGGCAAGTCGCCAAGCGAAGCAAATAACAAAACAGCCAAAAGAATAATAGTCGAAAATGTTCAACTACAAACAAATACTAATTAATAGTAAGCAAAACAAGTTCAACTAAAAACAAATATTAATACTAATTAATAGTAAACAAAACAGCTTTACCCAAAAAGAATGCTTATAATAATAGGTTTTTCCAGAATACGGTGATGTCCTTGAGAATTTGCTCAAATGGATCGTTTACTCCTCGCCTTCACATAAATTCAGCATTTGTCATCCAGCATTGTTCTTTCATTTTGTGAATAAGCTCTCGTCTGTCTCAACTACTTTTTCAAGACCACCGATTTTTTTTTCCACGTTCCGTTAATACTTCTACGCAAACTTGTCTTAAGTAGTTGTTCCAATCTACAACTGTATTATGATTCATATCCAATACAGTTGGTTGTATAGTTGTAAGAAATGTGGCAGGATTCTACATTATTTGGCAATTTTTCGCTTGCGCCTGGCTAGTGGAAAAGTACCAATTATTTTAACACAGTAAATTAAGAAAAATTCCAAGGATAAAAATACTTACTTCACTGAGGACACAAAACTGCCTTGGGTCATCGCCAAATTTAACTTTCACTTCTTCGTGTCCATAATCCACTCTGAATATCTTTGGCCACTGCGGCCAAGGGTTATCTCCAGCTCGCCTCTCTGGAGGTTCTGGGAGGATCTCAAAGGTCACAATGCTCTTAGCACCCTGAAACGACGAGCAGCACATTCAGTGTCAAATAAAGGCACTTAATAAAACAACCTACAGCTAAATATTCAAAATAAAACATATATTCATATAAAACAAACTTTTCTAACAGCATAATCTGTAGTAGAGTTTTTATTTATGTACTGAGTTTCTTGATGTACTGAGTTTCTGATGTACTGAGTTTCTTGAACTGTGGGTCGTGACCCATATTGGGATCGCCAAAAATTTTAGCAATTTTGACACTTCTTTAACTTGTTATAATAATTTTACATCATTTTCATCTTTAACAACATTTTTGTCTTTACCCACCATAAAATCAAAGTGTCAATCAAACTTAATGAATATTGAATAAGTGCTTTGTCTTGCAGTGTTAGCTATTTTGCCAAGAGATTTGATAATACAGTAAAAGCTCGATTATCCGGCACCCAAGTAACCGGAAAATTTTCAGCTTCCCTCTATTTATTTTTTGTGTCTTCTCAAAAGATTGATTAGTACGGTGGCCCCTCCTCTCCAGCTGTCCAAACAGTACGGTGGCAACAGGTGCAAATTTCCAATTACCAGAGAATACTAATATTTCTATAAATTACAAGGGTGTGTTTAAAAATACGAAAGAAAAACAGCCTAAATGATTACAAAATACAAAAACACAGCATTTCACTGTTGCGTCTGCAAGCACAGAAGGGACAACAAGGAGATAAAACAGTGATCATACTGTTCATTACTATAGCAATATGTTTACATTATTTTCAAAAAGTTCTTTTATATATTTTTTAATGATTAACTCAGAACTATGATATGTTTCATCTTTCGCGCTAAAATAAACACATAGCAGAAATGCTGATTGCAGATTATTTAAATGTAGTGATTCGTAAGCATTCCAATGATTTGACTATGTTATCTCTGAACAGAAACTGAAGAGGAAGGAGGGGGGGGGGCAGGAAATAACACTCTATTTATTATTATTATTTTATCACTCTCTTAGTGTAAAGCTTTTAAGCATTGAAAATCGGCAGGTGTTATTACTTTAATTTATTATTAATCTTCCCAAGGATGCAAAGACATATTATAATAAAAGTCTTGTAACGTCTTTAAACTCTGCAATATAACATGCATTAGCATAAATTCAATTAAAATCTTGTTACAAAACTGCATAAATAAAAATTGAGCAGTATGCACAAGCATAATGCCCCTCTCCCCTCCCCCTCTGGTTTTGCCGGCGAATGTTTCTATCTTTTTTTTTTACAAGCTCAACTATCCGGAATTTTCACTTATCCGGCATTCGACGCTTCCCGTGCTTTCCGGATAGTCGAGATTTTACTGTACAATTAAAAATAGACAGGCACACCCTTCCCTTCGATACTTAATCCTCACATATGCTGTGAGAAGTAAGTATATTTTCTCAGTTGTGACCTTCCAAGTGGCTACACTTAATGAACAGACTATAGTGAATGTTTGAATTAACCCAAGTAATTGAATTTATTTTTATAATTGTATTATATTTATTTGTTTGTTACTTATTAAAATTTTCACATTGTTCAATGTCTTTTAATGACCTAAAACTGCAATTGTATGTTACAGTACTAGTGAAGAAACTGACAGTTTTATTCATGCATGTGTCTAATTTGTGCTATGCCTATGAAATCTCACAAAATATTTGAAAATATTAAGGGGTCCCCACACTAAAAAGTTTAAGACACCCTGATCCATACTAATAAATAAAACTGAAAAATTTGCAAAATCTTGGTAACTTACAGTTCCATTTGAAAAATTCTTGTTGTGTTATATAAATTCTTTACTGAGAAAATTATTTTCAAAAATATTTCTTTCAAATTGAGGGCACTGATGGCGAACCGATGACACAGGTGTTATAAGTGATCTGCAAAGTTGTTTTGGATGACACTTACCATGCATTTCCAGAGTTGCCAATTAAGACAAAAGTTGAATACTGTAAAAGTATTTCTTTCACAAAAATTAAATTTCTATGTGTAACACCACATAAGAGTTAAAAATAAGAATTTTGCTCAAAAAGTTTGTCATTAATTTATCAATAGTCTAATTTAACACGAGTAGTCAGTGGCACACGTGATGCCCTTCAGTTGAAGCATGAACTGACCCCGGGTTTAAAATAAAATCAGTATCTGACAATGATTTTTGAACAGAATGAGTTAGATCTTTTCCCAAATCTCTTTGTACATCAAACAGAAAATAACAGTTCATCTCCAAAATGAAATCCGAGTGTTCTACCAAAAACCAGCATCTTATTAAAAATATGTATTAAATATAGACAAAATAAATAACTAACAAGAAGACTAGAATAATGCTGAAGCAGGGAGTACAGATTTAACTTCTTAAAAAAAACATCTGAATTATTTATACTAAATCATAGTAATTTATATTTATCCTTCACTAACCATGGTCCTTTTCCAGAATACCTACAATCTTCTTCACAATTATGTAAATGTAATAGCTTAGGCTAATCAATTAACTTTTTACAAAATGTCCATTATTTTGCAAATATATAATTAAAAAGTGTCCTGTACAAAATTTCAAACAATAGGCAGAATACATTTTAAATAATAATAATCTAAAAAGTAAAGTAATTAATGGAACAGGTGAGCTTTAAAATAATCAAGTTAAATACATTATTAACCTACAAGTGGAAATACTTCATCAAGTGATTCAGACTGATAATTGAAAATGATTTTTTATTTTTATTTTTAAAGAGACAACAACAACAAAAAAATCTATTTTCATTCTCTTTAGAGCTGTAATATTGTACTGTCTTCAAATTTATACTACACTCTAAATGCAGTTTATTAGGCATTAAAAATTTTAATTATGATTCTTTATTATTGGGCATCCCAAAATTCTCCTTATTTCTTTATATCCCCTCATAACTTTATATATTGTATATGTGACAAAGTGATATTAATATTTCGCAGAAAATTATTTTACATTAGGTAATCAAAATTCATTATAGCATTTCATATTTTTCCTTTGTTTATAAAAGTCAACATTGAATTAATAATATATGTTGTATTAATAATATTATTATAATGTATTAATGTATAAATACACAGTACAGAAAATTATAAATAACACATATTGTTTGTTATCTGTGGAACATTGTGTTGCGATTGAAAAAGTAATTTTACTATTGTAATTTTGTGAAGTGTAAATGGAAAAAAATGCTGCCCTGAACACACTCTAACAACTGGAGTTTTGTTGGGTAGTGGTGTACATCAGGAGCATTCTATGTCTTTAAAACCACATGGTACACTGCTTCTGGCATAGCATTTCCTGAATCTTTGTAGTGTAATAGTACAGTATGGAACTTCTCATCCAGAAACCAGTTATCCAGAATCATTTTTCAATCGATTAAATTCCTATTTTTTCCGAGAGAAAAGAAAAAAACTGAGTTTTTAAAAAAAATATTTCTTATATTTTTGTTTTTTTTATTTTGAGTACTACAGCTAGAATTTATAAAGTAAGCAATCTGGTAAGGTATTTTATTCATTTTTTTTAGTGTGTGACTAAGTTTTCAAGAAGTTATCACACATTTACTACTTCCTCTCTAAATGATTATTATTTATCTCAATCATATTAAGAGTTTTTTATATTATTTTTCTAGTATATTAACAATTAATATTTAATTCTAATCAAAAATAGAGAGTAACATTTATGCTACCAATCAAATCAGTAGATGTCATGTTAATCCCCAACCAATTATCCAGAAAATTCAGTTATCCAGAATACACCCGGTCCCAACCATTCCGGATAACAGGTTCTAGACTGTACTGACCAAAAACTATCAATTTATATTCAAAGAAAACACTTTTTAGAAATTCATGGATTGAGCTAGTTTTGATACACTAAACATATCTTACATGATATTGAAAACACCTAACCATTAAAATCCCAACAATACAAATATCAATGGAGGATTAAAAACTGACCTGTCTCAAAGATGTGCCAATGCAGTCGTTACCAGTATCACCACCTCCAATAACAATGACATCTTTGTCTTTGGCATTCACTCTGGAATAGTCAATTTTGTTGCCCAGCTGGTGTTTCTGCCATGTCTCGAGGAAAGTCATAGCAAAGTGGATTCCATTAAATTCCCTTCCTTTGAGAATAAATACATAAATTTTTATTAGATAAAAATAAGGTAGCATTTGCAGCAGCAAAGTTGTAAAGTTATGGAACTATAGTGTTACTTTGAGATACATAGTTCATTCACTCTTTCAATGAGATCATTAGGCAAGAAAAAAAAAAAATTATTTCAGAAATCAATTTCTTTCAATACTGAAATGCAGTCAATCTATACCAGGTTCAAATAAACCATTCCAATTTTGTTGCAATAATGCATGTATTATAATATACAGGGTTTCTACAGATTTCACAGCTTTTGCTTCCCTGACATCTATCATAATCTTCCCTGACTTTTTATCTAGTGTGCTTTCCTCAATTTTGCATTTCTATTTTTAATATTACATTCTTTAATTAATAACTTTTTATATATTTTGCCCTTTTTTTACAATACTCGTAATAACAAAATCAATATACACAAAAATATCATTTGACATCATTGGATTCTAACAAAAACCATGTTTGATAATAATTTACCATGATGTTTGATAAAATTAGGAATATTTCAATTGAACAAAATATGTTAATGAAGGACACATTTTAAAATTATTTATAAGGTTAAATAAGAAAGTGAAAATAAAACAATTTTTACAATTAGGTTTAAACAGGAAGTATTTTCTTGATTTTGCCGCAAAATTCAAATATTCTTGCATTTCCCTGACGTTTCTTCAATTTCTTCAAATTTCTCTGACTTTCCAGGTCTGTAGAACCCCTGTATAAACACATATTTTACAGAAACAAATTAAATATAAGATGATTCTCTGGAAAAAGTTGTCTCGAACAATAGCCAGTGATGAGACTTTTTAATTATGAAACAATTCTTTATTTTCCTCAATACAATACACCCAAACCTGGTGGGCCTGAGATCTATGGGGAGATATGTAAGAGCTCAAGTTTTTAAAAAGATTTACAAAGTTCTAAAAAGCATCTTTTTCTGAAGTATTTTTGGTTCTACAGTACAGTTTCTGAAAAATACAAGATAGTGAGTGAAGGGCGGTACATTCATTTTAATTAGATTAGATTTTGATTGACAGTTTCACCTGTTCATTGACTAAACTGAATCAATGTGACACGAAAAAAAGGGCTCTTGGAATTTTGTGTGGCTGTTACTCTGGCAACTTGAGACCCTGTAGCTATAAGTTTGGAGAATTTGCCCTCTTTTTAAAATAGAATTTTTTTAATTTAAAGTAAATGGAATTATTCTATGAATGCATATGCAGTGAAACCTTTCTGAGCAGCCACCCCTCTATAGCGGTCACCCCTGTAAACGGCCGATTTTTCAGCTCATAGACTTAATGTTAAAATAACCTCTATCAGCGGCCACCCAACCTCCTCTAAACGGCCACCGAGTGGGATCGCCCATCTCATTTTTCGGGAAATTCTACTCACTCCATGTTGTAATTTTGAGCGGAAAAACTCAATGCCAGGTTTATGGTCGAATATAAGTCCCACAAATAACTGGAATTGAATCTTTTATCTTTTTTGTATTCTCCTCACACCCTTAAGCGAATCCCTTGGACAATCAGGTGTTGAAATTGTCCTACAAATGAATTTTTGTCCCTTTCAGGTGCTCATTCCATCTCTGACGAGGAATTTCCCAATGTTTGTAATGGCGAGCAAGCTAAACTTTCAACACAAGCAATTTTAGGGAAATCGACTAAATTATCAAAAATTCCGAAGCGGTTACAAACTGACCGGTTAGAGATCTGCTTTTTAAAGTAAAAAACAAACTATAAAAAATGGTTGTTTCAAAGAAAAGTAAAAACAGATGCAAATTGTATCATTTTTTTCAAAAAATGTAATAAAGCATTCAATAAAGTACTATTTTCTCTTTAGATAAGTTTTATATTTCATTTTAAATAAGGAATATGTGCTAGACTTGTTTATATTACGCATTATAGCAATTATCTTATAGTAAAGAAAACCCTTGAGAGCGGCCGCCTCCTCTGAGCGGCCAAATATTCTCGGTACGGTGGGGTGGCCGCTCAGAGAGGTTTCTCTGTAATTCTAACCGATTCTTTAATTTGTTACAAAAGGATTCACTATCTTTCATGCATCTTGTAAAAAGTTAGAATCCAAGCATACATATGTTGGCCAGCCATTTAGCATGCAGCAGTAAATTTTTCTTTTCACTTTTGTTTAGATATTTAACTTTATACTGTCACTTAGTTTTCATTTTTGAAATGCTGTCCAAGGTCAAGAAGTCCAATCCTATTTTAGATACTCTCTTGACATGATACTCGTTCGAATGTGCAAGGTGAGGTTTGTGACATCACCAAACATGGCTCATATTCCAAATTCTGATTAACATCTCAAGTCAAAAAATTCAATTGAATGATAGTTTATGTATCTCAAAAAACTCATATGCCAGGACATTTGTATCTCAACATACCAATGTACAAATGATGCTTGCTTACAATGTAATTACCAATAAACTATAAATTCACTGAAAAGAGGCAATACCAGTATGCAAGAACACTGTGCTGCCTAAATTTTGAAAAAAAATTCCATTAAATGAGATTATTAAGAGCCTATTATAAAATGTTGACCTAACAAAGCTATTTTTGGAGCCACAATATGAAGATTTATTTGCAAGAAATTATTTCAACTTCCATTAAAGAAATTAATCTTACTGTACTACTTAAAAAGCAATATTTTTTACACCATCAATACATCTTTTACTGAAATAAAATTATCAACAAATAAAATTCAAGCTTGAAAGAAAGATTAGTCTTAAAGGCATATGTTGGTTTAAAAAAATAAAACATAAATAGAACACTTTCTGATAAAAAATCTTAAATTTTTGAATGGGAAAGAAAACATATACAATGGAATACACTGACAGGTTATAGCATAAACTCTCTCTCCCCAAAAAAGAACTTGCCATTTCTGTAATAACCAGTTCCACAGGACCCCCCCTTCTTTTTTTTAAGTCAATTTTACTTAGAAACCCATGTTCACACATCTCTGCATAAACATAAATCTTTTTATTATCCTGCAATATTATTTAAAAAAGGCCCCCCACCATATTTATTCTTAAAAGTCCGTGGGACCTTTAAATTTAAGAAGCCAATATGATCCCTAGATTACATTTTTACATGGTTTCAAATTAACATGGTGGACAAACTTCATGGCTTTACATAAATAGATACAAAGAACGGTAGTTATTGATCACTGATATTTTTTAAATTTTTATCCAAGCACACTAACCCGAAATATGTGTTAAGAAAAAAAAAATATGACCCAGGCCCTGGATACCTCAAGTGATGAAAGCAATGCTATACCAAATGTGTAAATGAGTATTTCAATTGTCAGACAGTATTACAATTTTTAAGTTATTCTTTAAAACAAAATTAAAATAAAATTTATAGTTGTTTTATTTTTGATATCCTCAATCGATTTTATAGAAGGAAACCTATTTTTTATTTTGCTTTCCTCACATGCAGATACAATAGAAAATGTATCCAACATATGTGTAAGTGAAATAAAATTTTTAATTTTTAATAAAAGTGTTACTTCATTATAAGATTTTGGCTTGTAGAATAAAAAAAAAAAAATATTTTTCAGTTATTGATTTAAAAAATCATTTCAGTAGGTGAACATACCAGGGATAGGAAGGTCTCTCGGCCATGTTGCTCCGACAGTTAACAGAAGGGCATCATTATCTTCAAGAAGTGTTTTTGTAGAAATATCTTTGCCAACATTCACATTAGTATGAAATGTGATACCTTCTGCTGCCAACAGATCGACTCGTCGTTTTACAACCTGAATAAAGAAAAGAACAGTAATATTTAAAAATAAAAATAGAAGCAAAGTGTTAATTCAGTATTTCATTAAATATATTTTTTTTTCATTGGTTTTTTTAAAAAATGAAGAAACTTTTTGGATAAAAAAAAAAGTCAAATGGTTTTCAGCACTTCTTTTGAATATACTGAATATCGTGAATATCAGAAGTATAGTACAGACAATTTTCCTGTTAACAAATACCAGTTAACTGCAATCAACTGTGAGAAGCTAGTGAGCAAAATGTATTGTCTCAAGCATTATAATTTATTTTTACTCCAATTTGTTTCAATATTTAGTGCAGTGTGGTGCTGTGCCACAGGTCCGAGGTTCAATTCCTGAGCTGGGCACGGTTCACTTACCTAGCCTTTCATGCCTTGAGTGGGTTAATAAAATGAGAACCAAACTTGCTTAAGGACTGAACAGTGGAGGCTTTGTGTCAGGTTGACCACCTGGCCGAGGCATATGCTTAAAGCAGACTAAAGCCTGTGGTTGGGTAGTGCAATTTTTGGTTGTGTGTAGGCTGTTGCATCAAAGTTTACTTTAGTTTTATTTTTTTGTTTGTTTGTCTCAATATGTCTGATAAAAATATACTAGATCCATATTTGATTCCAAAAGAAAAAAGAGTGAAAGCAATCTAAGCACGACATGACACAGATATATATTAACGACAATGTCATTTTATCTCTCACCCCTTTATTGGAAATTGTCCAAAAAATGTGTCCCAAAAAAGCAACATAAAAATGCGACATAATTTTACATATATTTAATACTATTAGTTCACAACAGCTTTAATCTATTGTTTCACTATTTCGTAAGCTGTAGGATATGCATCACATGTACTTTTCTATAACTAGGTTACAATCCTAAAAATTTTAACATAGATTTACCAGGCAAAATACACAAAAAATGAGAGATAAAATGACATACTCAATATCGTTTTAATATGGCAATCATGAAACTAAAAAATTAAGGGGGGTTCATGGGGTGTCTCCCCCTAACGAGGCTCGAACAGCCAAGTTTTTATCTATATATATTTTCTCCCCCCATTTTAAAACATTAAATCTCTTCACTGTCTTCTTCCTATACATATATTATTATGTTTTCATACAACAGCACAACTCAAACATGATGTATGTGGACATTCGTGACATCATGAAAAAAAATTGTCCATTAACATTTTTTTCAATTATTCTTTGATTAATCATTTATAATTTCAATCAGTGTAAAAAAGGTGGTACACTTTCCAATCAAAAATTTTATTATGAAACTTTAGATACCATTTCTGATACATTTTACTTTGTTTCATTTGCACTTTTACATTCCTGGAAATAAAAAAAGCATCATGTTCCAAAGATTTCGCTTTTTGTTGTCCATCTTTGACATTATAATAGCAATGTTAATATAAAAAATTTTGTTAAAATTTATTCAGAAGAAAAGCTTATATTTAGGTTGACAATATGCATTTTCAATTTTTTTTCTAAATCTCAAAACTGCCTGCTTCCATTCAAGGGGGAAAAGGAGGGGTGGGGTGGGGGTCTCAATATATTTAGAATTAAGTTTATTTTATACAACATATTTTTAACACTAGATTTACCAGACCAGTCATTTTGAGTGGTCATGCAATTTCAATTCAAAATTCCTACCTTTTCCTGTAGAAATTGTGACTGAAAAACTGTAAACAATTAAGTGGTTTGTTATTTGACAATGCCTATTAATTCATTTATCTATTACAATTAATATTGTTCAACATTTTTTTGTCATTTTTTAAGAGTGAATAAAGACTGGAAGTCACAATAAGCATTTTTCTCATACACCAGTCATTTTGTCTGGTTTTGGTAGAAATAGGCATATATAAATAGATGGTAAATCTAGTGTTAAAGGTAAGAATATCAAGTTTCAGAAATTTCTGAAAATTAAATATTAGCAATAGATTATTTTTACCAATTGAATTGCAAGCAATACAATAGTTTTGCTTAGCCCTTTTCTGCATGATTTTTTAAAATTCAAAATAAAAATTATTTTTGGAATAGTAGGCATATAACTACAGAAAAAATTGTAAGTTAGAAGTACATGAATAAAGTGAAATTTTATTAATATTTTAGAACTGATTTCATGTATGGAGGCATTTTTTCTGAAGCACAATCCTATGCTTCATTTATGATTTCAGATGCCAATTATCAGAACAATGAAAAATAAAATTGTCTTTTGCGAGAAAGAGTTTGATATGATTAAAACTCCTGTACAATTTAAAGTTTGTCTCAGCTGAAAAAGATTAATTTCAATTGCAACTTTTAAGAATACTTCTTTTCTGACATTTATTAATAGAAAGTGGTTAAAAAAAAAGTAGGTTAATACTTAGTTATGGAAAGTTTAAATATTCTACAAAGAAAAATACCCAATTATAAATTACAGAACCAAACACCTTTTACAATAGTATCACAGTTGAAATTACATGTCATGCATTTAAGACAGTCATTACAAAAACTAAGATAATAAACTAATAATATTAAATAAAAACTGCATTGTAATACATGTACTAAAAAATAAAATCTTACATCTTTGCCTAGTTTCATAGTTGGAATTCCATACTCTAATAAACCACCAATCCTGTCATTCCTTTCATAAACGTGAATAGTGTGACCAGCCTAAAACAATAATAAATTGTGTAGCACAAATTACAAGGAATATAATGCAGTTACATTTTAATATCTACAGGGTATATGCGGGATCTTCATTCTACCTTTTCTTAAATTATGAAAAACGTGAAATTAGTTCAATAAAATTCACAACAGTGATAGTTATTAACAGCATTCACAATACTATCAAAGGTTAAAAATACAGTAAATCCCAATTATCCACGGAATTGGGTGACAACAGCATCACGAATAAGCCGAAATTGTCTAAATTGTTAAAATGAACAGTAAACAAAATAACTTAACAAAAAGTGTTCAGTTATGCCTTTCTAAAAAAAACCAGTCACTCATTTTCCAAACACCTTTTCTTTGTTTATTCTACTCATAGATTGTAGTTTCCTTAACCCTTTAATGCACAGTGTTCCCACTCTGGGAACACCAAACTCTGACGTTTTGACTGTTGCCAGTCACGAAGAAAAGATTTGATTTCTATAAAAATAGTTGCGGGTAACCTAGCTCCACGAGAATCCTTTACTTTTCAGCACGTCGTTTCCCCATAAAAAAATTGTCACGATTATTTTTAACGGCACTGACATCTGCTGAAAAATGGAAGCATGTGAGAATAGCCGGATAGATTACCCAATGCTGAAAAAAAGGCAGCCATTGCCATCACTCGACTTAATGACCAGCAAGAGGGCGAACGATCGAAACGAGCACAGCACGAGCACAGCCAGCTGCATCAAAAAAGGGTCTCTAGATCTGTGGCACGCGATGAACGTTTCGATTGTCCGCCATCTTGCTGGTCGTTAAGTCGAGCGATGGCAATGGCTGCAATTTTTTCAACATTGCGAAAGGGTTGCACCTCAAAGGGTTAAGGGAGATCAGGGCTTTGGACAATCCCATTGACTCCCATGTTAAAATCTGTTTTATATAATTTCTTCTTATGCATATAACTCCAATTTTGATTCGATTTTTTGTGCATATGTAGAAGTGTCAACAATTCAGATGATATAATCTGAAGTCCCAGCAAACACAGCTCTATTGGTTACGTGACGGGCCAACACCTTCTTTAATAGTTCAGTGTCAGCATTAGCAAAGTGGTAATTGGAACGATGTTGGTTCTGCACCCGCAAGCCAACATGCTGCAATCAAAAGAAAATTGGTTTTGGGCTCGCAACGGTCAGATATCAGCTATATTTTAGGTTTAGCCAGGTTAGCAAACAGTGTCAAGAAGGTACTATTCCAAAAGGAGAAACCAATATTGGTACAGAAATAAGGTTTTAGATCTAAACTGTTTAAAACTGGCACTACTTCAGTTGCCAAATTTTATGTTTACATTTTAATACTGGGGATAAGAAGTATCTCTAGTAGTTTTATACTTCAGGCAGTTCATGTATTTAGTCTATGCATACCTATCCATACTTCAATTCTTTTGATGTTATGGTGATGTAGAATTGTTGAGCAATACAAACATAACACCATAACTGCAACTCAAATCTTAGAACCTCATGTCTAATAAATGCTTTTGAATTTTCAAAACAAATGGGTTAATGTTTGAATCACTTGAACAAACATGGCAGAACTAAATAGATGTGAGAATTAGTTTTTCCAACATTGTAAAAGCAAGGCCAATACATTTTAGTGGGTATTCTGCTTTCCGCAGGTATATTTTGTAAGATTATGTAGTTGGGAAGTAATCTTCCCAGTGCCCATGAAAGGGTTAAAGATAACAGGTCAAAGTGCAGGTCAAAATTTAATGATTGTCTGAGAAACAAACTACTATAGAGTAGTATTTGAGTGAGAAAATAGTATGCTCAAACTATAAAAATAATCAAGTATACAGTAGGTACTGGATAAATGAAATACAGCTATATTCAAATTAAATTTTACATTTTTTAAAATCCCACATTTATCTAGAAAAAAATACCGTATATTTCCGTGTATGAGCCAAGAATTTTCTGAACTTTTTCGAAAGCTAAACTACAGGTATCAGCTTATAATACCGATCTGCTAATCCCGCAAAACCCGTATATAATTTTTCGTTCATCGGGAGCAAACGACAATCCACTAATCATCCCAAATATAGCACTTGTTTTTATATTTTTTTTATACATTCTAAACATGCACAAGAACTAATAAAATACTGCAAATAATTTGAACGTAAAATAAACAATTGAAAAGGAACTTTTTTAACTTACTTTTTGGGTATTGCCAGCCTTTATTTCTCAATCTGATCGTTGGCGGTTTACTTTACAGCAACTCGATTGCAAAATATATCGCCTGGTTGGCAATATTTCCAACCTCGTGGCGACGTGTTTAAACGCGACAGGATTTCTTTTTTTTATCTCGGCTTATATACGGGTTCTGAATTTTGGGTTAACTTTTGAAGAAAAAATGCACTCTCGGCTTAAACACGGATCAGCTTATATTCAGAAATATACGATAAGCATTACTGTATTTTGTGTGTCAAAGCTGTCTGAATTTCTTTTTTGTGAATTACGATACCCATTACGAAGTACCAGTTGCTGATCTAATTCTAGGTTTGTCATGGATAGCTTCCTCAATTTTGAAGCTCTTATTCAAAACAACCTAGGTAACGGCTTCCATCCTCTTTGATAGAAACAATAAGTAAATAACCATTTGTAAAAACACATACTTTGTTGAGCTGAGCAGCTGCAGCAAGCCCTGATGGTCCACTACCAACAATGGCAATCTTTTTTCCTGTCCTCACAGCTGGGATCTGAGGAATCATCCAGCCTTTGTCGAAAGCATTGTCGATGATGGCACACTCTATGTGCTTGATGTTGACGGGTGGCTCATTAATGCCCAACACGCAAGCTCCCTTGAAGAAAAAAAAGGGGGGGATAATTAAAATGATTGTTTAAACAGCTGACACTTTAAATCATAGGTTCCCAACCTTTTTTGAACTGGTGCCCCCTTTTCTAGTGAATATTTCAATACCGCCCCCCTCCCACTCCAGAGAAACAAGAGCGTACATAATGCATGGTGAAAACAAGAATTAAATTTAAAAAAAAATTACTAATAGATAGAATATTGTTGGAATTGAAACGCTACTGAATTTCTTCTTCATTTAAAAAAGAGGAATAAAAGTTTTAGCTTACCTGTTATAAGGACAGGCAGGGGTATTGATGATACGAAGTAATAAATTATAAATTATTGCTTTCTAAATAAATAAACTGACAGTTTCAGAGAACAATCAAAACGCATATTTAATTATCTTAAAAAGTATTTTTATTAAAATTTATTTTTATTAAAATATTAGCGTAATTAAGTCTTTTTTAGACACTATTTGGTTAATCTTCCCACGCCCCTCCGTGCCATATCAACGCCCCCTTATTTTCTCTAGGTCTTTTACAGCCCCCCTGAAAACCTCAAACACCCACAAGGGGGCTTTATCGCCCACGTTGGGAACCTATGCTTTAAATGAATCAACTTTTAATAAGCTAGAAATGT
Source organism: Cheiracanthium punctorium (assembly GCA_038373885.1). Lineage (NCBI taxonomy): Eukaryota > Metazoa > Arthropoda > Arachnida > Araneae > Cheiracanthiidae > Cheiracanthium > Cheiracanthium punctorium. The sequence continues at coordinate 400,717 of JAWZYV010013186.1, read as the reverse complement.
ATTTTGTGTGTGTCAAATTCATCCATTATGAAACACTTTTCAAGACAATTTTGTGTTTATTTCAGGGTGATTATAAATTTAACCATTCTTTCTTGAGGTAATCTTATTTTATTGACTAAATTACCATATATCTTGGCATATATATATATAAAACACTTTCAACTGCAAAGAATTACTTCCTTTTTTTCATGTGCATGTTATGCACCTAATATAAAATGGGAAAACATTTTTTTTAAAAATAAACATTACAAATATAGATTACAACAAAAGATAAATTCAATTAAATAATTGATAATAATTATCTATATTATTTAACAACAAACCACACATTTTCTAACAAACTTAATATCCTTTCAGATGACATGAAAAGTTCATTGTATTAATCCTCATTTATATTTACTGGACCAGCCTCATACCTGATTTTGGGGGGACAGGTTGTTGGAATTTCAAAGAGAGTGAACTGAAAATGATCACAGTTGAAAAGTGCAAAAAAGTAGGCAAATTATTGAAAGTGGTATTTTTTTTTGGTAGGTTTAAAATTTTTGGTACGAAAAATATGATGAATGCTATACAGCAATAATTGCATGAAAATAGTAAAACATACACAATTTACTAATGTGTGTTACATGCCTGGATATATAAGGCACATTATTAACCAAACATATACAGTAGAAGACCCAAAATCTGCTGATCCACAAGGCTTTAAAATCGGAGGTATGAGTATGAAGTAAAACAAAACAAGCCATTCTCACACAGTTATATTTTAGAGTTTTTGAACTCTGATAGCATTGACTGAATTCAGATGACTGACAGTGACATAATTCACAATGTATTAAAGTCAAAGGATACAGATTCTAACAGTGACAACCTTAGAGAATGTTCGAAAAATTCATAAAATAACAATTGGTGAAAGTTTGGCACTGGAAAAAAGATATGAGTTTTACCGCAGCAAAGCTGTGTTAAAGATTAGGAAATATGGACAGTATACAATATGGGGGGAATAACTATAATATTATTCCAGTCTTAAACTACTATTCAAGAAGTATTTAAACAGTTAAGTACTTTGTACATAATCTCATAGTTTTTTATATAGCATTATTCCGATAATAATGCAAGTAATATGATTTGCTTTCCTTGTTTTATACTGTATTTTTTTCTTATCTGGATGGAGAAATAGAATAGTTTTCCCATTATTACACCAATTCTGCACAAGACCTGAAAACAAGCTGCGCACCTTTTCGGTTTTCTACGGTATCATATCAAGACACATTTTCAGAATATTTCAATGTGTCCCCTTTGCCATGCAATTAACAAAAATCCAGATTTTGGGAGGGGCCCAGGCCACATTACCCTATTCAAGTATTTTAAAATTTTGTTAGAAAGTTAAAAATGAAATCAACAGGAAATTTCAAAGGTTGTGTACAAACAATGGATGTAAAAGATTGAACTTAAGTTGACAGCTATGAAAATTGGCCATTATTATATAATGCACATATTGTTTGGGGGGGGGGGAAATGTGTAAAATAACAAATACAGAATTTCGTGGGTTCCAGAAGATTCTCATCTCTGCAGTTCAAGACAAGAATAATAATTGGATAATTAAATAATTGAGTGTACCAGATAATTTTTTCCCCTTACAATAAATTCAAAAAAGTAAATTGAATTATCAAGCTTTTAATGACAAAGCAATTGTGCCTAAACAATAAATTCCCATTTGTTACATTTTTAACAAAGAATTTTATGTATAACTAAGTTTTTCTTTTTAAGAAAGATATGTGGGATGTTTATGCCTCAGTAGCCTGCCATAGTAACCTATAGTGGGAAAAGCATTAGGTTTCCAAAATTTGGAAAAGTCACAACTCTAATATTGACATATTTTGATACACTTGGCAAAATTAAGAATCTAGAGTACTAATTTGCTAAAAAATGAAAATTCAACAAAATCATAATTTACTTTTTATTTATGATAGACTTCACAAAACGCTAACTTAATAGGGAATATCATTAATTTTTTAATTGTGGATTTTAAATAGAATAATTTTAAAGAATTTTAAAGCTAGTTGGAAAAAACTTGCAAATCTTTATTTTTCCTTCAAAAACTTGTTTTGAAAAATTACAAACTTAAGTGCAAAAATTAAAAATATAAACTTTTACTATTTCTGTTCCTTTCAACTTGTCAAAAATTACACTTACTCAGTTGGCAAAAATTTTAAATAAGTTGGTAAAAACCAATATTTGACTATACAAATTAAAGATCTCTACTCTCATAAATAAAAGTCTAATTAATGGCACTGTATTTAAGTAACTTAAAATTAATAAAAACTGTATAATAGCACACATAAGTGTACATATCAAGGTTGTGATCATTTTGAACAGTACAAAAATCTGGCCTTTCTCAGCTGTACAGAAGTACCAGTATCTTATCCATCAGTACCCTTTTGTACCATCATCCTTTTTGCACCAGCCAAAATTATCATATTGTTGATATATACATTTATGTATGCAAAGTTTTGAGTGATTTTACTTTCTAACACCAGTTTTTGTTAATTTATTATTTTTTTATAATAACTTACCTCACAGGGAGCAGGACAAACACGACCTGTGAATTCAGGGAAATTATTTGTTTGCAGCAATTGATTAAGAGCTTCCCTCCAGTCCTCCTACAAGTAAAAAGTCAAAATATAATCAAAATTATGATACTGAAGCGATAAATATATGTGATAAGGATGAGATTTTAGACATTTATGCTAAAGAAACCAATGTAAATCATAAAATCTGCACTCAATCTGACACTGTGACAGGAAATCTGCTCTATATTTTAGAAATAAAAAGGTAGTTTCCCATCTCTCTCTGCACTGTTAGTTAAATAACATTCGTAATCAAAATTTCATCTCAATTGGAGATTGGAAAGTTAGGGGAAAATTGTTTTATATCGGTCATAATGCTTCTGAGTGGTACCACTATACAGATGGTTCCCCTCTGTCACTGAAATAATATATGAGAGTTTCTGAAAAACATTTTAAAAACTTCTTAATCCATAGACTTCAGAGTAACAATTTTTTTTTCTCTCTCTCTCCTGTAAGTGAGCAGTGTTCTCAGTACTACTTTGCAGTCATCAATTGTTGATATGTCTGTAAAATTTTAAGTTAATGGAGATTTGGAACTTAGCAAAAAATGGATCACAAAATGTTCCCTTGCATACAAGTGTGAGTTACATAGAAGTTTAATACAGCATTTTTAAGTACTGAGTAGTATGTATAATTCACTAAAATGAATAATAATCTAAATGTATAGTTATGCTGATCATTGACTCAATCACAATTCTATTTGTATCAGTCCAAAATAAGTTTTACAACCATTACTTAAAAAAAAAAAAAAAAAAAAAAAAAAGGGGGGGGGGGGGGGTAAAAAATTCTTTCCTTGAAAAACATAAAATCTACACTGTTTGGTATGATCTGGCTTGAAAATGTTTCATAATTATTTTTAAAAATGTAAAACAATCTGCACTTCGAAAGTTTGAAATTAATCCATTCCCTGATTTTCATCAATATATTGCCATTCAACTGAATCGAAATGATTCACAATTTTTGTAATTCATGAAAAAATATATAAAAAAATTAAAATTCCCACCTCTGGACCTCTTTGGTTGGCTTGCAAATTAGCACAAATGTGTTTAAAAATATGGGGGGTTACTTCAAAAATCTGCAAATCCACCCATTCCTCAATATTTTTATTTCAGAAATTTGCTCAATACAATAAAACAGTTTGAAAAAGCCTCTCGGAATTATTGATTATTTTACCTACTGCATTAGCCCGAATACAACACAGCCTCAAAATTTTTCATTAGATAATTAGCAAAATCCTATATTTAGGCCTTGAATTTAGTGAGAGTGAGGTTTTTTTACAGGAAATGATCAGGCAAAAAACATCACATTATATTCAAGCTAATATGGTATATTAAACAACAAATTTTGAGTACTAGAGAACATATTTTAACAAAACTTATAAAATACATTAAAAATAAAAAAATTTAAAAACGTTATTTTCAAAAAAATTTTTTTTGAAGATCTACAGAGGAGATTTTTTCAAAAAATGAAATGATATTAGTTTGTCTCTGTAGTTGACAAAAACAGAAAATGTCTTTTTCTAAGTGTGCTAAAACTTTTAAGCTATTTTGAGAATAATCATTTTGATAGGCATAAACCATCCTTGTGTGACAGACTTTATTGTTAATAACACGCGAATTTAAATAAAAAAAATGTTAAAATATTATTCATTATTGATTATACACTTTAACAGTAGTGAAAGGGTAAAGGATTGAAACTGTGCATGATTGTCACATAAGAAAAAGTTGATACATTATAGAAAGTTATTAAAGAGTTTTTTTATGAGTCCTGGAAAGGTTGTCACTAAAGGCAAAGTGATCGTATAATAACACTAGGCACTATTCCTTGTATATTCATGTTTGTCTCTTGGATGGTCCAATTGAGATGAAATCTTAAAACAGCACATACCTTTACTGTTGGCAATATACGATGACTGACGAACAAAATGGGAATACACATATAAAAGTAAAATAACTGAAACTGCATGTTATTACAAATTAGATTGGTTTATTTAACTTTTAAAAAATGGGGCAGGAATGGTGCTGGCCAGCAAAGACACAAAAAAAGAAAAAAAGTTTTTTTTAAAAAAAAAAGGGCATAATGGGCCATTGAAGAGGACTTAACCAAAAAAAAAAGGGGTGGTGGTCACACCGCAGACAGAAAGGAACTGATACATTCTTGACTTGCAATCGGTGAGCTCGAAAATCAGCAGTTTTGCAAAGTGTTGCAAGACAAAGCACGCCAGCCAATCAGGAGAATAGACGACCTTTGCAAGCACAATGACATGTTGATAAATTAGCCACAGTAGCGGCCTGCTATCAGTAACCCTAAACTATCAGGAATGTTCTACCATGAGGTGGAAAGTTCGATTTGTTCTAGAACATTCTTCATTTCACCAGAACTTTGTAGCATATGTTCCTATGAGAACAAGAATCAGCACGGCACTTGCCAGAAACGGGCCGTATTTTCATTATGGCAAATGCTTAGAAAGAGAAGAAACATAACTGAAGACTCTTAATTGCTTACAATTTTGGCAGAGAGACTAAAATATTTTTGAGATAACGATATTTTGTGTATAAAATAGATGATTTAAACTGCATGTTCTTTCAAAAAGATGAAAAATATCAGTTTTAAAAATACTGTAGTGGGAGGAAACTCACATTCCAAACAAAGAAAAACAATGTTGACATAACTGAAAATGTGGGAAAGATGAGAAAACAGTAAGTATTCTAAAATAAACAATAATTTGGCTCCACACTAATCTATCTAGAATATGTTTATTCTGAAAAGTGGCGTAAAGTTTAAAAGTATCCAAAAAGGTGATATCACAATGAGATAAAGATTTCTACTTTAAACATTCTAAAATGACTTCTTGAATGAGAAATGCAAGATCATTTGAACTGTTTAAAGCATCATGTAAATAAAAGAAGCATCATAACTGAGAGAAGTTTAGCATTATTTCCCATAAAGTGTAGCCAGAACCAAGTGAATTTGATAAATAACCAAGAGTCATACAAGAGAGAGGTCACTGCATTTATTTTAAGGAGACAAAGATTAAATGTATTGAGAGCAGACATTTTTTTGTCAAATATTTTTTTCTAGCACCCACTGTAATTGCCACCACAATCGGCTATATCTTCTAGCAGTAATAGTAATCTTGACAAAATGGGAATACACATATAAAAGTAAAATAACTGAAACTGCATGTTATTACAAATTAGATTGGTTTATTTAACTTTTAAAAAATGGGGCAGGAATGGTGCTGGCCAGCAAAGACACAAAAAAAGAAAAAAAGTTTTTTTTTTAAAAAAAGGGCATAATGGGCCATTGAAGAGGACTTAACCAAAAAAAAAAGGGGTGGTGGTCACACCGCAGACAGACAGGAACTGATACATTCTTGACTTGCAATCAGTGAGCTCGAAAATCAGCAGTTTTGCAAAGTGTTGCAAGACAAAGCACACCAGCCAATCAGGAGAATAGACGACCCTCAGGAGAATAGACGAAATAAAAATGAAATTCTGTTTGTTTGTTTGTTTGTTTGTGGATTTGATTCGTATACAAATCCACAAAAACGGACCTATCGGCCTGAAATTTAGCACAGATATGTAAAATAATATAGAATAAATCATAGTCCACTTTAAAACTTTGAAAATCCACCCGTTCCCGGAATTTAAGAGATTTTTTATGCTCTTCACGCAAAAATCTTTCCGTAATTGTAACCCCTGTAGTGAAAAAAGTGTGAAATAAGGATCGTGGTTGCCATGTGTGGTGATTTTGCCGAATAAAATGTTTTAAATTCTCAAAGTAAAAATAAAAGAATAATAATGATTTTTTTTTGTTAGTTTATATTCGTAAGGTTATTTTTTCTTAAATTATAATATCGTGTGCATGGGAAATCAGAGCAGGAATGTAATGCTTTACACGCAAAACAATAAGAATTGAAGATTTCCCAGGCTAATGTGTACATTTTTTTAGTTTGGCGAAAAAATAAATGGCTGAAATATGGATTTTGAGTAAGTGAGTTCTAGCAGTTTGCACAGTTTTCGGCTTGGCACAATTTATTGAGAGCTTAAGGAAATAGATTTTTGAAAACAAGTGCAAAGGTTTTATTAGAATACAGCATTAAATTTTAATGATCCGTGAAGAAATAATGCAGTTATTAAGGGATTTCAAGCGATCTAACTTCAGAATTCTCGCCAATTGAGTACATTGATTTAAGTTGGGGGAATTCCGCCAAATTTCAGAAGATTGAAATCTTCTCATTTAGTACATCAGAGTAACGATGAATAAAACACATTATAGTTGATAATTTAAAAAAAAATCGGCTGTATTAAGAGATTCCAATTTTCAAATAAATGCGTGCAACTCTTTGCCGGTCGAACCATTTCCCATATTGATTGCTGCTAAGTCAATGCTTCGAATGATTCCCTGAAAAAACTCTTGCAAAATGGCGTATGTCGGCACTTTGGCGAAGGTTAGATTTGAAACTGGATTTTATTTGAGACTGGTATATATGATAACACTGGTTATAGATAAAACAATGTTGGTATGTGTTTATGAGGTTGAAAAACTCCAGCACCGTTGAGCACCGTTGCACAATGAAATTTGGTTCACCTAAGTCTTTTATGATGGAGAAGGTTTTTATGTTATCCGTTTTCCTTAACTTGCCACTTGGTGCCACAGCACAACGTTGAATTCTATTCCGTTTAGCCGTTTGCTATGCGAATATCGTCCAACCGATTTCGATGAAATTTGGTACACGCGAATATTAGAACACTGAGAATATTTTTCACTATCCATTTTGCTGTAACTTGCCGCTAAATGGCGCTGCAAAACATCAACTTCTATACCGTTCGACCGATCGGCATAAAATTTTTTATGCTTACACATTTGAGCACGAAGAATATATTCTAACTGCGTTCCTTTTGATGTTACTCACCACTAGATGACACTGCAATGCATTATTATTTTAACTTGCCACTAGATGATGCTGCAGCAGGCCAAATTCTTGACCATTCAAACGGTGGCTATGAAAATCAGAACACATAGCTATTTGAACAATGAGAATATTTTAGCGTTACCCATTTTGCTATAACTCGCCACATGACGACGCTGTAGCAAATCATTACTTTAATTAACCACTAGATGGCCCTGCAGTGTATCACTTCTTGACTGTGCGAATGATCGCTATGAAAATGGGTATACATAGATATTTGAACACGGGGAAGAGTTTGGCACGATCCATTTTCCTATAACTTGACACTAGATGTCGCATTAACACATGAACTTCAGGACTATTCAGCCGATCGTCAATGATCGTTATGAAAATTGGTATACATAGATAGTTGAACACGGTCGCTATGAAAATCAGTATACATAGCTATTTGAACAATGAGAATATTTTGGCGTTATCCATTTTGCTATAACTCGCCACTTGACGGCGCTGTAGCAAATCATTACTTTAATTAACTACTAGATGGCCCTGCAGTGTATCACTTCTTGACTGTGCAAATGATCGTTATGAAAATTGGTATACATAGATAGTTGAACACGGTCGCTATGAAAATCAGTATACATAGCTATTTGAACAATGAGAATATTTTGGCGTTATCCATTTTGCTATAACTCGCCACTTGACGGCGCTGTAGCAAATCATTACTTTATTGAACCACTAGATGGCCCTGCAGTGTATCACTTCTTGACTGTGCAAATAATCGCTATGAAAATAGGTATACATAGATATTTGAACATGGGGAAGAGTTTGGCGCTATCCATTTTCCTATAACTTGCCACTAGATGTCCCGTCAACACATGAACTTCAGTACTGTCCAGCCGATAGTCATGAAAATTCGTATTCATCGATATCTGAATGCGAAGAATATTTCCGCCGTATCCGTTTTGCTAAAACTCTCCACTAGATTGCGCTACGCCGCATGGCCTTCTGCACCGTACAAACGATTGCCTTGCAATTCGGTATGCATGATTATTGGACACAATATAACGCGATATCCACTTTGCTATATCTGTTTATTACAATGAATAGTAATCACCACAAATCGTAATATCAAAAAGTCCATTCATTCCCGTGCGAAGAACGGGTACTTCAGCTAGTAATAATTAAAAAAACCCAGTAAAACGACAGTATTTAACATTCTAAATTTAAGTAATTCAGAATGTTAAACACTGAACTACAGAAAAGCACTAATGTTACAGTTTTGCAGAAGAGTGCTCAATTACCTTGAAAACTAAGTCATTCCATTTAGGTATGATATTTCCAAGAGGACATCCATGGCTTGATTGACAGAAAGGTACACCACATTCCATGCACCTAATTTAAAGAATAATGTATTAAATCCAAAATATATGAAAAATATTTGTAAAGCAATTATATTAAGTATGTTACATGCATAAATAAGTCATTCATATAGTAAATTGTGCATCAAAGAAATCTCATGCATGTGGGTGCGCCTTAATATTTTATTCTTTTTTTTTTTTAGGGTTTATACACATTTTAAAAACTGAAATAACATAAGTTATCAGGCTGTCAGAGATGAATTTATGAGTTTCGACATGATCACAAACATAATACGAAAGCATTGAGTAACTCTTTTACATTTGCATCATATAATGAAAATCTGCACGAGATTTATTGCTAATGGTTATGATGTAATATGTAACCATCTTTCACATTCTCAAAATCACTCATAAGTGAAACCAAAAAAATGGAAACAGCTATAGTGAAGGCGTATATTATATATACATATATATATACATATATACCGTAAATGCCGGCGTATAACGAGCACCGGTGTATAACACGCACCTATAATTTTAAACTTCATTTTTTAATTTTTATGTATATCCTCCGTATAACGCGCACCCTTTACTTTGCAATCACAGACTTGTCCTATGGAATCCAGAAAGTCTTTTACTTTGGGATATGTTCAGATCGCATTTAACGGATAATACAAAGAAATTAATGAAAGAGTGTAACACAGACACTGGCAGTTATTCCAGGCGGATTAACGCCATTAGTTCAATCTTTAGATGTGTGTATTAATAAACCATTCTAAGGAAATTTAAAACGATTTTGGAATACGTGGATGTTGGAAGGAGGTAAAACATTTACGAAAGGAGGTGAAATCCGTCATGCCAGTCTAGAAATAGTGTACGAATGGATAATACAAGCATGGGATGAAATTAAACCTGACATAATTAAAAAGTCATTTAAAAAATGTAGTATATCGAACAATCTAGATGGAACGCATGATAACTATTTATTTATGGATCAGAGTAACAGTGATAGGGAAGATGAAACTGAATTTGATCATGTGCCTGAAAATATCACGGAAGATGAATATGATGAACTTTATAAGCTGTCCGATAATGAAAATTGAAGTTCATAAGGTGTGTCATTTCTTTTAAATAAACAACATTCAGGTACATGTAGAAATCTCATTTTTTTTTATACTCATCTTTTCCTTATTTTTAAATTTATCATTTTTATAACCGGCGTATAACGCGCACCCTTAAATTTCGACCTTATATTTTGTATGAAAAGTGCGCGTTATACGCCGGAATTTACGGTATATTGTAAAATGGCTAAACTTATGAATCAAGGAATCATTCAACATCATTTATGGTATTTTAATATGTTCAATGAACATAAAATTGAATCCAAAAAAGGCATAAGTAGATACATCCAATAAATAGAATATCCGACCAGTGGTAAAATTTAAATATACATATATTTAATATTTTGATTAAGAAGTCACTTAACTATCGTCCAAGTGTAGAATGGATTAAATATAAAGTAATGACAGCAAACAGACTAGAAATAGGCACAACTCACCTTGCTGCTTGTGTCTTTATGGTCTTGCGGATACCATTATAGTCGTAGATTTCATCCCAGTCATGAAGTCTTTCAGCTGCACTACGATAAGGTGTAGTCATGCGTTTGTACTTCATAAAACCCCTAAATCAAAAGGAAAAACAATACAGAAATCAAACGGTATAAGAGAAAAATATTTTACATATCTGAAGAGATACTGTGAAAATCATAACAGGAAAAAGAAAATAGTTCAAATGGATAATGCCAGTTTTTAGTAACAATACAATTCACTAAACAAAATTTATATGCATTGTAATGTCTACTATCATATCAGGAAAAAAATATTTTAACAAAGTTAATTTATAGATAAATTTACCAGTTGGTGATACAGAACATTTTGTAATAAATAGTAATTTTGTACCATGCACATGGCAAAAACAAAAGGCAATTTCTAGTGAAATTTGAAATGTTGCAATACTATGCAGGGAATAAATGTAACTAAATCAATGAACATTGCTCGTAAAACATTAAAATATCATTGAATGTGCTGAGTTTATTCAAGCATTAAATGTGGACAAGTGGATAATATTCTAAACACTGGTAGACGGTTGAAGTGTGAAAGTTCAGTGTTTTGCCCTACTGTGAAGTTGTCAATCTAATGGTTTGGAATCGAACAATCTTCCCCCAAGGCAGCCCCCTAAGGGAGATACTCTTAATGAAGGTTTTGCCATAACACAATACACACTCAAACATCTAATGTTATTTCAATAAGGATGGTAACTAATGATAATAGAATTAAGGTAGCATTCAACTAAAGCTACTGGTATTTAGTTTTTTGCATTGTGTTTGTTTAAAACAATAATGATGTCATAGAAGAACATTGAATTAAATAGAACTGGCCTGTTTAAGAAGATATATAACTTGCAATTCAATCATTATATATTGATATCTTAAATTATTTAAAATCAATATTGATACAGAAGAAACTTTTTAAAAAATCTTTGAACTCATTCAACAGCATAGTTATTTTGTTAGAGCTTAATAGGATAGATTCTGACATCATATCATTCATACAAACCTTATTTTGTCAAGTTTTGGAACGACATCTTCAATATCTTTGACAGCAGGTTTTGTTTCAATAGCAGGAGTTGGCCCATTAGTTAAGGCCGCTTTTTCCTCCTTAGCTTGGCGTAAGGCACGTTGGTACTCTTTAGGGAACACCTAAAAAGTTACACATATGTTACAAGTAGTGTTAATTAATCTTTCAAATTAAAGTTACAACAAAATTTTTATATTTTTAAAAACAATACAGTACAAGTGAGCATAAGAAAATTAACAAAATTTTATAAGCTATGTTCCCTAAAAATTTTTTAATTAAAGAGTAACATATGTTTAACCAAGAAATGTTTATAACTTCAATATGACTTTTCTATTTTAAAAATACTTTGCAAATAAAAATGTTTAGGAACTATTAGTTTAGAACAATTTGAAATGTATATTAGGTGGCCAAAAGTGCTGTCTTCCTATCCTCTGGGGAGACATTTTGGGTATTTGTATCTCTAAACATCTTATTAATCAAAAAGTGAAACTGAAAATTAATATATTCTTCTGAAAATTATAATTATTCTGAAAATTAATATATAAAACTCTACTGGATGATACCAACTGCATAAAGGAAAGAAATATTAAGCAGTTTTTCATTTTAAGGGGATTCAAAGTTTCACAAAGGTTTTTTTTTTTTTTGGTAGAATTGTTCAGTTTACAGCAATCAAATGGATATGAATTCTTTTGTAATTAGGAGTAATTGAAAAATCCGTTGTTTCTTCCTGTTTTTGATTAATCTTCAAACACAGAAAACTCGAACTTGTTTTCAAAATCACTGCATATTCATGCATTTCAGCTATACTTCAGTACTGGCAATGAAGCGACTTTATTCTTACATGTTAATATTAAGTTTGATTGCTAGGATAGTGCATAGGATTTCACTGTGTGTGTTTTCAGAGATCCTTGGATATCCTTTCCAGAGGTAAGATCCTAATCAAAAGGAAGAGAAACTTGATTTTTGGCACTCCTCAGAAACTGTAGGTTACTACTGTCCACCTACATAGAACTGTAACTTTAATGCACATGCACATTGTAATGACCATGGAGATCTCCAGTAATAGCATGAAATTAAACTCTACCTTTCGCTGCTTTTTTTTAAGCTTTAAAAACTACAGGAGATGGCCAAATTATTAGAGACCAGATATCAGCCCCATTAAACGTTTGTGGGAGATAACACAGAGAGGAATTGCCAAGGAAACGATCACAAATAAATGTCAACTAATTGAAAAATTAATAAATAACTAGCTGACCCATGCGAAAGTTTCGCACAATATCATATTTAATGCTACAACTGTAAATATTATAGTATGAAAATGAATATCGAGATGTTATTGTAATGCCGTTATTGCATCGTCTATACATAGGGTAGCCATTAACATTTAAATTGGTCTCTTCTTGAAAATCTTCAGGATAGTTTTTACTACATTTTTCATCTTTCATACATTGACTGTGAGGATTGATAGTGCCACAGGGCCCATTCACAATGCATTCCTGAATAACTGAAAAAAGTTGTGGATCTTTATCTGGAATTGCAGCACAAATTAAAGCGCCCACATCTTCCACTGAACGCAATTTATCTTCATTGACAAAATGAGTAGCATATGGGGCGTACAACTTCGAGCTGTTCTATTTTCTTACATTTTTTATCTGTCGTTGCCACTCATTTTTAAAGAAAGTATATTCAATTCATCTGACTCCATGGCAACCTGGAGCCATGGAGTCTGTTACATTTTTTTGGGTCACGTATTTAATGAGATCTAGCCGAGCCAGAAAAAAACACCTTTGAGAAATAATATATATGATTTGTTTTTTATTTTTTTATTAACAAAAAGACTTTTTCCGAATTTTTGTATATTTTTCGTCAAAAGTAGAAATTATAAGCTTTAACTGGGTATTTTTTTATATTTTTTTGGTCAAGTATTTAATGAGATCTAAGCACGCCAGAAAAAAACACTTTTGAGAAATAATATATATGATATGATAGCTGGATTGTGATGTTAACCAAAGAAAGTGCCATAAAGTGCATGGAAAGAGTGCTGAGGCATTAGAGAAAAAAGGGGAAATGGCACCAAATACTGATTGACTTTCTTCGGGTTTCATTAGCCCTCTATTTTTTTCACTGGCCGCCTTCAGCAACCAGTTTTGGCCGTTGGTGGCTGCTAAAATAATTCTATAACTAACTTTTTTGTTTAAAATCAATAGTTTAATAAATACAATTGTTAATAGCAAAATCTCTTTGATGGGGTGGCTGGGGAGATTACCGTTGAAGAGAAAAATACCCTGTCAACATATTTTTCACTATATTCTTGCTGAAATGTATTGTTTTCTTAAAAATATTTTCCTTTGTAACAATAAAACTTTCGCTCAAACATGCATTTGTACTTAAATAAATAAAATTAGGGAAATATAAATTATAATGAAGGGTTTTATATAATTTTTTTACTATAGTAAATTAATAAATTTGGTTAATTAAAATATGACCTCGAAATCATTCTGATCAATTGTAAAATTATTCAATCTTCTTGATTAAGTTAACAATATAATTCACAGATGTCGCCACCAAACAATCTGTTGTGCTTTTTCGCTTCTATGCTTACTTTTTCAAGGCGTGACATCTCGCTAGATATTTAGAATTGAAAGTAGCGGCAAGTTAAAAAAAATGTTATTTTTTTAGAGATCTTTAGAACTGTACAAAAAAATTTTACTTTAAGTTAGAGATAAAAATATCGTTTTTAATCAAAATTTCAACATGGCGGCAGATGCACCGGCCGGAGCGATGAGTCGATCCTGGCACTGTTATCGACATGACTTTTATTATTTAGATATTATGTACTTTAATTTTATAATTTTAGCTGAAAATAGTGAAGGAATGTACAAATCAAACATTGGCGCAACAGCCCCTCTGCGGGGCCAAGGCCTGCGCTGCACAACAGCGCCTTCGCGACCATAGGCTCTGGGGTGCAGATGCATATGCCTCGGCCAGGTGGTCAGCCTGACGCAAAGCCCCTAGTGTTTGACCCCAAGCAAGCTTGGTCCTCATTTTATCGACCCACTCAAGGGATGAAAGGCTGAGTCGACCTTGCCCAGCCTGGGATTCGAACCCCAGATCTGTGGGACGGCAGTGCGGTGCGCTAACCATTACACCACTGGGCTTTCATTTATTCTATACTACTAGTGTAATTCATTTTTTTGTAACTACAGTACAGAGCTACTATTTTTTTGTGGCTGTCCTTTAATTTGGCCACCCGCTATAGACTACAACAGTCAGATTCATTAAATATTTATTTGTTTTTAGAGGGCAGATCACATCACCCAATGTTTTGCTGAGAAGGTACATGCACGCTTTCTGGAGTTTTGCAATTTAGATCTTCATCTTTAGGTAGGGGACTGCTGAATAGTTCGGATATTGTGTCACAGAGAAGAGGATATTAGAACCATAGATTTAACACACACATACAAATTCATTTCCTATAGAACTTATTTTCAGGATTTTGTACATTTTTAGAGAATGTTAGATAGCTATGAGGAAGTGCAGATGATAACACTGTATTTTAGAGATATTAAGAAAAAAAACTGGGAACAACAAATGAGATCTTTGTACAAACTACATGCAATAACAGCTTTGAGAGGTACTTGCCCGATTGCTTATTTTTACATTGCAATAAAGACGTATTGATACTCAGTAGCATAAAAGTATGCACAATTAAAAAGTACTCAATTGCTGTTTTACTAAGAATTGTCAAAGCAGATTTATCACCAGTTTGGTAGCCAAATCCCTTTGTCAAAAGCAATATTCAAAAAATGAATTATGATTTATCCCAAAGCAGTATTTTATGCCTGTACTTACACTCAAAAAGGTAGCCAAATTAATTTACCATTCTATGTTAAAAAGATCAATAATTTTAGTACCACAAAATATCGCTTACCTTTACAAAAGATTTTGCAGAAGCTGGCCAGTTAGATAAAATACGTTGTGCAACTGCAGAACCCGTTTTATCATAAAATTCTTTCAACAAGCACTCTACAAAACTAAGATCCTCGGGCAATTCAAGTGGCAACAGGTCTACCATCATCAAATTGCTTTTTGATTCAAGCATGCGTTTCCTGTTTTAAAAACATTTATAAATTGATACACAAAGCACAAAATTGTTTTTATTGTAAACTATTAAATGACTTATAATGAAGAACTATTTAATGGTTTTAAATAAGCATGTTGTCATGTTTACAAGTAACTTACAGTTTTTACTTTTTATGCAATAGTCATTTATCTTTGAAAGTTCAAAGAAACACCATATGCTGATGACAAAGTTTTTTTTTTTTTTTTTTTAAAGTTTTGAAGCCATAACAAAAAAGTTATGGAGCAGTCCATAACGGGTCAATTCAAGATGTTAATAACTGTCATTGTTCATAATCATTAAAAAAGTTTTTTGAACCAATAGAATACTTTTATTGGCCCCTTAAATATTAAGAAAACAGGGCATTGAGAACCAGCTCTAATAGCCAACTTTCAGCGAAAATTCCAAAAACCTTAATTCAAGTCTATCCGTTTATAGACAAATTTTATATTATTGGAATTTTTATTGAAAGTTGACTGCTAGAGCAAGATCTCAATATTTTTATTTCTTATTTTTTAGGACATCAATAAAAGTTTCTATAACATTATTATTATTATTATTTTTATATATATAATTAGCAACTAAAAAGCCAGGTATAATGAGCCAACTTTATCAAAAATTCCAAAATTTTTACGTCTATTTGATTAACAAACTTAAAAATTTTGGAATTTTTGGTCAAAAGTTGGCTGTGAGAGTAAACCCTCAGTATCTTGATTTCTTACGTTTTAGGATATTAGTAAAATCAATTCTATCAGTTTAAAAATATTTAATTTTTTTAGTAACTAAAAATTACAGGTGCACCATTTTTTATTTTTAAAGGGAAATTATCCACATTTGCTCTTTAAATAGCAAGACAGTGGGTGTCAAGCATGAGCTAAGATTTTCAATTTACTTTTGTTTTACAATATTCAAATTAGTAAATTAAAACATTACTATTATTTTGCCAAATATAAGAGATATTGCCAAGCTGAGGTTACTTTTGGCTTTAAAAAATTGCCAAAATTGCCTACTATTGTTAAGTTGACTCCAATGCAAAACATGCTAAAACTATTGAAGATTACTAAAAACTTACTCATCCAACACATAAGCAATACCACCAGACATCCCAGCTGCAAAATTTCTTCCTGTTGGACCCAAAATAAGACAAAATCCACCAGTCATGTATTCACAACCATGATCACCAACACCCTAAGAAAAACAGCATGTATTAGCCATTATTTAGCAACTAAATGAAAAACAACCAGAATTAATTCAAGGCTTATCAAGCATATATTACAAATATTACTCTAAATTGGATTTAGGAAATCTTAATGGTACTGCGATAGTGCATCCACTTAACTTCAGGGTTTAAGCTATAGTACAAGTTTTTATAATATGCAAAAAAACTTTGAATATGGCAGAAATATAAACAACTTTTGGTAAAATGCACACATGTTTCAGTGCTTTAAATCCCATGACAACTGACATCTGAAAAAGAATTAACTTTTCAAAAGTCAACAATTTTCTTTAAAAATTTAATTTTAGTAATGGATTTTGAAAAGTGAGCAGATTAAAACAAATTCTGAGTTTTAAAAAAGTATTTTGATAAATAAGTATATAATTTGTATCAAATTAGAACTTGTTCTTGGGATGGTTTTAATTTTTTCCCCCCAAGTTGTTTAAAAAATACAGTTTATTAACTTTTAGAAGTAAGCAATTTACTAAAACTTACTCCATTACATATTTTTTGATAAAGGATTTTTTCCCTCAAGTTTAAAAACCCAAAATCTTTCACAGTCTATTGTTCCTAATCAAGAATATCAGATTTAAATACATTACAAAATTTAATTTCATGAAATATTAATTAGAATGTTTTCAAATGAAAGATGGTTTATCAAATGAAATTCCCATTTCTAACCCTTTTCAGGACAAAATGTTCAAATTCTGTAGATCCCCTCAAATGTATGGGGCACATTTTATTAATTGGGAATACCTTTGTATGGGAGACGTATAAAAATTAAAATTATGTACTGACTCTCCAGAAAATTTTAATTTATATATAAAACAGAGCATTGAAATAGATGTTTCATCCCTTAACTACCATATTTACCTGCGTATAAGTCAAGAAATTTTGGACGGACCCCCCCCCCCCCCCAAAAAAAAGAGGCTTTAAAGTGGGGGGCGGGTGGGAACAGACTTATATGAGGGTCCTTAATTTTCTTTTAACCAGGAGTCAAAAATGCCTCTTTGAGAGAGAATTGTTCTCTTCGAGATTGAAAATGTGTATCATGATGAGCCGATGACAAAGAAAGAATTTTGTGAATTGTTTGGCGTGTCCAATACTGAATTGGATCTTGAATCAGTTTAACTTTATATATTACTACTTTACTGTGATGGAAATATCACATGTATTCCTGTTTTGCATTTTCTTTCATAAGTATTAATTTTACAATGTGTGTACTCCTGGTTCTTCCCCCTTTTCCTTTTTAAAATGTTTTCCCCGGCTAGCCAGTTTTTTGTGTGCTTCCAATATGGCGGCACGCTTGCACCACGTGTTCCTTCTTCAACAGTCACTGCGATTTTCGTGCATCTCGCCAACTCTTCATAATGAGGATCATAAGCGCCACTGGCAATCCGGCCATCTCCTCCGCGGCAAAATATTTCATCATTCCCCGGATGACGTCAGGGGTTTTCTGCCCGCGCTTACCTTTGAACCAATCGCGGCGCTCCCTATCAGTAATGTCATATTATTATTATTCATTATCAGTTTCATTTTGTATACAACTTTTGCATATTGCTATCTTTATTATTGTATATTTAGTACTTCCTTTTTTTCAGATGATTTTGAATAAATATATTTTTTAAAAATTTTAGTTTCTTGATTGAGAAAGTGGGGGGGTCGACTTATACGTGGGTAAATATGGTATATTATTACTGGTCTGTTTTGAAAGCAGCTTTTTGCAAAAAGATTTCTGTTGTCTGGAGAAGATTTAAAGACAGAAATCCTCATTTTGACCATTTGAAAGAAAAGACCCAAAATGTTTTCACTGACATTTATTCATTTGGCTACTATTAGCATATGTACAGTCGAGAGCCAGAAATCCACCGACCTAAAATCCGCAAACGTCCGAAATCCGCACACCTTCTATGATGTAAATAATGAAATTCGAAGTCATCTGCCAGTGATGAAATTGTTTAAAAGTGTCTTGAATCCAGTTAAATATGATTCTGATGATGAAAACTTGGGTAATAATAATAATAATAAAATTCATTTGATAAAAGTTTAAAGTTAGGAGAAGAATAGCTTAAATTTTTAGAACAGCAAAGTTCTGTAACAAAACAAGAATTAAGATAATATACAATTTGCAAAAATAAATAAAGGAAAGAAAGAAAAAGAAACTGAAAGTAGGAAAAAATATTTTAGAACAAATCACCATAGAACATGCTTTAAAAATTAGAAAAAGGAAATTTTGAAACCATTTGCTTGTCTTTATGTAATTTTTTCTTTTTTCTCCTATGCTTTTGTATTTAATGTGAAAATATAAGTGAAATACTTTTGAAACTGTTTTTATTTCATTGTAATTGTATTCTACTTTTTTAAAATCAGAAATGTAATGATTATTGATTATGATGAATTGTATGGCCCAAAATTCGCAAAATCCTAAAATCCGCACAAGCCGTGGTCCCAAGCTGTGCGGATTTCTGGCTCTCTACTGTATTAGCAATACTATTTTTTCTTGCAACCCTGTTGGCAGGAAATAAAGGAGTTTTGAATGTTATATCTCTCCATGGCACAGTGCCAAGAAAATTGGTCCTAGGCTTACCTAATTTAGTTTGGGGATTTCCTGGGAAACGTCCTGACACACCTTGATGAAATTTTTTGAAAATAAAATTAGGAAATTTTTTATTTGATGTTTTATGCCAGGTATGGGCAACCTTTGAAAAGTTGCAGGCCAAACTTTACCATGCTAGCAAAGTAGCGAGCCAAACTTCAGGATGTTAGTGAAGTTGCCGGCTACATAATTGGGATTTATATGGGATTTTGAATAGTTTATATGGGTTTTATGCACGATTTTCATATGTACTGCAAGCCAAATCAAAAGCCATGGCGAGATAAATCCGGCCCACGGTTGGCCAAGTTTTTTATGCCATCATCATAAATATCTTAAGATGTTTATTTAATAAGCTTTTTCCTTTGCCTTGTGTAAAATTTCACACCATTAAGCATATCTAGAATTTATCACACATTTATGACATAGAGAAGGACTAAGAAACTATGACAATATAGTTCTACAAAGCAAAGTGAAGGTTTCTCTAAGATTAGATTATATCCATTGTGATGGAAATTTTATGTTATGCATGAAACTATTTTTTAAAATTATGTTCCAATCGGATTAACTCGTTATGTGTATTAGAAAAAAGGCAAGTTCCTCCCATATAAAGAATGGGCACTCAGCTATTACTGAATAGCTGACTCATTTCATAACACTTAAACCCATTAAAAAGCATTCATGTAAGATTATTTAAGTATTATAAGTGTATCTTTAGAAAGTTAAATGGTAATATTTAAAACTACTTCCATTTTCTTTTCCAAATAGCTTACACTAAAACTGGAGTTACTACATTTATAGCACTATGACTTTGCTGTTACAATAGGCTACAATAAGTAGTGATCTGCAAAAATCACAATCTGTATCTTTAATTCAGTTCCCTAGACTTCAAGCTTTAAAGGGAAAGGAGTTCATACCTCAATGACAGCAGTAGCACCAGAATTTCTCACACAGAAACGTTCAGCTGCAATGCCTCTGAAGAATGCTTTGCCGGATGTAGCACCGTATAGGCAAACATTACCTACAATGATGTTTTCTTCAGATTTGAAATCCTTGGGCAAATGTCTGGGAGGGTATACAATCACAGTGCCACCAGATAATCCCTAAGGAGATATTACAAAGCAAATAAGAAATAAAAATTTTAATCAGTTCATAAGATAATTTTTTTAGCTTTTATCAACCTTCAACTTATATTTTCAAGGAAGCTCCATAGCTTTTTGAAACTTTTCATTATATTTAACTGTTTATAGATGTAATTTTATGTATGTTAATTCAAGATAAAAATAACATAAAACTTATGTTGAAAGTTTTGAGGGGGGGAAAAATTGCTGTTTTGGGGCAAGTGCCTCAATATAAGCTTTAACTTCAATACTTTAAAGTTATATGTATAAGATAAAAGCTGTGATGTTTATTTGGAGAAAAAGCTTAAAAAAAAAACAGATCAGTAGTGAACTATTTTATTTAAAGACATAAAATAAACAGTTTATTTTAGAAGATATTTAATCTAAAAACTTAGCTATTTTTAAAAATATGTACATAAAACAAATATGAAGAAGTTATATTAAAATATTTAATTTTTAATTTCTATTTAAACTCCATTCCCATTTTTGAATTGATTCCTTATCTTTGCATACAAACTTTCAGATGCATTTAAAATTCAAGAAAATTATAAAAACAGATTGAAATATGCATTTGTTTACTTAGTAACTGCAAAGAAGGTATGAATAAATAAATTATTAAAGGACAATACTCGCTTACCTAAAGATGCAAAAAGTTTAAACGAATCAGTAGCTATGAAACATGGAAATCTGCCATCCACTTATTTTTTTTTTTTTAATGTAAAAAAATAATTAAAATGTGGAATTCTGTGCCCTCATAAGAGTGGTGGGAAAATTCCCTGATTTTTCCCAAGAATTACATAAAATGCTGAAATTCCATGGCATTTTTTATTTTATGAATTTCCTGGTCTTCTAGATAGCACAGCAACCTCGTTCAAAACATTAAATTTCTATAAAAATGAGAATGACATCCATACCTTTCCAACATAATCATTGGCATCCCCTTCCAACTCGACAGTGACACCTGGAGCTAAAAATGCACAAAAACTTTGACCAGCAGATCCTTCTAGTTTTATTTTAATGCTGTTGTCTGGCAATCCATTATTACCATATTTTCTGTAAAGTAGATAAGCCCATATAAGATATCTGACTTAATACACAGCTTTAATTCAATAACAAATTTTATACATATATACTACGTGGAAGAAACAGGGCGACATGGTGACATTGTCGCAGAAACAGAACAATACTCTATTGAGAGATTGTCTTTATCAGGAGCGAAATCATATGCTGAAGACATGTTTCATGTCAGCCACAGATACATAAGTTAGATTGCTCTTCTGATAATTTAAACAGAGAAATGTAAAGAAATATACAGATAATTTTTAATTTCGTGCATATCCCATAAGACCCCAGTCGCCATCTTGGTTTCTTCTCTTGGTGGAACTGCATTTTAGCAGTAGCTCGGTTTACATGCCTGAGCGGTGTAGAAAGGCACGATTTCAAGGAAGCCAACTCAGAGCATTTGATGACTGTATGTACAGCTGCGGAAAAAAAAAAGGCCCACTTGCTCTTTATTTCGCCATCGTTCGTCATATAGCAAAGTTATATATACCATTTGTTTGCAAATAACGCATACATTAATTTACTATTAATTTAATTTGCATAAGGGGCCGTCTTCATATTTAATTCTGCATCAACTTCGTTTTTCTCAATGGCAACCCCCTATTTTGACTTTATTAAACAAAAGAAAACCTTCAAATTACCCTAAATATAAATTTTTACCCATTTTCTACGATAATTTCCGGAGATATTGCGAATTCATTTTTGCGCGTTTTTAAGGGACTTTCTGCAAATTGAAAAACGCTATTTGTAGGTTCCGAACTTTTCACCTTTCATTTATTTCGCTCGCGAGAATTAAAAGAAATTAATATTATTTTCAAGGAAAATAGTGTTCCGATCTCTCTTAAAGTTTTTTGTACTGAGAATATCAAGGGTAGAATAGAATATTTAGTCTGTGGTCCAAATGACCTGTGATTTAATAACGTCCTTGGTTCGTACACATGATTTAAGGGAAAAATGCAAAATGACTGCTAAGGATTTTGAAAATCTTTGTAATTTTGAAATTGTTATTCAGTGTTTCCCTTGATGTTTCTCTTAGATAGCTGAAATGTTGGCAGGAGTTAGAGGCTGCTTCCTGCTCTTCTGACTACAAGCTTGAATATTACTCAGCTGTGGTCGAACTTGAAGCATGATTTCCTGGTAGAAAATTTGTTTGAATTTCATGTAAAAAACGCAATTACTTTTTTGCCGACCCAATATTATCACCGTGTTTGTTATTTCACTTCCTTCATTTAATACTATCGCCTGCAATGTGCAATATTCTTAAGACTTTTGGCAGTATTTTAATTTATAGTTAGATGAACATTTTTTTTTTACAGAAAAACGTGATTTTGAATGTTTGATAAAGTATGGGGAATTCCAAAGACCTAATGTTTCCGATATTAAAAAAGGTCACATTCATGCCTGGAAAGTTGAGGATGTTAGTTTTTCATAAATAGGACGTTGTATTAGAAGACATACATCTACTGCATCTAATTTTATAGCTGGAAAATATTTTATTTGGGGGAATATGGTAGCGGACGCAACAATACACGCTTTATAGAATCCCCAACAAACTGTAAAAACCTCTAATTTATTTGCTTCAAAATTTGATATTTTTAATACTGGTATCTTTTACTGTGTTTTTGCACAAAATAAATCTAATTTACATTTATTTTATGCAATTTTCAAAAAATTTTCACTTAATACATTTATAT
This sequence comes from Cheiracanthium punctorium, assembly GCA_038373885.1. Taxonomy (NCBI): domain Eukaryota; kingdom Metazoa; phylum Arthropoda; class Arachnida; order Araneae; family Cheiracanthiidae; genus Cheiracanthium; species Cheiracanthium punctorium. The sequence continues at coordinate 377,375 of JAWZYV010013186.1, read as the reverse complement.
AGGGTCCCTTAACTCATGAAAATAACACATTTTATTTAATATAAATTAAACTACTGAACGTAAAAATTTGAAATTTTGCACAGCCATGTAATATTAATTTCTGCATCTATTTCCATCGAAATTTGGCTAGGTCGCTATTCATAATTTTTTTTAATATTAATTTAATAATTCATAATTCATATTAATGATTTATTAAAAATCATAATAACATTAAATTATGTTTGGGTCGTTTAGTTCTAATAGTGCGAATAAAAATCAGCTTCTTACTACCAATATTATATGAGATATGAATTGAAGTATGAAAAAATATTTTAACATAGGGGGAGGGGGATTTTGGGTGCTCATAACTCACTCATTTTCTGTCCAAATTTATTGAAAATTGGTGTCCGGGGTTAAAATGAGCTAAATTTTTGAAATATGAAGTGAAATCTAGGGGTTACTATTGAGAAAAAAAAAGTTGGTGCGAATTTTAATATGAAGACGGCCCCTTATGCAATTTTTATGCATAGCAAATTAAAGTGTGCGTCAATCGTAAACAATTGGTATCTCTAACTTTGCTGTGCGACGAACGACGGCCGAAAAATGTACAAGTAGGCCTTTTTTTTTCCGCAGCTGTACTATGGAGTATTGATTAACAAGAGAGATCCTTTTAATAAAAGCAATGCAGAAATTACTTGGATTAGTTAGCATTCATTAACTGAATGTATAATTATTTATGATGGGATGAGCATGGTTTATGGACCCTGATGCCATCTTTGATATTTTGCCACAGCACATTGTGCCGAAATAATGATTAGACAACTGTAACAATTCACAACTGAACACAATTACTATAATTTTGGGAAGAAACAGAAAATTTATAACATTATAGAAGAAAAGAAAACTGATCAGCAAAACATCTAGATTTTGGAGGATTCAAAATTTCAGACTTAAGTTACAGTAATTAAAATAAAAATATTATATAAATAAAAATGTTATTTAATAGTTTAAACTTAATTAATCTTTAAATATAATACCATTACGAGATAATCTAAATTAAAAACTTTTTATTTAATACATTTATACATCTTATTTTAAAAATTAAGAAAAAAGTTTTATTTGTATAAAAATACATTTTAGTGTTAAAAGGTTAAAATGTAATACGGAGGAATTTTCATAGTTAACGTAATAAAATTAATACCGCAATCCTCCGGAGATATATTTGGGTTGCACACTCCACAACCATCGTTAACTATATTATATTAACTATATTTTAGTGTTTTTAATAAAATAATCATTTCATAATCTGAACTTAGTTTTTAAAAACTTTTTAATATGTAATAATAATAGACATTTAACTTTATTGATGACATCAAAAACATTTTACAGACCCTCCCCCAATTTCTGTTGAACCCACTGAGAATACATATGCCCCAACAGTTTTAACATTGTACAACTTGTTTATTCACAGTCACAGTGGTAGTTGATGAGCGAAGATTTTGAAACTGATACATCAATACTGAACCAGACTGTCAGTCTATCTACTATAGCCCTACAAGATGCATATTAATTAAATTTAGATAAAGTAGTTGTGTGTGGTGTGTGACTTCGAAATAATGATTTTTAAGTTACTAATTTGAAAATTTATGAAAGGGGAGGATCTCATTCCTTACATAACCCCAACATTTATGTATGGCTTTTTTCTGAGCTGCAAAACTTTACATGTTTGAATAACTGATTTTCATAAACTAATTATCGGCATTTAAACTAAATTGTAACATGTATTAACAATGTTTCAATGCATACACATCAATGTGTGCATATGCATGCTTAAATATATCATGTTACAGAAAGATTTTTGCATTTCTGCATCTTGTCAAAGAAAGCATGACAAAATTCTGCCACTAGGTATATATATAAATTAAGCACGAGCAAACACTGTTAAAGTAAAATCCCCACATTTAGAAGAACACAAGTAGTTTTTAATGCAATGTAGTGATAAGTTTTGTCATGTAGTTTGAAAATAAATACGACAAACTGAGTTCAAAACAAATATTTAAAATGTCAATTACTTTAATATTGAATACATGATTTGAGGCATTTAATTTTATCCTAGTGAAAAATATTGAAGAGTTATCGTACTGAATTTTTAAATAAAACATTAAAAATTAACTTTTAACCATTGATTACAATTTTTTAGAAACCATTTAAAGCACAAACATGCTAAAGAAGAACTGAAACACCAATTTAAAGTCATTTTTTTTATACAAATAAACAACTACATAGGCACAATTTCAATTTAAAAAAATATGGAAATGTAGAAAACTCACTTTGCTATGTGATAACTAAGTGTTGATCCGAAAGCTCTATCAACGTTACAGATGTCCATATGAATGGTAACATCTTTTTTACGCTGCTCTATAACATCAGCTGCCTGCTTAATCAGCAGATTGTCCTGGAAATAAAATGTAATTTAGTGTGCAAAGCTTATAAAATTAATCAATCTCATAGTTTTACACACACTAACTAGAAACTTACTAATATGCAAATATTAACAATAAATTATTTATCAACAGTACACTTAACATATCACTGAATTTGCATTTTTCACCTTATTCTGGTTTTAAATATATGTTTTAGTAAAATAATATGCAGGAATCATTTAAAAGAATACAATCAACTATTACACAAAAACAAGGTCTCAAAAGACAGCATACAATACTTGAAAACTGTTTGAAAACAATTGTGAAACTTATGAAAAGTACAAATAATGCCAGGGACTTGAAAATTTTTTTAAAAGATGTCTCTTGAAAAGCTGTACTATACATTATAATAAATTATAAATCCGTATCAATTATGAAAACTCCAGGAAAAAATTCTTAAAATTCAAAAATTTTGCAAAATGTGTCCCTTAAAACTTTTCTTTTTTTGGGTGTGCAGTTCCCTGTTTAAGACTTAGTATGGAAGTTTCATAAAAAGCACATTTTATGTGTGTATATTACAGTGTGTAGTTCATCTTACAAAGAATAATCCTAAGTTTTTTTTTAATACAAAGCTATCTATAATCAATAATAACAATGCCATGGATATGAAATTTTAAATACCAGTTTAAGAAACATTAGTTATTAAAATTGTTAGCCAGCAGTTATTTTTTAAAAGAATTCTCTTTTTCCCTTAAGTAAGATACAAATTTACTACACTTTCTGAAAAAGTTTTGAATTTTTTTTTTCTTTATATGAATAGATGCAATAAAACTAAAGCCTGACTATTACAATTCATAAAAATATGCATGTTTTCTGCAGTTGCTGTGATTAATTCACAGTATGAACAGTGTGAATAAATATGAGGGGAGGAGGAAAAAAAATTGATTATTAAACAAAAGTCTAGTATTTAACAGTAAAAGGTGCATTTCAGTCTAGAAAAAGATTATTTTACATCATTATTTTTTAATAAAATTTAATCTCTGAAAAGTATTAACATGAAAATCGAGGCTCTGATTGCAAGCTGAAAGAGCTATAAAGTCTGGATGTCTGAATTGGGATAGTATTTTGGACACTATAAACAAGTTTCCAGTATAAAAAAGGGTAATTATAACAAAAAAAAAAAAAAAAAATACTCGAATTTAGCTAGATGCTAAGATGACAGGTGATGTTCTTTGTGAAAAACTCTGCCAAGAATTACAAAACTTAAAAGGAGATTTAATCCCAATCACCGCATTAATCCATTATAAATTAATTAAAAAAATAGGCTTACAAATATTTTTTCAAGTTTCTTTATTTTTACTTTCCGAACATGTACCATGTAACGGAAGTATTGTAATCATGAAAAAATTTCAACCAGTTCATAAGATTGAGATTTTGGTGTATTGACACGTTTCGAGGTCTTCTGAATTCATTTATGCTATTTTTATGCGATGTATGTATGTATGTGTGTGTGTCTGTGTGAGTGAGTTAACACAATATCTCCTAAACGGGGCATTCGATTGAGCTCAAATTGGATATATAGGTTATAAACCACCGTCGCAAGACCGGTATTGATTGCGATGTGTATAGGACTTCTACAGGGACATAGTTTTTCTACAGGGCTACGAGAAAGATTTCTTTTACATTATGGCATATGGGGAGAAATTCTTGAAAGTGAGCTAGCGTTCAAATGGCGCATTCAATTGGGCTTCAATTTGGTATATATGTTTGAATTATTTAAAAAATTTATCGATTAAAATTTATTCAAATGCTTGGTAATGATCTTAATTGTAAGTGTTCGGAAAGTCGAGTGGAGTCACTCTAGATTTTTTTTATTAATCAAAGATGATGGATAGAAAAGGGGGCATTAAAAAAAAATCTAAGTTCCCAATGTAGGGAAAAAATAGGAACAACTGTTCTGGAGAATAATATTCATTCTTTTAAGACCTTTTACCATACTTCATTTATTAAATCATACTTTTAAGAAAAATTAATTCGAAACTTGCACAGCCTCATCATACATGCTCGGCATTAAAGGAGTAGATGGGTCATTCCATGGGAGTAAAAAAGCTAAAAATGAAAATGTCTAACACTGATTATTTAAAAATTAAGAGAATTTTTTGCAGCTTTTATAACATGCATGGAAAGATCATAAACAAAGAAACAATAACTTATATTTTAATACTTCAATTAAATACTGGTCATTTTAGTTATTTTTACCAAGTGTGACTAAACGTAACACTTGGTTAGTTTCGATGTTACATTAATCACAAAAAAATTTCAATATTTTATTAAAATTAAAAAATATGTCCTCATTTATGATTTTATAATACATAACTAAAGCTGAAAATTTTTTCTTAATTTTATTTTTAAGTAATAAAATTCACTTTCATTTTCAGTTACAAATGTTACATTAGTCACCAGAAAATGACCCATATACACGAACATTCATGGAAAATTATTTAGGTTTAAAGTTGGATCGTTACATCTACATGATTTAAGGGCTATTAAAATGAAATCAGAAGATCAGAAAAAAAAAATTAAAAATTTGTAAGGAAAAAGACTAAAAGCAATTACAGTAATAAATTCAAAGATAACTTCTTACAATTCTATTTTCTAAAGCAAAGTCCTGTTTTAGAGATCCCCCGATGATTGAGGTTCCAGGCCTTAGGGATAAAGCATCCAAAAGAATGGCTGAGTAATCAAGCATCTGAGCTTTGGGATTGTCTTTATTATGATAAACACGTAACAAGTCCGTTCGTCCAATCAAGTCTTGGAATTTTCTTATTCCTAGTGATGCCATGTGTGAACGTACCTAAAAATAAAAAGATTTGTTAATTTTTTTTAGGTAACTAAAATTATAAAATTTACATTAATATCTACAAATAAATATCCATAGTTTTAAATTCAAAGTACCCAAAACTCCATAATAGAATACATTTCAACCATCTTCAGTAAACTCTGACTGAAGTTGAAGATAAACATGAATAGTGGCTTTATTATTACCATGAAGTTTTGGGTATTTTTAATTTACAACTAAAAAATTCTTGAGACGAGATTACAATGAAATACGATGAGAAATAAAACTTTATATAATAATCCTCATACAAAAAGGGATTTATCAAACAGCAGTATGAATGTTCCAGACGCAAAAATTTTCAGCCTTCTTCAGCGGCCAACACACTTTTTACGTGTGTTATTATACAAAGTTTTATTTAGCTCACCTTTTAACACAAGTTTTGAGTGTTTTCTTTAATGAAGTATGATGTTCCTTTTAACACATAAGCTTCATATTTAACGCTGCATACATAATTTTACACATAAACTTTATAATTATTCAAAAGCACTATGAACATTGTAAAAAGAAAATATTGTTTAGTACAGAACTCTGAAATCTCATATAATGTAAAGGGTCATTCCACGGTGACTGACGTTACAATTTGACTACATTTGTAACTTTTGAAATTCACCAGTGGCTTGAAATATATATTTATTTATTTAAATTGATCAAGAGTATCATAAATAAGTACTATATTGCTATCCATTCTCAATAGAAGAAGTTTTCCTTTTTTTTTTTTTTTTTTTAAATTAAGGGAAATCAAAAAAGTGACTGATGTTACACAAAAGATTCTTCTGTGTAACATCAGTCACGTTTTTTGATTTCCCTTAACTAAAAGAAAATACTTCTTATATTGAGAATGGATAACAATATAGTACTTATTTATGATACTCTTGATCAATTTAAATAAATAAATATATATATTTCAAGCCACTGGAGAATTTCAAAGGTTATAAATGTAGTCAAATTGTAACGTCAGTCACCATGGAATGACCCTAAAACTCAGTCTTACAAATTGAGTCATAAAAAGTTGTTAAAGCATTCATTTAAATTAGAATTGAATTACTTTTCAAGCATACACATATGTAAATATTGCAATACTGAATTTACCACTATTTCTACAAATAAATTTATATAGTGTGTTCATTTAATGTAAATGAGTTAATTTAAGCAAGTAAAAATTGAAATATAATTTTCATAACTAATTTGTTGCTTGAAAATTTATTTTCAGCATAGTCTACACTTTGAACTCTGATAAATTTCTCATGACAAATAAAAAATTTTAATTTTTGATTGTTATATTTCAAATTTCTTTCAATATTTTAAACTGTGCCATCTTTACAAAAATTTAATTATAATTTTCAAGGAAAGTTTTACCCTTGCTTTAAAAATACAAATATTCAGTTGGAAATTTTCGAATTGTTCTATAAACCTCTTGAAATATCAATTATTAGTACTTAAAAACTGTAAGTGAAATTTTGAGATTCAATTGTAACTAATATTTAAAAAATAATTTAACTCATAACATTACTGTAATTTAATTTCTTTACAGTTAGTTATATAACTATCTATTACAAAAAATTAAGGCACAGCTGTATGAAATGCTAGGACATTATCTTTTCTTTATACCACTAATACAAGATGAATTGCAGGCCAAAAGGAAAGAAATCTTTAAAGTATTTTCTTTGGAAACATTGCAATTATTACAGATAAATAATAATTAAAAAACTAGCAAGAATAAAAGAATTCTAATTGAACAAAAACATGGCATTATTCTAATGATTGGCACACCTTGTGCAACTACTGCTAAATTATTAAAATTATAAAAAGGACATTCTTATAAATAATTTATCTGAATTTTTCATAAATCTTACTGTTTCCCTTAAAAAACAACAGTGGTGATTGTTCTATTAGCATTAAAACATTTTATTAAGCATTTTATGCATTAAAACTGATAAAAGAAGAAATAAAAAATAAAAAGATTCATGAAAAGACAAAAAGATCAATGTTTTTTCATTTAAAAAAAAAAAATCTAAGTAAAAATATTAAAATGATGAAAGCCAGGCACTTACATCTTCAGCCAACATGAACAAGTAGTTAACCACATGCTCTGGTTTTCCTTCGAACTTCTTCCTGAGTTCTGGATCCTGCAAAAAAAAGTTAAGAAAAAACTAACAAAAACTAATCAGAATCATCAATGAATAATGGTTACCATAAAATCCACGACTACGATCTCTACAATAAGTAGTCCCGAAGAAACAGCAGAGAAGGCCATAAAAACTCTCTGGGAAGCTAAAAACAAGGCTAAGTAAAAAAGAACACACAATAGCAAACAAACTGAAAAGAAAAAATACAGCAGTTTAAAAGCAGCTACAACGAGGATGTCCAACAACAATGCATTTTCCCACGTGGTTGCCCTCTCTTTCTAACTGCGCTTCTCTCTTGCGTTCGGAGTTTAGTTTTCCTCACCTGAGTGGCAATGCCGACAGGGCAGGTGTTCAAATGGCACTTCCGCATCATAGTACATCCGAGGACTATCAACGGTGCAGTCGAAAAGCCAAATTCATCGGCTCCGAGAATGGCAGCAACCACTACGTCGAATCCTGCGCAGGAAGAAAAGAAAATGGGAAAAGATAATCACTTCTCTTGGATGATTTTGGGTCCTCAGCAGAGACTAACATTGAGCATTTTCAGGCAGAATTCATCATCTGGAAAAATGTGGTGGTTTCAGAACTTACTCTTAGAGATACTTACATTCGCAGACAGCTGGGGTGCGTGCCATTGGCAGCGGGCCATTGAATCATATATGAACAACAATCACACTTGTGTATTGCACTTTCTATGCACTAGAATTTTAAAACTGTTACATTTACAATATATCTGTAAAAATATTTAGCTAAGTTTTTTTTGTTTGCCATAAAGAAGGTTTTAGAAGAAATGGGTGCTTATATAAAGAGATTTAACAGGAAAGAAAAGAAGACAAAGTTCAAAGGAGTGACAGGCAAATTTTAAAGTATACTAATCCTTAACAGGTAACCAAATAAATTTCATGTAATTCTACATATATTTAACATCTCTAGAAGGATTTTTTAAAAAGTATTAAAAAGCAGAAATATGTTTCATTAATTTAATCACACATATTTTAAAATTTTATGCAATTTATAAAGCTAAATTCAATTTTTCAGCCTTAAAAATACACCTTGAAAATTGGTCCATAAATACTTTACAGAAAATAAAAACTAGCAATATCTTCGGTAACATATTTAAGTTTCCTTTTTCACTTTACCATTCTGATAATTTATCAAAATACTTTTGTTTTTTGGTAATTTTTGTTTTAATAGTTTCATTTAGTTCAATGTTATGTTGTATTTTTTAATACTATTCCTATACTTTTTAACATCATGGCATATTTTATTACATGAAACAAAAAAATTACACTAACAATCAAAACCTTCGAAGTAGAATCGATTTTGACCAGGAAATATAGTTTAAGGAACAAACAGCGCTGAAGAAGCAAAACATGTTCCTTTTGGAGAAGAAAACTCACAATAGATTCATCTCAAAAACATAAATTAAGGATTAGTACACTAGTAAAGAAACACCAGACACATATTTATGAGAGGTGGGAGAAGCATTGGATTACATAATGAGCTCTGAATGATTTTATACCTGTTCGAATCTGTCCATCTGCTTGCAAAACAATACGCGACCGTAGATCATTTTGCACCAGTGTTTGATGGGTCTCGGCAATTCCAAGCTCCCACGGTAAGCCAGCGCCTTTTATTCCAGTCCAGCTGCTGGCTCCTGTTCCACCATCATGGCCAGATATGGTGATATGTTCAGCTTTACCCTAGAGACATGAAATTTTTAATTACTTCTACGCATTTTCAAAAACCACATTCAGGGTTTCTACAGGTACCCATTTATTATGACTATCTTACATCCTGATGTTTTTGCATCTAATTACAAAGTAATATGATGTACATTCAACTTTTCAGTTACTAAATAATTTAAGAAACCTTTCATAAAAATATAAAAAATAAAAGCACACTTTGAAACGTTTTTCAATTTAATTAAATGAATATGAAAAAGTTATAACTGATCAAATTTTTGAGTCGGGGTTCTAACCCTCTGAAAATTTTCAAGGATGGACACATTTCAGTTAAATCAGATTTTTTTTTTAAATCTTCAGTGACAAACTGCATTTGCAGCAGATGATTATATTTTAAATATATATATATTTCTTTACTTGGACAGAGTTGCCCTTAATTTTAATTATCTCCCAGATTATTTTGAACAAACTAGCAGTCAAAATAAAACATACAGAGGTTTTTAATAATCATTATATAATAGAAACTTAAAAAATAAATTACCCCACACAAATTACTTTCCCTAAAACTAATTTAATCAGTTTGTCTCAACATATATAACAGATGTCAGATTATAAATGTCAGGCCACAGATCCTGCTAGAATAACACTGAAGAGGCCACCACACTGCAGAGAGAATGAAGTAAGATGTGAGACAGTAACAGTGGCAGATCCAGAAATTTTTTTTTGGGATGGGCTAAATTTTTTTAAAAGCTTATTTCACCCAATTAAAATGTAGTATAAATCAAAATTTTAGTCTAAACCAATGCAGGGATGTGCCAGCTGAAATTAAATTTTGGAGCAAGAAAAAAGACATTTTTGGAGCAATTTGGAGCAAGAAAAAGTCACTTTTGGAGCATAAGAATGTCAATTTTGAAATACAACATTTATTTTTGGAGGGAAAAGTCATTAAATAATGCCAATAAAAAAAATGAAAATAATGGAGGTTCTTAAAAACTCTTAGCTTATAACAAAAACCAGTTTGGTTGTTTTTTTTTTGGGGGGGGGGGGAGTCAGAAGCTTATGAAGTAAATAAAAAATATTGTTATTTTACACATTGCTATACAAAATATCTATTTTAAATCAAAAATGCAATATTTACTAAACTATATTAACTACCATTAGTGGCTAGTAAAAAATCTGGTACCAAAAAATTACAAATTTATATAAAATTAAATTTAAAACAGAGCTTAATTTTTACTCTTAAGGCATTGGAGGTTTAAACAAAGGGATGCCAAAGAAAAAATATTCATTTTTAAGATTAATAGAGAATGATTGAAATTAGAATGCTTAGATGTGCGATGACTTTTGTAAAAATTTGGGAGATTTACAAAGGTTTAAACATATATGGAAAAATTAAAAATGTAGCAGTTTTGCTGGAGCAAAAATGTCCAAAAACGATCTTTTTGTAGCAGATTGGCGCATCAGGATTGATTTGGCACAATTTGGAGCAATTGGAGCAGCTGGCACATCCCTGCCAATGTATTAGGCTTTTGGGAGGGGCTAAGTAATAAAATAGGATCATTTTAGCTATTTAAAGTGTATAATAAAGCAGAATGTTACCCTTGAGCAATCTCTTTTGGGGAGGCTGAAGCCCCCTAGCCCCTCCCCTGGATCATCACCCCCCCCCCCCTGGAGCAGGAGAAAATCATTTTGCTACTGTCAATATGATATATCAATACTCCGCTTTTGGATTCCCCCCCTCCAGACAGAAAATCTGTTTAAGGATGTTTTTAACAATGAGTATGGCTTGTTTTGTAAACATTATTTCTTGCAATACTTATTTATTTTTCTATATATTTTTGCCTAAATATAATTTTTAAATGTAATCAGAAGTACTTATTTAATCCCTAGTTGTCAATTTAAGCTGATAGCCCACCTTTAACATGAAAGCACAACTTTGTACATTCATGTTTTTTTTCTAACAAATCTTTCTTTAAAACAGCATCTCGCCTAATTTTATTTATTCTTATTCTAAGTATTTTATTCTCCTCTGTAGGTCTGGCTTTTCCTTTCCCTCTTTTGCAGACTTTGTTTTATGTTTTTCCTTGAAGCCAGACAATATATTTGCTAAGAGAAAGAATTAGTATCCTTTTTATCAATCATCATATTTGATATCTTGACAGCAACTTTAGCTGAGTGATATAATATTCTCAAAGCAACTACAGTATTCCTGTATATTTTGAAACAAAAATGAATATTTAGAGAAAATCAACTTTCCACTGAAATATTTCCATGGAATAATATCAAACAGCCCCTTGACTTTTCTTTAAAAGTTTATATATATATGTGACGTCAGATATTTCAGTAAAGTTCCAGGGTTAAGGCAGGTAAAACGGTTTATTAAACATTATCTTTAAGTTACAGTATAGATTGAGAAGAGGAGAGGGGGAGACGGGTACAAAAATCAGAGTGGACTCATTAAACAGTTCCAGTGGCAGAAGTCTCTCGATTTTCGATGTGCGGGAGTATTTACGTTTATCATACCACGTGGTTTGCAAAGACATAACTCCGCCTCTCTCTTATCTCTAATCGAACCACACACATTTACCAACATGACCTGCATCCGGGGCTACAAGGGCGTGGGGACACATGTACATCTAAAGAACTCAGAATTGACGGCCTGATGTCTGACAAATAACAAAATAAATAAAACATAGCTCCAGAGCGCGCGTGGCAAGTATGACATTAAAGCAAAACTTACAGTGAAAGTACCCGCTTGAACAATACCCAAACTAGTAAAACCCAAATTACCTTTTTAGACATTACATATATATATATATATATATATATGTATGTATAATCTTATTATACTTCCTCTATCTTTGGAGTTGTGGTATAAGTTTAAGACAAACTTTTCAGGTTTACAAACAGTGGCAGTATCTCAAATATCACTATGGTGGCCACTTTAAGTGATTTATTGCCAAATTTGATGCAAAAAAGTCTCCAAAACTCAATCTAGTTTGGAAGTATCTTCTATATTTGGTGAGAAATTGCCAAACCCTGCCATTTTACACTGGGAATAATTTTGCATTATGGTGATATAATTTGGTCACTGCTGGATATTCTTAACAACAGCAGCTTGAAATATTTGCAGTGCTCAATATGCCAATCTGCAGAGGATTATGCATAAGAATATTACAGAGAACTGTTTTAATGGCAACCATAAGAAGAAATGATCGTTGATTATGCACATATGTAAATCACCAAAGAATGACCAGAGAATGAAAAATGGTTATTAGTGACAAATATTCAAATAATTTGCAGAAAACCAAAGTTTTCGAGATATTTAAGAATTTTGAAAATTCAACCTTGCTATTCAAATTACATTTGCCCAATATTCAGAGAAGTTTAATGGACTGCTATGTAGCAATCAAACAACATATCTAAAATTATACAGTAGAAGACCCAAAATCTGCACAGCTTGGTTCCAGACCTTGTGCAGATTTTAGAATTTTGCGGATTTTGGGTCATAATAGGAAATTTATTCTATTTCCACCCCCTCAGAAAATAATAGAAAAAAATATACAATAGAGATCAAGGGAAACAAATCATGTTGCTTATAATTAGAATCATGATATAAAAATACAGAGGATTAATGCAATATACAAAATTATGATATTACAGTACAACTTATTTAAACATGTATATTCAATAGTTTAGGACTTTGGGATGTTCTAATTATAGTTTTTATTTTATTTATTTATTTATTTTTCATTATTTTCTGTTTGTAACACAGCTTTGCTGCTCTACAAATCTGAGATATTTCTTTCTCACAATCTAACCTTCATTAAACGTTAATTTATCAACTTTTTGATCATCCTCACTTGTTACTGTGTCATGTGACTATAATTCAGGTCAATTATGTCACTGTCAGTCATTTGAAAGTTATCAATGTTAAGATTAGAGCTCAGACTCCTAAAATTTTTTATTTCAAGTGGGAATAGCTTAATTTAGTTTTACTTTGTGGTTATAATGTAGTTTTCTGAACTTGCAGCTGGTAGGGCAGATTTCATTGTTTACATTGAACAGACAGTGCGGATTTTAGAGCCTTGTGGATTTTGGATCGGCAGATTTTGGGTCTTCTACTGTACAAGAAAAGCTTGTAACTACAATAAACTTTTTGGGGTACATTTTTTGTTTTCCTGACTCTAAGAAAAATGTACAACTTTCCTCACCATTTTCCCCTTCCCCAACTTTCCAGAAGGACAGAGGTAAATTTAGATGGCATCACAGTTATTACAACAATTTAATTTTCCTTCAGAGTACAGAATGGCTAATCTGAATAAAATTCCTCAAATGAAATACCTTGGCGACGCCTGATGCAACAACACCCACTCCAACTTCGGACACCAGTTTCACAGATATTCGGGCTGTAGGGTTGGCACATTTCAAATCATAGATGAGCTAAAAGGGAAAAATTGAGACATTATAAAGAAATCACTAGAATAAATCGAATTACAGAAACTAGAAAGCAGTCATTAAAAACTATGGGATGTTTTGACAAACCTCGGCCAAATCTTCAATGGAATAAATATCGTGATGGGGTGGAGGACTGATCAGGCCCACTCCAGCAATAGAATGTCTGGTTTTAGCAATGTCTTTTGAAACCTGTAGGTGGCACATTAAATTGAGATTTCAATATTTTTCAGAAATTATTGTAATGTTCTTTTCACTAGTTACACATTTTTAAAATACAAATTCAAAGACTAAAAAAAAAGCATAATTTAAATCAAAAATAAACATTTTAACCCTTTAACGCACGGTGTCCTCGCCGGGAGGACACCAAACTCTTGACGTTTTGACTGTTGCCAGTCACGAAGAATAGATTGGATTTCTATAAAAATAGTGGCGGTTGACATAGCTTCACAACAATCCTTTACTTTTTAGCATGTCATTTCCCATAAAAAAATGGTCACGATTATGTTTAACAGCACTGACATCAGCTGGAAAATAGAAGAACATGAGAACAGCTGGATAGATTGCCCAATGCTGAAAAAAGGGCAGCCGTTGCCATCGCTCGACTTAACAACCAGCAAGATGACGGACGATCGAAACATTCATCGGGTGCCACAGATCGAGAGACCCTTTTTTGATGCAGCTGGCTGTGTGCAAGCACAGCCAGCTGTCATCAGAAAAGCGTCTCTAGATCTGTGGCACGCGATGAATGTTTCGATCGTCTGCCATCTTGCTGGTAGTTAAGTCGAGCGATGGCAACGGCTGCCTTTTTTTCAGCATTGGGAAAGGGTTGTGCCTTAAAGGGTTAAATCATCACATAACAAGAAAATATCTTACCAACATTTTGCTTTACATTTTATATGAAATTTTTAAATGTGCAAGAGAACATAACATAGTCAAGTGATCACATTGGTAGAGGGACCATTTGTTATGGTAGCTACTTATGTAAAACTTTACTTTGCAACCATCGCACTTGCCACCTTTGTAAGATGACCACCTCTTATAAAGTGACCTGTTTTGTTAGTCCTGAGGGTGTTCACAATCAACAGGTACCATTGTATTATTAAATTAAACATCTTAAATAGCTGAAAAAAATTGTATACATTTTATTAAATATATATAAATTTTTTTCAGCTATTTAAGATGTTTAATTTAATAATACAATGGTACCTGTTGATTGTGAACACTCTCAGGACTAACAAAACAGGTCACTTTATAAGAGGTGGTCATCTTACAAAGGTGGCAAGTGCGATGGTTGCAAAGTAAAGTTTTACATAAGTAGCTACCATAACAAATTGTCCCTCTACCAATGTGATCACTTGACTACGTTCTCTTTCACATTTAAAAATTTCATATAAAAAGATTAACTATTCAAGAAAAAATATTTATCACAGTTATTTAAGAGAAGTGTAGCACACAATTTAGTTTTTGATAAGGGGATGGGACATATTCAAGCTTTTTAAAGATTTAATTATGCATTAAATACTTCTCCTGAATTTAACTATCATATAACAGTTTTTTGATAGAATAAAACAATTCTTTACGCAGTCATACTTCAAAAATCATTGCCATGTGATTTTTAATGCATAAAACATAATTTAAAATTTAACATATAAGAGAAAAATACAACTTTTACTACATAGGATTCAATAGTGCCCAGACAGAGTTTACAATTTTAAAAATATTATCAATTACAATGCTGAAATACACCCTCTTCTGAAATAAGACCTGTTTGCAATAACCCATTTTTAGTCTTTTTTTTAACTCAGCCAGCAATGCAGTTTTAATTTATTTGCAGATTAAAATAAAAACCTGCAAGTGATTTGCCATGACAATTCTGGGAGAACAGGCAAAAGCTCAATGGGGCAAGATCAGCAGATTGAAAGGATGCAAATTCCTGACTAAAATCACTTCTTCCAATAGCTAGTTACCAGAGGTCAATTAATCCTTACAAGGGCTTACCCCTAGGCCATAAAATTTCTGAGGCTCTTTCTACAAAAACAGCCAGGGATTGAGAGCCTTGAGGGAATTTCTTTTCATTCATAACCACCATCTGGGTCAATGTAACATAAAACCAGTTAGCCTAATTGTTAGGCTGAAATTATATACATGTTATGTATTGAAATAGAATTTTTTCTACTAGATAAAATACACTGATACATCTATTTTTGATTATACATTGATAAAAACATTCTAGTAGTACAAATACGGATTGTGCATTTAGAATTTCGGCTGCACATTCCTTTAGAGCTGATAATATTATTTTTAAACTTAAAAGAGCTCAATATAAATTTTTGATGAGTTGCAATATTTTTTTCTTATTTGAGATCTTTGATGTCATCAGACATGGCAGGTGCTCATAAGCTACAACCTACTGGCCCCAATAGATAATCTAGTCCTGCTGGTTACTAACTGCAATCATCCACAAAATAGGATGTGATGACAAGCTAGAGATCACATATATAATTGTAGTGTGGTAAAGGGGAGGCATGTGTGCTTAACTTTGTTTAGAAACCAATTTAGTTTAAAACTTTCTTTCAAAACCTGAAGAAACTTAATCTTAAACATGTAATGTATTTCCCCAAAATTTTTGGTTATACTAATGCTTATGATGACATGATTTATCCATGCCAAAGTACTTTAGAAGAGGGAAGAACATAGTAATATAGAAGCATTATCATAATTGCTCAACTGCAAATATTTTGAATTTTACTCTTAATCTGGGAACTGTTGAATCCCAGTAGTATAAAGAGGACTACATATTCAAATTTGTAAGATTAGTAGCACAATATTTCCAATGAGAATTATTCTGAACCTTATATCCAGGAAGTTCTCCACCTTCTCCTGGCTTGGCTCCTTGTGCCATTTTGATTTGAAGCTCATCAGCATTAGCAAGATATTCAATTGTCACCCCAAATCTGCCGGATGCTACCTAAAAGTACATGCGAAGTAAGTTCCAGCAAAATTAAAAATGATAATTTAAGGACTTATAGCAGGCATTCAAAAAAAAAGAAATAGCAGTTTCATAAAACAGGCATTCATATTTTTCTTAATCAGACAGTTTGGCAAGTTAGCAAGTGCACAGAAAGAACAATCAAAATAATGGAATTACTGAGGTAGACAAAAATAATTTTTTTAATTGAGGCATGTAGTTTCAAATCCAGCTCAATCCATGTTTTTCCACTTTTTTTGCAAAATTATAATCCACATCATCACCACCCTGAAAAGTCTAATTAATTAAATTTGGTTCAATATTGTAGAAAAATACTTCCTAAGTGGTGGTTCAAATCAAAACTGGCTTGCAATGAAAAATTTTGTTTCCTCAAAATATTTTAAACATGGATCGAGTTGATTTTGGAACAGCACGGATAAATTAAGATGCAGAACTATGTACATTTGCAATAAGGTTTAAATTCCATAAAATCATCATTTTATGATAAATATGAATAAAAGTGAGAATTAAAGAAATATTATCCATTAGTTACAGCGATGCGATCTTAAAAAACGACAACTTGACTTTAACACTTAACAGATGGCTCTTACAAATTTACGTTTTCGCATTGGGACTTCCTAGGACAAGATTTACATTTTTGCTATAAAACCATACACTTTCTCAAAAAAAAATTTGAACCTAAGGTAAATTTCCTATTGAAAATATTGTTCTTTGTAAAAGCGAATCATATCATGTATAATAATTTCCCATATTTCTTCCTAATTTTGTGTTTCTCAAAAAACTATTGTTATTTTCAAAACCACAATAGAAAATTTGGCTATTGCATGAAAAAAATTTTGAGCAGGTGTAAATACATGTTTAATTAAAACAAAACATTCATGCAACAGACCCTGCATGGACGAGGACTATGCTATAGCAAAAAGTTATGTATTTGTTCAACATGTACACTTTACATGTATGAAAATACATAGAATGAATGCACACCATTCCAAAATTATTGAGGGGGATGGGGAGTGGGTAAATAGCATCCACTGTAATTTTAAAAAAATGCATCAGAAAGCAGACTGATTGGCTACGATGTTCCCACATTCATTTTCTAGGTTAATATATTACAATAAGATGTACAAAAAGCTACCAAATATCTGCCTCTACTGATTGACCATATAGGGTAATGTAAGGCCATTAACAGATAACATAAAAGAAACTTGATCATGCACTATTTATGATAATTTTCAGACAGATCCGAGTTATATATAGGCAACAATAGTCATCAAAATGAATCATCTTTCTATGCTCAAACATAATGTTTAATGCTTGCAGCGCTACCTTAAACCAGAACGTCAAGCAAACACTTCTAGGCTGTTATTTCACCTCACTAAAATTTAAAAACTCTACTTTGATGTTCTGGTCTCTTAGGACAAGAATGATCATAAAATTAATTTAATTTATTTTGTTTTGTTTTCATTTCAAAACCATCCACTTTACCAGAAGGATGGGGTTTCAGAATTCTTGTCCAATATATATTTTCTTGTTATTGGATGCAAAGTTGCATATTTCAAAATTATCAGGAGTTTAAAATCAAGCCATATACTCACATAAAGCATGTGTAATTCAAACTCCACGAATTAATGAAATAGTAAATGTACATCTGTGGTGGAAGGGGGTGCCATTGATGGTTCTCCAATAAAAAATGAAATGATTAGAGGAAAAAAATATTGTTTTTCCTCTCTAAATTTTTGGATTCTGAGAAAAGTGAAAGTTTTATGTAATAATTGAATTAAAATGAACTAAAACTGGAGGGAATTTTTTTTTTTAATGAAACATTTTTGGATTACCCTTCAAGCTAAATTAAACAAAAGTTGTGGTTTTAAGTTTCATTGTGGTTCAAAGACCTGCTTGAACACTGTATTAACACTTTAAGGTCTAAGCTGAAGAGTCACATGGGTTGCCATTTTCAGTGAAGCAAGCTCTGAGCTGTAAAAGTATCAATTATACATGATTGCCTTTTCTATGTTATTTATGAATCTTAGTTTCAAAAAATATAAACATAGATGACAGTCCCAAACAGAATTAAATATATGAAAACAATATAGAATGAGTTACTTTTGGAGCATTTATAGCCAAAGCAAATTTTACTAATGTTTACTTACAAATAAAACTTATTTTCAGGTATTTACATAACATTTGGGTAAGTTGATGAGGCATGTTAAAAAGTGATGTTTTCTTAAGTGGAACTTTTTGTTTTTCCTCTTAAAACATGCTTTTTTCAATAACCTCTCATTCAATATATTAATTCTTAATGCATTTAAATTCCTTCATTGCGAATGAGAACATTTTGGAAAAAAAAAAAAAAAAACACTTTGAAAATTAATATTTTAAGTCATGAAAAGTATCAGAACTCTGCAGTTCACACGAACATATGCATTTGAAATAGCTCAGATCAGTTACTGTTAAAGCCATCTTAAAATTAAGGACTAGTTTCCATTATTTTGATAACCAGCACTGACTGACCTTCAATTATCAACTGTGTAAACAAATAAAAGAACCTACCTGTTTGATAGCTGAACGAACATTATTGTTTGGGTCGTTAACTAAATACCTATCAGGGTCTTCACCACCTTCTCCAGTATTGGATTTGCCACCAACTCTATTCATAGCTACAGCAAGGGTTTTGTGAGCTTCTAGTGATATACTACCAAAACTCATGGCACCTAAATTAAATTAAAAATAAACATTTATAATGCATTGAAATAATTTTTTTTCAAAACATATAGTAGTTTTATTTATATAAATAAGGGTTATTTTCAAATAAGTTTTCTTAAGGCTGTTCCTTCTGTAAACCAATAGGTGTTACAGAACTTTTGAGACAGCTTTAAAAATAAACCAATGATGTTAAACACTCAAAAACATTAATAATGTTTTCTCAACCAATGCACTATCTTACTAAATAGTTATGCTGATCCCTGACTAACAGGATTGGATTGGTTCAACCGAAATCATTGCAGAATTAGTTAATTCTGCAATGATTTTGGTTGAACCAATCCAAGATAAAACTTATTACCTGACTTTTATCATCATGATTTAAAAGTTAAGAACGAAAACATAAAATCTACAGTGTTTGTATTGCTTTAAATTTCTCATAATTATGAATAAAAATAAAGTGCTACTTTAAAATCTGAAATCCAATTGTTCCCAATTTTCAACTCTATTTTATTTTCGAGAGTAAAAAAAGTCAATCATTTGCTAAGAAAATTGAATCTCACAAGTGAGTGACATCATACTAACTGAAGTCACACAGACTTTCAAGGGAAAATTGTGGTTTTAATTTGTTTAAACTAGTTTTTCTACATTATCCAGCTTAACTTTTTTTCACAATTAATACGATTGCCTGTACATGAATCACTGATATATAAAAGGGGATGTTTCCAGTGAAATGAAATCTTTCAAACGCAGAAAGTTTTTGAATGTTTTTAGAGAAGAAAATGCAATTCCCATTTCTGTAATAAAAACTGAATATGAAATTATTTATTTTAAGTGGACAAAGATTAAATCTACTGAGTGCAGATATATTTTTGTTGAAGCTTTTTCAAGCATCCATAGTAATTACCAACACAATGGGCTTTGACTTCTAGTAGACTAATATTAACAAACAATTTGCATGTCTTATGCAACTTTCAGAACAAATTCTTGAGCAAAGATTGCCTTCAAAAATGGATTGAAGTGTTTTGTTTTAGAAATTATTGCACAATTTCATATGTTTAGCATTTTTCCTGAGTGTTTTGTAATTGTTACAGGTTCATCATCCATAGTATAGACCCACTTTAAACTTGTTCAAGTCTATTATTTGTGGATTCTTCAAAAAGCTGTTCAAAAGTTCCATGCAGTTACTTACGTTCTAGAACCCCTTAGAAAGTCCTCCTACCAAGGTACCTCCCATCCTTGGCCGATCGCCCTAGTGTAGCATTGCCATAATCATACAAACAAACAAAAGTTACACGATTTCTTAAAAGATCAATCTTATTAAATTAAATGACTATTGTAGCAAAAGGAAAATTTTTTAGTACAATTTTATTTTGATAATGCTTAATACCCATACGGAATGTTATTGATTTTTTTAAATGTGTGCTAGATTAGGGTTAAACATTTACATCTAATTGTAACTCCTGGTCTTCACTCAAATGACAAGACACTTCAAATAAAACAGTTTATTAAGCATCACTCAAAACAATGACACAGAACACTCTACACATAGGTAAAAGAACATTTGTAGACAGAGTTCAAGAAAAACATCACTGTAATGGCAAATCAAACTACAGAACTCAAATAACACAAGATACCACTTTTAAAATTACAACTTTACACATGCTCAACCAAAATCCCGGAACAGTGAAACACATATAGCAATCATCACAAAACAGGGAAACAACAAGGAAAAGAGGTAAACAACAAAACAAGGATGAAGTGATTAAATGGATAGAAAAGGAAGGTTTCCAACTGTTTTACTAAGGTGAGTATTTATGGTGGTTACATAATTCTTATACTTTGTCCAGTATCAGGAATTCAAATTACTGAACTGCACAATGAAGAATGACATGTATTTCTAGAGAATTTTGACTGTTCTTATAATAATAGTTTTTTTGTTTGTTTTTATTAAAGCTGGAAATTATTTAAATGTCATTTCAGTAAAATGATTTTCAAACAAGTAATTATTTTTAATTTTTAGAATAAGAAGTTTTGATTAAAAGTTCAATTTTTTTTCAAGAAACACTTACTTTTTAAATCTTTGAGCATTCTATGTTCTGTTAGAATGTTACATTAATATTAAATAAATGGTAAAATCTTTTAAATGCAAATTTTGGGTCTTCTACATTAATATTAATATAATTTTCGTATACAGAATCAAAGGTAGTCTAAAATAACAAAAATAATTCTTTGCTCAAAAGAACGGATGTTGTTCATTTCAAAAGCTAAGTTAACTTCACAACTTAACACTAGGATTACAAATAAAAATCTAGCAGATTCAAGAAAGTACAGAACTTCTATTTAAAAACAGCTAGACTAGCTATTTCTTAACAATGGCAAGCCTAGAAACATCATAAAATCTTTAGATTTTTAAATACAATATTTCATTAAATATGTTGTGTACATGTTTCATACTTTACAAAATGATTTTGCATTTATCTAAAAATCATTTAAGTTACCTGTAAAAGTGCACAAAGCATTCATAGACATGAAACATTTCAGTATAAAATATTCAGATGTTTATAAATTATTTGTATTTCCTGGGTAAAATATTGCTACTTACATTTTAGACAATTGGTGTGGCTTTAATATAACTAATATTCTAAAAAAACATAGGGTTAACCATTAATTTAAAATGGACTAGCAGATAGACATTGCATGAGTTAAGGGAACTGAAAAATAATGGGAAAATGTGTTTGTACCAGCATAAAAGAAGAGATGGAATTTTATAGCAAAAAGGCTACTGCGGAATTAGCAAGAAAGAGGAATCTATTAACACAATAATTAATAGAAGTAAGTTTAATTGAAGGAAAGATGAAGATTTCAACTTTCGTTTACTTAACTGCTAAATGTGACAAGTATATCTAACCTATAAAAAAGTTTTTTTTTTTTTTCCAAAATATACATTACCAGTGCAAAAACGTTTCACTATTTCTTTTGCTTCTTCTACTTCTCCTATGTCTACAGGTTTAGAAACTTTAGCAAGCTCAAATTGGCCTCTCAAAGTACAGGCTCTCACATTTTCCATTGTACTTTCCACAAATTTGGCATAGGCACTTGGACTCTTGGCTCGTGCGGCATCCTTAAAAACAGGACAAAGTATTTAGCAAAGAAACATTTCCATTGCCAATATATATATATATATACTAATCCATATACAAGTATTCTAGTATATATGATTGCATATGATATACTATACTGAACTATTTCAGATTTATATATAGTGAACTAAATGCACTCAAACTACTCTTTATTTTAGTAATAACACATAATTCCGACTCATATGCTAATAGAATATAAAATAAATAATTATTGCTAACATCTTGCAATATATTGTTGATATTGATCTATACTATACTGAACTATTTTCAAAGATTTACTAAATATTGAAGATGAACTAAAAATGCACTCAAAACAATACTACAAAATTTTAAATAAGTATTCTTCCTATGGTTAGATAAGATACAGTCATACTATTACATTAATATTTTATTCCTGAATTAATACTCAATATTGACTAAATATTAGAAAATTATAAAAATAAATAAATACCATTACCCACACACTGTATCATATGAATGCTGCATTTAAAAATTTCTTACAAGTGCATGTATACATGAACTAACAATGATAATGGCAGTAATGGCACAATATTGTGATACATATGCCCTGTAAATGAGATCTAGCCATACTATTATTGAAAGATTTATGAAATAGATTCTACATCAGAATAACTTCCAGTGAAATCTGTATTATAGTAAAAGTAGTTTCAATTTGAGATTCAAACCAGAACTGAACCCAAAACTGAAAACCAGAAAAAAAAAAAAAATTTTGGTTGGAACGAAAATGAACTGAACTGAAAAAATCTTTATTCTGGTTCGATATATCTTCAGTCATTTTGTTACTATAACCAACTTATCAATATTTTCTAATTTAACGTTATCCATATCATTATCATCATTACGTGTACAGTCTGTTTCGTTTCTCAGAGCCTTTCTACCATTGACGCATGCGTCATATTCGATTCGATTTCATCAAAATAAGGGGAGCGGAAGTTTAGCTATGCTCTTTTATGTTTAAAACTCTGTTTACACTTGAACTAGCAACAAGTAGAATAGCAGAAAACACACTCAAAATACTAGTGTTAAACAATAAAATAAAAACTTTGTATAAAAACACACACATAAAATGTTACTTAAGTCAAGATACTATCGTTTCGACTGAAAATTCATTCAGTCTTCATCAGTCTAAGCCCTTCATCTCACAAAAGAGTCTCACAGAGTTTCCACTGTTTTGTGAAATGAAGGCTTTGACTGATGAAGACTGAATGATAGGCTTAAGTATTATTTTATGTATGCTTTTTACACAAAGTTTATTTATTTTAATAAGTAGAATAGTTTCTAAAATTCTTAAATGAAATACAACAAAATGAAAAACATAATGAAACAGCATTTTCAAGTTTGAAATTTATTCTCAGAGACCACCTTTAGTAATCTCAGTGAAACCATGTAGAAGACATATTAATAATTAGAGGAAATTTTCATATATTAAATAAATAAACATATTTGTTACCTAATTATTGCAAGGCCAAGTCCACAGTGTGAACAGCAAGCTTTAAGTACCGAGGGTACATATAATCGGCATAATCATGACCCTAGTTGTCAAGTTCGATTTTGATAATGGATAACAATGCCAATGCTCGACATTCTCTACTCACTGCTTGTATTGTACACATACTGGTTAATTGTATCAATTCATACAGTGTACCAATTAAAAAAAGAATAAAATCTTCTAATTTTTGATAGAATTACATTTTTAGTACAAATAAGAATATAAATAATAAAATTATTTTTATGGAACTGAACTGAAACCATTATTTTTGGCAGAATGAAAACCAGAACTGAACTGATATAAATTTTTTAGTTGAACTGGAAACAGTAATCTGAACGAAAAAAATTACAACTCAAAGTCCTGGTTTCAATATGTATCGCAGAAATTGGGTAAGCATTCAAAAATTATCAGTCATTCCTCCAATACTGACAAAATTTTAAAGTCAAAATTCTTTTTCTGCTAGAGTTTAATATTTAAACTTTATTCTGTAGCAAACATAATACAGTCAAATCCCATAATAGTGAACTCTGTATATCTATATAAATAAAATTGGACTTTTGTCTGTACATTTCTTGGAATTCAAAAATTTTGCGATTTCTATCCGTTTCAAGCACACAGGAATCCGATGCGACCCTCAAAAAAAAGTTTGTCTGTCTGTCATTCTGTCCGTGACGCTTTTTTTGTTTAAGCATCATGTAAAAACGACTGAAGCGAATGATATGAAATTTGGTGTCATGATAGGTGGTCACTCAACTTAAAACATAGGCGTCGAATTTTTAAAAAATCTTGATTAGATTTTCAGATTTTGCGAAAATCGTTTTAAACTGCGTAAATTTGTGTTCAAGCATCACGCAAAAACGACAGAAGCGAATGATATGAAATTGGGTGTCATGATAGGTGGTCACTCAACTTAAAACATAGGCGTCGAATTTTTAAAAAATCTTGATTGGATTTTGAGATTTTGCGAAAATCCTTTCAAACTGCGTAAATTTGTGTTCAAGCATCACGTAAAAACGACTAAAGCGAATGATATGAAATTGGGTGTCATGATATGAATTCACTGATATAATAAATGAATATTTTGGTCCCACCATTTTCCTATTGTATTTCTTTAACAGTTTCGATATAGCAAACCACTGTATACAGCAAACAAAACCTTTGGCCCCTTAAAGTTTGTTACAGGGATGAGAATGTATGAAGACAAAAGAAGATTAAAAGTGTGTGAGCTTAAATTTAACCATGTGTAAAAAGAGCATAAAAAGGCTGATATGGGGGGCTTAATCTTATTTTTATTCAAGAAACCTTAATCAGAAATAAAGTAAAAATTACACATATGCAACAGTCTTTTCTTTATCTCATGGTTTCAAAAATAAGCATTCAAATGTTTAAAAGTTAAAAAAGAGAAAATTATTTCTTTAATTAGGCAATGAATAATCCTTTTATAAATGTCTTTAGATATTTTTCTAAATACAATTTTAGAATCTTCTTGATCTTACTACTGTACCTACATGCACAGAGGAGGAAAGAAGCAAGGAAAAAATGCTCCTGTCTTATTAGCTGCAAGCAGACAGAAAATAAAATAGGAACAATTTGTATTTTTTAATTAAAAAAACATTTCACATGAAACTAAACAAAATAAACATGTTTTTGTTTATTCTGTTTGCAATTTTAAAAATAAAAGCAATTTCTTTTATTTTTAAAATTGCAGTTAAAAAAACACACACGGATTAATAAGTACTCTATTGGGAGGGGTGTGGGGGATACACTTTTGTTTAGATGCATTAACAATAAGTCAATTTAATTAAAAAGTAAGTATTAAAAGCTGCATTTATCTTTAAAAGAAAAATACAGCAGCTTTTTTTTTCACAGTCAACCTATGCAAATCAGTCCCTATTTTAAATCCTAAAATTTGTGCGACGATTTTTCCAATTAACATTCAAACTTTCAGAAGCAATTAAAATTCGAGAAATTTATACAAATAAATCCGAATAAGCACTCATGTGCTTCTTAATTGCATTAGAGATACTATTAAAGAAATACTTAAAAGAAACTACTCATTTATCAAAAAGATGCAAAAAGACTGAATTTGAGTTGGCAGATACGAAATAGTGGCTATGGTTATATAATCTACATATTGTTAAAAAAAAAAAAAAACTAAAGTGAAGAATTCCACAGAAGATTCTGATCCCTCTTATTATAATGGGGTCCGACAGAATAGAAGACAAAATGAAATCAAACACTTTTCAACTTTGTTGAAAATTAAAAACCTGACCTCACATTCATTCATTGTAAGTATCAGGTTGTAACGAAAGTTTTCTGCCAAATTTACTTGAATCAGCTCATGCGGTACCCAGCGATTGAACTTATATGCGATGCCTAGTGCGATTAATGGACATAGCACTAAAGTCTAACTCCTTTAGCTAGCTCTCGAGTGGATGAATATTTTATCTTCTTCCACAAATTCTTGTTGGTGGGCCTCATCAGCATCAGTAGGCCGGCCTGAGCGCTCTGCTTCTTAAATGTCATAGTCCTCATTTTTGAACGTTTGGTACCAAAACTTCAAAGTGTTATATAATACAATAGTAGTACCTTAATCTGTACGCATGATTCGGTGTCATTCTGTAGCTGACTTTTTGCAACAGAACTGAGAGTAAGCGATGGTTCAATCTGATAGCATGATAGTTTCATTTCAGACACTTTATACTTAATCATAACGATATTGTTTTACAGATTTCACAACACAGTGCTCTAAAACAAGTCTTTTTCTTTCAAATAACAAAAATCGTTTGACAAAATATTGGCAAAGACACCAACACGAACTGTTTGTTTGCAGTGGCGGAAAACTTTCGTTACAACCTAATATTTACCATTTGTAATAATGTACAAATCAAGGTGAATGACAATACCTGTAAGTTTGCTATTGCAACAGGATCATTGATGTGCTTCTCCCCTCCACTCCTCCAGTGGTAATTTCCAGGGTTCCTCAAAACAATATTGTCGCAGTCTCGGTCACTGTATGCAATAAGATGACGTTCGAGATTTTCTTCAGCCAAAATCTTGAAGGTTACACCACCGATTCGAGAAGGCGTATTCTAAAAGGGATTAAAATTGCAAAATGTAAAATTATGTCACAGGTGTATGACACATTAACCACACTTAGAATAGAATTCAAGTGTGTAAAACAGCTCATTAATTGTGGATAACATTTAGTCCCAGATGCAATGTAAGGCATATCCTAGATTTCACTATTAGGTACAGTAAGATTACATGCTAGAAGACCCAAAATCCGCCGATCCGAAATCTGCAAGGCTCTAAAATCGGCACTGTCTGTTCAATGTAAACAATGAAATCTGCCCTGCCAGCTGCCCTTCAGAAAAGTGCAATATAACCTCAAAGTAGAAACTAAACAAGCAGTTCCCACTTGAAAAAAAAAAAATTATTTAGAATTTGTTAACTCTAATGGTTACATTTATAACCTTCAGATGACTGACAGGGACATAACTGACATTGAATTACATTCACACAATACAAACTGACAAACTGACAAATGAGGATGATCAACAGATTGATAAAATAACATTTAATGAAGGTTTTGCTCTGAGAAAGAAATATCTCAGGTCTGTAGAACAGCAAAGCTGTGTTACAAAACAGGAAATAATAACAGTATACAACACAGAAAAATATATATGTAATTAGAACAACCCAAATTCTTTAACAATTATTCAATACATGTTTAAATACGTAACACATAATCTCATAATTTTGTATATTGTATTATTCCCTTGTATTTTTATATCATGATTCTGATTATAATATAAGTAATATGATTTATTTCCCTTGTTTCTTTACTGCATTTTATTGTTTTATGTGTGGGGGTGGAAGGAAATACAATAACTTTCCTGTTATGACCCAAAATCTACAATATTCTAAAATCCGCACAAGGTCTGTAACCAAGCTGTGCGGATTTTGGGTCATTAGGAATTTTAAGTGAAAATATCTGATCTAACATTAGACAGATTATTTTTCCAATTTTTCATTAAAAATACAGTTGTGTTTGGACAACAGCAAAAATGCACTCTTAGCCTATCAGACTAATTTATGAATGAAACATGCATGTACTATGTAAAATGCTAAAAAGTTTTCAACAGTAGTCAATGAAACAACTCTGTAAAATTTTTATCTACACCTATATTAATAAAAATGAACGCATGCATGCACACTATGTATGTATAAATAGTGTGCGCATATATTCAATGTTTACTCCTGATCAGTTTCAAGTTTAGTAAAGATATGCATACAAATATAGAAAAGATCATAGGCTACATTAAAACTTTAAAATTTCACTCACTCTCTGATTTAAAGCAATTTTTCACTATTTTTAGCTTCAAAAAGCTTCTTCTCAAGGGTATAAAAGTGAATCAATACATTTCACAAGTTAAAAAATGCATTAGCAAACACTTTGCATAAAAACTACATAGCAGGTGAAATAATTCTGCAAATTCTCGCATTCTCATAAGCTGTGAATATCGCTTTTCTGCTCATACAAGTTTTACAGATAAAATATTTAATTGATCAATTGTTACACAGATTTGGCTGACCACTTAGTGCCCTATACTAAAATGGGCAATACTTCGGGCCTTAGTAGGGGAAAATGCTTGAAGAGCAAAAGTGCCCTCCCACCTTTAAAAATTTTTTACACATAATTTGAAAAAATATTAATATAAAAACAAAATCTGACAGGATACTGCATATAAAATTAAATAACGAATCCATTAAAATGGAACTCACTTTAAAGCATAGATCAACAACTTCTTGACTCAATCCAACTGCTTCAAATATTTGAGCTCCTTTATAACTCTGAAGAGTAGAAATTCCCATTTTTGCCATGACCTTAGAAGGAAAAATAGCAAAAGTTATTATTTGAAATGACTCAATACAACAATATTTTTGAGATAGTTTAATGAATTAATATACTGTAAAGTAGGAAATGAAACACTTATTTAGTATAAATAGTTGATTAAACACTGAAATATCATTCATTGACAACTTTTGACTGAATACAATAAAATTTTATAAATCTCAAGGTTAAATTAAATGACACTGGAAGGCTCTTCTTTTAAGAAATCATGCAATTTTTAATCATCTTTGCTAAGAATATAGTGACACTAAAGACTCAACAATTTTAGAATATTTCTCTACAAGATGTACTATGCACTTTAGAAAAACACTCAAATCTTAAAGTGCTATAACAGTTAAACATAAAAGAAAAATTTTAAACCTACAACATTTTTCAGTATTTTCCTTTACAGATGGTGCTTCAACAGGGTTTCTACAGATTTCACAGTTTTTGCTTCCCTGACATCTAGATGCTCTTCCCTGACTTTTTATCTAGTGTGCTTGCCTGAATTTTGCGTTTCTATTTTTAATATTACATCCTTTAATTAATAAGTTTTTATATATTTTGCCCCTTTTTTAGAAATAATAATAAGAAGAAGAAAATCAATATACACAAAAATATTATTGACATCACAGGATTCTAAAAAAAAAATGTTTGATAATCATTTAGGATAAAATTAAGAATATTTCAACTGAACAAGATATGTTAATAAAGGACACATTTTAAAATTATTTATAAAGTTAAATAAGAAAATGAAAATAAAACAATTTCTACAATTAGGTTCAAACAGGAAGTATTTTCTTGATTTTGCCACAAAATTCAAATATTCTTGCATTTCCTGACCTTCTTCGATTTCTTCAAATTCCTGACCTTTCTTCGATTCTAATTTCCCTACCTTTCTTCAATTTCTACAAATTTCCCTGACTTTTTTACCAAATCCCTGATTTTCCCCGATATTCCCTGACTTTCCAGGTCTATAGAAACCCTGTTCAGTGCATTTTTTAAGCAGGTTTTCACACTTAAGGATTTGACACTTCTGAAATCTGCATATAACAGACTTACTTTTCATATACAAGTAGATAATGGAATTTATAAAGAGAGAAGTATTCTTTCATTATCATTACTACTTCAGTACTTACTTTGGCAATTCCTCGCTCTATGGCTTCAACATAGTTCCTAAAAATATCCTCATCTGTAAGGCTTTCACTGATAACACCTTCTCCTTGCAACTCGGCCATACTTTCAAACACAAGGTATGGACATATGGCGTCAGCTCCATATCCCAGTAGCACGCACATGTGATGGACTTCCCTGAAAAATAATAAATCATAGTACAGATCACAAATAATTGTTCACATATACTGCATATTTCAGCAATTTGCTAGCAAATTAAAATAAGTTTTTGTATACATATGTATAAGAGCAGATAGAATGAAAAACGGAACAGGAAACACAGAATGATGACATAGTGTTTTAATTGCTTGTATAAAGTATAGTAACTGCATAAAAATTTTGGTATCTAGATCTTTATGGAATTTAAATTTTTTGACTATACCTAAGTCTACATCGGCAAATTTTTACACAATGTCTCTAGATGCAAGTAAAATCCATTTTGACCAGTTTCGACTAATGTTTGCATCAATCTTTCATAACTAATACTATTAGTAATGGTATGCTGAAATTTTGATTTTAGGACTGTTGTAACATCAAGTTGTGCACCTTCCTTTTGGATTGCAATCAACTGGGTAGTTTATAGACAGCGTCAAGACATTAGTTTATGAACAGTGATTGTTTGGACCATACTCGCAACCTTGACAACTGTTGACGAGTGTGGCAAACTGCTGACAAAATATCCAAATTATCACCCAAGATAATTTAAAAAAACTGAACCTAGCTTGGTAATCTCCTACATTAGGTATGATGTAAGAAACTGCCAAATCTTAATGTTATTGAAGTATTGTATCATACTTTAAAATGAAATAACTATGAAGAAGCATGCCAAAAGCATGCATTATTTAACGGATGTACACAGAAGTTGTACAGTGACCACACATCTCAGATTTTTTTGAACATAATTACCAAAATTACACTACCACTTGTCATACTGGTGGTGAATACATTATTCATAGAAGTTGTTTCACTGAAAATTGAAAAGAACTGTACCTTTTGATAAATGTATCAGAGAACTAGAGACATTTAGTAATATGGTGAAAGATCGGGATTATACTGTGGATGTACAACATCCCCCAAAACTTCATTAATTTTTTTCTCTTTTAAATAAGTGGACATGCATTGTTAGAGCAAAATCACTCCGCAAGCCAAGGCATATGTCCTTGATTACTGCACACAAATGGTTGAAGCATCTACTTTTTTAATTTAAGTCCATGAAATCAAAAATCATGATGTGACAGCTTGATTTTGCCTCATCCCAGAACATATCATGTGTGGTCCTATACAATTACCAATATAGAACAAGTCTATTCTGAAATAAGAATTGCGTTTCTAACTTCCATCCTCTCTACATCTACAAAGGATTTTTCTTCTATGTAACATTTCACACAAATACACTGAATTATAACTGCTGCTTCACTTTTATCTGATCTGCCCTGTCCAAAATGCCAATATCAAGGAAAACAATTGCAAATCTGAAAACTAAGATAAATACACTAAAAACTGGAAAATTTTGAAAAACTGGGTGACTTAAAGAGAACTAATGTCTATCTCACAATCAATGTCGCAGTATTTATTTTAAAAAATAAATATTATTATATACAACAATATATATAATGCTTCAGGAATGAAGAGATAAGAGTCAAAGATTGTAAATTCTCTAACTTTTTAATACAGGCCATTTTTAGAACTTCTGAAGGAGGTAAATCCTTCAGTGTTTTATAACATTGTATAAGACATATACATTCTATCACATTGAAATCAAAAATTCAGTTCACAAAATAACATTACATTTAATTACATCTGTAAGACATACCACATCTTATTTTTAAAAAAGTTGAAATTAATGATTTACACAATGGAAGTAATTTACAAACCTTGCTTCGCCAGTTTCTAATATCAGACCAACCTTCATCCTTTGCAATTTATTAATTAAATGGTGATGGACAGCTCCTAATGCCAGTAGTGCACTAAAAACAGGAAATAAACATTACACAACAGTCTACATAAAAACAAAAAAAGTATAATGAAACGGTCCCTTCACAAAAATATAACAATGCATTTTACCCTAAATTTTAATTTGTTTTTTAGAGTATTTTCACAACAACAAAAAAGTGACTTTCACAAAGATAGGTAAGAAAATTTACTAAAATAAATGATAAAATTCTAAAAAACACCTGTAAAATATTCCTGGATCAACCCCTGTTGAGGTAATTTATTCTTTGACTGAGACAATTAGTCAAAAAACCCATTATCGCAAACCTATTCTCCCGAATAAATTATTGAAGTGCAATTAATCTTAACAAGGGCTACACAGCTAGTTACTTTCCAAGCATGTACCACATAAGGAAAGTATTGTAATCATGAAAAAATTCAACTTGGTGTATGCAGAATTGACAGTTTGTTCACGGGACTGCACAAAATTCATTCATATACATTATGGCCCATGGCCGCAAATAATTTAAAATGAGCTAGTGTCTAAATGGTGCATTCAAAGAAGTTGAAATAGGGTAAGTATATTATAGGTCACACAACATGTATAGATTTTGCTTTGTATAGGACTTGCAGTTTTTTAACAGGGCAACAAATGAGTGTTCTTTCACATTATGGCCTATGGATGGAAATTCATGAAAGTGCACTAGTGTATATATGGTGCATTCAATTGAGCTCAAATAGGGTATATATATTATAGGTCACGGTCTCATGACCTGTATAGATTTTGGTGTGTGTGGAGCTGATAGTTTGTTCACAGGGTTGCAAACAGTAATGCCTACAGATGCAAATCTTGAAAGTGAGCTAACATCTAAATAGTGCATTGAATTGGCATCAAACTAGGTATGCACTGTCTTAAATGCTGCTTAATTTTAGCGAGTGTATGCCAAACAGTTTTCTACAGGGCTACAAAAAAGGATTCTTATACATTGCGGCCTATACCCTCAAATCATTTTAAGTGCACTAGTGCTTGAACACTCGATCTGATTGAGTTGAATGAAATTTATTTAAATGCTTGGTAAATATCAAGTGTTTGGAAAGTCGAGTGGAGTCACTTCAGATTTTTTAATTATAATAATGAAGGATCGGATGAAAAGGTCAAAATAATTCTTTTTTATTTGAAATTTATTTTAAAAAGCAATCAGAAGGGAGGGAGAGAATAAGCTTGATTCTTTAATATTTTACAAAAATTTAATTTGGTTTTTTTGCAAACAATTTTCAAAACCCTTTTCCCACAAATAAAATATCAAAAATTGTTCTAAAGTAATAGAGGGAAAAAAATTAAAGTTCCATCTCTTCTCCACAGAAACATCAACTTATGAATACTATAGAACACAAAATGAATTTTACATACCTTGTGATTAATAAAAATTATAAAACATTATTATATAGACATGTTCTAAATTTTACACATGATCATTGCAAAATATATATATGTTTTACTTATTAATTACATTATATATATATATATGTCGTGCATGAGTGGTTTAGGAACAGCACAAACGGCAACGTCCATCTGGAATATTTTATTTAGGCATAAATAGAGTTACAAGTTATGTACAGAGGAGTTTGGAAATACCTCGAAGTCAGGAAGAGCTGCTCTGCGGTAAATGTCTCCTGGTTTTGTTAAGTTCACAGAGTGTCCACTAGGCGGCAGCTCTGTCTGTCCATCATCTAGTGGGTCCACAAAACCATAACAAAATCCTCATTTTTTAAATTAACAGACATGGGAGGCGCCTGCTGGCGAGACACCTTTATGATTGACAGGTTCGACCCTCCTAGGCAACAATTATTGCACCATGTTTTGAAATTACAATTTATAATCCAGATGCCCCCAAAGTGAAAGATGTTTTTAATTAAATGATCGCTTGTATGACATATCCCCCTTTTTAAGCTTGTATGACATTTATATAATTAATCCCAAGCAACATTATGAAGTAGAGCTAGGGTAATATCAGAAACTAATCATAAACATTGCTATTTTCTTCTCATTTTTTCCCCCTCAGTCAATGCCTATTAACACTTACAGAGTGAGAATCTGTGGCAATATTTAATTTACCAACTGATAAATTTATGCCAACGCTCACTTAAAACTCTAAAAAATAAGTCAGTCACTGACATTAATGTAACCTACATCTCATTTCAAAGGATAGAAAAAAAGGACTCAAATTTCATTAATAAATTTTGTTTTTTATAGTAAAACTTGTTATTAATATACAGTCCACACCCCATCCAGTACACTCTAGATGGCACACCCAGAAAAAAAAGAAAAATTGCACTTTTAAAATGTATCTTACTAGTTCTTGAATTTAGTATACATACATATCAGAAAAAGTAAGTAAAACATATGGATTTACTGACCTGACTGGTATGTAATCACGTCCTGCTTTCCTGTCCGAAAGTATAACTAACGCATAACCATTTTCAGCCGCACTGCAAGCTTCATCACAGATTCTCTTTAAGGCAGGCAACAGACCATCTGCTGCTTCACTGACTGGATAAACCATGTTAATCACTTTGGTCTGGTGAAAAAGAGAAAAGTAAATGGTATGAGGATGGATGAATAAAATAAAAGGGTTACAAGGGTAATAAAAATTTATTACAGAAAAAAAATGTAATTTAGAGGGATATTTACCAATCACTTTTCAACATAATCAAAGTATTCAGGCATTTATCAGAATGTAGGACCAACTTGCCGAAAAGATCTTTCCCACTAAGCTAGTTCTCGGCAGTCTGTTTTCCCATCACTGTCTGAAGATGGATTAACATGTTAAGTGAGGATGTCATCCCTCTTAAATGACCATGCCAAGCCTTAAACTGCCTAATAAACTGAGTAATTGCTTCAAAAATTCAAGTGGGAAGTCTGGAGCCACTCTCACTCCCCATACAGCCCAGATTTGGAACCTAGTGACCCGAGATTTCAAAATTAAAAGAAAGCTCATCTGGAACAAGGTTTTCTTGAGACAGTGATGTAATAACAGCTGTTGAAAATTGGTTCAATGAACCAAGGACATGATTTCAACCAAGACTGGTTAAACAAGTTGGTTCTGTGATTCGATAAGTGACTGAATCGTTTTTTCGGAGATTATGTAGAAGAGTGATCAGGAAGTATGCCTCTTAATTTCTTTTTCTGTGTACTGTTCATAAATAATTTATTACCTTTGGAAACCCTGCTATAGTAAACCATCAGTAAACTTAATAAAAATTCTGCTAAAATCTAAACTTGTTAATGCATTGATTATTTTTTAGAAGTTATCATGGTTTGATTACAAAGATTCATTGTGATATACCATACCTGCCAACCTTAGAAAATTAACATCAGTAAAATTATGTCCTCATTTCAGTAAATTTTTACCTCCCATCAGTAAAACTGAGTTCATTTATTTTTTTGGTACAAATAACTCGTGCTCTTGTTGCTTTTCATTCATAACTGAGCCTGCTCTACTTAGTGTTTTTTTTCCTTACCTGGTTTAATTAGGGAGGGGGGGGATTTAAAAAACTAAATTTAAAATAGGAATCAGTTTTTATCCTTACGGCATTAAAGATTTAAACGAAAGAGTTGTAAAAGAAAAATATTTACTCACAAGAGCGATGGAAAAAGATTGAATTGAAAATCTGAACCTGCCCCATTCAATGAAGTGTTTTTTTTTTATTGGTTTCCTTGAAAGAGGAAAGGGGGGGGGGAGGTTTAAAAAATAATTTTAATTTCAAAATAGGAATCAATTTTTACTCTTATGGCATTGGAGATTTAAATAAAAGAGTTCTGAAGGGAAAATATATATTCTCTAGACGGATGGAAAAAGATTGAATTGTTAGAAATTGCGAACTTCGAAATTCGCCAAGCAATCTGTAAAATTACTAGTCATCTCCATACATCCGTAAATTAATGCCAAAATCCATATATTTTACGGATAATCCGTAAAAGTTGGCAGGTATGGATATACTATTGAATTTACAATTAAATTATCAATAATTTAAATAGACAATCAAGCAAATATTAAAGCAGAAGAATTAAATACTCTTGATAACTTTGATTTCATCGTGAATCAAAAATGCTTTCCTGCTTACAGAATTAGTTATTTTTACTGATTTTTTAAAAGACGAAGCCAAGGAAGCAAAATAATTTTGTAATCCTTAGTCACAGCACTAGAAAACAGAAGGTAAGAGACTATTGGATGCTTCTATGGGTTGTTACACTAGTGTTCACAGTGGTTTGAAAAATATGGTTAATAAAAAAATAAAATAAAAGGACTATTCCAAGCAAATTAATATTTTTCAAGGATTCAAAACAGAAGCATTTACGAAAGTTAAATGCACAGTACTACTGTTTTTAATTAATAAATACTTGATCTATAGTATTCAAAACATATATGAATTACAATACTTTTTCATAAAAGTTATTTTAAACCAACATTTAACTCATGTAAACGACTTATATGCGCAGTTAATTAAAGTTACAGTTGAACCTGTCTATCTCAAACCTGTTATTGTGAAAAGATTTTTATTTCAAAATTTCTGAAAATCCCTACCTTTACAATTTATATTAAATATAGTTTCGGTACTTACGTATTATCCCGGCGGTCCACCAAGACGAGCGATTTTTTGCCAAGATAAATGCCGGACACATAAAATTATTATTTATTTCGAATAGGATTGGCAGCAGTTTGTCAGCACATTTGGCGAAAAAATAGTTTGACGGGAATGACCTCCGCAATAATACGTAAGTACCATAGTTTCCTGATTTATTTCAAAGATTTCCCTCAAAAACTAAAAATCTTGAATTCTAGATAGTGTAAATTACAAAATTAAATGTCCAAAGACACCTTTCTTCAACAACAGAAGTTGCAAACTGGTGTACTTAAAAACAAAAAAAGCAGAGAAGGTCGTAGAACTCTTAATTTTTTTTTTTGAGTCAGGAAAATGTTGGCTACAGAGATTCACAAGTCTTATTAACCTTAGAAAGCTAATTGAAGCAAAAAAAGTTAGATGTCAAAAGTCATTAAAAGACAAATTTTATTGTTAATTAAAATAATGTTATGAATGCATGTATTACAGTCGTGTAGGTAAGTTTAAGAACACACTTAGTAAAATCAGATTTAATGGAATTCCATAAAAAGACTTAAAGGTTATTGAATATAGTCAGTATTTTGTCGGACTTCCTTTATTTTTTATCACTGCTGCAATCCTTTTTAGGCATGCTGTGAACAAGAGATTGGCAGTAAGCTTGAGAAATCTCTGTACACCACACATGCTTTATTGCTTCAACAAGTTCAGTAGCACTGGATGGTAGCTTCTCTGCAACTTCATTTTTTACAATACACCACAGATTCACAATGGGATTCAAATCCGGGCAGTTACCTGAACAATCAAGCACTTAGATTTGAGTAGCTGTCAGATAGTTCTTAACAATCCTTGCGCTGTGACACGGAGCCCCATCATGCACGAAAATTGAACATCTGTGAACATCAATGGGAAGCTTCTAGAGATGAGTTCGGGCTCACTTTTTGAAGCCCGAGCCCGAAGACTTTTAATCCGAGCCCGCCCGAGCCCGAGCAATATTATTTAACTCTGAGCCCGAGCCCGAAATTTCAGCTAAAGAAAAATAAAATTCTAAGAAGTAATTCTTTGATAGAATACAATAAATTTTGCCGTTGGTGCAAATTAAAGACAAATATACTTGCAAATTTTGAATGCACTTTCCATTCTTTATACTATGTATGTTTATGAAATAATGTCCGATTTCATGACTCCCTAAGCAATATAAGCCGCCGTTCTGAAATACCCAAAGAGCTTCACGCGCCTTCTAGGCACCCGTGACGCTATTTTTTATATATGTACTTTTATTTTCCATATGAATCACTTTTTAAAAATCTGTTTCAAGGAGTATGTTCAATAAAATAGAAATTTTTCACGAGCCCGAGCCCGCCCGAGCCCAGTTCGGGCCCAGGCTCGGGCTGAGCCCGTCTCATCTCTAGAAGCTTCAACTTGTCACGCAACAAAATAAGGTACCAACTGCCATTCATCCTGGTTTTAAGTGGCAGGAAATACAGAGCAGCAGTACCAGACGCAGACACTGCACCCCACATCATCCGGCTTGGAGGGTGTTTCATTGTGGGAATCCTATATCTGTCATCATATCTTTTTCCAAATGCGCGGCGAATCCATTAAGCACGTGCAGAAAATTTCTGCACACTTGACTCATTGGAAAATAACACTGTACTCCACTGTTGTTCGGTCCAATTCTGATATTGTCTGGTGAAAGTCAATCATTTCTTTTTCATACTTTGAGTAAGTCGAGGTTTCCTTGCAGGTTTATAGGATAACTAGCAGCAAAACAAAGCGTTGCTCGGGTTAAAATACACCGCATGTTTAATGGTATAAAAGATATTTAAGGATCCATTTTTAACGTAGATAATTTAGATTTCTATCTTAGATATTGAGAGACTTATTAGACCATTAAACATGCGATCTATAGAAAGTATTCGTGCTGATATGGCAACAGACGATAAACATTAAATTTTAATATTTTATTGGAGTTGAAAAACTGTTGTTTAAGTTACTTTGTTAGTGTTTCTCAAAAGTTCATGCTATTTGAATTCGTAGCTTATTG
Organism: Cheiracanthium punctorium; assembly: GCA_038373885.1. Classification (NCBI taxonomy): domain Eukaryota; kingdom Metazoa; phylum Arthropoda; class Arachnida; order Araneae; family Cheiracanthiidae; genus Cheiracanthium; species Cheiracanthium punctorium. Next base: position 338,794 of record JAWZYV010013186.1, on the reverse strand, counting down.
AGTATAAAAAACGAAAGATAATGTTTAATACTAATGAATACACTGAAATGGTGTTACTTTACGGAGAATTTCATCGGAATAAGCTTGAGGTTGCGAAGCAGTATGCTATAAAATTTCCGAATGACAATCACCCATCGCAATGGATCTTCACTCGACCAGACATTTCTAGAACTTTCTGGAACATTCCATATCGATTTTAACAGTTGCACACAATTTGGAACTTTCTAGATCATTCCAGAAATTTTTAGAACTTTCTAGAACATGCCATACCGATTTTAGCAGTTGCAGACATTTCGAATCTTTCTAGATCATTCAAGAAATTTTTCGAACTTTCTAGAACATTCTGGATTGTTTTTAACAGTTGCAGAAATTTTGGAACTTTCTAGATCATTCCAGAAATTTTTAGAACTTTCTATATCATTCTAGATCGATTTTAACAGTTGCAGACATTTTGGAACTTTCTTGATCATTCCAGAAGTTTTTAGAACGTTCTAGATCATTCTAAATCGATTTGAACGGTTGCACACGTTTCAAAACTTTCTAGAACTTTCTGGAAATTTTTAGAACCTTCTACATTGACTGTAACAGTTGCACACATTTTGGAGTTTTCTAGGTCATTCCAGGAATTTTTAGAACTTTTCAGAAGTTCTCATGAGTTAGAAAAGGACAGATATATATTTTTTCACATTTTCGCCACCCACAACCACCACTTTCACCCACCGCGACCAAACTCCCTTACTTTCACCGTGAGACCAAGGGGTATTTACCACCCCAACGGGAAGTTAATTCGAGTTGGTGGTGATACAGAAAACCCCGTCTTTACAAACGAACACTAGCATTTTATATATATATTAAGATAAACCAAAATCTTGAGTCAAACATATTAAAATAGTACTCAAAACTGATGTTGGTACCCTTTGCAGCCAGAGCAGCTCTAATTTTATTGCTGGAGGTTGTTGGAGATCGAGTGACCATCCTTCTTATCACATGATCATTACTACGCCAGTTTTTCTTGGGCGATCGCTTCTCTTAAGATCCGTATAATTTCCCGAAATTTTGAATTTACTGATACATTGATGCACACCTGTCTTGCTGACATTTAACTTCAAACTTATTTCACGTTCAGAAAAGCCAACTTCATGCAGGGCTACTATTTTTGCACATTTTTCAACAGTAAGTGAAGTTTTTTTTTTACCCATTACAACAATTATACAACAGCATTGTATATGCAAAATCCAATAACAAACAACTGATAAACGAGACAGGCATGTTTATTTATAGCAGTAGAAAGCATCTGATGCAATCAACATATGACATGATGCAATCACGAGCGAAAATGATGCTATCTGTTCTTAAACTTTTGCACATGCCTGTATTATGATGCGATCATACCACTGTATTTTTCTACAACAAAAGCAATTAAAACATTTATAAATTAAAACTTTTTTAATTGATTAAATTTAAAACTTCTATAATTTGAAACTTCTTTACCTTAAATATTTTTTCGTTCCCATGAAATTCAAGATAGACAGATTCTACTGCATTATACATAGCTGGACATATTATTTAGTGTTATGAAATTAATATATCTTTTTTCTAATTCTGAAGATCATTTGTTCTGCATACATTTTATAATTTTTAAACTGTAGAGGATTTTAAACTATAAAAGCACATTGGTAATGCTTTCTCTCTCTCTCTTTCCCTAGCAACATATGTAATCATTAGCCCATTAACACCCAGCGATCTATTTTTAGACTGTCAAAAAATTGGTTGTCACAAAAATACTTAATTGATTTTTTTCCAATTTTAATTTCTTGAATAATATATCTGATTTCCACAAAGTACTCAGTGATATATATAACAAAATAGAATCGGAATCTTTCACTGTCTTATTCATATTTTTAGAAAAAGAATTACATTCTTCATACCACACAAATGTCGAAAAATTATTTATCACTTCTGTGGTCAACATAAATTGAAGAATGTTCTGAAAAAAGTCTGGTGTTAATGGGTTAAGGTTTTCCACATTCATTTCGAATCGGTGCTAAGTGGCTTGCTGTAGTCCGAGTCAGCTGTATATGATCCTTTCAATAAAAAGGGGACAGTAAAAACATATAGGAGGCAATTTAAATATGAATAAAAAAATTAAGAAGCCTTAAAGGATTATTCAGGGTTTCTACAGATTTCACAGTTTTTGTTTCCCTGACATCTATTACGCTCTTCCCTGACTTTATGTAGCGTGCTTTCCCGAATTTTACGTTTCTATTTTTAACATTACATCCTATAGTTAGTAATTTTTTTTATATTTTGCCCCCTTTTTTTCTTACAAATAATAATAATAAAATTAATATATACAAGAATCTTATTTGACATCACTGGATTCTAACAAAAACCATGTTTGATAATAATTCAGGATAAAATTAAGCCTATTTCAACTGCACAAGATAGGCTCAGAAAGAACACATTTTAAAATTATTTGTAAGGTTGAATGAGAAAATAAAAATAAAACAATTTCTATACTTAGGTTCAAACAGCAAATATTTTCTTGATTTTACCGCAAAATTCAATTTTTCTTGCATTTCCCTGACCCGTCTTCAATTTCTGCTAATTTCTCTGACTTTTTTCCAAATCCCTGACCAAAACGCATTTCCCTGACTTTCCAGGTCTGTAGAAATCCTGTTATTTAAGTATTAATGAGCACCTTGAAAGTTACATTAGCACTTATACAGACTTTTTATGGAGTTTATAAAGCCAGTTGAATAGGTCTTTAGTTAGGGTCTCTGAAAAAAAGACAGTCTAACTGAAATTTCACTGTTTCCCAAGTTCACTATAGTTTCACTACACTTCACCAGGCTTTAAGTTTATAAGTGTGCAGCATAAAGATAAGGAAAAAGAAAAAAAACTTACTTTCCATCCTTTATAAGTAGTTGCTTTTAGGGCTTCCATATCTTTGAGTGATAAAATGGGTTGTTCTAAATATAAACGACAGCACTGCTTTGCACTGGGTTCTAATATGTTGGCTGCTGGACCAATGGGGCAACTCTGGATTGGAAAGAAAAGGGTAGAGACTAAATTTACTGATACAAAAGCATTCATCATGAAGAAATTAATTTTGTAAAAATAACACCAAAAAATAAGGTGTTTAAAGATTAAAATTAATAATGTGTGAACTCTGTAAATAACACACACAAATGAAAATAGAACAGTACAAATGCTTTGAATGGTACAGACTGTCCACATATAGATAAATTTCATAAGTAGATATTTGATCTTATTTTGTGAAATATTAAAAGTTTTCACCAAGAGAATTCTATAAAACTTATGTAGATTAGTTTAGTAAAAGTAGTACAATTCCAGAAAAAAAAAGCCCACTCGCACAGAACCATAAATAAAATCTGAATAATTATCAGCACAAATCTTGAAAGCACTGACACAGGTGTGTGAGCTACATCAACAACTTTTCACCTGAAATAAAGCTACCTTTTGGATATTTGAGCATTAAATGTGCAATTTTAGCAGCAATTATTTCTTTAAAAATGAATGAAAATGATGTTAAAAGTATGGAAGTATGTAATAATATTTTTGTTAAAATAAATTTTTGAATTTATTAATAAACTAAGCATGATACGATAAATTACAAAAATAAATTAGAAAATAATATATATAAACTACATTAGCATAAATGTTACATAAGGAAATTTTGTATGATTAAAACACTTTAAATTTAGGTAAGTACTTTTTTAGGGAGAACATAAATATATTATATGCAAAGGTAAATACTAAACATAGGTAATATTAAACTGAAAAGGAAGGGAGAAATAAAAAATTAAGTACACTTTACTTAATCTTGAGAATATTTTTAGATATTTTAAGGGGTTTAGTAACAAAAACAAATAGCTGTACAAACTCAGACAAGAAGTTATGTTCTATAAATTTCTTTCTAAACAACACTTAAAATACAAATATTTTTGCATAACAAAAACAGAAACACTAATTATCACATAATTTAGTTTTATTTAATAGTACATAATTATAACCTTAAATGATCTTGCAAGGGGACCATCCAACATGATAATCACCAATTATAATTATCTTTGATAATCACAAGCCACCGATTGGGCAAGAAGGGGGTATCTGTTCACAGGTGCAACAATTAAGGAGCACCAAATTGTATATAATACCGCCTCAATTGCATTTTGACAAGTAAGAAGGGATCCAAAATGTTGGGTTTTCACTGCCTAGCATCAACCGAAGCTATATTTCTAAAAATATGCATACACAGAAATAAATCAGTAAATATGGTTTCAAAGATAAAAAAAAGTACACCTTCACCAATTGTAAAATCACTGACCCACACAGGCAAGAAAGTCAGGTTCCATCTGACTGAATACTTTAATTTGTTTCTGCATATGTGTGCTTTTAACAATGTTATTTATTAACCGATGAAAAACGGAGGAGGTTCTCAAGTCGACGCATATATATATATTTTTTTATGTATGACCACGCATAGCTTTTTACAGAGTAATCTGATTTTGATAATTCTTTTTTTATTGGAAAGGGTATACCCCGAAGTTGGTCCCATATTTGGAAAAAAAATTCCAACCCTAAGTGTAGGAAAACAGGGGATGATTGATTTTTCACTCACTGATTGTAATGTATGAACACGCATAAAATATGACTTTTAAATAGCTATTTTTTTTTTTTTAATGCCAGCTCGTTTAGTGATCTTTTTCCTTTTCCTCATGAAAATTCAATATTACTTAAATTTTATAGTTTTCATAAAATAAAATAGAGGCTCTAACAAGGGATATAAGCTCTTGAATCGATATTTGTTAGATGCTATTACCAGAAGAGTTGATTTTTTTAAATGGACGGTGTCCGTGTGACGTCATTTTTCAGCCAACACGTAACCTCCAACCAATCAACTTAAAATGTAGTTTCAGTTGACACTCAATGTTTCAATCTGATTAGTTCAAATTTGTACTTTCCACCGACACGTGATTGAAGTAGCATCGTATCGATATCGTCCATTGCAAGGGATATTGGCGACGTTTTTACGTCACTGTTTAAAACTGCACATCATACCACCTATACATCTTCGTTCACAGTACACAGCACATATGTGTACATTTTGTTTTCACTTGTTAAAACGATTCTTTTAAGATTTTTTGTAGTTCTGCATTTACGTACATATGCGTCAATGCTTTAATTTTGAATAAATCATGCTAACGCATGCGAATGTGTAAATCCCACGCACACATTTTGTTTTTGTTTGCCGTTTCATAAAAGAGTATTTGAATGTTATTAAAATTTCCGAAGTTCAATTTGTTTAATTTTTTTTCGAAATTCATACAGCTAAAAAGAACTGGTCTATGTTCCATATCCGGTGCTGTTTACATTTTGATGTTTATTTAGTGTTGGTTCTGGCAACATCGTGGGCGATGTTCAGCGGGAGTGAAGTACCCTGCCGGTGGTAGTTTTGACTGGCAACCATAAAGAAATGTGTACCGCTTGGCGATGTGTTTTTTTTTTTTTTTTTTTTTTGAGGTATGATAATGCGTCATATATTGCAAATTGGAAATTTCAGAACTGTTGAAAGATCCGAAATTTCTTGAATTTTCGAGCATGCGTAATAGTTATTTTTTAATTCTAGCTACTGTGTGACGTACACATATGAATGTATAGAATTCGCTTGCTCAATTTGACGTCACTAAGCTGTTAATTTGCATTTATAGCCACAAAAAATTATAAAATAAAAACTTTTTAACAAAAAAATTAAACCGCCGAAAAACTCAAAAGCAAAAAATAATAAACCTTTTACTTTGTTCTTAACACCATCATTTTAATCCTCTGGCGTTCGGGCGAGCTTTCAATTAGAGCCTCCAGAAGTCCACACCCTGCCAAAATTCAAAGAACGTTGCCTTCAACCTTTTAAAAATTATCTGATGGGAGTTCACCCAGGGTGGTGGTGAAAATCCACATTTCCTTGAGAGCTGGCATTTATTATGACCGCACCGAAGAATGACTGGGGAAATTTTCATGTGACATAAAAAGAGAAAATACATCTGGGGGGTCGTGGGAGGTATTCACTCCTCCCGTATTCTGCCTGCTGCAAGGCAAGGGAAGGAAGTATTATTTTCTTTCGGCCGGCCGGCTGGCTGTTTGTATGCAAAGCCCTTTGGCTACCAGAGGGTTAAAGAGCTCAAGACCTTGATTGTTATTACTACAATATTTAATGTCATTTTAGCATGTATGCTGTTGAAATGATTTAGGCATACATTAATGCAGTACAAGGGTCAATCTGGGATTTTTTTTCCAAGGGTCTCATTTTTGTGAATTTTCATATTAATTTTTAATAAAAGTCACTTTGTTAAAACAATTGATGAAACAGATTAAATTGTAGGGTAAAATGACAATAAAGGGTCATTTTAATCGACTGTAATTTTGTGAAGAGGGTCGCAAAATGGTGGATCAATGCTTCCTAAACAATTTTAAAATGTTCTAGAAACATATCATATAAATAAACTATACATTTTAATACAAAGAAAGAAGCCAAAGAAAAAAAAATACCAGCTCCCCTCTAAAACAGAACCCCCTTCTTTGGATCTGGAGACGAGCGCTAAAATACAGCACCATAATTTGTATTTGCTGTAGTGAAATATTTTATGTATAAAATCAATGCAAAATTTAATTGTTTGATTTCTAGAAAAATGGGGTGCATTAGTAATGAAATATTTTACCATCATAATGAGGAGTATGAACTCTAACCTATTACAATATCATCAAAATCTGTGATTATCATGTAGCATGGTCCCTTGTTGAAGGTAAAAGAATAAAAGTTAAAATTTTTGTGTTAATATTTTTTGGACGGGAGAGATATTCATAATCTAACATTTTAAGCTATCATCCAGCAGGGCTATTTTGGTCCAGCACGAAAAAGGCTTAGAAGTCATTGGATCAAAGTAACCCTGAAAGACCAAAATAGCCCTGGTAGACGGTACATATAACATCAACTAATTGATTGGATGGACTTAGATTGGAAAGGACCTACATTCCTTCCCTGAAAATGGACCTTGAGGGTGGACATGGGATGGATTGATTAGGAGATTATCTGTTGCTGCCATCTAGCGGCAATAGTTGTCAAAAAAACATTTTCCATAAATTAGAAGGCGAATTAATTTTATTAATTATTTATTTATATTTCGAAATTGATAAAATATAATAACGCTTTTAAAAATAAATGATCAAAGTTAGGTATGCATATTTAAATAGTTTTTGTGGTAATCTTCAAGGTTTTTGTAGCTATTTAAACTGCATTTTTGAGATTAATAAATATTTTTCTTTTAGTGCTTCTTTACACCTCACCACCAACTTTCTTGTGACACTAGGTAATATAGGAAAAATATTCTCAAAGTACTCAAGCCGCAAACAAATTAACAGCATTATATTTTTGTTACTTGTGCTATTATCATGAAATATAAGAAAACAAAACTTCTCATCTGTTTTATAACCTCTTCTTTAAATAATATAACAAGAATAGTGAAATCATAAAAATAATTAAATAAAACTACCAACTTCTCCTAGTGTCACAAAAAAGTTGGTGGCGAGGTGTAATTAAGCACTAAAATAAAAAAAAAATATTTATTAGTCTTAAAAATGCAGTTTAAATAGCTACAAAAACCTTGAGGATTACCACAAAAATTATTTAAATATGCATGCATAACTTTGATTATTTATTTTTAAAAGCTTTATTATATTTTTTCATTTTCGAAACATAAATAATTAATAAAATCGATGGATCGACTCCTAATTTATGGAAATTTATTTGAAAGTTATCTTGACATGGCGTTTGTTCTCCTTATCTGTAACTCCATGGATAAATATTAAAATAATCAATACACAAGCTTAAGTATGAAGAATAAAAAAAAATAAAATTAAAAAAAAAAAAATTTACCAGAGACATGACGATCCTCTCCCTGAAAGGATCGATGGGTGGGTTGGTAACTTGGGCAAAGAGTTGTTTGAAATAGTCGTAAATGAGCGGCTGGTACAGGGACAAACAAGCTAGGGGAGCGTCATTCCCCATGGAACCAAGGGCTTCTTTCCTGCAAAGAAAACCAAAGTTAAAGACAGCGCAGCAGAAAAGAAATTGTTCAACATGTTATTTAAATAATTTATACATTTCAGTTGAATATTTTTAATTTTATATTTTTTTAGGCAAAATGAAACTTTCTTCTTATTAATCTCATACAGTAATGTTTTTTGATACAATAACAAATCTTAAGGTGATAAACTTTTTTTTTCAAGGAAAAAAGTACCGAACAAACATTGTTCAAAAAATTTCATAGAGATATGTAAAAAGTTAAGTTCTTAAAAAAAAATTTATATATAAAATGAATTTCTTTTGATTTACATATGGGATCTAATGTGAGTATTTACTAAGGGACATTTTTCATTTAAATCTATATTTTTATATAAAATAGATAACATTAAATCTTTTGGAAAAACTGTTTTTTTTTTTTTACTTGTCAAGATTGTTCCATATTCATGTTGAACATGATTCCATGTTCACTTAAGTGAGTCTTTCTCAAAGTGTGCACAAGGTGGTAACAAGTTTGAGAACCTGTGCCTTAACTGAAAAACTTTCAACCAAAATGAAAGCTACTCAAATTCCTTACTTTGTGTCCACAATAGGGACAATGGGCACCAGGGCTTTCAAGGAGGGAGGGGGGGGTCAGAGCCTTATTATCGCATGGGCAAATCGGGACTTTGCCCAGGGCCCCTGGCTCGAAAGGGCCCCCAATTTGAAATATTCTTCTGAAATATATTTTTTATATCAAAATTTTATGAAAAATAAAACAAATTTCATAGATTGAGGGCCCCCCAAATTCATCAATGCCATCAACGGGGCCCCTGTTGTTCATAATCAGGCTCGGGGGTAGAAAGATCAGAGAAGATTACAAGGTGTTAAAGCAATCTAGAATGGCGATAACAATTTTTTTTCTTTGGTAAAATTCCAACCTTAAAATGCCTTGCCACGGAAATCATACTATTGTTAGTATTTAAAACTAAAATTAAATATAGGTGAATATTAGCCATAAAGCCATAGGAAACATATTCTAGCCAAGTGAAAAATAATAGAAATCTGTTCAATTTCTTTTAATAGCTTCTCCTTAATTCTAAGAAAACTGCATATTAGTTATTTAGTATTTTTTGTGAATGTTTAAAAATTATATTTGCAATAACTGTTTTTCAGATACACAACTGATGGTAATGCAAAAATGTAAATTAAAAATTATTGGGAGGGGAGTGGTTTCAGTAGATATTTTTGAATCTTAAAAGTGGGTGGTGGTCAAAACAAGACTTCGTGCCGATTACAGTCGGCTGTAATCGATGACTAAAATAATATTTCATAAATTTTACAAAAATGCTATGATAAAATTGCATTATTATAGAATTCTTTTGATTTTTGATTTTTTAACATCAAGATTACTGTTATTTTACTAAATTAACATTCACTAGTCACAATCTTTTTGGAAATTGTTAGTAATCATAATCCATATCATTTCTTGTAATCGATTACAGTTGATTGTGTAATCGCACAAAGTCTGGTCAAAACAAGTTAAGAGAACCGGTGCCTTAAATGAAAACCTTTCAACCAAAATGAAAGCTATTCAAATTATTCCTTACTTTGTGTCCACCATAGGGACAATGAGCATGTTTATTGTTTCAATCGTGTAGGCAAACAATGCAAGTCGCCTGTCTTCAACAGCCAGACTGGTTGTTCTCTTGGTTTGATCTAACTTGGGATGAGCAGGATGGTGGGCGGCTGCAAAACCAGCATTGAAGAGATCTTCTAATGTGAACTGAAACAAGAGTAATATTCATCAGAACATAAAACATTTTTTGAACACCAAAACTACAATACAAAAACTGATGTCAGAAAAAGAAGTAAATATTTTTATTCAGAAAAAATAAATAAATAAATAAATGCAAAAATTACACTTAAGAACAACTAAAAACAGGGTTTCTACAGATTTCACAGCTTTTGCTTCCCTGACATCTATCACGCCACGCTCTTCCCTGACTTTATCTAGCGTGCTTTCCCAAATTTTGAGTTTCTATTTTTAACATTACATCCTTTAATTAATAACTTTTTATATATTTTGCCCCTTTTTAATAAAAAATAATAATAAAATTAATATATACAAGAATCTTATTTGACATCAGTGGATTCTAACAAAAACCATGCTTGTTAATAATTTAGGATAAAATTGAGTATATTTCAACTGCACAAGATAGGCTCATAAAGAACACATTTTAAAAAAAATTATTTATAAGGTTAAATGAGAAAATGAAAATAAAACAATTTTTATACTTAGATTCAAGCAGCAAATATTTTCTTGGTTTTACTGCAAAATTTAATTTTTCTTGCATTTCCCTGACCGGTCTTCAATTTCTGCTAATTTCCCTGACTTTTTTCCCAAATCCCTGACCCTTTCCAGGTCTATAGAAACCCTGTAAAAGTCTTCTAGTATTAAAAAAAAATTCATATTTCAATACCCTATTAAATTTAACGGAGCATTATTTATGTACTCATAAAAATTTTAAAGTTCCATTGTGTTGCACTAATTAGAACCCAACCAAATTAATATGAGATTGCCCTAAGGTGCCCTTTTTTAGGGTCTAGATGGTAAAAAAATTATGTCTGTAGATATATTAAAAGAAAATTCTAACAAACTAAAAACCTTTCCCCCCCCCTCGTTTCCTACTTCATAAGGATTTCAGCATTACATTTTGGTTTTGCAGTGATTCAAGGTTTGTACTTAGAATTTTGTGTTTATATGCATTAGAATATTATTAAATTTTTGAAAAAATTATTATCATATAATAAATGTACCTCCTTGACCTTTAATGACTGAATTTGGAGCTTTAAGCATGATAACAATAATTAAAATGTTTTTATTTTTTGAGGTATGTATTTTTTATATCTATATTAATAATATATGTTGTCTGTATTTTCATAATGAAATTTAATTTGTAAAAAAACTTATTAACCTTTGGCAAAAACTATTCTAGAACAGATTCAATTTCTTAATGATTGGAATAATTTTATTTGCTATAAGATATTTTTTCTTCATTATTTTAGTTTTCTGTCATTCTGTCACTAAGTATGAGAATTAAATTAGTCCTTTCTCCAAGTGGAATTTGTCCTTTTCATCCTTTACAAGTTTCTTCACTAAATATCATAATTTTGATAGAACCTGTTTTTTTATAACTTGATGTCATCAGGCAATTATAAAAACAGAAAGAAAAGTAAAAAGAAGACTACAATTGCATAGAAGATAATTGGGTGGTTTACATTTTTTTAATATGGCAATGATTTGGATATAAAATGGCTTCTTTTAGAATTAGAGATTCGGTATATTGTTGAATAATTTCAAATTATTGGTATTTAGTTTATATTATTATAAATTCTGAGATATCCAGTTTGCACCAGTTTGGATTAGAAGATGCAGCTTGATACTGATATTTTGTAGATGTAGTTTATTTTTATTTAAAAAAAAATACTGAAGAGGAATATAGTGAAGAAGTAAAATGTACATTTAATTTCCAATTAAAAAACTATACATAAGTTATATAGTTAGATTTTGCTCTATATTAGTACTCATAGTTTATACATTATAAATTTAATAGCTACAGAAACAGTAAGAGCTTACGAATATTAAAAGTATCACTAGAATCACTTGGGAAAAAAAAAAATATATGTTTACCAGAACTAAAATAGGTTTATACTCTTACCATTTCTTCTAGCCAATTAGCTAATGGACGCTGGCGGGCAATTTGTAGTTTTAAATCTTCATCTTTAATAAACAAATGATTTTCTGTATCAACTAATAACATTCGACCAGGCCTCAATCTTCCCTGTAAATAAAAGCAAATTCATAAATTATCATAATGTTATCAAGTACTGAAATCAAATTATGTAGAATGAACAAGAGTCTCAGAAATGGAATATAAATGATAATCATAAATCTGAAGTAATAGTTAACAGTTTATACAACAGAAATATAGATAAGGTGACATGACAATGAGTTCTAAAAGTGATTACAGAACTTAGTTATTTCAAAAAACCAGAAAATATTTCATTTCCAAATTCTAAAAATCAAGGGTTGAAACATCACTTGTTTATGCATAATTTTTATCTGTATAAACAACTGATTATTGTTTTCATAAATAAATTAAATTGAAGTCAATGACAGTTAAGTTTTGAAATTGAAGAAAATGCAATATTTACAATAGAGTAGTATTTTTAAATGTCATTTATAAATATACATATAAATATAATGAGCTTATTTCCTTGTTCAAAATATAGTAATGTTAAAGCTAATAAATGTGTTTTTTAAACCGGTGGTTGTACCGTGAAACCATTGAATTCCAGCACTTTCAATGCTATTCACAGAAAAACACAAACAATACTAAAATTACCCATCTCGATTTCAGATAACATCTAGTTTTCACAAAACAACTGAAAGATGACAAAGCTATGGGTAAAGCTTTAAGATTTTTACAGCAGGAAGAACTGCAATAGACTCTCTGATATCCACACACCTTGAAACAAAAGTATTTGAAGTTTATAGATTGTTTTGTTTACTTATTTTTTTACTTTAATTGTGAAGTAATATAATACTGATAATGAATAAATTAAAGGTAGTAATTAATTATACTGGTCACACTTTCTTTAAAGTAATCACGTAAAAGAACATTTTATAAATTTTACAAGTTTCCAAAAAATGGGATTACTTGCTACTTGTTTTAGGGATTTTGATTTAAGTTTAAATATTTTATCTTGGAGTCTTATTTATCATTATTTCCTATTGTGGTGCCAATAAATGATTTTGAAAGAAATCTAAATAACTGAAGCTTTAAAATAAACCTTCCTAAAGAAGTTTTTATTAAATTTCATTTGATTCAATATCAGAGTTGACACATTTAAGGAATATTAACAAATACTTGAAATTATTTCTTTGTCAGCTTACGTAGGTTACAGGAATTTCATGCTAGGAAGTAAGCCATTTTAAACCATATCCCTCCTGAACAAGAAGGTACAGAGATGCCAACCCTCAATGAGACTTTTTCATAGAAGTTCTGAATATTTTCAGTAGTTTTTGATGTTTCTCAGTAGTCAGTAACATAGGCAAAACTTGACAAAAAATAATAAACTATTAGTTTATTATTATTTTTTTTTCTAAACTATTAAAAAAAAGTTTAAATATACCCTAATAAAAATTGATCTTAATTAAAAATAAATTGCTTTTTCCGTAGTCTGTAGCAAACCAAATTTTTGAAAAAAATTCCATAGAAACTATAGAGAAGCCACAAGCATCTTTGAAGTTATGATATTAAAGACATCTTTCAACTACTCCTGAATTGTGATTTAACTTATGCTTACCAGTTTTTATTGTTCAGACTTTATTTGAAAGAGATAAAGGATAGTTTTAGTTAGAAATACACAAAAATATGAAAATTACTTAAACATAATATTTCTTTTACTGCCATCTTGAATTATGCAACGCAACTTAACTACTAATCAAAATTTAAATGTTTACATCTAAACATTACGGTGGATTACAGTTGCAGATATAGATATGCAAATTTCAGTGAGTTAAGTGACAATTTTATGAAAAAAAAAAATTATATAGGAAATATGAGAATCTCTCTTGTTATCTGGAAAAACTGTGTGTGGTGAATGCTATAAAAATTTATTTTTAAAGGGTTGAGTAGACATGTTTTGCCCCTTCCACTCACACACACAAACATAAGTCAAGTACAGTTAATTACCTTCTGTACGATATTTGATTGTTCTATATCTAGAACACCAACTTCACTGGCCATCACCATGTGGTTATCTTTGGTTAAATAGTACCTGGAAGGCCTCAGACCATTCCTATCCAGTATAGCACCAATCAATTTGCCATCAGTAAAAGTCAGTAAGGCTACAAGATAAAAGAATCATTACAAAAAGGAATGAAAATTGTTATTCTCATTACTATATCTCGCAGAAAAGTTATGTCACCGCTCAAAATGCATATACAAAAGGCAGGGTGTATACTAGTGTCAGGAAGCAAAAATAGTAGCATTAGTAGCCTCACAGACATAAAAGTCACCAGTTTAGTAGCCATTTTATTAATTTTAGTTGTCAAAATGCATTTTTGCATGATCTTGTAGTTAAGAAATAAGCATAAGTCATTTAGCTTCATTTAAGAAGGAAGGAATAAAATGATAAGTTAAACTTTGTACGTTATATAATATAGTACATTTATTTTTATAGTGCAATTAAATAAACATTAGAATGTCTGATGAATGACCAATTGCAACTTTGAAAAGAAAAGGGAGTTGACAAAAATCGAAATTTGATTTCCAAATTAGTATCCTGGGGTAAGGTAAAAGTAGCCAAAAACTTGAAAATCGTATGAAAATGATGTTTTTTTATTCAAAAAATTCTCCCAAGTTGCCTTATCTTTTAATTAGTAGCAAAAGTCGCCTTTTTAGTCACCGGTAGACACTCTGAAAAGGTGTCTCTAAAAGGATTAAAATATGTTATAATTTTTTTACCTGTTCAAGTGATCAAGTAAATTGCAGAAACATTTAAAACAGGGTACAAAATTATTGCAATTTTCAAAAAGTTACATTTTAAACAAAATTCTATAAGACACCATTAGACAAATATGACCAATAAAAAATTGTTATTTTTTATTTAAAAAATCATTTTAAAAACCTGCATTTTGTATCTTTAAAATCCAGTCATTTATAATAAAGAAAAAAATCTGGCTTATTGCACTTTTCCATACCATGCGAGAGGCTCTTTCATCAGCCAAAATAAGGAATGTATATGAAATTGAATGTAAGAATCACATACAAAAATTACTGTTGGAAACTGTTTAGATCAAATTACATGAAGGATTGTCAAAATTTATCACTAGAAACTAAAAGTATTACACAGGTAGGGTAGAGACTATATAAAACATAAAATAAATAAAAACTTTGCGAAGAAAAGCAAGAAGTTATGATCGTTTCGACCAAAAAAATTCTTTCGGTCTTCATCAGACAAGCCCTTCGACTCACTGAGCTGAGGGAACTGAAAAAGATCTTTTTCAGTTCCCTCAGCTGTGTGAGTTGAAGGGCTTGTCTAATGAAGACCGAAAGAATTTTTTGGTTGAAACAATCGTAACTTCTTATAAGCAACATTTTATGTGTGCTTTTTATCATATGTATGTATCATATTGTATGCGTGCTTTTTATTAAGTTTTAATTTATTTTATCATTTAGCACCAGTATTTTGAGTGTTTTCTTCATATATAAATCATAGGTAGTATGTGGCCATTATCATTTAGTTCTATTCTTTTTGAGATACATCCAAATATTACATTGCTAATTAGCAATGTAATTTAGCAACAGGTATTTAGCAATATAGTTTAGTGTTTGCAATTTAGCAATGTAAAGATTAACAGATGGTCTTCATTCACAGTATTTAATTTTTCATTGAATTCAACTGCTTTAGTTTTAAAGATATGGATATGTGAGATTTTATGATAACCTTTATGTATTCATTTTTTTTTCTTTTTCTCTAATTCAATAAATTTGTGTAAATGGGTCATATAAAAAGTGATAAAGTATAACTTTTTGTAAACTGATGAGAGCATTTTAGTTCATGTATTTTTATTTTCCCAAAGTCATTTTGTACATGTTCAGTTTATATTCTCTCATCATTTATTTCTAACAAGTAAATAACTAAAGTACATTTCAAAGATAAATTTAGCCACGAGGGATTCTAAACTCTCTGTTACTATTAGCTTTTTAAGGGTAATGAAGAAAGTGAGCTATCAAAAATCACTGGAAGACTTTTTTTTTTGTTGTTGTTAAGGTATATATTTATGTTTTAAAAAATGCTATGGATGTATGCATGAATAATCCGATCATAGTACTGTATTTTTCTACATCAAAGAAATGAAAACGTTTTTAACTGACAGCATTTCAAATTTTCACATATCTAAGACCTCTATTTCAAATGTTTTTCCATTACCATAAGATTTGAGATATAGACACATTCAACTACAGTGCTGTTCAAGATGAAGGTCAATATACAAAGGGCATTCCATAAAAACTGAGAGTTTTTTTTTACATAGTGGCAACACCGTGAAACTAAAAAATAGAAGTGCAGGCAATTTTTTTCAAACTGTTAACTGTACATTTATACAAAATTCTAAACAAAGCAGACAATTTTATTTTCCTAGTTCCGTGCTTATTTAAAGAACTGTTTTATTTGCCCTACAGAAATGGAGATGAGTGATTCAGAGTTTCAAAAATGAAATGCGTTGCGCCATTAAATTTTGCTATTGTTTGGGTAAAACAGCTCCAGAAACAGTTAAGTTAATAAAAGAAGCTTACAATGTTTTGGTGAGTCTACGATTTTTAGATGGCATGGTGATTTCAAGAAAGATCGATAATGCTCATACCGATAATCACGGTAATGCTTGCCCACATGTCGCTACTTCTGTTCAGCAATATCTTAGTAAATGCAGTATTAAAATCATGCCCCATCCCCCTTACAGTCCAGATCTCGCACCATGCAATTTCTGTCTGTTTCCGACGTTGAAGGAGAAGCTCCATGGCAGAAAATTTTACACAGATTCTGAAGTTATTTCAGCAGTGGAGGGTTCTTTGAAGCAGCATCCAGAAAAGGGCTTCCCTACTTGTTTTGAAAAGTGGATTGAACGATGGGACCATTGCATATCATCTGTCGGAAGGTATTTTCAAAAAGAATGATGTATTTTTTGTTGTAAATATTTCTTGATTTTTTATGATTTACTCTCAGTTTTTATGGAATGCCCTTTGTATTTTCTACCACAGCAAAGAAGTTATTTTGAACCAGTAGAGCACATGAGATAACATTTTAAAGCAATACTTACCAGGCCCATCCCAAGGTTCCATAACACAACCACTCCACCTGTAGAAGGCTTTTTTGTCAGGATGCATCAAATCATCATCCTGCCAGGCTTCAGGCACCATGGTCATAACGGCCTAAAAAGGGTTTTAAATCATTAATCAAAGAGAAATTTCTAATAAATCTCTAGAAGAAAATACAACAAATGTCTTAACTATTTGTCAATCCAAGAGAGCCTTAAAAAGTTTCACTTTTAAATCTAATACACAGAAAAGTTGGAAAAATGTTTAACATTTTTCCAACTTCAGTCCAAACAGGGAATTTTATACCCGAGTTATCAAACATACAAAATACAAATGTCTTACTTCTGGTAGACTTCTCTGGCCAGCCATGACTAAGAACTCCAGAACATTATCTGCACAGCCAGAGTCTGACAGATTGGGCTCTACGACTGGATACAGCTTGTGCAACTCATCTCCAAACAGCTTGCTCTCCATGACACCTTCTCGAGCTCGCATCAGATTCACATTCCCTCTCAGTGTGTTGATTTCACCATTGTGAGCTAAAACTCTGTTACAAATGAATAACATGCATAAGTATGGGACAATTTAAAAAAGTTCATAATGTTTAGCCCTTTGACATGCAATAGCTGTGCCGGTAAAGCACCTTATTTCAGCACTTTCACAGCTAATTACAAAAAAAAAAAAAAAAAAAAAAATGTTTAAATGGTCCCAACGCTGAAAAATTGCAGTCCATTGATCCATTTAACTACCAACAACCTGATGGTTGATCAAATAGCCCATTTGGCACCACAGAGCATGTTGTAGGTAGTTAAATGGATTGATGGCAATAGCTGCACTTTTTCAGCACTGGGCAGTCTATCCAGTTGCTCTTCTATATTGATGTGAAATATCTGGCTTCAAAGGGTTAATAGTGCAGTTAAATATCTTATTTTGGTACATAAATGCAACTAAACTAATTATGTCAGGAAATTTAAAATTTTTAGAATATCTCTTTACAAGCTAAACTGTACACTTCAATAAAATATAAATCTATATCAGCAATGGAACTTTCAGAAGAAAATTCTTAATAACTGAAAATCCTGAGAAATCTGTTGTGCGATTAATTTTTATGGAAAATTTGTAAACATGTAAAGACTTTTTTTTTTTTTTCCCCCTTTTGCTATTGACAAAGTGTAGTACTGCTTATGTAAGCACATCCTGTTTTTGTTTTTTTTTCAGACAAGTCCTTTTACACCAATTACTTTTTAAATTAATTTGTGTAAAAGGACTGTATTGCCAGTTTTGTAAGGGTCATTCCATGTCAAATCAACACAATTTTGGGAGATTTTCCTAACTGATGTCTCAGATTTTTGGTATGCAGGCATATATCACAGACTTACGAAAAAGTACTAAATTTGAGTTATGTAGCACAATTATTTTTGAAGTTATTAATTTTTAAATTTTTGTGAAAAAAATTCATATTTTGGCACCTTTAGATGCCTATAGGCTGGCAACCAGTGATGGTATAAAGCTGAGAGTGGTCTCATTTTAAAGCTTTTGAACGGGGCTTTAATATGATATGCCACAAGATAGGGGTTACAATTTTAAAATTTAAAATTTCTCAAAAAGTGACAATTTTAAAAATTCCAAAATATTATCAACTATAGTTTGTAATGTCTTAATACATACAGCAAAATTCTATCATGGGATCTCAATGGGATCAGGAGATACTGTGCTTCAGAAATACACGTGTTGTGTTTTGCTTGTTTCATTGAAATGTGTTGCTTGTTTCATTCAATGAAATATTCAAAATTTTCTGAAACGATACTAATTCTGGTATTTTTCACAGCACGTGTATTTCTGAAGCACAGTATCTCCTGATCCCATTGAGATCCCATGATAGAATTTTGCTGTATGTATTAAGACATTACTAACTATATTTGATAATATTTTTGAATTTTTAAAATTGCCACTTTTTGAGAAATTTAAATTTTAAAAATTATAACCCCTATCTTGTGGCATATCATATTAAAGCGCCGTTCAACAGCTTTAAAATGAGACCACTCTCAGCTTTATACCATCACTGGTTGCCAGCCTATAGGCATCTAAAGGCGTCAAAAATATGAATTTTTTTCATAAAAATTTAAATCTTTAAAAATTAATAACTTTAATTGTGCTACATAACTCAAATTTGGTATTTTTTCATAAGTCAATGATATATTACTGAATACCAAAAATTATGAAAATCTGAGACATCAAGTCTGAATCAGTGTGTTGATTTGACATGGAATGACCCGTAATAAAGCCTTAATAACAAAATCAGGCCAATTCCAGAACATTGGCTGCCCAGGAGTACGATTAAAAAATAATAAACTATCTGTGCACATATTTCAAAACTACCAGCAAATTCATAGAAGACTCTGATAACAGAAAATGTAATACATATACAAACACCTGTATACATATATGTGCAGTAGAATGGCACAGTGAGCAGAACTAGTCGCCGGGGTACGATGCCTTTCTAGGATCCTGCCTCCTATTGTTTGTCAAATCTTTATCTTGGAAACAATTTGGAATTTTTGCAAAACTATCTGCAAGACCTTGGAATTCTCTGAGAATCTATCCAGCACAGCATGAGGAAATTAAAATTGGTTAAGTGTTTTTTTTTTTTTTTTCAAACTTCATATACAGTCAACTCCCGCTAATCCGCGACTCTATAATCCGCGATATATTTCAAATGTAAACAAACAAGTTTGTTTACATTTTGAGCAGCATTTGACTGGTAGTATTACTGTAACAGAAGGTATTTGATTGGCTGAATGTTATAAAGACATTTATTAATGCTTTTCCACAGGTATTTGAAGTAAATAATTTCATATATTTAAGTATATTATGTAATTAAACATACAGAAACTTATATCCTAAGTTACATGTGTTCAGTGAATGGATGTAAATAATGAACTGCAAAGCAATGCACTATCCAAACACATCGCTTCACTCTTTCCAGAGACGATCGTAAAGATTGACCATTGCAATTAAAATTGGCTGAAAATATGTAACATGTTTAACTTTAAATGCAAACCGCGATTTGGCAGGCGACACAGCAGTTGTGCAATTTTCTGATTCTCCCCTACCCCTACCCCACCCTTTTGATCTTCTGTCTAGCGGTTTATTATGCAACAAATACTTAACTCCACATAACTGCAGTTCTGTAGGAAGAAAGAAAAGTATAAACAGACCACATGGCGTCTCTCTTTGTTTACATTTAACTGCCAGAGGAGCACCAGCGGAAATAATGAATCATCAGCACTTGAAATGTAATGCATGTGTGTGTGTGAAGAGGATAAAACTCTTTTCCTCTTTAAAGTTTATATAATAGCATAGAATATTTTTACATAACGAGAAACCGAAAATTACCTCGCAAGATTGAAAATTAATGCAATACTTAGATATCAAATATACAAGTGATGCACCGCATGCCCCCCCCCCTTTCGCGATCGACCATTGAAATTCCCTCCTTTCTGATTGAGCTTGTTTATTTTATAATTGATATATTTAGTTAAAAACGGTCTTTCAAAGAAATTAAAAACAACAACAACAGCTGCCCTTAAAAAAAATTGTTTGTTGAAAAACTTCCGGATTTCGGGTCCTCTACTGTACTATTACTTTTGAAGAAGGGTTAGCTCTGGGAGACAAGTATTTAAACATTTTGCAAAAGCAATCACTTGGCAGTGACCAAGAGTTACTGACAATTGGAAGGCTTCAGGACAAAATTTCTGAAGAAAAATTAAATCTCTTAAACAAATTACAATCACTGCAATGTTTGAAAAAATGAAAAATAAATAAAAAATTTAGAGATAATTTATTCTTTTATTTTTGTATTAGTGATTGTATTTAATATTAAAAGTAGTATTTTAGTTCAGCAGCATAAATATTTTCTTTCATCAGTCCTTTAGTAAATTCTCTGTAAATTTAATTGTATTTATTGTATTTATATTGACATTTAATTGTGTTTTTATTCAACAGCACATGCATTTTCTTTCATCATTTCCTATTTGTTTACAGTAAATTGACTATAATTTAAAGGGAAATTCTAATTATAAAAATGTAAAAAAAAAAAAAAAAAAAAAAAAAAAAAAAAAAAAATGACCTATAATCCGCAAAATCCGGTAATCCGCACAACCCTTGGTCCCAATGAGTGCGGATTAGAGGGAGTTGACTGTATATAAGTTGGCTGCCCGTGAGCTGCTCATCTTGCACTTCCCTTGGATCAGCCCTAACAGAGTTTCTAAATAGCCTAGTACCACTTTCTCTCACTATCCTTGACGTTATATTAGACATGTCTGTATGTCAATCAATCTTATTTATTTATTTAATCAATAGTGTTTTAAACAATGTTTTAAAAAGGTAAAATTGGTGATCAATGCCTGTACCTTCTCAAGTTTAGCCGTAAAAGTCCAGAACAAATATGGCTATTATTTTTTAAAGTAAAAGCTGATAATGACCAATATAAAATCACCCAACTTGTCAATCCCCAATTGAAAACAGATGAAATTTTGCTTACTAATGTCTTTTAGATAGCAATATAACATCATTGGGGCAGAGCCTGATTATGAATAACAGGGCATTGATGAATTTGGGGGCCCCCATCTCTGAAATATGTTTTATTTTTCATAAAATTTTGGTACGAAAAGGAATATTTCAGAACATCATTTGATATTGGGGGTCCTTTCGAGCCGGGAGCCCTGTGCAAAGTCCTGATTTGCCCATACGATAATAAGGCTCTGATTGGGGGGGGAAAAGGGAGTTCTATACCAGTTTAAAGACATGTTTTAGGTCTGCATGTAACAATTTCACAACCCACCATTTTGGTGAGGCTGGTAACTACTGATATGAGGTTCTGTCAGCTAATCTTAACTAAAATTTAAATTAAAATGTTCGTTTAACCCTTTATGTCCCCAATTACTTTATTTTTTCAAAAAAATGTATTTTTTTTTAATGTAGTACTGGAAACATCTCATATTAAGTAATGTTTTTATTTATTACAAACATCTCAGATCAAAGTAAATACTAAAGCACAGGAAATTAAAGACCTCACTGGGCATTTCTTGCAGATTTCTGTCCTATTAAGCAATCGTGCATAAAGGGTTAAAAATATTAAACATTAACTTTATTAGCATTCATTATATACTGTTTATTTTCGTCAAAAATATCAATACAAACAAGGTACTCTGACTTGCTAGTTCTAATCATTTTTTTCAAAGAAAAAACAAAGTAAGTTGTTTTAAAACTAGTTACCTCATTGGATGGGCTCTCTCCCAACTGGGAAAAGTATTTGTAGAGAATCTAGCGTGTACTAAAGCAAGATATGTTTCAAAAGAAGGATTTTTAAGGTCATGAAAATAACTCCATAACTGTGTAGATGTCAGCTGTCCCTGAAAAAGAGCAAAAAACAAAGTGTTAACAACATTATTCTTATAAAAAGTTCTTTTTCAACATTCTAAGAATCAAGGATGTAGACTTACTTTATATACAACAGTGTCAGGTGATAAACTACATATATAGCAGCGAAGGTCTGGCGTAGGAATTTTGTGAGTGGCATATTTTCTTAAAACAAAAATCTGAAAAGAAAAATAATCATAATTAAAAACATGGAAGAGTAAGCACATACTACAGGGCAAAATTACATAAAAGTAAAGCATTTTCTATCAGCAATTCAAAATTTCATGATAGGCACAACTTATGATGCTTCATTTTAAAAGTGACACTAGCAGATTTTAAATGTTTGATTACAATCAGAGGTGGATACAGAATCCTTGAATGCAATCCATTTTATCATAAATAATATATACACGAAAATAGCTCATTAATTTATTTTATCATCAGACACATTTATACAGATGTTCAGGTGTCATTCAGTCCCCATGAATTAAGAATTGGGGGAAAATTAGAAAGTTGTCCCGAATCCTGAAGCAAAATTTGGGGACATTTAATAAATTCCCCCTTGATTCTAATATAATGGTTTTTCTCATTATATTAGAATCAAGGGAGCAAAACTTACATTATAAACAATAGTGCCAGGTGATAAACTACATATATGTAGCAGCAAAGGATTCTTTATCTAAAGCAGCAAGGCTTCTATTTATTTATCTACAGCAGTACTAAGAGTCATAAAATAAAGAAACATGAGTAACTGAAGAATCAATTTTGTGTACATTGACACCTAAAATGTAATTTTTCTATTGTCAGAATACGATTAATTTAAATTTTACAAATAAAATGAAACCAAATGTTAATTTTGAAACAATGAAGATCTTATTTTAGGATTATGCCTAGAAAAAATAACTAAACCTAATTACAAATAAGCTAAAAAATGAAAGAGTGTGAATCTAAAAATCATAATTATTAGCAACCTCATAGGCTGAAAACACCTGTATGAATGTAGTGATAAAAGAAATTAATAAGCCGTTTTCATATATTAATTATAATAAATTGGATCGCATTACGTGAATACAAACGCAGTCGACTTATTTTGTGCATTTTTAATAGCAAATGACTAAAATTGAACTAAAACCTACACAAAACTGAACAGATTCAAAATATCAATAAATGTGTTCTTTAATTTCTGGAACCTCGTTCATGCATCCGGCTTTTTCCGGAAAACCGAAAAAAGCCGGCTTTTTTCGGTTTTTCAAAACCGGCTTTTTTCAGTGATGATTAGAATACGAGAACAGTACCAAAAATTTACTATTTTAACTCACTAAAATACCAACCTCAAAATTTTACGTGAAACCAGAGATATGGAATTCAAATTCTCACAGCAGATTTGTATTCTTGTAGATAATCACTGATTTCGTTAGAAAATTAGAGTACAGAGCACTTCGAAATCGAAAAATGACAGTCTACCAATGCCCTTTTTTTTTTCTCTCTATTTATTTATTTATTTTTAAGGAATGAATCTGAATGATTTAAATCAGATTAAATCAAAAAATTCACAACTCAAAACGCAGGAACGCAGTCTATCAACAATCATAAGAACAAGCCAATCAGAACATAAAGTATTATTTCGCCGTGACGTCATTTGATGTCAGACGTCTGCGCGTAGTCGCATTTTCGTTAAGGTAACCAGATTTTTGAACAAGAAAATCTGGGCGGATCAACAAGATGTCCCCATTCTTGAAACAAAATTTGGGGGCATTTTATAAATTCATTGCTTTTATCAATGCTAATTTCTATTATTTATTCAACTAAAGCAAGGACGTACCCAGGGGGGTGGCCCAGGGGGTCCGGACCCCCTCCGAAATTTCAGTTTTTGTAAACAAAATAATAATTATGAAGTTTTGTTGTATAAAATTCTGCCTTACCACCGTTTGGACCCCCTCTGAAATTTTTGGACCCACCCCGAAATTTTTTTCTATGTACGTCCCTGAAATAAAGCATTATTGAAAGTCATTAAAATTTTGTTCTTAACTATACTGTTTTACATGTTGAGGACAAACTGAAAAAAATTCTGAATTTGGGGATATTTGGTCACCGTGCGGAATGTTTTTGGATTTGTCCCGAGAATGTACAATAGCAATTGGAAGCAAAATTCTTATTATTTTTTTATCAATTTTTTTTAACCAATAATATTTATTTTATTTTATGAAAGTCAATAATACTTTAGTTCAATAAACTTAAGTTCTTTTTTGAAGAGCAATGAATTTATAAAATGGCAACAATTTTCGTTTCAAAATTGAGGACACCATGCTGATTTTTCATCGATTCTTTCTTAAAAAGTCTCGTCACCTTATTTTTGCCTATCTTTATCCAGACTGCTGCCATGAAAAAAATCAATTAAACAATATTATCTTTAATTCTAGTGCCCGTTTACAAGCACAGAAATGCAGGGTAAATGCCAAAACTTTCGCTGCTTTCTAACCCGCGTACTGTACATAGAGAAAAAAATGCGGGGTAGAAAGACTCATAGTTCAAAGAAGTGTAAATGCAGGAATAATCTCGCTTTCTTATGATGCATTGCGCGTTTTTCCCTATACCAGGCATGGAAGCATGAAACAGTTTAAAAGACTGAACTTTGCTGTGGATCATACAGAACAATTAAAAAAAATTATTATACATTAAACACATTAGCTGCTATTCTTTCAAATGTATTCATTATTAAACTAATATTCATTGTATCACTGTATTCAGTATCTCAGAAACAGCCGAATGATGTTGAAAAAAGACTGAATTCAGTCACAAGACTGTACCCTAGTAGCAATAACCCATCGGTCGATGAGAGGCGGGTGAGTTAAATCCGAGGAGAAGGAGCAATGGCCGATCACGGCTTTTCATCCAAAAAAGGGGAAATTTCATCGGCAACTGATACAAAATGTCCGCTCGGGGAGCCATAAAGCCGATCATCGTTTCCCGACGACTCCGATGAAATAACGAAAAGAAACCGATAAACTGTTTAAAATATATTTGTTAATAAAAAATAAACGACTGGCAGCAAAATTTTCAAAAAATGTCCGTTCTGTTTATTATGTTTTCGTTTTTTGTATGCTAAATTTCCGTTTTTCTGGGAAAAAAAAAAAAAAATTCTTCCTCCACCGGGCCCGAACCATGAGCGTACTGATTACGAGATAAGCCCGCTGCCCCTAGACCATCGAATCTTGTCATGCTTAAGGCAAAGTGTGAAGTACCGGTTATTTTAGTCTCAGATTGGGACTTGGGTGAAATTTTGACAAAGTGTTGTTCAGCTATTATTAATAATAGTCAAATTATTCGATTGGTAAGAAATTAATTTCACTTTTTACCAATGTATGTAAGTAGCAACAACATTCATAATTAATAATTAAAAAACAATATTGCCAATTGTACAGGAATTTTAGTGCGATTTTAACTTTCATATTTCTTGGATAACTTTTAAAAATTAAATGATTTCTTTTCTTGCTGTTTACATTAAAGAGGTTTCAAAAGAGTTGCTCATTGTAATGAAGTTTCCGTTTTTCTTATAATGCAGCTGACGCTCAAATAGATTTTCTTTTCTTTTTTTTAAATACACTTTTTTAAAATTATTTAAATATTACAAACGATTTTTATATAATAAATACTTACATTTTTTTGTAAATATTTCTTTTCAAATTTAAATTTTGTGGGAGGGGGCAAGGGGGGGATACCACCCCCCTGCCCCCTCCCAACCCCAATACAAGAAATTTGAAGTAAATTATGCGATTAATTCAAGAATTGTTCAAAATTTCCCTTAAATTATGCAAAGGCACATCTAAATTACGCAAATATTTATAGGAATTTGGGTAAAGTGTAAACCACTGGGGACACCAGCAAGGCCCGTTGACTATAGAGCTGCAGTTTCGGATAAGATATTGTTTTTCGGTTTCCCATCGGCGAAACTGCTCGTCTAGATCACTTCTATCCATGAATAAAAATTCATCTATTGCAGATAAACAAAAGTGCACTTGCCGATGACTGAATTCGACGAGTCGATGAGTTAACGATGAGTCGATGAACGACCGAGCAGAAAACAAGCAGTCATTGCTACTAGGGTAAACTTTCATGTCTGCTATACTCTGTTTTACCCGGAATTTTCCATTTTTCCAAGTAAATGAGCCTAAAATAGCACAAAAAAGATGATTCTTTGTCTGTCATTACGGAAAATTAAGACACACAGTGTCTTAATTGCACTTCGTTTCGGAGAAATAAATTGGGGGAAGTGGGCAATATGACAATTTCTTGCTGAACATTTTTATGTTTAACAAAAAATCTGAACAAAAAACTGGTGTGGCTGTGTTGTGGACAAAGCCGTTTTTTTATGTAAATACGTGTACGTAACGAGTAATATTTTCTTTCAATTTCATGGGATTCAGAAAAGAAATCAAGTAAACACATAATTACTGTGTTTATGACTTCACTAATGATACGTCTGTGATACGTAAAGTACGAAACAAATGGCATACAGGATAAATCTACATTTCTAGTAAACGTTAAATTCATGCAGATATTACCTAGCGATGTCTGAGAAGTTTCGCTTTAAAACAAATTAAACTCGCTAAGCATATGAAGTCTGGCAACGAGACCCCTGCTAGATATTTTTAACATTTAAGTCTTTGACCATCATGATTGGGGTAGTGATATCAGGCTCGTATTCGGGTATAATGTTAAAGATGCTTTGAGAAAACTTTACCAGTGATCATGGGCGCACACATAAGGTCGACAAGGTAGGGCACCCCCCCATTAGAGATTTAGTGTATCGTGTTATCATGTAAACGAAATTGCATCACAAAGCTAAATCGAAACCAAATTGTTACAAGTGTTAATATTTGCACCCTCTAAAAAATTTTTTTTGAGGTTTTTTGTAAACATTTTCCATGGGCACCCATGCCAGTGATGGTGACTTCAATGAGGGCAGAAACCATAGAGAAGGCCACAGAGGTCACACTTATGTCCGAACGGATTGTTGATAAACGTAGTAGTGAAACGTGCACTAGCTGCTGCCAAATGTGTCTTCATAATCAGCGACGGAAAAAAAACAAAGTGTGTCTGTGTCGTGTCCACGGCCGTGTGTTTTACGTGAATATGCATACGTAATGAGTAATATTCTGTTTGAGTTTCATCGGGTTCAGGAAAGCAGAATAATCACGTAAACAAACAATTATCGTGTTATAGTTTTATTAATTATAGTCTGTGATACCAGTGGCGCACACAGGATTTTCTGTTGGAGGGGGTCCAACTCATTAAGCTGTGACATAACCACATTACCTAAAAAAATGCAGAACAAAATTTTTTCTCGTGACTACCTTTAATAAACTCCTCGCACTCCAATATACATGCATGTTTTTGAATTATGCTTTTATTTACTTATCTTAATTGATAAAAATAAGAATTTTGCAAAGCTTTATAGCATCTTAAAATGTAAAATATTGTGATGATTTAACGGAGCAAAATTACCTCTCTTGGGAGGGGTCCAGACCCCCTGACCCCTTGTGTGCGCCACTGTGTGATATGATACGCTTAGATGCATTCATTTTTTTACATTCACAGCATCGCTTCACTCTGACATATGGTGTTTTAGCCAACATTGCATTTATTTTACTTTTTTTATTTTAACAATATTTACATTCACTATAAATATTTCATACAAATGTTTTACTTACGATCGGTAGATCTTGACGAAAGCTGACGACTGAAACGCAAACGAACGTTCTAGATTCTAGTCAAAATTTATGCCCAACGTACATTACGTGACGCATGGATACGACCTCAAAATGGCGGCGCTTCCCAGTGGCGGATCCAGAATTTTTTTTTGGGAGGGGCTAAATTTTTTAAAAAGCTTATTTCACCCAATTAAAATGTACTATAAATCAAAATTTTAGTCTAAACCAGTGTATTAGGCTTTTGGGAGCAATCTCTTTTGGGGGGGGCTGAAGCCCCCTAGCCCCTCCCCTGTATCCGCTACTGGCGCTTCCCCCTCCCCCGCAAGCGATGCATCGCAGTCCTCAAGTCTTCACTCAACGTAACGAATTCTTTGATCTTTTAGCTATCGAGTGATGTAAATAAATTTTGGATGCAGATGATAAATATGTAGCTGCAACATCAACCTGTATCCGCCGGATTTCATTCAGGCCCGGACTGGGAGGGTAGGGGCCCGCCCGTCTCAAGAGAAGGGAAGCGGGTTATTGTGTAACCGATAAATAATAGGATGTGTTAACTTTCGGGATTATGGGGGGGAAGTTTGGTGTTATTATTAACTAATTATGATTGATAATTAATGCATTAATAAAATATTGATCTAGTTTTTAATAGGCGTTATTCATAATCCCTTGTTCATTCGGGAAACCTCTCTCAAAAAGTTTTGAGAACTACATGTAAAATGAAGTGTTTTGAAGCCTTCTGGGCGCAATTGCAGCTGCAAAAAATTTTGTATGAGCCAAACTTCATTCAAGTGCTATCAGTATAGCACTTTCTTTTATTCTTTCTTTTTTCTGTTTGGGGGCCCGCCCTCAGCGGGGAGGGCCCGCCGAAGGTGGAGGCCCACACGTCTGCAGACAGTCGGACACCCTGGCCAGTCCGGGCCTGATTTCATTATCATCAGTTTTCTGAATTGCATCCCGCAATGGAACCAAATTTAACAACGCATTCACGTCAAAATGTATCAGTGAAGGTATCATCGGCTTCAAATGCCGACATACCCATGGTCAGGGCCGGGTCGACTATAGAGTTAAAATAAGGCAACTGCCTAAGGCACCGAACCGAGGAGGACGGTATTAGCCAGGCAGCAAATTTTTTTTTTTAGTCCCACCTTCGGAGAAGAAAAAAAGCAACTTGTTCTCGCTGCCCGTCTCATCCTTCAGTCAATCTCTCCATACTATAGTCTGTTCGTGGAAACGAGAGAATGAAAGTAAACAAACGGGTTACCAAAGAATTACATTTTTTGGCACCAATCTCTAGTTTGGAGTTAAGAAAGGCAAAATTCGCCTAACATCATAAATGGAAAAAAGCAAAAAATTCATACTGTGTTTGGCGCTTTGGCAAAATGCTAGGTGTTTACTCTTCGCCAGTTTGCATGTGCAATTGTTTAGTTTCGTTCTCTCGACTCGGCGAACACACTATAAGTAGAAGCGGACTGTCTAGGTGGAGGGTGAAATTTTTTTCACATGGATCACATGCAACTTGGGTCGTTTTCAATTATCTCCCCCTGGTCCAAAAGGGCAGCGGCCTTCTTATACAGTGAAAGGTATTTTCGAAAATCCTCCCCTCCCCCCAACTATTCCGCTTTCCTAAAAAGTCGTCTTTCTATTTATGGGCTGGGCCGATAACGTTTTCCGCAAACAAAATTTAAGAGCCAGTCCGCCCCTGGTACTACGTCACTTGACTGCATCTGTTTTCTACATTGTTCGAAAAAAATTCTTTTAAAAGGTGCGCCGTTAAAATTCTTCGTCCACGAGGGCGAATTTACTCGAGCCAGCGTTGCTGATGGTGGCGCTCCCATGTTCTAGGCTGTATCATGGGTTATATCATAGTTATATTATAATCTGGCTTTATAGGGGCCGTGGTAGCCCAGTGGTTAAGGCGTTGGACTAATAACCAAAAGGTTGCGGGTTCGATACCGGCGTACCACTAAAGACCACCGTGTACATGCGGTGTACGTGCACGTTAAATCCGTGGTTCCGAAAGTCCTCTCGGCGGTCGCTAGCAGTTTCCGAGGGGTGCCGATATTCAGAAGTCCGCCACCTTCTGATGAGGTTCCAAATTGTGGCGGGAAATTCCGGGAAGGACGTAATTGTAGCTTTAAGCGACACATTCAGTGATGCGAGCTGCCGTCTCCTGGCAAATAAATCTGGCTTTATAAGAATTCCTTTCCGTCTTGAGGCTGTAACACTGGAACATTTAAAATGAACAACAACACAATATTTAAAATGAACAGGGGATACTGTGTACCACCTCCCATTTTTTCCCCTCTATTTAAAGAAGTACTTTAATGAAGAAAATGTTATTAATAATTTCATTATGATGATGCGGTTATGGAAATTAACGAACTATTTGGACCTTATAAGTAGATATTAAATACTGCTAGCAATTCCTTTGTTAATATTATAATAATGTACACATGCGTAACACGTATTTCCTTAGAAATAGAACGGATATATTGTCTTATAAAGGACTCTGTTAATCGAAACAAGGCCGGCACCAGGCTGAATAATCTGAGTCAAAGCACTAAATATTTTACAGATCTACTAATTGTTCGAAACGCAAAATGAAAGAGTGAAAGCAAGCCTCTGATATAATTATTTTAATTTACCCCGAATGTCACATTTTTCGAATAGCACTTTATAATTCAAGTTAATTAGTAACGAAGCATAAAATATGTATTAAAGCAGAGATTCAAGAACTGTGTTGCGCAGAGACTTAAGTGTTCCATGCAAAGGTAGCAAGTGTTTCTGGGAGGAAGTCGGAAGAAGAAAAAAAATTCCCACTGTAGTCTATAATAAGCTATGCTCGGATTAATGCAAGGTGCTACGTGAAAATTCACGGACCCTCAAAGCGCTCAATAATAATAATAATAATAAAAAACTTTGGGGAACCTGCATTAAAGTAAAGAATAAATATAACAATGTTCGGAAGCATAAATGGCAACCCACGGAAACCGGATCAAAATGTTCTTTTTTCCCGTCTCCCATTAACTACCTATTATAACGTTAACCACACCATTTTACGGCAGTAAGAAAAATTAATAGCCATTAAAAATAACGCATAAACGACTAAATCAATCGCGCGCTGCAGACGAAAAGAGACAGAGAGAGAATAAAAAAGAAACTGAACTTTAAAAAAATCAATCGAAACCAGAAAATGTGCACTTCGACTTCCACTCACTCCGGCGCGAAAAGAATGAATGCATGGCCGTGACGTAAATAACGGAGTTACGATGATGTCGTTACGATCATGCGCAGGATTGATTCAGAAGATACTGTTTTCGGGGCGCGGCGACGATGTCCTCCCTCTGACCTTGAAGAGGTCGCAGGCGAAAAAGTTAACAAGCTTTTCCTCCGCTTTTCCAAGTGCTGGCGGAAAATGTTCTCTTCACCGCGGCGAAACATTCCAGGCAGGGTAACGGGTTTTACAGGCGGCCCGAAGGAAAATTATGGCTCGCTGGGTAATGTGGCCATGATGGAAGCCCCCGGGAGGGTCAGAGGGGGCATAAGGGACTAGAGGTGAAGAAATAAAAGCGGAAATTAATTAGAGATGTGCGACTGAATTAAAATATTTTATTTTAAAAAAGTCGTTTTTAAATTGTTTCGATAGAAACAACAACAAGTTAGGTATAATATAGAGCGATCGGTTTAAAAGAGTACCCGTTGGTTTTTCTTATCAAATTTGAAAAGTGATATTTTATTTACAATTAAAATGAAATTTTAATAAAATTAATATTCGGTCTGAAATATAAGCCGAATATTCGGTATTCAGCCTGAGCTATCGGCCGAATATCCGGCATTCGGCCAAATCACTATTCGTTACATCTCTATTTGCTGTAAGGAACGATAATGTCAAAAAAACTTGAGTCAAATCATGATTTTCAAAAATAAAATGATCACAGTATTCGGTGAGATGGTGCGTCTCCACATTTCTGTTTTGCCTCACCCATAAAGTTGTAGCAATCCAACAGTGTTGAAAATTATCTCCCATACATAAACAAGGTTAAAAAACAATGATATTTCAGTGTTGGAATAGTGGCCACATCCGTCAGATTGAAGGGTCACAAGAAAAACCAACGGGTTACTCTTTTAAACCGATCACCCTGTATAAATATTCACTAACAATGTACCGGTGTCTTAACCCTTTAACGCGCAGTGGTTTCGCTCCGAGACCACCAAACTGTTGACGTTTTGACTGTTGAAGGTCACGAAGAATAGATTGGATTTCTATAAAAATAGTTGCGGGTGACATAGCTCCACGAGAATCCTTTTCTTTTAAACACGTGATTTCTCGTAAACAAATTGTCACGATTATTTTTAACACCACTGACATCTGCCGAAAAATGGAAGAACGCGAGAACAGCTGGATAGATTGCCCAATGCTGAAAAAAGGGCAGCCGTTGCCATCGCTCGACTTAACGACCAGCAAGATGGAGGGACGATCGAAGCGTTCATCGCGTGCCACAGATCTAGAGACCCTTTTTTGACGCAGCTGGCTGTGCTCGCGCACAGCCAGCTGCGTCAAAAAAGGGTCTCTAGATCTGTGGCACGCGATGAACGTTTCGATCGTCCGCCCTCTTGTAGTTAAGTCGAGGGATGGCAACGGCTGCCCTTTTTTCAGCATTGGGAAAGGGTTGCGCCTCAAAGGGTTAAACAGGTACTAACACCCTTCAATTCTTTATGTATTAGAGATAAGTAGGCAATGTCAACTGAAAGAAAAATGTTCAAAATGAGGTAGGGAAAAAAAAAAAAAAAAAGACTACCGTAAGGAAAAAAAAATCCTCTTGATAAATTTGCAAAAAGTGACACTCTTAATTTGTACACGACCTTCGTACCAGAAAATACCCAACTAGTAAAATGTGCCCCATACGTTAATGACGTAAAAAATTTCAGGGTTATATTCTAGAAAATGTCAGATATGAAGATAAATAAATACTGGCAAATCATTTTTTTACTGGCTCTCGAAGGGGGAAATCACGTCTGATGACAGCGTTTCAGGATTCGTGCAGAAATCACTCAAGAAAACTATTTTTTGCACTCTAGCATTAAACGTTCACATTCGAATTCATGTATAGCCCCTAATTACAGTTGTTTGAAGATTTCTCAAGCGTTTTCGTACGAAAGGATAATTTTTTTTTTTTTTTCACATCACCTCATCAATACATTCAGCACAATTTTCTATTTGGGAATTCTTTCAAGGCAGTTGCATGCAAATTTAAAAAGTACTGCTTATTGCTACTTGAAAATATTTTAATAAATTTAATTTTAAATCTAAAAACAATCTACGGTACAATAGATTTATCTTTTGTATGTTTTGGGGGTCTTTCATCCTTGTATATAGTTACGCTGATCCCTGACTCTTACAATTATGGGCAACCTGCTCCAAGATAAAACTTTTCCCGTCATTACTGGAAAAAAGGTTACAAATTTAAGCTCAAAAAGTCCAAATAACAACGAGACCGTTTGTACGATCCGCTTGAAATGTTGCATGATTATGTATAAAAACATAGAAAACAATCCACGCTACTTTAAAAAACTGGAAATGCACCCGTTCCTTCATTTGTAAGCGATTTTCACTATTTTCTGTTACATTTTATTTCCGAGAGTCAAAAAAGTTATTCATCTGAATTAGCTGTTGCAAGTGACAATGACGTCATATTGATGTCAGTGATCAGGCTTTGAAGGAAAAATTGCGACTCCGTTTAATAGTTTTTCCCGATTAAGTTTATTTTATTTTATTTTTTCTTCACAAATAAAATAATTTCCTTGGGAATGTTCCCAGCGAAACGAAATCGTTCGAATGCGAATAGTTTACGCACGTTCCCAGAAGAGCATGGAATTCGATTTGGGTATAAAATAAAAATGAATATGAGGTTATTTATTTTAAGTGGACGAAGATTAAATATATTGAGAGTAGACAACTTTTCGTCCAAATGCTTTTTCCTAACGCCCTTTGTTATTGCTTCCACAACGGGCTTTGATTTCTAGTTGCTGAATAAATGCAGTTTTGAGAACCTTTTTTTAATGACTATGTGTACGGGCATGTGGTTCTGAAGCCGTCTCTCCCCCTCCCTTTCCCCTTCAACCAATCCTGCGATGCACCTAATTTTGAATAGAAGAGGTAGGAACAGCGATGATCTTGATCTCTGTTCGAAATAAGACGACACCGTGGGGGCAGAATGCCGACGGTCCGCGTATCCGACCCTTTTTTATGATAAAGCGTTTGTTAAACGTATCCCGTCTTTGGACGTCGCGGTTGAAGTTAGGGACAAGCATTTCAGATCTGGAAACAGACTGCCTCGTAGCTATCGAACAAAAATTTAAAACTGTAATTTAAGAACTTTCAAGAGGCTTTTAAAGAATTAAGAAGGGCGAGATGTCTATTTTAGGGTATATCATCCAGTTTGGGCCGGACCGGCTTTAAGGTAGCTGGCAACTCGGCTAACCTAATTTTCGGCGGCATTTTTAAATCGGTCTAACTCGTTTATAACGAGCTCTTATTTAGGGAGAAACCGGATTTAACGCCGAAATAGGAAATACCTGGCTGGTACAATGTTAAGTTTATGGGCCAATTAACCGCCAAAACGTAAAGCCGCAGCCAAACAACCTCAAAATGGCTTCGCTTCCTTCTCCGTCGCAAGCGATACGTCACAGTCCTAAAGGCCTTATTACACGGACAAAATTTTGAGCAATTTTGGTTGCAGCAACCAGTTGCTGCAATTCATCCCCGCAAGTCAGTGAGCCCAGATGAGAACGCAGGGTTGCCATAGTAAACTAAGGAATCGGAACAGAATCGGAATAAGGAATCGGAATAAGGAATCGGAACAGAATCGGGGACATGTCCCCGATTCTGACAACAAAACTGGGGATATTTATAATTAATGCAATAATTAACACTAATTTAATTGAAAAACAATGCAATAATTAAAAATTGTCCCCAGTTTCATTTTTACATTCTGGGGACAATTTGAAAAACGTCCTGAAAATGGGGACAGTCCCCGGAAAATGGGGACGTTTGGTCACCTTATAGTAAACAAACTCTGCTGCGTTCACAAACGCCTGAGATTCGCGGAATGGGTGGTAGCTAGCGCATGTAATTATAAATAGCATATCGTTGGTTGTTTATACCTCGTGTCTGTCTTCGGATCGGATTGTTATTTACTTTTATTTTCGTCAATGAAACCAATTCCCATGTCGATATTTCATTTTACGGACATTTGTTTTCACTACGAGCGGTATGGCTGACGCTGACTCTTCCGCCATCTTGTATTGTGACGTCGAAATAGGAAGCACTACGATTGGCTGGAATTCCAGCAAACCTGCAATATTTTCTCCTCTGAACGAAAAAGTTGGAGTGGACTGTTCCCTAGGTAACCGAGGGAAATTTCCAGGAAAGAGGTTCCTGCAACTGGTTGCAGCAACCAAACCGCACGAAAATTCCTTCGTGTAATAAGGCCTTTACTCAACGTAGCGAATTCTTGGATCTTTTAGTTATCGAGTGGTGTCATTCAATTTTGGATGTAGATCAGGGCCCGATTAACCTCTGAAGTGAAGCTCAGTCTCATTTAGGGCCCCTCATCCCCTTTTTGTTTGGGAAAAGTAAAGTTTTAATGATTTTCTTTCATAAAAATATTTTATTCATAAAAAAGAAATCTCATCGATTTAATTAGTTCTAATGATTTCCTTTGAAAGAAGCATTTTATTCATTCATTTGAAAATTTCCTTTGATAAAAATATTTTATTCATTCATCTTCATAATAGTTTAGTTCATTGTAACGAGATTTTACAGTATTTTTGAAATTACTTTAAACATTAACAAATAACTAAAAACATTTCATTACCTTACTGGAACATTAAACTTTATTAATTGAGTCCTATTTTTCATGAGGCATGGCTTTTTTCAGAAATTCTTTGTTTGTTTGGATGGCATCATAAAAATCACAAGACAGAAGTTGAGAATTAATTTTGACATTTAGAAAATGTTTAACCATGGACGCCGGCAGCATAGGGCAAGGGGGGGGGCAATGACCCCCTGGATTTTTGTATGCAGTGTTTTCCCTTGCTTTTTTGCTCTTTCCAACATGGTAACCACACGTTGAAGTAGTCTTTGCCACCTCTTGAGTAGTCTTTGCCCCCCTAGAGTAGTCTTTGCCCCCCTCTGGGAAAAATTCTTCCGGTGCCCATGTGTTTAACATTACATATTAAAAGTCTACCCCTTTCTACCGGCCAAATATTCCCCATAACAGAAAAAAACTCTCAACCACAGTAGATGTCCCAGGCAAAGACATCGCAAACAACCCATTTAGAAATGTTGCGACATGAAGTATCAAGACTTCTGAAAAGCACCACTTCTCTTCATTAAAAATGTTTACAATAACTTAAAAGATCATTTAAAAATAAAATTTTGAATTTTTATCACAGTTTTTCAGTCATTTTCAGGCCTCTCTTCAAGTTCTGAGAGGAAGCTCAAGCTTCACGAGCCTTTTCAGTAATCAGGCCCTGATGTAGATGATGGATATGTAGTAGAGATGAGACGGGCTCAGCCCGAGCCCGGGCCCAACTCGGGCTCGGGCTCTGTTATTCACGATTGCGTTCGGGCTCGGGCGGGCTCGGGCTCGTGAAAAATTTCTCCTTTGTTGAACATACTCCTTGAAACAGATTTTTAAAAGTCATTCATGGGATAAATAGACGTACTTATTTCAAAAAATGGCGGCACGGGGGACTAGAAGGTGTGTGAAGCTCCAAAAATTATTGTATCCTATTAATGAAGTAGTTAATTTTATTTGTCTTTAGCTGAAATTTCGGGCTCGGGCTCCAAGTTTAATAATATTGTTCGGGCTCGGGCGGGTTCGGATTAAAAGTCTTCGGGCTCGGGCGGGCTCGGCCTTCAAAAAATGAGCCCGAACTCATCTCTAATATGTAGCTGGAAACATCCAACTGTATCCTTCGATTTCGTTATCACCCGTTTTCTGAATTGTCCTCGCACTACGGAAGCAAATTTACAGACGCATTCAAGTCAAACTGTATGTGTGAAGGTATCATCGGCTTCAAATGCCTGCGGATTTATATACGCGATCGATGGATCCTGGCTGGGTTAAAATCGTTCATTTTCCCCCCTTAGGCACCGTGGAAGAAAGAATTTACAAAAAAAAAAAAACTATTCCTGGAAATTGGAGACGTATTTACATCGGAATGCTTTCTCGCTGGGGGAGAAGAATACGTGGGAGTAAAATACATTTATTTATAGGCCCTTCTGATTTATGCAGGAGGAGAAGAATAGGGAATTGGATTTGAAACCAAAAATTCTTGCATTTCGTGAGAAAAGGAGGTAAAATAGAGCCTTTTCAATTAAATAGGTTTATGCTTAGTCATTTAGTTTTGTTCTGAAGATTTTGGTTAATATGTTTTCGTTTAAAGTCAAACCTACACACAAAGGGTATCTGCCTCCGGGCGGATTGCCTTGGTCGGAGGACTTTCTAAGAGATTCTAACGTGTATTCTCGTTACATTGGGAGATAAAGGACCCAAACTCAAGACCGTAAGATGCACAACCGTGCGGTGGGCCCGAACGCGGTTTCCTCATACTTCAGCCGTCTACCATGTTCAATGTCTTATCCACTCGGCCATGGCGGGGCCTCGTAGGACATTAAATAGGCCAGTACAATAGTACATGTTGGACATTTGAGACAGACAGCATTTACTTTGTTACGACCATTAAATCGATGTTACATGGACTTCCATTGTAACATTATTTAACTAGATGGGCATCCGTGCCCATCTAGTTAGTTGCACCAAATTTAATGTTCATTGCTTTAACTAGACGGCACTTGGGGTGTACTAATCACTACATAACTGAGATATCATCCTACTATATAATTCGCTAATGGTCCGACGACGGTGGTGTGCCTCCCTGGAAATCGCGTTAGAAGTCGACAAGCTTGGCTACTTATCACCAAATGGGGCATCTACAATACGTTTCCATGCATGGAGCCAGCTCGTGCTGTTTGCATGCATACAGTCATTCATAAAGATAAAATCAACTTTCGGCTTCCAATGGCTTGACACGTCCATAATTTTCTCTACTGGAGATTTTCTAACATCTACAGAGCAA
Organism: Cheiracanthium punctorium; assembly: GCA_038373885.1. Taxonomy (NCBI): domain Eukaryota; kingdom Metazoa; phylum Arthropoda; class Arachnida; order Araneae; family Cheiracanthiidae; genus Cheiracanthium; species Cheiracanthium punctorium. The sequence goes on along the minus strand of JAWZYV010013186.1, from coordinate 300,548 downwards.
AAAGTTATAACTCTGTACTATTCTTGCATGTATTATTAGTAGGACTCTAGGTTTTGGTGTTAAAATTCTCGAAAATGAGGAATAGAGAGTCCTGAAAAGATGTGTTCTAATATTAGGAAGTCAGGGCCTAAGGGGTTAGCAGGAACGGTTACACGAGGACGGCCTTTCCAACCGTACATTGCTATGTGATTCATAACTAACGTGACCATTTATTTTTTTCTTGAAAACAGGACATCTACTGTTTTTAAGGTAGTATTGTAGGGAGACTGAATTCACAGGTCTGGGTATCTTTTAGTGGTTAAGAAAACGCTCATAAAAGCTTGTGTTCATGTTCATATCATAATAAAATTTAAAAAAAAACTTTGCTAAAACACACATATACTATAACAAATAGTGCAAGACGTTACGTTTCGGGTGATACAAGAGGTAGGCCCTTCTTCGGCTTCAAAAACACCCTCCGACACAAAGCAGGAAGGTAGGAAAACGAGAAATTTAAACAAAAGGACAAACAGAAAAAAAGGAAGTGGTCATTCGGAAGGAAAAAAATTCTTAGAAAACTAGAGTGAAACGGGAAAAGGAACATGACTTTAAAAAAAGAAATAAATTGATATAGTTGACAAAAAAGAACATTAAACGAACAAACATATAAACAAGGCATTCCCCCCCATCATTTTCTTTGTGTCTCGAGAGAGGAGGGAGGAAGGTTAGATGATTTTAGATTTTGAGCGGCCTTTATTGAAATCGTTACCGTGGGTTGCTCTCTTTCTAAAAACGGGACATTGCAGGGGAAATTTTCTAAAAACGGGACATAACGTTGTCCCGAAGCTGTGCTTGGGGACAACGAGACAGGCCACCTAAAAACGGGACGTATGGTCACCTTATTCATAACCGTATTCGTTCCCTCTGCCACTCCTTCAATTTTCGCTAACGAGTTTCGGAGCACACTGTATACTATTTGAGCAGAGGCGCAGAAAGCCAAGTCGGGGCCCCGGGGATAAAATCTTATCTGGGGTCCCTTTGCTATCCAGAAATCCCTTTGATGTCGTATTAGATCAATCATTTATTCCTTATTAAAATTATTAATCATTTAAAGAAACTTTAAATTAATAGTAATTGGCAATTAATTAATAGAATTAAAATTATTAATTTAAAAGAGTATTATTCTTTAATAAACATCCATTCTCTAAAAAATACCAACATTTTGTTTGGAAGGTTTCGTCACCTCCATAGAGAAACAGTATTTGCAACGTTAACATTTTTGCATGGCATGTTTCCTCAGTATTGAAACAAATAATATTTTTATTCATACTTCCATGCAAGCAGGCAGCAAAAAAATTTCATAAGGTCAAAAAAGTGGAAATTTCAAAATTTCGGATGTTGGTTGATCCCCATAGTCTCTCCTCTGGCTAAACCCTTTCTTCCACTATTTAACAATGTGTCTCGAAAAAAAAAAAAAACAATTTCTTGTTAAATAAATCTTTTCTACTTTTAGTCATGGCAAACCGTTGAATAATACCGTCAATCTCTATACCTTTCTTGCAAAAAAAAAAAAAAAAACTCAATCAGAAACACTTCTCGTTTTTGCCAATTGTGGATGGTTTTTGCTCTAGCTGGCTTTTTGTAATTTCACTCGAAAATTAATTTGAAGCATACGGATAATCTAAATTTGGACTTTTTTATTTTACAAAATTGACAACACACAATTAAGTATCATATAAACAGCAAAAGGGGGGCCCCTTCACAAGCTAAGGCCCAGGGGATTTTTCCCCTGCTCCCCCTTCCTCTCTGCGCCACTGTATTTGAGTGTCCTTATAGTATCGAAGTCGAAATCCTCGTTTTATATTTCGGAAAACTTTTCTAGCTACGTGTGTGTGGGGTAGCATTTTGAACTTTTTATTGATATTTTTACCACTTAGAAACATACCCAAGACTCACCCCTAGTTTGTTTTTCATACCCAACTGCTCCGTTCTGAAGAAACCGCGAAAACACCCATCCCGGTTTCAGGGGTTGCGCTGGCTCTTTTCAACATTTCGCCAATTCATTCGCCAAATTAGATTTTTCTGGACATCATTAAGAAAAGCAACTGTCAATATTTTCGCCAAAACGTATTTTCTTTCGCCAAATTAATTTTATTTTCGCAATTTGCGACCCCTGCCGTTTTATTATAAAAGGTAAGAGAAAAGGCAAGCCATCGTTTAATTAATGTCGGACACGGGCGTTCTTTTCAGAAAGATCAATATGTTCCAGAGAAAAAATTGTGTGGGAGAAAATATGTGCACGCCCCTCTCCCTCCGCTGATTTATAGGGCAGGGGGTAGGGGAGGGGCGTCGAAGGAAAGGGCGGAATTTAATTCGGTACCCGTGACTTCTTGTATTTCGGCGTAAGCGTAGGTGCTTCTTCAATTAAAAACGGGGTCTATATTTAGACGTTTCCTTTTGTTCCAGCAAAGCTCTTACGAGATTAAGTACGACACACGGCACTCGTTAGATAGTATTGCACGCACGTGAAAGGCGGTGGTATTTTTAAAACTTCTATCGCTCGATAGTCTTGTACGCCTATGCAGAGACGGCCCGAGGGGCGTGCGGGGCCCCAGGCGAAGTGCAAGAGCGGGGCCTCTTCTCTATCATGTCTTATGAGATAGCAATAAAATGGCCCATGAGCGGGGCCTCCATAAGCGCGGGGCCTTAGGCGATCGCCTACATTCGCACCCCCCTTGGGCCGGCCCTGGCCTATGATTTTTCTCTGCAAGTGTTTGAAAATTACGTTGCGCTCTTAGATAGATATTAGAGTAATGGGCTAGTTTTCACTTACAGAACGCGGACCATGCAAGGAAAACGTTGTAATCACGAAAAAATTCGACTTGATTGAGATTTTGATGTATTGACACGCTTTGAAGGCTTTTACATTCATTATTGCTATTTTTACTTTCCGAAAATGCAACGTGTAAGGAAAGTATTGTCATCATGAAAAAATTCGACTTCGGGATTTTGGTGTATGGACACGTTTTAAGGTCTTCTGAATTCATGGATACTACTTTTACGAGATGTATGTGTGTGTGTTCGTGTGCATGTGAGTGAACACGATAGCTCCTAAACAGGACATTCGATTGAGTTCCAATTGGGTCTATAGGTTATAAACCGCCGTCGCAAGACTGGTATTGATTTGGATGTGTATAGGACTTACAGGCCTATGACAGGCCGTCTACAGGCCTACGACAAAGATTTCTTTTACAGTATGGCCTATGGGGGAAATTCTTGAAAGGGCGCTAGCGTTTAAACGGTCCATTCGATTGAGCTCAAATTGAAAAAAACTAAGAATTTTTGCTGAATTATTCATCGATTAAAATTTATTTAAATGCTTGTTATATATATATACAGTAGCGGATCCAGGGGAGGGGCTAGGGGGCTTCAGCCCCCCCCAAAAGAAATTGCTCAAGGGTAACATTCTGCTTTATTATACATTTTAAATAGCTAAAATGATCCTATTTTATTACTTAGCCCCTCCCAAAAGCCTAATACATTGGTTTAGACTAAAATTTTAATTTATTGTACATTTTAATTGGGTGAAATAAGCATTTTAAAAATTTTAGCCCCTCCCAAAAAAAATTTCTGGATCCGCCACTGTATATATATATATATATATATATATATATATGCAGGGGCGTAGCCAGAAATTTTTCATGGGGGGGGGGTTATGACTACTGCAACTCATATATATGTATACGTGTGTGTGATAATGTAGTGAAGAATATACATTTTGTATGGCAAAAAATTCCTCATGGGGGGGGTTATGACCCCCCTTGGCTACGCCTCTGTATATATGTAATAAATCATAACAATAAATCGGGAGATTTGGGGGGCAATTTTTCCGGGGCCCCGGGCTATTGCCCAGCATGCCCGTGTGATAATCAGGCTCTGGGGTGGGGGGTTGTTTATAAAATTTACAAGTGGTGTACTGATATTAAGAAATATATTGACTATGTAATTGGCTTTTTCGGGTTGGGCAAAATCATAACCCTGACCAATCGTACATTTGAGTGTCCATATATTACTGAAATTGAAATCCTCGTTTCATCCCTCTGAAAACTTTACTAGCTGCGTGTGTGGGAGGAGTAGGGGGAAGGGAGCATTTTTGTACTTAGCACCACTTAGAAAAATGCCCAAGAACGACACGGGCACTCTTGAGTTTCCCAACTGCTCCGTTCTGAAGAAAGCCACGAAAACATCAATCCCGATTTATTATAAAAAGGTAAGAGAAAAGGTAAGCAATCGTTTAATTGATGTCGGCACGGGCGTTCTTTTCTGAAAGATCAATATGTTCCAGAGAAAAAATTGTGTGGGAGAGAATATGTGTACGCCCCTCTCTCCTCCGCTGATTTATGGGGCAGAGTTGGGGGTCGGGGGGGGGGCGTCGAAGAAAAGGACGGAATTTAATTCGATACCCGTGACTTCTTGTATTTCGGCGTAAGCGTAGGTGCTTCTTCAATTAAAAACGGGTCTATATTTAGACGTTTCCTTTTGTTCCAGCAAAGCTCTTACGAGATTAAGTACGACACACGGCACTCGTTAGATAGTATTGCACGCGCGTGAAAGGCGGTGGTATTTTTAAAACTTCTATCGCTCGATAGTCTTGTACGCCTGTGATTTTTCTCTGCAAGTGTTTGGAAATGATGTTGCGCTCTTAGAAAGATATTAGAGTAATGGGCTGATTTTCACTTTCCGTACATGGACCTTGTACGGAAAACGTTGTAAATCATGAAAAAATTAGACTTTGAGCTTTTGATGTATTGACATGCTTTGATGTATTCTGCATTCATCAATTCTATTTTTGTTTTCATTAATGCTACCCCGGGATTGTGACATTTGAGTTTTATTTCAACGACTTCAAAATATATTTTCATCAAATGTTCATTTTTTTTTAAATTTCTTAATTACTTTCTTAAGAAAGACGAGGAGTCGAGGTATCGATAAGGATGATATATTTTTCCAACAAAATGAAACATGAAAGACTATGAACGTACTGTATCTACTATGTAGTTGCTCTGATCCCTGACTCGCTGATTCTGTAATAAACCCGGCCAACCATTGCAAAATAAAAACTTTTACAACCATGCATGGTTTGCATGGTTTAAACCGACTGGTTTAAACCAAATGGTTTTCTTTCTCAAAAAAAAACAAACAAAAAAAAAAAGATTTTTTTTTTTTAAAGAATAATTTAAAATTCCGAATACTACAGATAGAATACCTTCCGATATCTTTTAAAATTATCCTTATAAGTACCAACAATAAGTTTTTAAATAAATCTGATAGATACCTTATTGTTTTATCATTATTAAAAATTATTAATTATACTTGAATTATAGGCTGCCTTTTCAATTTGTTTCTAAAATAGAAGTTTTTGCTTTAACAACTTATTTTTAAATCTTAAAAATATCATTTCGAACAACTTATCACCATTATTACTGATGAATCTAAGTGCAAGATTCCATGTAAAAAGTAGTAAACAATTACTATTGTATAATATTATATACTAAATATAAAAATAGTATCTCTCAATAAAATATTAAAATTGAATGATTTCAGTGTCCACATAAGTATAGCAACAATTGTTTGTTTACTTTGTTTTGATCACTTTCAGAGGGAAAATTAATTGTTATTTAAACATTTTACAAATAATTTTAAGTGTGTAACAGGTAGAGGAGAGGAGGTGATTATGGAATAGTCGGGAAATATGGAATAGACTTGTTCCACGTGACGTCACACTTCCTCTTGGTTGGCAAAACTGACCAATGGACTTGTTCTACGGGACGAGTGGTTGGCATAAGTAACCAATAGAGTTACTCTACGTGACGTCACTGAGGTATTTGTTAGTAAACATGGAACAAGTCTATACCGAGTTTTTGGCTCTGTTAGTTGCTGTTGCCACAAGGGAATACCATGAACAACTCAAGAAAGATTCCCTTCTTACAATGCAGTAAGAGTTGACCGCTCTCTGTTGCCGTACCACTCGCTACAGAACAAAGTGTGTTCTGTGATTTTCAAGAGTTTTTGTAGATAAGTTTTCAAACATTTTAACTTACTAAGTAAACACGTGACCTGAACATGGATGTTACGCATAATGTACACTAAGAGAATGGCAGTTTGTTGAACTGTGGTTATTTTTTAGATGACAGTGTTTTGCCAATTAGTTTTAAAGGTTCGTTTTCCGAGATGGCGTGTCGGGTATTATGGAATAATGGGTAATATTGTAATGGGTTTCATGTCATCCACTAAAGACCCGGAAAACAAAGACGCTGAATGCATATTTTGTCACGAAAAATTCTCTAAAGATCAACGACGATAAGTTTGGATTCAAAGATCCATCTGTTCTCTGTGGGCTGACCATGACTGTACCGGAGCAAAGAAAGAAGATTATATCTACAACTTTTCTAAATCGACTCGAAGCAGAAATGACTCCAGTATAATGATTTAAACTACAAAACATAAAAATTTGTTTTATAGTAACCAATAACTATATGAAGCAATATAAATTGCTTTTCATCGGTTTAAACCATCTATTCCATATTACCAGACTATTCCATATTATACTCCATTCGTAACTTTTTTTTTAAATATTTTTTTTTCTATAACTACAAAATAAATTGTGTATTTCTTTGCAATGGGCATTTCATTACGATTCATTATAGCATGCACTCATGCTGTTTTGGGGGATTTTATTTAAGAATCTATGAAGTTACAGTTAGAAATGTAAATGGTGTTCCATAATCACCTCCTCTCCTCTAATTATAAAAGGATTTTTAAAAAAAAACCAAAAATCTGGTTTGAACCAAAAAAGCCATTTTTTTCCCCAACCCTGCAACCATGACTCTAAAAAGCTAAGCACAAAAGGTGCAATAACATCCACACCGTTTATGCGATCCGCTTTAAATTTTCCATAAATATGTATAAAGAAAATAATCTGCGCTACATTAGGAAACTGGAAAATCCACCCGTTTTCTCATTTTCAAGCGACTTTTCGCTATTTTTAGTTCCATTTTATTTCCGAAAGTCCAAAAAGTGAATCATTTGCGTGACAAAATGAGCTGTCGCAATCGACATGACGTCTTATTGAAGTCACGGACATCAGGCTTTGAAGGAAACACAGCGATTCCAATTCGTTTAAAATGGCTTTTGAACATTACATAGTTTGTTTTCACAAATAAAATGATATCGCCTCCATGGAGCATTGATATAAGAATGGCTTTGTAGATCAGAAACGTTTCTCGAATGCTGCATTTCGCAAGCTCAAATTCTGCCACGGGCCAAAAACTCAGTGTAATAGTCGAGCATAGCGCAAAAGTACAGAATTCACAATAGATCTTAAAATAAGTTGGGAAAACAAGCAAAAAAATAAACTGCACCGAACGAAAGAAACTGTTGGGAAATATAAAACTATGAAACTTTCGAACTCTTTCCCTGACCCAGTTTCTCCTGCACGCGTCGATGGTCCGCACATGTAGACGTATGGATCTGCATGTGATAATTACCCAAACGAGGGCCCCTTACTTAACACGTGCTATGGGGCCCCTGGCAACCGTGGGGGCAAGAACGCATGCATGCTGTACTTTCAAGTCACTCTCTTCCATGCGCTGCTGCTAAGCGGTCGACATCCCGACCAGCCAAAATTCAATCTTTGTAAACATGATATTCCTCTTAAAATGTATATTGTATAACCTAGACGGAAAATAAATATATTGTACTCATTCAAGAGCACGAAACTAAAATATATACAATTAATAATGTCGTGTATTCCAGTTTTCGTTCCAGCTAATTTAGCGGGATGACGGAGGAGTTAAACGGACTTACGCCTTTGAAGGAGGTAAGTGATACCTCTTTTACCTCCTCGCTTATTTAATAGAAACAACACAAGGCGAATAAAAACATTTATTGATTGACTGCATTAAAACTAGTGCCGTATCCAGATTTTTTTTTTTTTTGGGGGGGGGGGGCGGGTTAAAGCACCCTAGTCTAATACTGCTTAAAATCTCTAACTCGAAACTCGTTTATCTCTATTCCCTTTTCCCTATGCAGACAGTTCGGCAGACAGTTCGGTCTCAATTTTTCAAAGCCCGAGGACTTTCAATTCGATCCTGAGCGATATTATTTAAGTCGGAGCCCGAGCCCGAAATTTCAGCTAAAAGATCAATAAAAGTCAGAGTTACTTCATTGATAAAATATCATACATTTTTCCGTTTGTGCAAATTAAAGACCCATATAACAGCAGACTCTTGATGCGCTTTCCAATTCTTTTTATTAAACAAGATTATCCAATAATAATAATTAGTTTATTTTTCCCCATGAATCCCTTTTTTAAAATCTGTTTACAAGGAGTCTGTTCAATGAAGGAGAAAATTTGCAAGAGCCCTAACCCAATCGTCAATGACAGAGAACCCGTCTTCATCTCTAGTTCCCGAACCGGGAAAAAAAACTTTCTCTCCCGTCCAGCGCCTGTAAAACCCGTTCTCCCGTCTCGATCATCTCGCTGCAGTGAAGGGAAACGGAGTCTCGACTTGCTACAACACCTCCTACATAGGGATCCTAAAAGGGGGAGCTCGCGCACTCGCCATTGTGGTTCCACAGGGTTACCACGAGGTTCCAATCTGGTATATGCTACGTGCAGTACGGACATTATTACTTTCCGAACATGTACCATGTAAGGAAAGTATTGTAATCATGAAAAAATTCGAATTCGAGATTTTGGTGTATTGACACGTTTTGAGGTCTTCTGAATTCATTTATGCTATTTTTACGTGGTGTATGTGTGTTTGTGTGTATGTGAGTGAACACGATAGCTCCTGAACAGGGCATGCGATTGAACTCAAATTGGGTATACATGTTATAAACCACCGGCGCAAGACCGGTATTGATTTTGGTGTGTATAGGACTTACAGTTTTTCTACAGGGCTACGGCAAAGATTTCTTTTACATGATGGCCTATGGAGGAAAATTTTGGAAAGTGCGCTAGCGTTTAAACGGTACATTCGATGGAGCTCAAATTGGGTATACATGTTATAAACCACCATTGTAAGACCGGTATTGATTTTGATGTTTATAGGACTTATAGTTTTTCTACAGCGCTACGACAAAGATTTCTTTTACATGATGGCCTATGGGGAGAAATTCTTGAAAGTGCGCTAGCGTTTAAACGGTACATTCGATCGAGCTTCCATTTGGTATATATGTTTGAATGATTCATCGATTAAAATTTATTTAAATGCTTGGTCATGATCTTAATCGTAAGTGTTTGGAAAGTCGAGTGGAGTCACTCCAGATTTTTTTTTACTTCTCTACGGATGTTTATATGCTATAAATTTGAATAAAATTGATGATGGGGGGGTTGTTCAGCTATGAATTGTTCCAATCGTTCAGGAAGTGGTAAATAAATGTTTAGATTTCCTAGAGATATGGAACGGAAAAAAAAGTGGATGGTGAACTGTAGACGTGAAGAATGGAACCCGGGTCCAGAAGCTCGACTTTGCAGTGTAAGTAATTCTATTAAAATATTTATTTGCTTGAATTTGTGATATGTAGTATAAAGTTCAGGTTCTAAATAATCGTATAATGTTTTAATTTAGTCTTTGGAAGCTTCTAATAACGTTTAAAGTATAGGTTTATAGTACGATGTTTGGATATTGGCGATATTCTAAATGTCGCCAAACTGAGTTCCGGTGTGGGGTTTGTTTGTAAACAAAACTACGGAACTTTTAAAAAGGTTATGCTCATAGATCATGAATGATAGTAAATCATCAAATTGTATTAATTAGATAACGATATAACTTTTATACTGCTTTCATTTTTGTTTAACAAAGTGCTGTTTTTCATTTCATAAAAGTCAAGATCTTACATATTAATTATTGCAAAATATGTCATTATCAAAAAAGTAATATTTTCCTAAAGATTTAAAAATAACTTATTTTTATTTGCACAGGTAAGTAACTAAATTTTGATTTGTAGTAGTTCTACAGTAGAGGTTTTTCTTATTGCTATATTTATTACTCTTTTCTTATATATTATAATATTATATAATCGTTTTTATTATTTGATGAATTTTTGTAATTGTATGTTTTGAATGAATAAAAGTTTTAAAAAATCATTATGTTTATTCATTTGTGTATGTTATTCTGTTTTGGTAGTCATCATTTTCCCATTATTCAGACTCCTTTTTCAAATATCAAATATTCTGGGGTTTTTTTCATATGGATTGGTGAAAATTTTGGAAGTAAAAGCATTTTCTGCAAATCCCCCCCCCCCCTCCTTACTTTCTTTTACATTTTGATAAATTATAAATTTCATATTGTACAGAATGCAGATCAAGTATTTAGTTCATGACATTTTTAGTTATTTACTTAAAAAGAATAATAACAAATATGTACATATGTAGAAAATATTTCAGAATGGTGAATTTCCAAAAGAAAAATTCGTATAACACCTCATGTATAAGAAGTAGATTTCAGGAACCTGTTTATATCTATCAGCCATATAGATTAAATAAGAAGTTAGATTTAAAAGTATTTAATATTTGTGAATTTGATAAATATACTAAAGGCCTAAATAAACATTTGTAAAGTATTAAACAAGATCTTTTCAAATTTAACAATTAAGTAGCAAAATGCCTTTTTATAACATAACATAATAATAATTAAAAAAAGTCAGTCCATATACTAGCCCTTTGAAATATAGTAATAGTTGTATCAGTCATTCTAATGATTTGATTGTTTTTGCTTCAAAAGACAATTTTTTTTTCTATTGTGTACAATTTACATACAATAGTTAAGGTCTAAAATGTAGAATTTAAGTTTTTTCTATTGTAAAGTACTGTTTTTTTTTTCATTTATTTAAAATATTACTGTGATTCATAAATAATTTCTTTTAAAAAATTATTTTTAACTAATGTTATTTTATGACAGTTTATTTATTTCAACAAATGCTAAGATTGCATTTTTTCAAATATTACTTTTATCCTGTATGTTATTTTTCATCGCTGTCCACATTTTTCATCGGTGTCCAGGGGCTCTACTCCTACATATAGAAAGCCTAACAACTGAACCTTTGACGTCATCACTAGGCCTTCAAATAATGACGTCATCACAGTTTTACTTTCACAAAATAAAACTATAACATTTCAGGTGACTGCTACAAATATAAGAAAATATCTTAAATAAAAAATTAAAATGAAAATACCTTTCTCATACAAAATTATTAATTCCCATCTATTTCCTTATCATAATTAGTCATGGTAAAAACTGCCATTTGTCATAAAAATTATATTTTTGTCTCAAATTATTAAAATATTGTTATTCATGAGTACTTCACCAGAAACTTTTTTATAGTTTTATTTTGTGAAATAAACCTTTTAAATGGAGGCCTACTGATGACGTCAAAGTTTGGTGACGCTAGAGTTGTTAGGCTATCTTTATCTAGGAGGTGTTACTTGCTATGGGAGCGGGAAGGAGGGAGCCTTTCGCCATCCCATTCGTTTTCATACGCAGGGTGTCCCCTGATTAGGGAATGCAATCCCAATATCGCGGGAGCGGGATCCCACACACATGTTTCCGGGACTAGTCCCGCGGGATTAGTACAGTAATCCCGCGGAACTGAAACACAGAAATAAATTATTTTTATTGCAATTTCACGCCACCTTCCCGATCATCCATTGACCAAAAAGTTTAATAATGTTACGAATTTTCGGGGCAACCCGCTGCTCTGGGGCTTAAAATTGTTTAAAATTCGTATTTTACGCTTCAAATAGATAAATTTTGCTTTTTGTTGCACCAAAATCGGCCAATTAGAACCGGAGGTACGGAGGTTTCAGTTTCCCTATTGTTTTTTCTACGAGTTTCTAGAAATGTCGAGAAATATTGGTCCTAAGGCTTCGATCTCTTTACTTTTGAGGACCTATTTTTGGCGCCCAATTGGGCGATATTTCGCCAAAAGTCGCCAAGCTTGGCGACATTTTGGTCATTTGGCGCGATTTTCCCAATGGGGCCTGGAAGTTGGTTTTCCTGCATTAAAAACGCATAATAACCTAACATTTCTCTTCTATGACGTAATCAAAATTCTCGCCTTTAGTGGAATCCTCGAGAAATTGACTTCTGGAAGCTGCTCGCAGCTTTTGCCTCGGATATATATAGAACCGCGCACTGCCCCGAAAGTTCAGTGCGAGTTGAACGCTCAATGTGTGAAGAGCTCAGTGAGAGTACGCTTGCTTTGTGAATTGATAGTGCTATAGAAGCTGTGTTTTAGCTTGCTTTATGAAGCTGTTTTTAAAGTACTGTGAGTAAATTCTTCATTGCTGTGTCTTAAGGGATTGTGTACGATATCCCTTGAATATTCCCACTGAATTTTTGCCTGTGAAAGTGACTTATTTTTGTGTGATAAATACAGCATTTGTGAGAGCTTCTGATCTAAGCGGATTGTTAAAAGCACGTTACTGCTAGATTGTGCTTGTCATTGTGTACAGCTGATTGTTCTACGAAGTCCTAGAAGCAATAAAGTTTGTGTTCCATCCTGAAAAGTGACTTTTTACTAGAACTTTTTACATGAACTGGACTTTAGAACGACGAACCCCAGGAGTAACAGAGTAATTCCGCAACAATATTTATGCATCTTCCTCGCATCACACGAATCAATAATTACAAATGTTAATTTAAAGTTTTAATTTTTCTAATTATTCTCCAACGAGAGCCTGCATCCAATGTCATCTAAATTTTTCGCTGTCTTCTCAATCTCCAAGTGAACGGAAATATTTCATTCTAATTTTCCTCTTAGCGAACTATCACGATTCCATCTTAAAAAGTTTTCATTGTAGGTTTTATTTTTTTATAATTCACGCTTTTAACTAGTTTACTAGAATTAGACCAAGATTAGGTAGAGCGACTCTTTACACACAGCACATACACACTGGCTGCATTCGTAAACGAAAAACTCGTTGCACGAGTTTTCGTAAGAAAACTGGAATGCGTGTGTTGAGTGCTGTCAGCGGTTATCAGCTTCCTTTGACTTTACGAACAACTTCAGTTTATTTAGTTTCGTCGCCTAGGAGACGTGTTTGTTTACAATTCGCCAATGCGTTAATTTGGCTGAGGAGAGTGTTTAGTACATACTCAATATAAAAACAACAGGATTTTTAAAAGAAAGCGTGGCCATCATTGAAGTGCACACATCAAAATTTAGAAATTTCAAATTAAACTTCATTTTTTCAAAAGTATTTAGCAAGAGAAGTTCAAATTTCGCTCATAACGGATTAAATCAGCTTCAATCTCAACACTAAAACATGCATTTTTGAATTTGCTAAAATGAAAAATACAAGAAAATGATTACCTTTGAAAAATTATGTACCTTCCTAGCATTTTTTAACGTACGCATGAATTTCCTCCTCGAAAAAATAATATTTGCAGCTTTAGAAAACGTAAAATACTTTTCACAACAACATACTTTTCCATAACAACGGACGCCATTTGAAAACAACAACAACGTGCAGCAAGTGTATCATCTAAACAACTGACGAAACCTTAGCAGAGATCGGTTTATTTCGTTTGAAACTAATCGCACTGAGTTTTGTATAAGAACGCTCTAGTTTAAAAACTGTATGCACTCAGTTTCCTTTACGAACGCCCGAGATGGAAACTCATTGCGCGAGTGTAACTGGTTTGGCGTTTACGAATGCAGCCATTGTCTTTTTTACATTCTTTTTCAGCAACTAAGTATATTATTTTGAATATCATAACTATAATTTTCATATTTCAGTAAGTTACTGTATTGATTGTCAAATAACATTAAACTTCGTGGTGCTTAAAATCTTACTTTTTCCAATGCTTCTCTGTTGAAATGAATTCTTAGCTGGATGAATGAATGGCCAATCCCACGGGATTAAGGGATCCCGCGGGATCAATATATCTCAATCCCGAAATCCCGCGAAACGAAAAACAGTGCGGGATTGCATTTCCTGCCACTGATGTCAGGAGGCGAAAACAGTATCATCAGTAGCCTCACAGACATAAAAAAGTCGTCCAAGTCACCTTATCTAAATTTGGAGCAAAAGTCGCTTTTACCATTTACAATACAAATAAGAGGCCTTTATATTAGTTCCATTTAAGAGCGTCCACTGGATAAAATACGGTGAAACTTCTATGAGCGACCCCTCCTCTAACGACCCATTTCTCAAGACAACGATTTTTTACAATATCTACTTAAATGTTAAAAGGTCCTCTAGAAGAGACCACACAAACCTCTATAAACGACCGGTCTGTCTTGGCTCCCTGTCCGATAATTTTCTTGCATTTTTCCGGGAATAAAGTAAACAAGCACATTCCAAACCAGTCGCTCGACCGAAAATCGACAGCAGGTGCCCGTACACGTGCACATCGCGTACAAATCGTGTAGGTTAGAGAATGAACGTGTATAAGAAAGTGATTTTATCGTTGGAGGAGAGAATGGATGGGATTGAGCCACACGGAAAAGGAAATTCAGTGGTACCTTTTGGCTGTGGGGAAACCCAAAAGAGCCGATTTTAAAGCAAATAGATTTTACTATGCCAAATTCGGAATGCATGAACAATACCAGGATAAATGCTCTTTAGTCAGATGTAAGGAATAAAAGAGAGAGAGAGAATTACTCCCGGCAAAAAAAAGAATGAAACAATCCGAAATTTCTAAATTTTGTAATAAAATTAAAATTTAAAAAATTGTTTGTACAGTAACTTACGTATAAGCAAGCAATTTCATAAATAACAAAACGAACAGTATTTTTTAGTGTTTTTTTCCCCATGGATATCCAATGTTTATACTTCTCTGAGCGACCACCTCTCTTAACGACCGATTTTTCTCTTAACCCTTTAACGCGCAGTGTTTCCGCTCTGGGAACACCCAACTCTGACGTTTTGACTGTTGCCAGTCACGAAGAATAGATTGGATTTCTATAAAAATAGTTGCGGGTGACCTAGCTCCACGAGAACCCTTTACTTTTTAGCACGTCCTTTCCCGTAAAAAAAATGGTCACGATTCTTTTTAACAGCACTGACATCGGCTGAAAAATGGAAGAATGCGAGAACAGCTGGATAGATTGCCCCATGCTGAAAAAAGCGCAGCCGTTGCGCCATCTCTGGACTGAACGACCAGCAAGAGGGCGGACGATCGAAACGTTCATCGCGTGCCACAGATCTAGCGACCCTTTTTTGACGCAGCTGGCTGTGTCACACAGCCAGCTGCGTCAAAAAAGGTCGCTAGATCTGTGGCACGCGATGAACCTTTCGATCGTCCGCCCTCTTGCTGGTCGTTCAGTCGAGCGATGTCAACGGCTGCCCTTTTTTCAGCATTGGGAACGGGTTGCGCCTCAAAGGGTTAACGGAGGGTGGTCGCTCTCAAGAAGTTTCACTGTATATGAATTTATTGTAACTAAAATATATTTCACAGGACCGTTGCGAAGAAACGTAACATTACGCTAAAATCAAAAGTCATTTAAAAGACTAAGTACAAGAAGTCGAGATAGTAACGACCGCATAATCCCTTTTCCCGCCCTGCTGAGGGGGCGTGTACATATATATATATATCCATGCATATATCTTTTCCACCCACGCAGATTTTCTTCTCCCCTGGAAAATATCGATCTTGCCAGAACAGGAAGAGAGCCTTTTCGATGTAAATATCTCCCATCCACCCCCACCCCCACCCTGCCTTGCGGTGGAGGATTACCGGGGAATTACCTCCATTGGAGGAGGTGATTTTAAAATCGTAATTTCTCGACATTGTCTTTTCGGGGCGGCATTAATGGGGCTGAAATTGCTCCTTTTCGCTTCTTTTGTTGTGCTTTTCGAGCTTTTATAACGAGGATGAATATTTCCCTCCCCCCTGTGTTGAAGGAATGATTGAGATAGATTTTTGAAGAAAGCAGACTTAATGGATGATGTTTGAAAACGAGTGACTTGAACAGATGGTTCATTTTGACTTTTGTAGTCTCGAAAAAAAATAAAAATAAATAACTCCGACTGTTAGATTTTGATGTACTGGCACGTTTCGAGGTCTTCTGAATTCTTTTATGCTACATTAAACCCTCTAATGCCCATAGTAGCATATATGCTACCATCCTTTAAATGCTATTTTTTTACGAGAAAATGCTTAAAAATATAATTTTGAAGTCATAAAACCATTAATTATACCTTTAATTAATAACATTAGTAGTTTGGGTCTACAAATGCCAGAAATAATAGATGAAAAACATTTTAGAAACAACATGGATAAAGTCAACAAAGAAAACAAATTTCCAATGATAAAATAGGAAACTTGACTTACTATTTTACTATTATTTAATATGAAGAAAAAAGTAATAAATATCATTTTTATGAAAGACAATAGATGCTTTTTCACTAGATACAAAATAACTTCTCAAAAAGTTTCATTTACAATGCTTAGAAGAGTTTTAAAATCATGGTACCACCATTAAAAAAACGCATTAAAAATAACTGTTTTCACAGTTTTTTTACTATAATTATTGCGTTATTTGACTCCAAAGAATATCATTTCAACGAAAAAATAATTTTTTTTTTTTTGCTTGGGAATTTCTTATAGTGGGCATTAGAAGGTTAACGGCGATGTGTATGTGTGTGTGTATATGCAGTGGCGCAGACAGAATTTTAGTTTTGGGGGGGGAGGGGGACTGAGACTACAAATACTGTTGAACTCGGTTACAGTGACCTCGATTATAGTAATTGCTCTCCTAACGGTAAAATATTCCCACTTGGCCACAGAACACAAGCCCACTATTAACGTAACTCGTTATAGAGTCAAATACGTATCTGATCTTTTGAATGACGTTGTAACAAAGTTTAACTGTATTTCATCTTTTTCTCTGATGCAGCACTGTTTTATAACATGGGTCTTTAAACGTTCTCAGCGTCTCCGTGATTGGTAGCAAGAGCAACTCAGGACCTCAGCGGAGCACTCAAAGGCTCACATTGGGAGGCACTGGTCAAAGAAAAGAGTGTTCTCTGGTTCTTCTTTCCAATGATGTGAGCAGAGACTTTAAGTGTGGCTTCAAGATGACGTGTACTGATTTTTACTTTCCGAACATGTACCATGTAAGGAAAGTATTGTAATCAAGAAAAAATTCGACTTCGAGATTGTGTTTTTACACGTTTTGGGGGCTTCTGAATCCATTTATGCTATTTTTACGAGATGTATGTATGTATGTGTGTATGTGTGTGTGTGTATGTGTGTTTGTGTGTATGTGAGTGAACACGATAGCTCCTGAACGGAGCATTCGATTGAGCTCAAATTGGATATATATGTCATAAACCACCGTCGCAAGACCGGTATTGATTTTGGTGTGTATAGGACTTATAGTTTTCCTACAGGGCTACGACAAAGATTTCTTTTACAGGATGGCCTATGGGAGGAATTTCTTGAAAGTGCGCTAGTGTTTAAACGGTAGATTCGATTGAACTCAAATTGGGTATATATGTTATAAACCACCATCCTAAGCCCGGTATTGATTTGGGTGTGTATAGGAGTTATAGTTCTCTTACAGGGCTACGACAAAGATTTCTTTTACATTCTGGCCTATGGGGGGAAATTCTTGAAAGTGCGCTAGCATTTAAACGGTAGATTCGATTGAGCTGAAAGTGGGTATATATGTTATAAATAACCATCTTAAGACCGGTATTGATTTTGGTGTGTATAAGACTTATAGTTCTCCTAAAGGGCTACGACAAAACTTTCTTTTATGTTATGGCATAATGGCATATGGGGAGAAATTCTTGAAAGTGCGCAAGCCTTTAAACGGCGCATTCGATTGAGTTTCAATTTGGTATATATGTTTGAATGATTCATCGATTAAAATTTATTTAAATGCTTGGCCATGATCTTAATCGTAAGTGTTCGGAAACTCGAGTGGAGTCACTCCAGATTTTTTTCTTTTAAAACATCCGCGTCGACAAACAAGCAGCTCTGTTTCTAACATACACTCTTGCTAACACCGTTTCTCATTTGATTCTAAATAACAAGGGGACCCTTTTACAACTGGTTCCAGCAGGCCCGGACTGGTTCCTTTTGGGGGCCTTCGTCTAGATTGTAAAGGGGCCCCCTTGCTAAGGAAATTAGAGGGAACTTGAGCCTAATTTTCAAATATTACTAGAATATGTAACACTTGTAAATTAGGCTGACGTGCCTAAAAACCACATTTAACTGATTTAGAGCTTTTAGGGGCCCTGACTCTTCTTGGGGGCTCCTCGATCCACGTGGTTTCTGAGGTCCTCCATAACGCAAAAACTCAAGATCACTGGGAAGTGAATAATCAATTCATTCTAATTATGAAGTAGTATAGCCACGTTTGGGTGCCTTTCCGGTGCCCCTTTGCAATCCCCGGTCATCCGACCTGGCATCCGTCATTTGGTCATAACTGTCGTATTTTCGGTTTTCTCCTCCTGCTCTGTTTTGCCACTTGGAGGAGTGGTCCCGTTTACATGCACACAAATGCGGAGTAAATGCCGGAACTTTCGCTGCTTTCTACTCCCACTTCCCCTACGTAGGGGAAAAAAAAGCGGAGTAGAAAGATTCCTAGTCGAAAGGAGGGTTAATGCAGAGATGACCTCGCTTTCCCATGATGCACTGCGAGTTTTCCCCCTATACTCTGCTTTTACCCGGGACTTTCCATTTTCCCATGTAAACGGGCCTAATATGGAATAGGCATGAGCGGGGAAAAGCGAAGCCACAACTGTAACTGGTTTTCGCTTCGCTTCTAGACTGATTTCCAGAGTTCCTGGGAGCCTTTGCTCCCTCCACTCCGTTCTTAAGGTATTTTATTAACGGTAAAATATGTACAGAGCATTCAGTACCAATAAATAAAAATGGGGGGGGGCAGGTTACACTAATGCGAACAGTTAAAATAATACGACTAATTGAGTTCAAGAAAAATTAAAACCAGTTTTTCCTCCGTCCGCTATGTTCTTGCGAAAATTGAAGTAACCCTTCACGTAGCGTTTTGGGGGCGTGGCTGAGAGTTAAAGAGCCGTTTGGTGCTCATACGATTTATTCAGCCACGCCCCTCAAGGCTGCGCGTACGGTTACTTCATTTTCTCCCCATCGTGGCTGACGAGAAAGACAGGCAGCGGTACTGACATTTGGTCACACCCCTTTAGCCCTTGCAGAGTCATGTGACTTAGGAGATGCGGCCAGTAAGATGGCCACATCTCCCGACTCTGCAAGGGCAAAAGGAGTGTGATCAAAATATCAGCACCGCAGCCTGTCTTTTCCGTCAGCCACGCTCCCCATAGAAGAACTAACGGGTGCCTTGCCTAGGTTTGTCGAACCACTTTCCACCAACAAGCTTGTAGAGAACATAATTACAGACCCCCCATCCTTTCTTTAAAAACAAATAGTTAAGTGGTAGTAGAGAGACGGGGTATAGTAGTACTCACTTCTCTGCGGAATGTGCTAGCGTCCATGGATGGTCCCACAACAAAAACTTGCCTCATAAGGGGTTCATTGGCCTTGGCGACGTAGCCCAGGATCGAACTGTCGACGGGGACATCGCGCCAACAAAGAACCTGCAAAGCAAAAACAAAGATACAGATACATTCCAAACGCACCGATTACATAAATACACATTCCGACACCGTCTTACGAATATCTAACAGAACTAGCATACAGAAAGATAAAATAAGTAGATAAATTAAAGACAAAAAATAGAAAAGTAAAAGAAAAAAAAAAACGCATACACATTTTCAATTCCACCCCTTTCCCCCCTCTCAAAAAAAGGTGTTCTGCTTAACCCTTTGAGGCGAAACCCTTTTCCAATAAAATTAGATAAATTAAAGACATAAAATAAGACATAAAATAAGTAGATAAATTAAAGACATAAAATAAGACATAAAATAAGTAGATAAATTAAAGACAAAAAAATAGAAAAGTAAAAGAAAAAAAAGACGCATACACATTTTCAATTCCACCCCTTTCCCCCCTCTCAAAAAAAGGTGTTCTGCTTAACCCTTTGAGGCGCAACCCTTTTCCAATAAAATAAGTAGATAAATTAAAGACATAAAATAAGTAGATAAATTAAAGACATAAAATAAGTAGATAAATTAAAGACAAAAAATAGAAAAGTAAAAGAAAAAAACGTATACACATTTTCAATTCCACCCCTTTCCCCCCTCTCAAAAAAAGGTGTTCTGCTTAACCCTTTGAGGCGCAACCCTTTTCCAATACTGAAAAAAGGGCAGCCGTTGCCATCGCTCGACTTAACGACCAGCAAGAGGGCGGACGATCGAAACGTTCGTAGCGTGGCACAGATCTAGAGACCCTTTTTTGACGACTGCTGGCTGTGTGCCGACACGCGTATCTATCGTGTTATGGGGAGGGGCAGGCGCGGATCCAAGGGGAGGGCGGTGGGGGCGATCGCCCCCACCGCCCTCCAGGCCGCCACTTGCCGGGCGAAGTCCAAAATGCTGTTATAATCTGTTAAAATATATTATGAAAGTATAGTGAAAATAAAGTAGCCTTTTTCGGTACTTAAGTATTATCCCGGCGGTCCGCCAAGACGAGCAACTTTGGCAAAAATAAATGCCGGACACGTGAAATTATTAATGGTTTGGAATGCAATTGGCAACAATTTGCCTGCACATTTGACGAAAAAATAGTTTGGCGGAAATAACCGCCGAGATAATACGTAAGTACACCTTTCCTAAGGGGTGTATTGCGGGTACTACTCCCTGTCCTTTTTAATCATAGCTCATATATAGATTTTACCAATAAAATAATTAATTACATTAATTGGTATAATTGATTATATTAATTAATTATAAAATGATTTTGCGCATTCTACCCCCCCCCCCGTTTCAGGTACAAAATCGACCCCTCCTTGAGTAATTTCTGGATCCGCCCCTGGGGAGGGGGGTCTACTGTAATGCTTATTGATGGCAATCGGAAAGCGTCGAGACAGTCAAATCGAAACCATAAAATAAAAACACTCTCTAACTTTATTGGAAAATTCTTAAAGAAAGACGCAGCAACAAGACGACATACTGCCTACGAAGAATATTAGATTGCTAACATGCTGTAACACAGAAAGAAATCGATTTTCTCCTCCACAATTCGTTTTCAGTCCTCCCTTCCTACCTCCCTCCGTCCCCTTAATATACAGCAACAACAAAAAGTTTTTATGTTCTGGTTGTCTTAACCCTTTGAGGCGCAACCCTTTCCCAATGCTGAAAAAAGGGCAGCCGTTGCCATCGCTCGACTTAATGACCAGCAAGAGGGCGGACGATCGAAACGTTCATCGCGTGCCACAGATCTAGAGACCCTTTTTTGACGACAGCTGGCTGTGCTGTCGTCAAAAAAGGGTCTCTAGATCTGTCTGTGGCACGCGATGAACGTTCCGATCGTCCGCCCTCCTGCTGGTCATTAAGTCGAGCGATGGCAACGGCTGCCTTTTTTTCAGGATGGGGCCATCTATCCAGCTGTTCTCGCGTTCTTCCCTATTTCAGCAGATGTCGGTGCTGTTAAAAATAATCGTGACAATTTTTTAAAGGGAAATGACTTGCTAAAAAGTAAAGGATTCTCGTGGAGCTTTTTTTTTTTTTTTTTTTTTTTTTTTTTAATAGAAATCAAATCTATTCTTCGTGACTGGCAACAGTCAAAACGTCAGAGTTTAGTGTTCCCGGAGCGGGAACACTGCGCTTTAAAGGGTTAAGTTTATTTTTCTATAAACGCATCACACGAAGAAAGTGGAATTGACCGTCAGTTTTTGTTGAATCAAGGTTTCCAGATGAAGACGCATTTTTAAGCCTAAGGCCCCACAAAATTTAGCCGAAATGAGTGAGCCATTGCTACAATTAAAAGTTGAGTAATGCGGAAAATACGTCTTAGATGTTCTTTGCGATGAGATGGAATTTATAAAATTGCGCTTACGTATTTAACAACTAATTATTTAAAACGGTATAGTTTCAATGTTAAATACGTTTTTTTTTTCAGATTTCTTTAATTTGCTCCTCCGGCACAATGTTTTTACTACCAATTTCATAAAAAGAGGATGTACAAGGTTTAAAGCGTACATAATGTAGTAAGCCACGGGGAGGTTAGGACCTATAGTCTGTTCGCGGAAACGAGAGAACGAAAGTAAACAAACGGGTTACCAAAGAATTACATTTTTTTGGCACCAATGGCGTACATGGAAGAAAGCAAAATTTACACCGTGTTTGGTGCTTTGGCAAAATGCCAGGTCTTTACTCTTCGCCAGTTTGCACGTGCAATTGTTTAGTTTCGTTCTCTCGACTCGGCGAACAGACTATAGCTGACGAGCAGACCTATTGGGAATGGGCTAGTTGTTTCACCGGTCGAAGAGAGAAAAAGGACGAGTTGCACCGCTGATGAATTTAATCCCGGGCGAGTTGCACCGGCGAAATCGAGTGGAGGGGGACAATCCTAGGGGAACCTACAGTCTCACAAAGGGCCAGCAGTAGCCTATTTTCGAGGGGCCCCCTTACAGCGATAGCCGGGCCCAGTGATGTCTTTCTCGGGTCTCGTAAAGGGCCAGCGGTAGCATATTTTAAAGAGGGGAGCAAGATAATTATTTCCGGTGCAACTCACCTCTTGATTTGATTGATAGATGTTGGCGAGGGTGCAACTGGCCCTCGTCAGAGTATTCATTTTTTAAAAAAAGAACAAACAGCTTTAACTATTACTCAAAAATCAATTCAAAACGACATCTCACACGAAACACAGACTCATTTGTCAAAAGATTCCAAAAACAGAAGTTTTGTTCGAACACTTCAGCGCCCCCCCCCTCCTTCCCAAACACACACTAACAGAACAGAGAAGAAATAAACAAAATCTATACTGTGCATATTTGTATTCATAAAGGAGAATGTTTTATTTCCTATATTTTCGTTGACATACGGACGGTTAATCAATAATTCGCTAGATTCTGTCCATGTCTGTCAGGCAGTCAATGGGCAATATTTATGGTCGCCAAAAATAGGATAGGTCGTCTTGCTTATTGCTATCGTCGAATCCTTGTTGAAACTGCCCATAAATCTAGCGTTTTACGACGCAATGAATGTTTACAAGAAGTAGCCGGGTATTGTATTATTATTAGGTTAATAGCATCTCTCACTAATTAGTTACTATACAGGATGGAATTTGTGTGTAGATGTTTAGTTATCTCTGACTTTTTCTAACACAAGATTATACGTTCCTTTTAACTGTTCTATGTAGAGGAGAAAAAAAAAAATTCAACGTCGTGGTAAAATATAATGTTACACCGTTAGAAAACGACAGTGAACTAGGGTAACTAATTGGGAGTTCTTTTATGACAGTCAAAAAGTGACAAATAAAAAATTGCTTTAGATTGATGAACTCGTCAAACAATTTACCTTCTGTTCGTCATTTGTGCTGTTCTAGATTATATCCTCGTGATGACACGGTTTGTTATTTTTCACGAGATTAAAATAAAGAAACTTAGATTTTTTTTTTTTTCCCTGCTGAACAAAGAAGGATTCAAATATTTAAAGTGTAAATTTCAGATTCCGTATGAATTTTTATTTTTAGAGAGACACGAGCATTAACTTTTAATTTTTTTTTAGATGATATATCGTACGTAATAGATATTTTTCGCGCAAATTAGTTAACTTTTAAGTCGTAGCTGTAGTTGGCTGATTTGGATAAATTTTACTAAAAAAAACCTTTAAAAACATCGGCACTTTTTTTTTTTTGGAGGCGGCACCACACATCGAAATCAAGAGAAGAAAGTTTTTTCTAAATTTTCGAAACTGGTGTTATAAATTAAAAGATCTTTTGACAAACTTGAAGGGCCACGTGCCCTACCCTGTTTTCCACCACGCCTACGTCTCAAAATGTCGTTACTCAGTGCTTCCCAACCTTTTTATTGCAGCGGACCGGTCAACGTTTGATAATTTTACGGCGTCCTGCCGTAAAATTATGGGGTGGGGGACGTTGTTTGCTTATATTTTAGACTGTTTTAATTTAATAATTTTAATTTGATTGTATGTAAACATACCTTTAAAATAAAATACAGTTACACAAAAAATGAATATAAAGTGATTTAACATTTTAATACTGATGTGGCAACCCTGATCTATAGCAACATCTCGGGCATACGTAGATACACATACTCACCTCCAAGTGAAGCTCTTTGGCAAGAAGTTCAAAGTGTTTTTCAGCTTTACTGGCGGTGGGTCTATCCAGGAACAAAATGCCAGTCGCGTATTGGCCTTTGGGGGGAAGAGAGATTCCTTGTTCTTCCCTGGAAACAAGGAACGTCCATTAGAAAAATCATGGATTAATACTTTGAGGACATACAGATAATCTACGGGACACTAGCAGCCGAGATGGCCTTTTCCGCCATGTTTGTTTGTTTCTCAGCGAAACGAAACTAGTAGACCGCGCAGATGAAACTATTCTGTCTGTCGATCACAAGAATAGCTCTCATCAAGGAGTCTATGCCTGTCTGTTGCCGTAGAAACAAGTCTCACCCCATTTTCGACAGGGGAGATCCGAGAAGAAAAATGGCCTGTGGTAGGTGTGTCATTACTTTCATTCCTCGAATTCCTCTCACGCTTAACCCCCTATTTGAAATGGGCAGGTCCAGTTGCTGCAGCGAACGCCACTAACCAGACTTGTTGGCAGGAGCTATTCTTGTGATCGACAGACAAGTAGTTTTTCTGCTGTTTTTACAAAGTTACGTAAATATCCATAAAAATTTGTAAAATGTTACAACTAATCCTAGTGTCCCCTGCACATGAATGCAAAAGGAAGAAAGGAGAACACAACACTCACTTGAGCACCTGTGAGTAGAAAGAATGGGGTATGGCAGCCATGACTCCTGCCCCATCTCCCGTACTGTTGTCACAAGCGCAGGCTCCGCGATGTTCCATGCGTTTGGATATGGTGGCGGCATCGGCGATCAGCTGTTAAAAAAGAAAAGAGCTGTTTCATCGCAATTATATACACTGATTAAAAGAAACGCGTACATACTATAACACATTTAACGATTGTGTAACATTCAAAATTATGTTCAAATTTAGAAAGATAGGATAGTCTTAACAACAGTTATTATGATGGTCATTCCAAAATGCCATACGTGAATTATGTATCTTGGAAATGTGGGTTAGGGCCAATTATCTACTCTAGAGATCTAGGCCGGGAGTGGGATTGCCCTCCATGGGGGACTTTATGGGGTCCTAACCCGTATTTACGCGAAATTTGGGAGAAACAACGGAAAACTCCGAACGGTGAGGTCGGCGGACGCGACGTGGTTTCGAGCCAAGCACCTTTCGTCTCCCAGTTCAAAAGCGCTGGCGCTTTGCCACTGTGTGTGGTGGGGCTTATATATCCTGACTCTACAACAAAACTGATTAATTTGAGTTCATATTCCAAATTAATAATTGTGATTTGGAATTATAATAATGGGTTAGTATGGTTATCATGCTAGATTTCAACAATAAAATAATTAAAAAACTTTGTAAAAAACACACATAAGAAGTAAAAGGAAAAAGGATACGCGTTTCGTTCAAAAATTGTTTTGAACTTCTTCAGTCCAAGCTCTTCGACGTAAAGAACACAGGGACTATGGGAGGGTCCAGGGGGACCTATGGGAGGGACACAGGGACAGGGACTGTCCCTGTGTTCTTTACGTCGAAGAGCTTGGACTGAAGAAGTTCAAAACAATTTTTGAACGAAACGCGTATCCTTTTTCCTTTTACTTCTTATGTGTGTTTTTTACAAAGTCCCTGTGTTCTTTACGTCGAAGAGCTTGGACTGAAGAAGTTCAAAACAATTTTTGAACGAAACGCGTATCCTTTTTCCTTTTACTTCTTATGTGTGTTTTTTACAAAGTTTTTTAATTACTTTATTGTTTAACACCAGCATTTTGAGTGTTTTTTCAGATTTCAACAATGTTCACAGGAAGAATCTTTATATTGTACATATTAAACACTGAAACTTTGATGGCAGATAACTACACCTAGAAATCTGATAGAATGAATAGTGGATTAACCCAGTATTAAACTATTTTCCATCTACAGACAAACTTTCATAATTATAATCTTAAAAATTTGATCCCTTCATTTCTAAGGTTTTTAATTTTAATAAGGAAACCCCAAATTCATCTGAAAAGTATCTGAATCCGAAAGACAAGCAATTAAAAATGTCATTGATACCAGCAGAAAATATATCCCCACTTACAATGAAAAGCCGTTAAATTTAGCAACAAAATTTAGTACATTGGCAACACTGGTTGCTAACGGGGCTATGATTCGTAAAGCACTCCCAAATTTAATGCTTGTTCCACAGGCAAAGAAAAGTTATGACTAAAACATTAATTTGGCGTGTTGTTCCACTCACATAGTTTATGGGGTCTTGGTATACACTTGGCGTGTAGGGGATCGGCCACTACAAAGATCGCAAGTGTTGGCCTTTTTATTAGGGGGTCATCCAACATACAGTGCCGGCTCAAAATATCGGCAACTCGGGCAGCCATCAAAGCACAATCCTAAGGGGAGGGAACTGATTTTTTTTTCTTTCTTTTTAAGGTTTATCGAAGGTCGTACTGTTTCAGCTGCCCATGGTCAGGTGATCCCTTTTGTATAACTTCTTCATATTCTTCTTTATCATCGTCGTTTTTATTGACTTTAGAATGTCTAAAAAAATTTCTAAAGGTTTAACTGATCTGGAAAAAAAGAGTCAAGAGAGAAAGTCAATAGAAATTTTATAAAACACGAAAACATTCCTCGACATAACCGGGTTTTACTCGTTAAAAGCGAGTTATAGTCCCATGGACTTAATTTGTACCAACCAGGAATTTCCACTTTCCTCGTTACTTCAGAGTTCTTAAATAAGAGCTCGTCGTAAACGAGTTAGACTTCCTTAAAAAAGGGGGCAGAAAATTAGCTTGCCCGGGGCGCCAGCTACCTTGGAGACGGTCCTGCAAACAGGTGGGCCAACGTCTCCTCTCTAAATTTCGTTGAACCCTTCAATTTAAGCCAAAGGATCAATGTCAGCAATGGCCTATATGCTAATAATATGATAGTTCAGAAGAATCAGCCCCTTAACTGCCGGCGGCGTATATATACGCTTTGTGCAATCGATGCGTTAACTGCTTCCCCCGGCGTCTATATACGCCTTTCTCAAATAATTTCCTCAGTAATTTGTTGATAGTAGAATAAATACTCTCATTTTTTTTTTTTTCAAATCATGGAATAACTTAATCCTACAGTGCATGTACTGAAGAGAATTGGCAACACTCATTTTTCCGCAATAAAAAGAAAATTTTATTGCAAAAAGAATAGTTTTTGTCTAAAATATGTATTTAAAATAAATACACTTATAGAAATAATTTTTAGTTTTTAAAAATGTATGGGACCATTATTTTTTAAGAAAACAAGCATAAATTCATAGCGTTTGCTGAACACATTTTGGCCCGAAGTTTGATTGCTTCTAATGTTTATTGCTAAATGAAAATTAATACAAAACTATTGAAATAATATTATTAGGACTCAATAAAATAGAAATCTTTCTTTTGTTTCATGAGATCTACAGGGTGGACATCCTAATTAAAAAAAAAAAAGAATTGGAATGTCCACCCTGTAGATCTCATAAAAAGGTAGATCACTTTAGATCTCATAGAAGGGTTGGGGAATATGTTTCCCCAACATAAGTACGCCTAAACGAAGTTACCATTTTATTTTCAGTCCATTTTAAAAAGTCATGCATTTTAGGGTTAATCTGAACAGAGGTTCACCCAATAGGCGCTCATTTCTTTGAAATGGGGAGGGGATTTCATGAGGTGGCAGGTAAGGTAAAATATGTTTCAGCATCATAAAATAAAATCACTTCTTTTCGGATTAACCTAAAATACATCAACCTATGTTACATCATTGCACGAAAAGTTTTGACACGTCATTAAGATATGAGTTACGCGAATCTATCAAACTAAAATGAGATATTCTGATAACTATCCAAACAACTCAGCATTTAACTTATGCCATTTAATGATTCATCTCTTATAAAGAGGTCTGACCTTTAAAATGAACATAATTTTTCTTCAAGAAGAAATTCCAAAGCTTCTATAATGGGTTTTTTACCCCGCATTAATATTTGCATCATGCAACACCAAACATTTATTATAATAATCTCTGAACTCCTGAATTACGGAAGAAAAAGCCATCAAATTTTGATACGATACGAGCAAATTTATGTTCGAAATGAGTAATGGAAATGCATTTGCTGAAGCCACAGCACCTTTAATTGAAGCAACTTTTAGTTCGAACCATATGTGACGAAACTTTTCTCATGACTTAGCTGATGCCAGCTACAAAAGATAAATTTCGGGGACCACATGTGATAATTTCTTTTACAAAAGAACGTATGAAAAGGGAAAATTTAACATTTCTCTTGGTCATCTTAAAGTATATAGTAGAATTGATCGTGAATTAAGGCAAGGAAAATTAAATAACCTTTGCAAATTTTTGCGACTGACAGCGAAAATGCTAAAATCTTAACAGGCCAAAAACGGAATGCTAACGCTAAGCACAAATGGGTTAATAATGATCATGATCCGAATTTAAATATGTCTACTATAGGGCCCCAAGCAGATTTTTTAGCCTTTTGCTCAGCCACTTGCCGAAATCCCGCAATTCTTGCCTTTATACTTACAATCTGCTGTGTGTGGCCCCTGATGAGAGTCGCAATTATTGTAAATATTTCTAATATTCATTTAAAACAATCTTTTTTCTTGCGTTTCTTTTTTTCAGCCATGTGATCAGCCCTCTGTATTGCTCTCTCATGGACTTAAGATGGTTGTTTTAGTCATTAGTTTATTTTACCTATGCTATTACACATATATGCATTCTAATTTATAAACATACTTAACTTAAATACTGGTTTTCGAAATGGAAATCATTGCGAATGAACTGTTATTATGATTGTATGGTTGGGACTATTATGAATTAATTTTAAGTATAAAAAAGTATGTATCGTATAAAATTACAAAGAAAAAATAAATAAATAAATAAAGAAGCAAATATTTATTAAAGTTTTGAACAGAGTAGTTAATTGACAATGCAAACAGAACCTGCCTTAACCCTAAAATGCAATATTTTTTTTTTTTTTTAATAACTGAAAATAAAACTAAAATTTCATTTAGGTTTACTTATGCTAGGAAAAATATTTAAAAAAACATTCAACGTGTGGTTTCCCAGAAAAATATATACTACATACATACAAATAATTTTGTATTTATTTTCATTCAGCAATAAAAATTAGAAGGAATCGCATATTCAGGCAAAATGCTGTTCAGTAGTAAACTGTACGAACACGCTACGAATTCATGCTTGTTTGCTCAAAAAATAATGTTGCCATACATTTTTAAAAACTAAAAATTGATTTCCATAGTGTCATATTTATTTTAAATGCCTATTTTAGCAAAAAGTACAAAATTTTCTTTTTATTACGGAAAAACGAGTGTAGCCAATTGGCTATAGAATCGACTGTAGGAAATCGACCTTTTATTAAAAGGAAACTGATCTTAAACGGAGATAAAAGCGTAGTGTGACCGAAGACTTTCAGGGAGAAGAATAGGGGAGAATGAATAACATAATCAAGTCTAACGGCCTTATTCACCAAACAATTGACACGCAAATTCATCCGAACACACGTGTTAAATTCATGGATAAGATGTTTTACCAATGACTTCAACATTGAAGTTGGGATTAATCCCCCTGTCAAATGTTTGGTGAATAAGGCTGTAAGAATAGAAGTTTTTTTCAGGTTTTGAGAAAAAAATAAATAAGGGGGTGGAGTTTAAATGAATTGTTTTCTAAATAAGCCGAAGGGGCTGGTACCTTCCGGCATGTGAACGGGGGTAAATCCTGGCTTAACATTCTTATTTAATGAAGGTGTGTACTTTCAGTCGAATAATTGAATCGATTATTTAAAAAAAACCATTAAGTCACATCGTTTCAGGAATTAATATAAAACTGTGCAGCACACAAGTACGTGATTTTTCCAGGACTGTTCGAGTTCATTGGATATTAAGATTCAAAGTACATCATCTTTATATCTTATTAATATTGATATGCTTTTATTTCACTAACATTCATATATAAATACATAATAATAAAACTATTAGGTTGTAACGAAAGTTTCCCGCCACCATAAACATCGTCAGTAAACAGTTTGCGTTGGCGTATTGGCTCCTATTTTGTCAAACGATTTTTGGCATTTGAAAGAAAGAGACTTACTTTATAACACTGTGCTATGAAATCTGTAAAAAAATATAGTTATCATTGAGTACAAGGTGTGTCAAATGGAACTATCACTCTAGAGGATTAGAACCATCATTGACTTCCAGTTCTGTTGCAAAAAGTCAGCTACAGAATATCAACGAATAATGAGTACAGCTTTAAATACTATTGTTGCATCACGTGATACTGTGCAGGTTTGGTACCAAAAGTTCAAAAAGAGTTATCTAAGGAGTTAGAAGTGAGTTTTTCAAGCAGATTTGGCGGAAAACTTTCGTTACAACCTGATATATCTTACTATTTGGGAAATTCATGACTTGGTAGGTTTAGGAAAGTGCCAAGATGAGTTTGCTCATGGCCAGTCTGGACACTCAATATAGAGTCAGGTGACTTTAAACTCGATTCAAGACTGGCCGTGAAACTTTTAGAAAAATTCTTAAAAACCGAAAATTTTTCCGAATGAGTCACTGCTGTGCAATTAATTCCATGATCACATTTTTTTTTTATTTTTCATAACAGCTACCAATTTCTCATTTACTTCAGTGTGTAGTGCAACTCATAAAGAATCATTCTGAATTTTTTCGAATCACTGGAGGAATTAGTTTATTTCAATTTGTGTACCAAAACCATGAGGTCATTAAAAATACAATGCATTTAATCGAGAAAAAAAAAAAGAGAATCCAGCAGAGGTTCATCTATACTCACTTTGTGTGAAGCTTTCCCGTTGATGTTGACTATGAACCCCACCCCGCAAGCCTCCTTCTCGTACTGAGGGTGGTAGAGACCTCTGGGGGGCGGCAGTCCCTGGTACTCCAGCGTACTCGGACCTGACATTTTGGACCGGGGAAGGGGGCGACTTCTGCTACACGGACCCAGCAACGGATGGAGCACTACAACCTATGGAAGAAAAAGAACATGGTTAAGATATGCGCATACACACACTCATTACAAACAGTTGCTATTGGATACATGGACGCCCATACCTATGGGCAGGGACCAGGGGCGTAGCCAGAAAATTTTCATGGGGGGGGGTTACGACTACTGCAACTCACATATATGCATACATGTGTGTGATGAGGGAGTGAAGAATATACATTTTATATGGCAAAAAATTCCTCATGGGGGGGTTATGACCCCCCTAACCCCCCCCCCCTTGGCTACGCCTCTGGCAGGGACAGCCATGTTACCCCTAGCTCCTATATTACCGTTTTGATTCGCCTTTTAGTATAACGTAGAAGCTGCTCAACACTAAAATATACAAGGGGTCAGTGGCGTAGCCAGAAATTTTTCATGGGCGGGGGGGTTACGACTACTACAACTCATATATATGTATACGTGTGTGTGATAATGTAGTGAAGAATATACATTTTGCATGGCAAAAAATTTCCCTTGGGGGGGGGTTATGACCCCCCTAACCCCTCCCCGTGGCTACGCCCCTGCAAGGGGTATTCAAAAAGTAAGTTACACTTGTTCCTCCACGGATGGCAACATTGCGAAACAAGACCGAAGCATGCGCAGACGATAGTTCAGTTCAGTGGAGGCCCGTGGTCAAAACTGTTAGTGCAGCCGGAAGCATATGAGCCACCCCCCCCCCTTCCCTCCGGACTGGATTGGAAAATCTTTGTTACTGAATTCGAAAGCTCGCGGATTAAGCCCTCACAGAGGAAAAAAAAAATAGAAATTACATAAAAAATGTAAGAGATCCTATTTTACTTCCATAAAATGGACATAAATTTCAACCAGCCGCTCTTATCCTCAAAATTGCATTCATCCGCGTCTGATTCGAAGTTTCCTTAGAATTTTCTTTTGTAACGATAACTCGAGAAGAAAAGAAAAAAAAAAGAAAACTTACATATTTTTTATAAGTCAAATCAATCCTCCTTTCTTTTAAACATGCGAATCGGTCAGTGATGTCCCCATAAAAAGGCGTTGTTTTAATTCAGATATCCATCATTTTAAAAGCTCTTTAAAATTTCCCATGTTTAAAGAACTTTCTCGCTCGCCTAAATGCCAGTTCTTGCTTACTTAAAAACAATACTGCTTGGATGGGTCATTGTCCATTCATAAGCGTCTATTCAGGCTTACCTTTCTTGATAAATTTAGCAATATAAAGTCGAGAGTTTTCCAAACATATATTCTCCTTACCCCCCCTCCCTCACTTCTCGTTCGAGCCAATCAGTTAGTCGAGTTCTCAAGTTCAGCCGCCGTTAAAAAATCGTTCATCGGCTGTATCAGCTGCATACTCCCTATGCCGGAGAGGCTGCTTACGTTGTCGTTGTCATGGCAACGGTGCTGCCAATTTTCTTTTCACCGCTCTGGGCTGAACCAAAGATTTTCCCAATTGAATTGCGGGAAGATTAAAGTGCTTTTCTTTTGAATGAGCGATCCGGCCACAATACGTTTTTTTTTTTTTTTTTTTGGTTTGGTTTTTTTCGAAGATTTTTTTAATTTACCGTAGGAATTCCACAATTCTAATCTGAATTTAGGAAAATTAGTAGAATAAATTATTTTAAAGTATGTGCTGATAATTTCAAGTGCAGCCCGGCTGTACTTGCTGTATCCCACGAGCCGCCACTGGTTCAGTTCCACGGCTTCCAACGGTAGCCATTTCATTCGGATAGTGACAACCGTTGGTGCGTAGTACGAGAAGGAAATGGCGCGTAAACTGGAAGCTTACTCCAACGTTGAAGTACGTGGGACAGTACGATTTTTGTGGGCAAAACGCTTCAAGCAAAGGCATTGTCCTCTCGCATGACAATGCAAGACCTCACAAGGCACGCACAACACAGGATTTGGTGTCGTGCGTGCTTGAAGAGCGAGCTTTGAATGGGAGGTCTGGCAGCATCCACCGTACAGTCCCGACCTGGCGCCCTGCAACTTTCACGTGTTCGGGAAACTCAAAGGGCATTTGGGTGGAAGACAATTTTCCAACGATGGCCTGTTTCAGAGAGATGTTCTAAGCTGGCTCTGGGACCAAGGAGCGATATTCTATCACCAAGGCATCTAACGATTGGTGGAACGTTCCGACAAATGTCTGCAGCGACTGGGAGATTATGTAGAGAAATTGTGTGCTGTATGTGTGTCATATTGTATTGTAGCGCACTCCTCAATAAAGTGTTTTTTGACTTACATTGTTCGAGTGTAACTTACTTTTTGGATGCCCCTTGTAGATCTCCCAGGAGCAAACCTTAGATTTAACAACCCACCTACAAACAATCATAGAGGCCACATATGGGCAACCCCTGACCCGCGGGCCGGATGTGGACCGCCACGGCTTTTGATCTGGCCAGCGGAACATACCATAACCCCGTATAAAACCCATATAAACATTCAAAATTCCATATAAATCCCAATTATACGACCCGCGACTTCGCTAACATCTTGAATTTTGGTCCACGACTTTGCTAATATCCTAAAGTTTGGCCCGCAACTTTTCAAAAGGTTGCCCATACCTGGTAGAGTCGTTCATGCATGGGTAGCACATTGGTTTGATCAGGGGCGGTCGGATATCGGGATACATCCCCCCGCCCCGAAATTTTTGGATTATTGATCACAAGATTTATGCCGTGCAGAAATTACATCTATTTATACACATACTACCAGTCCCGCACGGCGTTGCCCGTGAACCCCTTAAATTATGCGATTTACAAAATCTGACATGTAAACTGCAACTCCAGATTTGTACTCCAGGCCGCAATTGTATAACAGAATGTGCAAATAATGGTTCCAGAGTTTCAGGTACGTACTTACAAACGCACCACTAAAGACAACTCACTGCCGTGGCAGTCACATATTTCCCTCAGAAATATCGTGTAATTTGCATTAAAATTGCTGGAGTTATTAAATATTTCATCCAATTAAGCAAATTATCTTGTAAAATCCACAATTTTCGAT
Source organism: Cheiracanthium punctorium (assembly GCA_038373885.1). NCBI lineage: Eukaryota > Metazoa > Arthropoda > Arachnida > Araneae > Cheiracanthiidae > Cheiracanthium > Cheiracanthium punctorium. The sequence goes on along the minus strand of JAWZYV010013186.1, from coordinate 266,371 downwards.
TTAAATTTCTTAAAATTAGGAAATGTTAGGTCATTAAACGTATTAAATACCATAAAAAGTACCATAAAAAATTTCATGAAAAGGTCCCATTAGGAAAAACGCGCCAAATGACAGAAAAATCGTCAAACTTGGCGAGTTTTGGCAAAATATCGCCAAAATTGGCGCCAAAAATAAGTCCTTAAAAAATTAGGTTTTCGAAGACCTACGACCCATAGAACCCGAGATTTCCAGAACATTCCATATTGATGCAACAAAAAGCAAAATTTAACTATTTAACGCGTAGAATACGAATTTTAAACTGTTTTAAACCCCAGAACAGCGGGTTGCTCCCAAAATTCGTAACACAGGGTAAGAAAATTTCCGTTTTAGAACGGTTTTTAATTAATAATTAAAAAAAGTAATTAAAATTTTAAAATTCTGATTCTCAGGTGCACATTATCGGCATTCATGGGCTTATATATTCAAATTTTCAGAGTTCTGTGTGCAGTAGATTTGTCTGGAGACCGCACACAGACAGATTTACAAACATTCATTTTTATTATTATAGAGATAGATAGATTTGGCGTAAACCTGATGAAATTTTCGTGCCATTTCATGCTTCTCAAATGCAAACGATTTGTTTTATAGTAGCATTCGGGCGAAACTCGCCAAGCATGGCAACGTAAAAAACGGTTTTTTACTTTTGCGGTTACCACTCACTTCAAGCATAAATCTTTTCATGAGGCCAAAGTTCGCCAAACATGACGATCTAAAATCGGTTTTTAATTAATAATTTAAAAAGTAATTAAAATTTCAAAATTCTGAGCCTCAGGTGTACATTACCGAAGGAATGGGCTCATATGTTCGAATTTTCAGAGTTCTGCGTCCAGTAGTTTTTTCTGGACATCGCACGCATGCAGATTTTCAGACATTCATTTTTATTGATATAGATTGGCGCAAAACTGACTAAATTTCCGTGCCATTTCATGTTTTCCAATGCATGCGATTTTGTTTCACAGTATCATGCTGGCGAAACTCGCCGAGCATGGCATCCTGAAAACGGTTTTTAATTAATAATTAAAAAGTAACTAAAATTTTAAAATTCTGATTCTCAGGTGCACATTATCGGACTCATGGGCTTATATATTCAAATTTTCAGAGTTCTGCGTGCAGTAGGTTTGTCTGGAGACCGCACACATACAGACAGACAGATTTACAAACATTCATTACTTTCCGAACATGTACCATGTAAGGAAAGTATTGTAATCATGAAAAAATTCGACTTCGAGATTTTGGTGTTTTTACACGTTTTGAGGGCTTCTGAATCCATTTATGCTATTTTTACGAGATGTATGTATGTATGTGTGTGTGTGTGTGTGTGTGTGTGTGTGTGTGTGTGTTTGTGTGTATGTGAGTGAACACGATAGCTCCTGAACGGAGCATTCGATTGAGCTCAAATTGGATATATATGTCATAAACCACCGTCGCAAGACCGGTATTGATTTTGGTGTGTATAGGACTTATAGTTTTTCTACAGGGCTACGACAAAGATTTCTTTTACATTATGGCCTATGGGGGGAAATTCTTGAAAGTGCGCTAGCGTTTAAACGGTAGATTCGATTGAGCTCAAATTGGGTATATATGTTATAAACCACTATCTTAAGACCCATATTAATTTGGATGTGTATAGGACTTATAGTTTTTCTACAGGGCTACGACAAAGATTTCTTTTACATTATGGCCTATGGGGGAATTTCTTGAAAGTGCGCCAGCGTTTAAACGGTAGATTCGATTGAGCTCAAATTGGGTATATATGTTATAAACCACCGTTGCAAGACCGGTATTGATTTTGGTGTGTATAGCACTTATAGTTTTTCTACTGGGCTACGACAAAGATTTCTTTTACATTCTGGCCTATGGGGGAAATTCTTGAAAGTGCGCTAGCGTTTAAACGGTACCTTCGATTGAGCTGAAATTGGGTATATATGTTATAAATCACCATCTTAAGACCGGTATTGATTTTGGTGTGTATAAGACTTATAGTTTTTCTACAGGACTACGACAAAAATTTCTTTTATGTTATGGCATAATGGCATATGGGGAGAAATTCTTGAAAGTGCGCAAGCGTTTAAATGGTGCATTCGATTGAGTTTCAATTTGGTATATATGTTTGAATTATTCATCGATTAAAATTTATTTAAATGCTTGGTAACGATCTTAATCGTAAGTGTTCGGAAAGTCGAGTGGAGTCACTCCAGATTTTTATTATTATAGATAAGTTCATATCCCCCCCCCCCCCCCCCCCAAGCCCAAAAAATTATCTGGCTACGCGCCTGGATTTGACTACGTAAGCGTTTTGGATATTTTTTATGGGAAACTTTCAAGGAAGAACAGAGAAAAAAATATTTTTTTTTTTACCTAGAGATAGTTTCTTTTCTCACTAAAATTAGTGCAGTATACATGCGTTAGCTTAGCGACTGTTCGATGCTAGTTGGGATATGAGCGATGTAAAGCTATCGCGGATGTTTAAAATACACAGCTTCGAAACAGTTATTTGGGACATGACTCCGTAGAGAAAAAGTTAGCTTTCTCGAACATCCATAAAATAATGTAATTTGGAGATGGAAGGTATGCAGTAAAGTCAGCTTTTCTAGAGCATCATTGAAAAATGCAGCTTGGGGGGATCGTTAGACGCTTTTAAGGGACATGGCTCCTGTAACGTTATCTTTCTCTCACATGCCTGTAAAAGTTTAGCTTTTCGAACATTTGAAGTTCTTTCGGGCACCACTCCTGTAGTTAGCTTTACTGCATGGTGAGAATTACGGACAGATATTTGGAGACATGACGTGACTTCTTAAGACATTCGAGATCATTACATGAATAATATAAGGACAGAAAAAAGATTTTTTTTTTCTTATTTCCGAGAATGTTTCATGTAACGTCCAACACTCGCCAAGCTATACTATTCTATGGATAAGCGGTACATAAAGCTAGTTCGATGAAAACGCATTTAACGTTCAATATTTCTTCGAGATGGTCTTTAAGGAAAACAGATACACTTTAGTGCAGTTTATACTTAACCTAGTAGGGAAAAGTTCGAAGTTTAAAAAAAAAAAAAGAATTAAGATGACATTTTAAGAGAATCGTAACTGGCGATTCTATCTTTATCTTTCTTAAACGTTCACAACTGAAAACTGAAGCAAAGAAAAATTTCTCGCCAGGAGAAAAGATTATCCCGAGGAGTAAAACAAGATTTTTAAATTTCTTTCTTTATAATATTGATTTATTTCTTAGGATCTTTAAAAGAGCGCACACTACTCCATTAATCTTACTTAAAAACAAAGGTGGGGAAAAAAAAAGTATTATAAATTAACCAAAGTGGATAGACTTGGAACTCAGAAATATCGGAAATTTAAGAACATGGCAAATCTTGTGAGAAGCTCTAGCTCTGCTGCGCTGAGAGGGTGGAAAAGTAATTGAAATGGAATCCGTTGTCATAGCAACGGTTGCTTTGGAGGACAAAGTACTCACGCAAGTGATGTATAGCATTATTAAAGTGGAAATGCAAAATAACAATTTAGTTTTCATGAAAGTACAAAGCAGGCTTAGCAAAATTTTATGTTTAAAAAAAGTTCATGTAGTATCTTCTGTTGAAACTACCACGGGATATATGAATATTGACGTAGGATTACTTATCGCTCAGCGAGATGCAAGGCGCCCGTTGAAAAAATAAGGAATATAACAAACACTTACTAAATTAAATATTTATTAACTGGTTATATTGTGCTTTAATATATATTATCGTAACAAATATACAAATACTACTTATTACTTAAAGTAATACTACCTATCGTTATTCCTCCTCCTGAATTACTCAATTTAAATATTTAAATCCCTCATGGTTCAACAGGAGCATAGATTGTGATTGTGTGCGATTAAGGCAAACCTGCGCGAGGGGTATCCGCCTAAAATGAGGGATGCCTTGGTAGGAGGACTTTCTAAAGGGTTCTAACGCGTATTCACGTTACATCTGGAGAAAACCTACCAAAACTCCAGACCGTTAGATCGACGACCGCGCTATGGGACCCGAACCGGGACCATCACACTTCGGCCGTCTACCAATTTATATTGATATAACCACTGTGGCATGGTGAGGCCAACAGGAGAATAGTTTAAACTCGTTAAAAATGTCAAAATGTGTGATCTCAAAAAAAGCCATTAACAATTGCACAAATAGTGAATGTGACATAAATTCTGTGTCGGAGTTTATCAAACTCATACCATTTTTAATTTATGAAGTCGCGTTTTCGACTGTCATAAAAGAAAACGTAGTGTTATATCGCTTAGTTTACGCAATTAATTCTCTACGGGGGTATTAATGCAGGCCGGCATCCGAAAAAAAAATGTTTTTTCTTTGCATAGGACCATTATGGAAGAACGTAATTCTACATTAAGAGAAATTTAATACCATTAAACAGAAAAACTATTTCTCGAGATTGCAAAATAATAAACAACTACATCAGTCTATATTTGAAAAATAATAAATAAAATAAAATACCAATTCACTTAAGTGAACATCTGAAAATGCAATCAGACTTGACCTGGGGAATATAAAAATAAAACAATAGCGAAAAAGCACACAGCTTTGTCTAGAAAGATTCCAGCTTCCCACTGAAAGAGAAATACGATTGGAACGGAGTCTGTCTCCATAGCAACAGCGAACCAGAAAAGAGGAACGCAAACATGGTACACAAAGATAAACTGGAAAACGCGGTAGTCAAGCAATTTAATAGGGTAAAGTAAAAAAAAATGAAAAGGTAGAATAATGAGATTACATACAAATCACTCGATTGGGGATGGAAACTTTTAAACTCTTAATCAGTTGAAGGACATACCGATTTTTGGTTAATGTTCGAAATCAGTGGAAATTAAACGTGCTTGATTCGCCAACAGTGTTGAATAATGAAACTATTTATCACACCGTGTTGCCAATCTGCAACATACCAATTAGCTGTATAAATTATCAAGGGTTCCATTTTTGTGAAAACTGCCAATTTTTGGGGGAACTTCAATACTTAATTTTGTGAATTTCAACACTTACTTTTGTGAAATTTCATACCAATCTTTAATTAAAGTCACTTTTTTTTGTTAAAATAATTTATAAAACAGATTAAAAAGCAAGTAAAAATGTCAATGAAGGGCCGTTTTAATAGATTATACTTTTATGAAGGAACCGTTTTAATCGATTGTAATTTTCTGAAGCGGCCGCAAAACAGACCCCATTTTCGTCTGCATCGACCCCTGCATAAAACAAATATTTTAAAAAATTCTGAAATTTGTGTGATATTTAACCCTTTCCGGCGCAAGAACTTTAGTTGTATTTTCTCGTTTTTGCAGATGCCTGGAGTAATAGTTAAATTTCTGATGTCAATTTAATGAAGCATAGATAATTTTTCTGTAAAACATCTATAACAGTGGTTCCCAAACTTTTTTTACCCGCGGCACCCTTGTCAGGCTAAAAGCATTTCGCGGCACCCTTTTCAGGCTAAAAACTTTCGCGGCAGATTTCCTTTAAAGCAATATGAATATAAAGGTTAGAATGAAGCAGTTTGGATGCATTTTAAGTTATTTTTTGTTTGTTTGTTTACAGGGCTAACTATCAAGTAAGTACTCTCCTGGGAAAGGGATATAGAATTTCGACAATACCCCCATGTCAGGGAGTTCCTACCAAAGAGAGGCTACAGGACAGTCTTGAACTTGACTGAAATATTTTTGTTTGAGCCCACTTAGTGATCCGGCTTGGCTCACTTTCTTGGGGATACCGGTTCAGAGGAAATTATTTGATTATACTCCACCAAAACACTTTTCTTGATTATCTCCACGGCACCCCTGACATACACTCATGGCACCCTAGGGTGCCGCAGCACTCAGTTTGGGAACCTCTGATCTATAACATTTTTATAAATGTGCATAACACTTTACATCCTAATATCATTTTGTGCAAATTTCATTATTATCTGGTAAATAGACATAGGAAACATAAGCGTAAAGTTTTCAAAATTATTGGGGGGGGCTGGGCCCCACAACCACATATATTCACGTCAGTGGCGTAGCCAAGGGACGGGGAATTAGGGGGGTCATAACCCCCATGAGGAATTTTTGCAATAAAAAATGTATATTCTTCACTCCCTTATTATACACCCGTATACATATATATGAGTTGCAGAAGTCGTACCCCCCCCATGAAAAATTTCTGGCTACGCCACTGATTCACGTACATGTAACTTACTCTATATAAGTGTAAATTATTGGAGGCGCTCCAGCTCTATGGGCCCATAGAATTCTACACCTATGTAAGATAAGTATCCATGTTAGTATTTTCCTACCATGTTATAAGTTAAAAATAGAAGCAAAGTAAAAAATCCAAAGGAGGAAAAGAAAACATTTTCGATGAGATAGTGCATTTTAGACACATCTGAACTTTTCTTCATTTCATACTTTACATAGCATAATCTGATTTTAATGAACCAGAGCCTGGCGAGGGCAACTTATAGTAACATTGTGTGTTACGTGGCGTCACAATGAATACTAAATCATGATTGAAAGCAAAAGAAGGAAATTTTTAAAAGTACCTACAAGTAAAGGTTTTTTTAAACGTTTGTAAATGGCGGGAAATACTTTTTTTTATGTTAGTATAAATTAGTTTTCTGTATTGAGTGGTAAATTATTGGGTGGGCTCAGCCCCTATTCACAATTTATTGGGGGGGGGCTCGAGCCCCACGGGCCCATATAACTCTACGCCTATGATAGGAAAATTGACTAATTCTTCTGAAATTTGTCAAGTACACCATAAGCAGGTGGCTAGAATGTCTAGCCACCGCCAGCAGCAGCACTATTGGTTATTGCACTTAGTAAATTTCTTCTAATAAAAAACAGTTTCAATCGCCAACATTTTTCAATGCTGTTTATTCCACACGGCTCACAACACTTCAAATGGACAAATAGGCTTTATTACTGATTTATCATGAAGTATTTCAAATAGTTTAAAGTAATAAACTATCCTCTTAACCATCCGGGACGCCTTTCATATTTTTTTAAAAGAAATAAACCACTTTAAAACAAAACATTTCTATATGGTTAAAATTTCGGCCGGGTGTGGAAAAAGTTTTGCCTTCAATAAAATGAAACGGTTTCGCAAATCGAATCCGAAGTTAAAAAGTTTCTTAAGTTTAATACAGTGAAACAGAGAAATACGATTATTTCTTTCAAGATTTTAAAGAAAAATGGGCCACTATATTAATCTTACTTTATTTTTAACGGAAACGGGAAAAAAGAAAGTAGCAAAAATTAACTAAAGCAGAAAACCTCCATTTCGGGGTTTACTTGGTTAAGGTATAGTGTCTCTTAACTGCACGGGCGGTGCAAGCCTCCATTTTTCAGTACGGTGCAGTCTTTACTTATGCTGGGGGAACGAAACCCTCGCGTAAGTTAAAATTTCGTGGTAACAGGGTATATAACAGGATTTCGAAACAGGGTACATATAACTTTTTGAAACACACACAGTTACTTTAGACACTTATAAACACCCCTCAAACCATAATGAATAAACTTTTTATGCATTTGGTTTGGGTGCATGCGCCTTCAGTGATGCTGCGAGGGACGAAATACAGTTCGACGATGGGCTTTCTTCTTCATTAGTCAATCACGAAGACGATACTGAACATCTCACATCCAGCACTTCTGGTTCGCTTTTCTGACTGTTGTCGAAAAACCCCGCGTTTCTGGCGGGGAGTTGACGTTACCTCTGAGAAACGTTACTCGTGGAAAACGTGTAATATCCGTCGCGTAAGACAGATCACGTCCATTATACAGTGGGAGCCTCTTAATTCGATCACGTTCGTGCCATCTATTTTTGATCCAATAAAGCGGCTGATTCGAAAAAGCGGCGGCTTTGATTGAGGTTTCGAAAAGAGCGATTCCGTTCCGCTTTCTGTGATTTGATTCGATAAAGCGGCTGATCCAATTAACCAGTGATCCAATTAAGCGATGGCCACTGTACATAGAGATTTTGACGAAATCTCTACTCAGGCGCCTGTTTTGAGGTTTTCAAAGAAAAGTTAGAGATGTTTTCAGGGAGAAAACTGCTTTGTTTATTTCTTTCCTTTTAGTTTTTTTTAATTCAGCTCTTTGTATTTTTGCAATACAGGAACATGTACGGGTACAACTTTAGTTGGTCGTTCTTCCGTTAGTGATCAGTTACCACACAAAGTTAAATATAGGGGGATAGAGAGCGGCTTGGCAACCCTAGCTTGAGGCACATGTCCCAACAGCTGACTTGTAGCAAACCAGGATTTTTGTATTCAGTTTCTTGCCTTGTTCCCCCCCCCCCTAACATATTCACCATGTTAAAAGGAGCAACCGGTCCGTATTAAACGGAACTTGTCCCATATTTAAAAGCAGTCCTGTATTGTCCTGTGTTTTAATCCCTGTATTAACAGCCAGAAAAAAATCATTTTTAGTTAAAAATCACGATTTTTCGGACACCCATATATTAATGACTGTCATTTTCTCTCACCCCCTTTATTGAAAATTGTCCGAAAAATGTGTCCCAAAATTGCGACATAGAAGTAATGCGACGTAATTTTACATATATTTAAATACTATTAGTTCACAGCAGCTTTAATCTATTGTTACACTATTTCGTAAGCTGTAGAATAAGCATCCCATGTATTTTTTACATATATTTAAATACTATTAGTTCACAGCAGCTTTAATCTATTGTTACACTATTTCGTAAGCTGTAGAATAAGCATCCCATGTATTTTTTACATATATTTAAATACTATTAGTTCACAGCAGCTTTAATCTATTGTTACACTATTTCGTAAGCTGTAGAATAGGCATCCCATGTATTTTTTACATATATTTAAATACTATTAGTTCACAGCAGCTTTAATCTATTGTTACACTATTTCGTAAGCTGTAGAATAAGCATCCCATGTATTTTTTACATATATTTAAATACTATTAGTTCACAGCAGCTTTAATCTATTGTTACACTATTTCGTAAGCTGTAGAATAAGCATCCCATGTATTTTTTACATATATTTAAATACTATTAGTTCACAGCAGCTTTAATCTATTGTTACACTATTTCGTAAGCTGTGGAATAGGCATCCCATGTATTTTTCTATAAACAGGTTACAATCCTAAAAATTTCAACATAGGGTTACCAGTCGAAATACACGAAAGAGGAGAGATAAAATAACACAGTCAATTAATATCGTTTTAATATGGCAATCGTGAAACTAAAAAATGAGGGGGGTTCAGGGGGGTCTCCCCCTGACGAGGCTCAAACACCCGAGTTTTTATTTATTTTATTTTTTAAATTTATAAGTAGCGAAAAATTAAATTTGTGCACTTAAATATGTCTGCGTGTTTGGCAATGTTATATCTACATAGATTTGCATGAAAAAAAATGTTCGAAATTTAAACACTGTAGTTCTCATTAATAGGGAGTTTGTGCATACCCTTTCTTCATACGTTAACGCTAACGCTACCCGCAACCCGATGTATTTTGACCAACCACCTTTCGGATTTCATACGTACGCATGCGCGGTATTGTCCAATGGCATTTAACGTTAGCGTTACCGTGAGTGAAACTGGCATGCACAAACTCCCTAATTTTAATCCACCACCCGTTTACGTGAGAATCCCGTATTTGAACTTAAGAAAGATGATTACTTTAAATGTGTTTAAGTATATAATCTTTGGCCCACCCCTGCTCCTCGAAAATATTCTGCCGACGTCCACGACAACTGGGCACAACAATGGCGGCTTGCGTAGCTCGTACAGGCACGTAGCTAGCTTGTCCTGACTCGTACCCTTAGATTAGGGAAATATCAAAAGGGAAAACGCAGCCCATCCCGGAGAAAGAGCAATTTAATTCAAATGGAACACGTTGCTATGGCAACGGCTGAGCTAGAGCAAAGGAATCCAAAATTCAATATAAACCGTTAACTTTAAGCAATAAAATTAGGATTTTTTTTTTTTTTTTAAGTTCATGCATGAATGTAGTAGAAAAACTCGAGTACTTATGAATGATTCTGTAGAGGAGACTGGAAAATTAATCAAATTTATGATTTTTTTAATAGGAGATTTTTTTTTTCTTACGTAAAATTTTTAATACGTAGCACAAAACTCAGCAAATTTGGGGACGGTTTCAGAGCTAAATCTGGCGAATTCTACGAGGTGGTGCTAGTTTTCCCAATTTCCTAGAAAGAAGTTTAATTAGGCCTCCTTAGACGCGCGGTGGTTACGCTGTGAAACCACCACTCTTTTACTGCTAGTCGATAAAAAATAGGGTTAAATAGGCCCAGCGCTGAAAAAGTGCAGCCTATGTCACAGACCCATTTAACTACCAATAACGTTCCGGTCGGTTCGATCGACGCTATTTCATCGGTTTCACTGCTAGTCGCATTAAAATAGGGTTAAATGGCCATAACCCTGAAAAAGTAGAGTCGATGCGACCTATCTACTTAACTACCAACAGTTGTTGGTTGTTAAATTGGATTGATGGCAACAGCTGCACTCTTTCAGCGTTGGGCAGGCTATTCAGTTGGTTTTATATATTGATATGAAAATATATGCACTTCAAAGGGTTAAGACAGTTTTCAGTTTAGAACTCACTCAATTCTTCCCGTAAAGCAATGCATTTTTCAGGGGTATACCAGAGGGCCAGTAGCAGATCTAGGGGAGGAGCTACGGGGCTTCATACCTCCCCATATTACTAAAGAGGGTAACATTCTGCTTTATTATACATTTTAAGTAGGTGAAATGATATTTTTTATATAACTCTGCCCCTCCCAAAAATTTTTACATTGGTTTAGACTAAAATTTTACTTTACTGTTCATTTTGTTTGGGTGAAATAAGCACTTTTTCAAAATTTAGCCACTCCTTAAAAAGTTTCTTGCATCTGCTATTACCCGGGGCTCAATAAATAAAACGATCCAATATAATAATAATAATAATAATAATAATAATAATAATAATGGATGGCATTGAAAATTTCAAAACTGAAAATAACTATGTACATTGCGCCTCAAAAAATTCTACATAGAAAAAGATAGAAAATATTAAACCATAATCCTATGTATCAAAAAACTATTTTTACTTTCCGAACATATACCATGTAAGGAAAGTATTGTCATCATGAAAAAATTTGACTTCGAGATTTGGGTTGTATTGATATTGAGGTCTTCTGAATTCATGCATGCTATTTTTACGAGGTGTATGTATTTATGTGTGTGAGTGTGTATGTGAGTGAACACGATAGCTCCTAAACGGCGCATTCGATTGAGCTCAAATTGGGAATATAGGTTATAAACCACCGTCGCAAGACCGGTATTGATTTGGGTGTGTATAGGACGTATATTTTTTCTACAGGGCTACGACCAAGATTTCTTTTACATTATGGCATATGAGTAGAAATTCTTGAAAGTGCGCAAGCGTTTAAACGGTGCATTCGATTGTGCTTCAATTTGGTATATACGTTTGAATTATTCATCTATTAAAATTTATTTAAATGCTTGATCTTAATCGTAAGTCTTCGGAAAGTCGAGTGGAGTCACTCCAGATATTTTAACTTACTATCTTTTTTTATGCTAATTCCCCTGGACTGTGCCGGCACAGCCAGCTGCGTCAAAAAAAGGGGTCTAGATCTGTGGCACGCGATGAACGTTTCGATCGTCCGCCCTCTTGCTGGTCGTTCAGTCGAGCGATGGCAACGACTGCCCTTTTTTCAGCATTGGGAAAGGGTTGCGCCTCAAAGGGTTAAGGTAGAGGTACGTGCGTGTGTGGGGGGGGGGGAGGGGGTACATAACTATTATCCTATTTTTGGAAATTGAAAAACGGTAGCCCCTTAATCATACTTACAGCCTTTAAAAAATTTTTAGAACGAATACATTAGCCATTTTAAAAGATGCAGATTATTATTATTATCATGCAAAAGAAAATTCGTGTAGAGGGAAAAACTTTGAAATGCATCAGGAAACTTGAAACAGGGAAGCAAAATTAACTTTCACGACATTCTAAAAGCACGCAACAGTATCCATCTTATACCTTATTTTTAAACCAAACACAGAAGGAAAAAATAAGGCCTTAGAAAAAAAAAATTAACTAAAAATGGACAACCGTCAACTCAAAGCAGTTTCACATGAAAAGAAAGAAATATAAAAACGAAAGAAAGGCTCTGAAATTCTCTACTCCACACAGTTGGAAAGGGGAAATCTAATTCAAAGAGTCTGTTGCCATGGCAACGGTTAAGTGAGAACAAAAGGAACGCAAACATGGGACACAAAGTAAACTGGGAGATCTGGTTTAGGAGTTAAGGTAGATGGTTGGTAAGATAAGACTGTATAGAAATATATATTTGTGGATATACGTAAGAATTTGATATATTAAAAGAAAGTCATCGAGAATTTCGGAAAAGTTATACAAGAAAATTAAACCAAATGAATTCTGCTTTGTTCTAAATTATACGATCTTCATGAGAATCCAATGGATGCAGTTCTCAAAACAAACGTTCGTTTTGCTTTGTTCCGTTGTTTACGATTTTAGAGTACAGGGCCTCGAAATTAACGATGGTCCAAGACCGCTACAATGTGGAATGGAAGCTCCGCCGGGCGTAATGTAAAAGCAATCTTTTTCGTAGCCCTGTAGAAAAACTATAAGTCCTATACACACCCAAATCAACACCGGTCTTCCGACGCTGGTCTATAACATATATACCAAATTTGAGCTATACCGAATGCACCGTTTAGGAGCTATCGTGTTCACTCACATACACATCTCGTAAAAATAGCATAAAGGAGTTCAGAACACCCCAAAGCGCTTCAATGCACCGAAATCTCAACGTCGAATTTTTTCATGATTACAATACTTTCCTTACATGGTACATGTTCGGAAAGTAAAAACATGTAGACTGATCACGGTCCTTCCAACCTCTAACTAAATGTTCTAATTTCTACACCTGTATTAGTATATTTTTCCAAAACAAAGTCAAACAGACAAATGTTTTATTTCGCGTTAGTCGTAAACCTATATTTTCAAACACGCAATACATGTATTTTTTTTTTTTTTTTTTTAACACACGCAAGACTTCAAAAAGTAGTAAACAATAAAACCACATATTATACATTCCATATTTTTTTTTCACATTTTTTTGAGTGAAGACTGTAAGGAGGAAGATCAATACTTCTGTCACTAAAACCTGGTTAAAAAGCACAATGTAAACATTATTCCTTCATTCAGTCCTTTTCGTCTGGAAAACAAATTTCGTGAAAGCTTCTTGCATCATTGAATTACAGAAAACAAACACTACACGAAGTGAAACATTAAAATCATTAAAAATTCATTAATAAGAGTTTTGGGTGGAGTTGGGGGATGAACTGCCTCCTTTATAAAATAAAAAAATCTTCGCGAATCAATCTAACAAAAAAAAAAAAAAAAAATCTGGAGTGACTCCACTCGACTTTCCGAATAATTACGATTAAGATCATGACCAACCATTTCAATAAATTTTAATCGATGAATCATTCAAACATATATACCCAATTGAAGCTCATATACCAAACATATGTACCGAATGTACCGTTTAAACGCTAGCGCACTTTCAAGAAGTTCCTCCCATAGGCCATAATGTAAAAGAAATCTTGGTCGTAGCCCTGTAGAAAAACTGTAAGTCCAATACACATCAAAATCAATACCGGTCTTACGATGGGGGATACATACATACATACATACATACATACATACATCTGGTAAAAATAGCATGAACGAATTCAGAAGACCTCAAAACGTGTCACTACACCAAAATCTCGAATTCGAATTTTTTCATGATGACAATACTTTCCTTAAATGATGCATGTTCGGAAAGTAAAAATCAATTATAAAAGAAACGTGTGGTTTCCCAATATGTATCTCTAAACTTCAACCAGAGCAACCCACTAGAACTAGTGGAAGCTATGGGGTGTGGTAGCCCTTCCAGACCCCTTTATTACCATGTTTTTAATTGATTTATGTCCCACAGTCAATGGCGTAGCCAAGGGGGAGGGATAGGGGGCTTACATGCTGCCCCCCAATGAGGATTTTGTTGCCATACAAAATGCATATTTACTAGAAAAGGTTTTTAATTGAATGACTGTAAAGGTAAGCTCTCTACACTTATATTTTAATTTCTGTCTAAATCATCCTTCCCATAAAATGTAGGGGGGCTAGGCCGTAGCCTACGTGGCCCATGCTGTCATACGGTTTTGCGCCCAAAATATATTGGGTTGTACGAAAAGTAATTTCCCCCCCCTTTTCCCCCAACAGAGGATTTAATTGTATTTTACCCCAGCCAACTTCACACTTAAGCGCATAAACATTATATGTACATTTTGACAGCTTATTTAGCAAGCTTGCTTGCAAAAAATTCTGAGTAGTCGTTTTTGGTGGATACCCCTTTCAAATATGGAAACTGAAAAGCAGCATTTTCGACCTGTTTTGCTTTTTCTCTATCGAAAAGGTAAAATTATTATTTAAGAAAGAAGGGCAATGATCCGATGTGCATGGAGAAGATGTATTCAGAGAAAGCCAGTGCCAAAACTGGTCTGTCCTCGCCGTGAGGACACCGAACTCTGACGTTTCGACTGTTGCCAGTCACGAAGAATAGATTGGATTTCTATAAAAATAGTGGTGGGTGCCATAGCTCCCCGAGAATCCTTTACTTTTGAGCACATCATTTCCCGTTAAAGAATGGCCACGATTCTTTTTAACAGCACTGGCATCTGCTGAAAAATGGAAGAAAGCGAGAACAGCTGGACCGATTGCCCACTGCTGAAAAAAGGGCAGCCGTTGCCATCGCTCGACTGAACGACCCGCAAGAGGGCGGACGATCGAAACGTTCATCGCGTGCCACAGATCTAGAGACCGTTTTTTGACGACAGCTGGCTGTGCGGCACAGCCAGCTGCGTCAAAAAAGGGTCTCTAGGTCTGTGGCACGCTAATGAATGTTTCGATCGTCCGCCCTCTTGCGGGTCGTTCAGTCGAACGATTGCAATGGATGTCCTTTTTCCAGCAATGGGAAAGGGTTGCGCCTCAAAGGGTTAAAATCTAGTCTAAAAAACGTTGCATTTCAAGTTTTTCAGAACTGATGATTTTCTTTTTTTCAAAAATATTGATGCGTTCAACGAACTTCCAAAGTATTTTTTTATCACAGAAAGTAAGAAATGGCATTAAAATGCCTAACAAAGAATAGTTCATTTACACTCAAACAGGTCTAGAGACCCTTTTTTGATGCAGCTGGCTGTGCAGCACAGCCAGCTGTCGTCAAAAATGGGTCTCTAGGTCTGTGACACGCGATGAACGTTCCGATCGTCCGCCCTCTTGCTGGTCGTTCAGTCGAGCGATGGCAACGGCTGCCCTTTTTTCAGCATTGGGAAAGGGTTGCGCCTCAAAGGGTTAAAGAGTCGGGGGCGGCACGTTTATCAATAAACCACGCTGAAGAGTGTCTGGCGCAGTTCCCATGCGTCCCCGTTCTCTTTCTTCTGTTGCTACAAGTTACCTCGATTGTGACTCACTTAAGAGATGTTGCTTTTAAACTTTTTAAAATAAAGTTCTATTAAAGTCATGACAATTCGATTTTTTTTTTTTTTTTTTTCTGAGAGTACCACGAGACGTACGGCTTTACTGTAAAAATCATTCCACGGGACATGGAATGAAGAAGTATTACTAATTTTTTCGGGTTATTAACATGATGGGTTTCTTTTTTAAAGTTGTTCAAAACTCCCGTGACTACGATCGCCCTTCGTGTTAGAACACACCTAACCCCTTGCGTACCAGACTGTGTTCTCTGGCGCACCCTAAAATCGCAGATTTCTGGGGAATACTGATCTTAAAGTAAATAAAAAACTTTGTAAAAAACACACATAAGTTGTTATAGGTAAGAGGATACGCACGTTTCAACCAAAAATTGTTTTGGCCTTCATCAGTCTAAGCCCTTCGTCGCAAGCAACACAGGGAACGGTCAGTTCCCTGTGTTGCTTGTGACGAAGGGCTTGGACTGATGAAGGCCAAAACAATTTTTGGTTGAAACGTGCGTATCCTCTTACCTATAAAATCTTATGTGTGTTTTTTACAAAGTTTTTTATTTACTTTATTCTTTAACACCAGTATTTTGAGTGTTTTTTCCAATACTGATCTTATTTCATTGAACAGAAATTGGACTACATCTATTCACTGTAACGATATCTGACGAAATCTACTTATATAATAACTAGCAACAGCTAGACGTAAACATGAGTGCTTCATTAGTTTTTAGTTCATTAGTTTTAAAATACCAAATAAATTAAAGAAATGTTTACTCGTATTTCAATCTCAAATATGTTTTAACAGGAGGGAAACGTAAGGAAGTTGAAACACTTGTGAGAAAAACACGGACACAACTGTAAATGTAAATATAAAAGTATTTATTAATTTACAGTTTTTCTGTCTTTAATGATAAATACAACTTTGGTAGTGTTAGGCATCTACATCTGACTCTGAGGTACTATCATAGGAAGGTTCGAAGATGGCATGAACGACTGGTGAATTTGAAACAAGTTATGGTATGAGCAACTGTTCAAGAGAATAAAATTGTTGATAGGTTTCCTCACTCCAGCATTGGTGACAAAGAGACTTGATGCTGGCTGATAAAGTTCTTTTCCATTGTCAGTATGCAGACGAGTCCACTGAATTATGATAATTCGACATCATCACAGATGAAAGTGCTCGTAAAAATTCTTGGCGCAAAAGCTGTGGAGATAAGCTTGCAAGAGAAACGGTAAAGCTGTATTCCTGGAGCAATGTATGATGCAAGAATGGAAGGCGATTGAATCAGAACGGCGAGATTGAGATGGTGCAGTTCTTGACTATTGGTACTGTTGAAAATTCGATGTACGTATTGGTTATTTGTGATGAAACTTGGCGGAAATCTTCACATTTGTTCGGCGTATAAGTAGAAGAAACTGTTCATCAATAATGTGTTATATTAGTAGAAGATGGGCGAATATGTTGAAATTGAGATCTGTAGATCGAGTCCCTTCTTGGTTGAAGAAATATACGTTTTCTTCATGCTATCCCACCTGTTGTTGCTGCTTCATAAGCTATTGCAGTTGAGTAGTGAAGAGGTAACGGCGACTATTGAAGATCCATTCTTATTCTTTTTATCGCTAGCAGTCTGTTCTTGCTTGAATAAATATGCTGGTCATAATATTGTGGCTGTCGTTGTTGTTTTATCTGCTATTGTAATTAGGTGGTGAAGAAGTGGCAACTATTGAAGAAGTCTATTGCTTTTATCTGCAGCAATCCGTTCTTGGTTGAAGAAATAGGCTGTTTTCATGATATTGTAAATGTTGTTGTTTTATCAGCTATTGTAATTAGGTGATGAAGAGGCTATGGCGACTATTGAAGAAGAAGGCTATTGTTTTAATTTCGAACTGGTCTGATACAGGAAAGTCTGGAGAAAAATTTGCGGATTCGTCTGAATTTCTTTTTCTTTGGAATAATCATGACTATTGCATTTGGAAAGACTTGTGTAGCTGGAAGAGATTCTGTGACTGGAGGTTGGGCGGAATCTGTTATTTGTGGTTCGATTTCGTATTGCTCATCTATTATTTCGTCTGTAACTGTGAATTGAGTGTTTGTGGATTCGTCTATTGTTTGGAAATGTTCGAAGACTAGTGGAGGTTCTTCTTCTTCTTCTATTGATGGCTGGTTCTGTTGCTGATTTTCTGCTTCTTCTGTGATTTCTGGAGGCAATTCTTCAAGTCCAAAATGGTTTAGTAAATATCTATTTATTTCAAAGACGATCAAGTGACTATTTATATCTATTGAATCGTCAAGGGTTGAGAAAAGTTGCCAGGTTATTGTATTAATGTGTTGCTGATAGTAGCTTGGCCCAGGGTTGATTGAAAAATAGTTATTGAACTGTTGAATCGTGATTTCTTCCAGCTGAAAATATCTATTGTCTATTGAATGGTATGAACAGAGAGAACTTGAAGCTGATGAGATAGATGCAGAGTCACTATTGTCTTGTGAGAATTCTTGGATGGAGTTTGGAACTATGGAACTAACTGTATTCTTCTTCACCACCGAAGATCCCCCCGGGATGTAAGCAGGAGGATCAAAAGCATCAAAATGCTCCAATAACTTTACTATAAAGTAAACGAAAATAGTAATAGCAACACCAAAGAGTAGCACCGCCATTCTTTGATAAGGGTCTTTTATAGACTGACTTTCATTGTTAAAATTCGATAGTTTTATTTTTACTTTTTTAACAATGAAAAGTACTTTAATTAATTGTCACATTTCCTCATTTTTCTTGTCGCAACAATTAAAAAATAAAATGTCGGGTTTGTGTAAATATTCAATTTAAACAATGTAAAAACTAAATTTAAAAGTATGCTAAAATATGTTGATTTCAATTCATATGTTATGCTACAGCTTGGATATTTGCCACCCACGGAGAGATGAAATATTTCACTTTGCTAATTACGTCTATCTATCAAGGATTATGTGTATACTAGCTGCGTACCCGTTCTCCGCACGGTAGGGAACGAAACTTTTTCTTCCATGTATAATTCGAATTGATTCCAGTGATTTGGAATCTCAAAATAAGCAAAATGATTTGATTCTTGGCGTAAAGTTTCTCATTCGTTATTCGTAAAGTTAGTATAAGTACTGACCTGAGACCATTGTTAATATTATGACAAAAACTATGTCGGTGTCATTCCCGATCAGAAAAAGAAAAGCGTGACGGTTTGCAGCGAAAATTCCTAACTTTCAAAATGTCTCATTTCTACATCATACTCTTTTTTAGATTTAAGTTATACCACCTTAGATACTACATGATGTGGCGAACCGTTTTATTTTATAGTTAAATAGTTGTGTACCCGCTCTTCGCAAGGCAAGAAGAGAACATTTTCCCAAAATGTGATCATGACTACTTGTGACAAAACAGAATCTCCAAGAAAAAAAGTTCAGTTACAGTTTTTTCTGTTGAAACTACCGCGGGATGTATTAACGTGACGTAGAATTACTTAATGTTTAGTTATCTGTGATGTAAGATGGTTGTGGTAAAAGGAATAGAACACTTAGTTTCCCGAAATATTTATTAATGCGGTATATTGTGCTTTGATCAATATTGCCCTAGCATATCTACTATTACTTATACTATCTTTTATTGATACCAATACAATATATTTTCGTTTTCCAGTCGTTAATACTTAATTTAAAGAAACGGCTTAGATATTTGCCACGAATGTAGTCTTTTATTCTTTGGTGACTTTTGCAATTACGCATCAGTATAAACGATAATCATTTCACTTTATGGTTGCCACTAAAACAGCTCTCCATACATTTGTATGCTTAATTATTGTCAGATTGGCCTATTTAGCACCAGGGCCCTATTATCTCACTGGCAAATCGGGACTTTGCCCAGTGCCTCCGGCTCGAAATGGCCCCCAATTTCAAATGTTGTTCTGAAATATTCTTTTTTTATAAGCATATTTTATAAAAATAAAACAAATTTCATAGATGGAGGCCACAAAATTCATCAATGCCCGGGGTCCCTGTTTGCCATAATCAGGCCCTGTTTAGCACCGCAAAATATTTCTTGGGATTCGAAAACGTGTCCCGTTTAAAATCTCAATTGAAAATAATGCTGGATAATTCACTGGTGAAAAAACAGCATTCAATTCTTTTTCTGGCAACGTAAAATAAAATATGGAATTATTTCATGCGTGGTGTATGTTTTGCTTGTGAGTCCGTTCGGGGCCTTCGCTATTAGTAACGACGGCCCCGGTCCGTTATTCTGATTGGGTTTCGAAAGGGGTTTTAAACTTGTGACGTCATTTCACATGTGAAAACTCTGTTATTTTAAAGTAATTTTATTTATTTTTTTCAGCTGGCAATTTTAATCATTTTTACTGTTTCCAAGTCAACCAAGCCTCAAGATATCATACCGAAATTTTTAAGCATTTAAGCAGCTGTGATTGAAATGAAAATCCTTCTTTACTTAAAAATTCGTAAAAATTCTCCTAATTTATATTTTTCCTCCGTTCTTCTTTTAAAAGTGGGCGATTTGTGTGCTCCGTCTTTTGCCGAAATATAAAAAAGTTTTGACAGATAGAATTCAAGATGCAGCAGTTTTAAAAATATTTTACGAAAGTCAGCGTCAAATTTAATTTTATTTGAAAAATTCCCAAAAATCTGCAAATTACGTTACACATTCCGAACGAACAGTTTTCAAAAGAAAATTTTCTCCTCTATACGATGATGTAAATATCGTTTTCTTGCGAGTGCAATTACCGGCGTTATTATGTATTATGCAAGAAAAATCGCTAAAAATCGGACAAAACATAAAATAAAACATTTTCTAATTGGAATTTCGAAAAAATCGCTTCGAGGTGTGTCGAGACCCGTCTTGGAGAATTTCCGTACAAAATTTGGTAGGTCTACGATCACCCGTTTCGGAGCTACGCGAGACACAGACAGACAGACAAACGGACAGTTTACACTCTGTTTTATTTATATAGATAATAATGTTTTAAATTAATAATTTTAATTCTATTCATTATTTTCCAATTACTATTAATTTAAAGTTTCTTTAAATGATTAATAATTTTTATAAGGGATAAATAATTGATCTAATACGACATCAAAAGAATTCCTGGTTAGCAAAGGGACTCCAAAGATTTTATCCCGGGAGGCCCCGACTTGGCTCTCTGCGCCTCTGGATATAATAGGATAAGAAGTCGTTGGTTGAAACAAAGAAACTTTCATTGAAATGAGCCCAGAAATTTGGCCAACACTGCACTGAATATAAAGAACTGTAAGGTATGGGGCGGCGAAGCTGGCCGCTTTGGGGGCTAGTTCTTGCAAATTATACTAAAAACTTTTGTAATTTATACGAAAACTTACGATTAAGATCATTACCAAGCATTTAAATAAGTTTTAATCGATGAATCATTCAAACATATATACCAAATTGAAACTCCATCGAATGCACCGTTTAAACGCTTGCGCACTTTCAAGAATTTCTCCCCATATGCCATTATGCCATAATATAAAAGAAAGTTTTGTCGTAGCCCTGTAGGAGAACTATAAGTCCTATGCACACCAAAATCAATAACGGTCTTGCGACGGTGGTTTATAACATATATACCCAATTTGAGCTCAATCGAATCTACCGTTTAAACGCTAGCGCACTTTCCAGAAATTCCCCCCCATAGGCCATCATGTAAAAGAAATCTTTGTCGTAGCCCTGTAGAAAAACTATAAGTCCTATACACACCAAAATCAATAACGGTCTTGCGACGGTGGTTTATAACATATATACCCAATTTGAGCTCAATCGAATCTACCGTTTAAACGCTAGCGCACTTTCAAGAAATTCCCCCCATAGGCCATCATGTAAAAGAAATCTTGGTCGTAGCCCTGTAGAAAAACTATAAGTCCTATACACACCCAAATCAATACCGGTCTTGCGACGGTGGTTTATGACATATATATCCAATTTGAGCTCAATCGAATGCTTCGTTCGGGAGCTATCGTGTTCACTCACATACACACATACACACATACATACATACATACATCTCGTAAAAATAGCATAAATGGATTCAGAAGCCCTCAAAACGTGTAAAAACACCAAAATCTCGAAGTCGAATTTTTTCATGATGACAATACTTTCCTTACATGGTACATGTTCGGAAAGTAAAAATGTATCTCATAATGCTTCCTGTGGTGGTTGCACTGGTTGTACACCTAAATAACCTGTGTATCCAAATGAGTTTACAATGAGATTACATAACATGTATAACGTGACGACTTATTTTTTTCCTTCAAAACGGGACATTTACTACTTTTTTGACAGTGTTTATTTTCTTCCTCAAAACGGGATATCTACTGTTTTTAAGGTGATAGTGTAGGGAGAGTGAATTTCAGGTCTGGTTATCTTTTAGTTGTTAAGAAAAGGCGCAAAAAATCTTTGTTAATTTCAAAATAAAACGAAAAAACAAATCTTTGCTAAAACACACACATACTATAAAAAATAGGGCAGGACGTATGTTTCGGGTGGTACAAGGGGTAGGCCCATCCTCGACTTCAAAAACACCCTCCGACACAAGGCAGGAAGGTAAGAGAGTGAGAAATGTAAACAAAAGGACAATACAGAAAAACGGAAATTGTCATTCGGAAGGAAAAGATTTCTTAGAAAACCAGAGTGAAAAGGGAAAATAAAGTGGAGATGGGGGGGGGGGAATAAGCAAAAGAGGAACATGACTTAAAAAAAAAGAAATAAAAATTAAATAAATTGAAATAGTTGACAAAAAGAGAACATTAAAAGAACAAACACAAAAACAATACATCCCCCCATCGTTTTCTTTGCATCTCGAGAGGGGAGAGAGGGTAGTTAGGTTTTTTTTTTTTTTTTTTTTTACAGGATGATTTTAGATTTTTAGCGGCCTCTATTGAAATCGTTACCTTGGGTTGCTCTCTTTCTAAAAACGGGACATTGCAGGGGACATTTTGGTGTCCCAAAGCTGTGCTTGGAGGCAACGGGACAAGCCACTTAAAAACGGGACGTATGGTCAACCTTAAACATGTATCCACTAACGGTTACATGGTACGCACGGGGTAAAAGCTAAACACGCGAATGGACATTTAAATAAACTCATTCAAATAGTCATTTTCAAGCACATACATTACATGAAAGTTTGTTCCTCGGATTACCTCTCTTCAGAGAAACCCCCCCCTCCCCTTCTCTGGCAGACCGATTTTCTGCTTTCAGAAAGAGGGTCTCTTTGAGGAGGTTTCAACGTCTTTATAATACTACAGAGAGTCATTAAGAGTAGAGGCGGTGATCATGAAACGCTGACAGAGGAATGAATCAACAAGTCATCATTAGAGCATCTGGCGTCTGTCCCAAGACTTTTTCAGTCGGTTCATTCAATATCCGGAAAAGATTCAAAAGGAGTCATCGCAATCAAGTTTCTCCTCCCGCCGCCATCAAAAGTATTCTTATTCTAAAATATCTGGTGTGACTCCACTCGACTTTCCGAATAACTGATCTTTACCAAGCATTTCGATTCATAAATTTGATTCAACTCAATCGGATGGAGTGACTGTGACCTATAATGTGCATACTCATTTTGAACTTAATTGAATGCACCATTTAGACCAGTGTTTCTCAACCTTTAATGGCTGATGGCACACTGAAAATATCCAGAATTATTTCCGGCACGCCTGAACTTAAAAATTGCAAAGGTTGTGTGATACAATAATTTGATAAATGCAAATAACTATTTTTTTTTTTTGGTAAATAAACAATTTTTTAATGATAATACATTCGATGAAAGGGCTAAGCTTGTTCTTGCATGGGTCTTGCTACAAACAGCTGTTTCAAAAATTGGCAGAACGGTTTTCCATGCTATGAAATAAAAGTTTCGCTCTTCTTGGTGTATAGCTTACTGAAAGTGAAGACAGGACATGATAAATAGAAAATGCCATATCGCTGATATGACACCACGCATTTTTAATGATTTTTCAAAAGACTAGGCGGCACATTAGACTGTATCTCACGGCACATCAGTGTGCCGCGGCACACAGGTTGAGAAACACTGATTTAGATACTAGCTCATAACTGACTGGCGTCCATAAGCCGTAATGTATAAGAATTATTTTTTGCAATCCCGTGAACAAACTATCAGCTCTACACACACCAAAATCTAGGAAAACATGTGACCGTGATCTGTAATAAACCTATCCAATTTGCACTCAATCGAATACATTATTTAGACGCTAGTGCACTTCAAGAATTTCCGTCCACAGGCCCAAATCTGAAAGAATTCTTTCTTGTAGACTTGTAAAAAATACATAAGTGCTATACACACCAAAATCAATAATACTCGTGCGAGTGTGGTCTACAAAATATATACCAAATTTGAGTTGAATCGAATACACTGTTTAAACGCTAGCGCACTTTCAAGAATTTCCATCCATAGACCATAATGTAAAACAATTCTTTTTTGCAGCCCTGTCAAAAAACTAAGTCCTATACATAAGAAAATCAATCCCGGCAGTGCGACGATTGTCTATAATATATATTCCAAATTTGAGCTCAATCGAATGCACCGTTTAGGAGCTGTCGTATTCACACACAAATACATACATGCATCTCATAAAAATGGTATAAATGATTCAGAAGATCCCCAAACATATAAATACATCAAAAATCTCAAAGTCGAATGTTTTCATGATTACAATACTTTACTTTCATAATACATGTGCGGTAAGGTGAATGTCCCAAATTTGTGTTAGACGAAAATCCGACTAATCTGGAGAAAAAACCTGATGCGCATCATTTTTTAAGTGTTTAAATTATACACGTTCTAAGAACTTCCTCTAAACAATTTATTTGAAAGCAAGATACTTCAGAAAAAAGGAAGATTTGGCGACTTCTCGAAAAATACAGAGGGTCTATTCTCCCGGAGTCGATGGAAAAGCTGTACAAACCGACTAGTATGAAGTCGATAACTGGCTTTCCAAACAACTATTTTGGCATGTGCGACTGCACTGCTTAATTCCAGTTGTCATGAAACACTCTGCTTTTGAGGCTAGAGCTTTCAATCAATCAGCATGAAGCAATTCGAAAATTTCGCAAGCACAAGTTGTTGAGATAACGACTGTTTAACAACTGGGTATATCCAGTGGTTCCGTTGACCACTGTTGTAAAGAAGTTATTTGCTTGGGGTATTCTAAACTATTGAATTGCGTTGTGACATGAAAATCCAGGTTCGATTGCACTTAGTTGCAGTAAAGAAAAAAGACATTGAATGCTGAAAACAATTTATTTAAAATATACTATGGAAACATTATTATAACGGGCGGTGGTGGCTCAGCGAAAATAAAATGACGTCCTATATGGACAGTGAAATTAAGGTGGAATGATTTAAAAATTACGCCAGCACAGAATGACACATTGGCGAGAGCAAACACTTGGCTGAAATCAATAACGCCAATTCCAGAGCAACCCTAAATGTTAATCCAATAAAATAAAAAATGACGTAATCAGGAGCAAATAATTTTAAAGACAAGGCATGGACACAAGAAATAAAAAACGCCAACTCCAAGCCAAAGGAAGGGAAATCCAAAATACGTTGATTTTGCAAACGGACCTAATATAATCTATTTTTAGCACACCGGTCTGAAGAGACGAAGAACAAAAAGAATAGTGCATACAGGGAAAAGTAAATATACAGATTTAAAAGCTGAAATGGCAGAAAAATGAGAACAGAAGTGATTTAGAATTCTTGAATTTTGGATAGATTACATTAAGGAAAGCCAAAGTAAATGATTATTAAATTAGATATGTGATCTTCATCACAACTGTTAGGAGACTTTTTGTAACAACTGCGTTAACCACTCACTGGCTGAGAATCAAAAATCGTCGGGTATGACGACAGCGGCGGTTCGGAGGTGAGAATAGGTCTTTCCTCCAGGAGATTGGTTTGGTTTGTGAAACTTTTTTCGGGCCGAATTTGGCGATATTCAAACGAAAGTGACTAGAGACGATTGACAAGTTATTGGATATGGACCAAACAATAACCGTCTGACTTTAATGTATTGTAAAGGTGCGTTCAGACTAGCGTTTTTACCGTTCTTCTTGTAGCTAATGTCGCAAAAATCGTAAGCACAAAAAATCAGAGCGTTCACACTCTGGACTTGAAAGTTTTGTAATGACGTATTCGCATCGGTTGGAGGGGAGGGGGGGGGTTCTAGGCGAAACGAAAAAGGGTTGAATACGATGCTTGCGGGAAGAATGATTAATGTTGACATCCTTCCCCCACCTTGAAAAAGTATCAACAAAAGAAGAGGGGGGATCGTAGAGACATTAGGCACGGATTTGGAAAGAACTTAAATCCCAGAAAACTGGTTTTATCGTCGCTAACTGACGTCATAACTAAGACCGATAGCTACATTAAGAACTCCAACGACAACAAGAACGTAGTCTGAACGCGCCTTAAGTGTTGTGTGACCCTGTAGGAAGGTGAAAGGCAGGAGTAGATGTTACGGCAACCTCAAGTAGAAAAATTTCAGCATCCTGCGACTAATATTTTTGAGTCATGCGAGATACATACATTCACATGTAAGTGCGGAGAGAAATCACACCAAAGATAGTCAAAATGGATTCATTATTGATCAAAATGTATCGCACATGAACAGGTGCACGCAGTAACTTGTCAACTAAATTCAGCGATGGTCAAAATCTCAATACCGAAATTTTTCTTCATTACATCATTTTCCTTACTTAGCACAAAGAAAGGGGACGGGGGGGGGGAAGTCATACATGCTAACGATTAAAATTTAATGGACGTCATTCTAACTGCAATTCATGAGTAACCGCTGGTAGTAAAAAGAGAAGCCCGAGCTCCCAGTGTTAGCGAAGAAAAGAACTATAAAAACTACACGATATAAAATGCATGTTCTTCAATTTCATGTTACAGTCAAAGTCAGTTTTTTACAAATTCTTAAAGACCACTGAAATAGTTCGTAAAATGTGCCTTTGCCAGAAAATAGTTGGTAAATATAATAGGAAAACAAACATTACAGGTCCCAATAATAGAACTGAACCCAATGTCACCAATCTTTGAAAACTGAACTCAGCTTATCAATACCGCCAATATTAGGCGCGAAATCACCACACCCCACGTTATCCTATGGGAAACTTAAAAGTGCATACTGTGAGACTGCTGATTAGATAAAAACGTAAACATCCGGTTAAGTGGCAAAAACAAGTACGTCCATTAGATGTTAGGGATGCCAGTTAGATGTGCGCTCGTCGCTAAATTCAGACGCAGCTTCCAAGAAAAAACTATTTGTATTATCAAATCAAATGAATTTATAAAGATAAGAATTTAATACACGATAACCATGTACAATCACACAGAAATGAATAAGATGAAACACGTGCATTCTCTCCAATCGCTTCCCCTCCCATCCCTTTGACCAGTCCATTTGGATTCACCTTCACTGGCAGCTTGCCAATTTTCTTACGCTAAACGCAGACAGACGGTATCCCGAATTTTACTTAACAATTTTAAACGCAAGAAACTGCAAAATTTAATTAATGGATACGTAAATAACAAATTTTACACTAAGTTGAAACCCCATAAGATGCGATCAAGCCCGAAAATTCGCATCAACATCCAAAAGAGATTATAAGCATCGAAAAACGAACATCAGCATCTTAATCATTTATACACTGTATTAATTAAAAAACAGCCCACAGTCACCGATAGAGTTACCATGTTACTATAGAACGTTAAGTGGGAAATGAATCGAGCAAAAAAAATATAGCCTTAAATTGGTTAAAATTCCCAAAAGGCTTAAAGCAATTACCGGAGACAGCAAAAAGAAAACGAAACGAAAGCTGTGGAGCTGCAGCAAATCAATGGGGGAATTTACAGAACTCCTTCAAAAGCGAAAAAGAAACGAAAATCCAAGCGGCGAACGAAGATATCAGCAAGAGATTACTATCGCTAACGAGACATAGCAACGTCTAGATCCCCTAAAAGACATTTATAAAAAAAAAGTACTTTTTCTACACTGGTTGTATGATGAAAGTTATCGTTTAGAACATAGCCATTTTTTTTTTCCCTTTAGTAAATGATTTGAAAAAACAGCAGATTTAGAACTTGGGACAGGGGTGGGGACTTTTGAAATTTTAATGTTCAAAGAAATTTTTGCAAGCATCAAAAAATTGAAAACAGTTTTGCAACATAGTATACAAGGCGACACGGTCCAAGATTTTTACTTTCCGAAGCAGGTGCCATAAAAGAAGTTATTGTAATCATGAAAAAATTCGACTGATATTTAGATATATTTACACGTTTTGAGGTCTTCTGATTTCATGTACGCTATTTTTACAGTGTGTGTGTGGGTGGGTTAGAACGATAGCTCCTAAACGGCGAACTCATTTGAGCTCAAATTGAGTATATATATCATAAACCAACCTCGCACGACCATTATATAGATTTCAGTGTGTATAGGTCGCACACTTTTTTTTTTCTTCAGGGCTTCAAAAGAGAATTTTTATACACTACGGCCTATGGACAGAAATTTTGGGTAGTGCGCTAACGTCTCTCTAAGCCGTGCAATCTGGAATAATTTTAAATTGGAAATGTATATTACAGGTCACAGTCAAAGAACTGTATAGCTTTTTTTTTTTTTTTTAGGACTACAAAAAGAATTCTTGTATTACGGCTTACAGACTCAAATTATTTGAAGTGCACTAGCGCCTGAACACTACATTCGACTAAGATGACCAAATTTATTAAATTTGGTAAAGATGAAGTATTCGGAAAGTGGAGTGGAGTCACTCTAGATTTATTTATCTTTTTTGAGATTTTTTGGGTGTTAAAGATACATTGGATACTTGTGAGTAGTAGGGCTATCACACTGAGAAAAATCCGACCAACTTTCGTTGCAAATCAAGTTTCCGGCCGATTTTCTACGCCGTTACCTTGACGACCGCGAACTCCAACTTTTTCCTTTCCGAAGGAAAAAATCCGAGTCGGACGAAATTTCGGCCAATCAGAGTACTTCTTCCTGCTACGTCATAAGCAATTTCGGGCAATGGCGACTACCACTATGTTCGAAGCTTGGCTCGATGTCAGAATCACGTGTCAATAAAATTATGGCCGCGTTCAAGTGGACTTTGGAATTAGAGATTGCTGCCCATCCGATGCTGCCGAAATTACTGCCGATCCGATGTAAATATACCAACGCACGATAAGTAAAATAAGAACCTGCACGCCCAATCAGCAATGCGATGACTATTTGGCGTCGGAGAGAGTTTGTTTACTTTTGCAACCCTTAAAGATAACCACGCCTTCAAGTCCGTCGAAAAATTGTGTCCAGCGCGAAGTTGCTCGGATTTTCCCTTTAGTGTGATAAGGCCATTATAGACACAGTCATCCAATGGCAGATTTCTAAGTAGGCTGGCTTAGTCTATAGCATAGGTTCCCAACGTGGGCGATAACGGCCCCCTGTGGGCGTTTGAGGCTTTCAGGGGGGCGGTAAAAGACCCAGAGAAAATTAGGAGGCGTCGATATGGCACGGAGGGGCGTGGGAAGATTAACCAAATATAGTCTAAAAAAGACTTAAAAATCACCCTGATAATTCATTTCTATCACGTGTGCGAAAATTCAAATATTTCGATATGAGACTTCACTGTTAAGAGAAAGAGATACCTCTCTAAGACTTATTCCTCTTTTTTAAATGAAGAAATTCAGTAGAGTTTCAATTCCAACAATATTCTATCTATTAGTAATTTTTTTTAAAATTTAATTCTTGCTTTCACCATGCATTATGTACGCTCTTATTTCTCTGGAGTGGGAGGGGGGGGCGGTATTGAAATATTCAAGAGAGAAGGGGGCGCCAGTTCAAAAAAGGTTGGGAACCTATGGTCTATAGCCTGCGCCGGCATATTTTAGAAGACGGTAGAATAGA
Organism: Cheiracanthium punctorium; assembly: GCA_038373885.1. Lineage (NCBI taxonomy): Eukaryota > Metazoa > Arthropoda > Arachnida > Araneae > Cheiracanthiidae > Cheiracanthium > Cheiracanthium punctorium. The sequence goes on along the minus strand of JAWZYV010013186.1, from coordinate 236,799 downwards.
CGGCACTTTGTTTCTGTCTTATACGGCAATTTTCTAAATCCGTTTGCTTAGACATCTAATAGAGACGACGGGATTGGCAAACAAATAAGTTTTGTCTTTGTTCTTACTTCCTTGTACGAAGCCCAGTCGCAGAATTTTCTGTAATAGTCCGCAACGCAGATTAAAAAATACAAAACTAGCCCGCAAGGTAATCTTGGTTGAAAAATAAAAACTCATGTAAAAAATTAAGAAATATTTTGGCCAAATAATTGATATTTATGGGAAATGTGTAGTCATTTTAACTGGTCATACAAAAGTTAGCATAATGGCTTACAATGAACGAAAATATGATTATTCACAAAAAGGATGGAGAAAGATTGCAAATTGAGCTAGATGCAGTCGTACTTGATACTAGATGCAGTCGTCGATATCGCGCTTTGACAAGAAATATTTCATTTATCAAAAATGCGTAGTAATTTTAATTGTTGATATAAAAGAAATACAACGACATGCAACGAATGAAAATACGATTATTCACAAAAAGGATGGGGGATATTTGCATATTGTTGCAGAAAACTCTGCTTGTTTCCTGAAGTCCAGTTGGCGTAAAAAGTTCAAGTAAAAAGTCACTTGTCAGGATGGAATATAACTTTATTGCTTCCAGAACTTCGTGGAACAATCAGCTGTACAAAAATCACAAGCACAATCAGACAGTAATGGGCTTTTAACAGTTAGCTCAGTACAGAAGCTTTCACAAATGCTGTATTTCTCACATATTATAAAACACATCCACAGGCAAAAATTCAGTGGAAATATACGAGGGATATCGTACACAGTCCCTCAAGACTCAGCAATGAAGAATTGACGCACAGCACTTTAAAACAAAGCTTCAAAGAGGCAAGCGAAAATATCGCTTCTATCGCACAGCTCACAGAGCAAAGCAGCGTACTCATCGAAAGCTCGATCCACACTGAACTGGGGGTCTGTCATGCCTGTATTTATAAGTGACGCAGAGCCTACAAGGAGCTTATAGAAGATGAGGGCTATTGGCATTGATTTTAATGCAGAAATGCAATCATAATACATTTGGCATTGATTTTAATGCAGAAAAACAAACTTTACAGGGCCCATTATAAAAATCGCGGCAAATGACCATAATGTCGCAAGGCTTGGCGACTTTTGGCGAAATATCGCCACATTTGGCGCCAAAAATATGTCCCCAAAAGTGAGGATAGCGAAGACCTAGGACCCATATTTGTCGAGATTTTCTAGAAACACCATAGAAATCAATGGGAAAACCCAAACCTACACATCTCCGGTTCTAGTTGACCGATTTTGATGCAACTAAAAGCAAAATTTAACTATTTTGGCGAGTAGAACACGAATTTTGAACCATTTTAAACCCCAGAACAGCGGGTTGCCCCGAAATTTCGTAACAGTATGAAATCACTGACGCAATCGGCGACATTGGTGCATCTAAAATGAGTAAATTCCATGCACAACCTGTACGACATCATCGCGTAATAACAGGCAGCTGAGCGGCCGGTATGAACGGAGAAATAGTCTGCAGACCTGCTCAAGAACCCAAGACGGCCGTCGCCGCGTAGCATGGTTTCTGTGACGGGGTACAAAGTAAAAGAATGGCTCGGCAGAGTCCATTAATATCGTTCTAATATGGCAATCATGAAACTAAAAAATTAGGGGGGGGGGGGTTTCAAGGAGGTCTTCCCCTGACGAGGCTCGAACAGCAGAGTTTTATTTATTTATTTTTATTAATTTACTAGCTGAAGTACCCGTCCTTGACGGGTTAGTGAATGCAAATTTCTAAAAAGCAAGAACTTTCGTCAGCATTGTAGGAGTACACAGAATGGATGTAGTATGTTGCCAAAGTAAAGAAAGCGAAGTTATCATTTTCATGTATTGTTAAAATATTACAGGTTAGAGAGTAACTAAGTAATATCATTTCATTCGCTTGAGTCGTCATTATGGGATGCGCGAATGAATATTGACGCATATTGAAATAATTTTCGCAAAATCTCAAAATTTAATCAACATTTTTGAAAAATTGGAAGCCTAGAATTTAAGTTGAGTGACAACCTATACTGACACCCAAATTCGTTTCATTCCCTGCAGTCTTTATTTCGTGATGCTGGAACAAACTTTCAGCATTTTAAAACGATTTTCGAAAAATCTCAAAATGTAAGCAAAATATTTTTAAAATTTCAACGCCTATAAATTAAGATTAGCAACTACCTATCCTATCACTCAATTTCGTATCATTCGTATTAGTCGTTATTACGTGATGTTTGAAGTAATATAAACGAATTTTGAGAGAATTTTCACAAAATCTCAAAATCTAATAAAAATGTTTAAAAAATTGGACTCCTATAGTTTATGTTGAGCAACTATCTATCGTGTGACCCAATTTCATATCATTCGCTTTAGTCGTTATTACGTAATACGGCACCAAAGATTCACTCAGTTTTAAACGATTTTCACAAAATCTCGAAATCTGATGGATTTTTTTTAATTAGATGCTTATAGTTTAAGGTGAGTGACCACCTATCATTTCACCAAATATCATTTTTTTCACCTTTGCAGTTATTACGTGATGTGCGAACACAAATTTACGCAGTTTGAAATGATTTTCGCAAAATTTCAAAATCTAATCAAGATTTTTTTTTTTTCAATTCGACGCCTATGTTTTAACTTGAGTGACCACCTATCATGACACCCAATTTCATATCATTCGCTTCAGTCGTTTTTGCGTGATGCTTGAACACAAATTTACGCAGTTTGAAAGGATTTTCGCAAAATCTGAAAATCTAATCAAGATTTTTTAAAAATTGGACGCCTATGTTTTAAGTTGAGTGACCACCTATCATGACACCCAATTTCATATCATTCGCTTCAGTCGTTTTTACGAGATGCTTAAACAAAAAAAGCGTCACGGACAGAATGACAGAACGACAAACTTTTTTTTGAGGGTCGCTTCGGATTCCCGGGTGCTTGAAACGGATAGAAATCGCAAAATTTTTGAATTCAAAGAAATGTACAGACAAAAGTCTAATTTTATTTATATAGATGTTACGTTTTTTTTAAAAATTTGCCTAACTATCTGTGCGAAGAACGGGCGCACTCTGCTAGTAAATCAAGAGAAACTACAGTAGCTTGTTAGCTCCTCGGCAAAACATTTCCAGGTCTAACTTTCTGTCCGCAAGTTATGTTACAGAGAAAGAAAAAGATACAGTAAATTGTGTTCAAAAAAAAAAAAAAAAATGACAGATCGATAGGGTATGTGTATAAATATTCGGATCAATACGCGAAGGAGTGGGGAAAAAGGAAATGCAGAAGGGGGGGGGGGGCATTTTCCGCGGATAGACGTAAAAATGGAAATGCCACGTCGATATATTTCAGGATTTTCTTAGGACTTTGATGCTTCTAGACACGCACTTCGCGAGGCGTCAGAATTTCGGAATACGGATTTTGGTTGTTTTTCTGAAAGGGAGAAAAAGTCAGAAATGTCAACCGGGAGAAAAAAACTACCCAATGAGGGTGCGAATTCTTGACGCGTCATTAGCCATAGTTATTCGGTGTATCGGAAAGTAATATTCATAAAAACGCGTTCCCAAAACGATCGATGATAGGGATGGACGCGAGACGAGACAGAGATTTACAGCTTTTTTGCGAGACGAGAGGCACATTTTTAACATTACGGTATAGGGATTTTTGCGAGACGAGACAAAGCTTTTAGGCTATTTTGCGAGACGCGAGATGCTTATTTTTCGTCTCGCATCCATCCCTAATCGATGAAATGAGTAGGGTCACGTGGGGGAATTATGGGTCACTTATTTCTGGGTAGATTCACTAACTTTATAGTATTAAAAAAAAATTAACAAAACCACTAAATTATGCCTAGTCATCCTATTACTTCCTTATTTTCTTATATCAAGTTCAAAGACAACGTAACTAGAAGCAAATAAGACAAAATAAGGACTTTTTACACTATTATAAAAACATCTCCAAAAAAGATTCTCTGAAAATAATGATTTGTTTTTAAAGATTCATGTCAATGAATCTTTAAAATCAGTGTTTTTATGTTAAGTACCGAAAAAGCAATAACGTCTACATAGTGGCGTAGCCAGAAGTTTTTTTATTGGGGGGGGGAAGGGTTACGACTACTGGAACCAGAGCCGGCCCAAGGGGGGTGCGAATGTAGGCAAAATGCCTAAGGCCCCGCGCTTAAAGAAGCCCCGCTCCTGGGCCATTTTTTTGCTGTCACACTAGACCGAGCTTGGTAGATGGTTGTGATATATCCCGAAAAAAGCCGTGAAATAAAGCTAATATGTGCTAGCAGTGCTGGTAGTAACTTATAGGTGGTAGTATGTACGTAAGAAGTGATAGCAAAGGGCTTTTGCGCTTTACCTGAGGCCCCGCACGCCCCTCGGGCCGGCCCTGCTGGAACTCACGTTAATGCATACGTGAGTATGATAAGGGAAGAATATACATTTTGTATGGCAAAAAATTTCTCATGGGGGTTGTGACCCCCTATCCCCAGGGCCCGATTAACCTCTGAAGTGAGGGGAAGCTCAGTCTCATTTCGGCCCCCCCCCATCCCCTTTTTGTTTGGGAAAATTAAAGTTTTAAAGATTTTCTTTCATAAAAATATTTTATTCATAAAAAATAAATGTTATTGATTTAATTAGTACTAATGATTTCTTTTGATAAAAACATTTTATTCATTAATTTGAAATTTTCCTTTCATAAAAATATTTTATTCATTAATCTTCATAATAGTGTAACGGGATTTTACAGTATTTTTGAAATTACTTTAATACAAATAACTAAAAACATTACCTTACTGGAACATTAAACGTTATTATTTGAGTCCTATTTTTCATTAGACATGGCTTTTTTTCTGGAATTCTTTGTTTGTTTGGATGACATCATAAAAATCACAACACAGAAGTTGAGAATTAATTTTGACATTTAGAAGATATTTAACATTACATATTAAAAGTTTACCCCTCTCTGCTGCCCAAATATTTCCCATAATAGAAAAAAACTCTCAACTGCAGCAGGTGTCCCAGGCAATGACATCGCAAACAACTCATTTATAAATGTTGCGATATGAAGTATCAAGACTTCTGAAAAGCACCACTTCTCTTCATTAAAAATGTGTACAATAATTTAAAAGATCATTTAAAAACAAAATTTTGAATTCTTATAGCAGTTTTTCAGTCATTTTCAGGCCCCCCTTCAAATTGTGAGGGGAAGCTCAAGCTTCCGGAGCCTTTTCAGTAATCAGGCCCTGCCTAACCCCCCCCCCCTTGGCTAGGCCACTGGATCTATACCGTTTAAACGATCCGCTTGGAATTTTTCATAATTATGTATAAAAATATAGAATACAGTGCGCTACTTTAACAATCTGAAAGTACACCCTTTCCTCATTTTAAAGCGATTTTTTTCCTTTTTCAGGTCCCGTTTATTTCAGAATGCCACAAAAAGTGAATCATTTGCGTGACAAAATGAGCAGTTTCAAGTGAAAATGGCGTCCTACTTGAAGTCAAGGTCATCCAGCTGTGAAAGGAAGTCAGTTCGTTTAAAACAGTTTTTTTTTTCAGGGAAAATAGTTTACTTTTTTTTTTTTTACATTAAAATAATCGTCTGCTCGAAGCATTGATATAAAAGGGGTTATACAAAAGGAAATCATTCGAATGCGAAAAGTGTCCGCTCATTTACAGAGGAGCATGCAATTCGATTCGGGTCTATAATAAAAATTGAATACGAAGTTATTTTAGGAGGACGATATTGAGTATACATATGCTTTTGTCAAACGTTTTTCAGCGCCCGTTGTAATTAGCTCCACAACGGGCTTTGACTTCTAGTCTATACAGATTAAAGGTGAACGAGTCGTTTAAAAAAAACGCCTTTACTCAATAGACGGAGCTGAATTTCACAGCCTTTTTTTCTCATTAAAATGCTGTATTTTAGTGGAAGGTAGCTACCAATTTCTGGTAACGCCTTACTAGGAGGCACTTGACTCAACACTTGATTGATGGAAGTGCTCGTAATTTCATTTGCTGAAGCATGAGAAGGGAAAGGCCGCTAAGATTTGAAACTGGGTTTAGTCAGTTCTAAATGTTTTTGTATGGAGTGTTGTTTGAATAACTAACATTTTTTTTAGATTTTGTAGTCCATTTTACAATAAAAAATGCCAAGTAAAAAAAAAAAAAAAAAAAACTTCCGTTGCGGTCTAAACCATGGTTGTCAGATTTGCTACCCGAATGGCTCCCCATTTTGCATCATTTTAAAAGAAATATCGGAATAATAATTTAATTTATTGTAGAAGCATTTAATTTCTTAAAAAAACTTGAATTTTGAGATTTTTTGAAAATCCTTTCAAACTGCGTAAATTTGTGTTCAAGCATCACGCAAAAACGACTGAAGCGAATGATATGAAATTGGGTGTCATGATAGGTGGTCACTCAACTTAAAACATAGGCGTCGAATTAAAAAAAATCTTGATTAGATTTTGAAATTTTGCGAAAATCATTTCAAACTGCGTAAATTTGTGTTCGCACATCACGTAATAACTGCAAAGATGAAAAAATGATATTTGGTGAAATGATAGGTGGTCACTCACCTTAAACTATAAGCATCTAATTAAAAAAAATCCATCAGATTTCGAGATTTTGTGAAAATCGTTTAAAACTGAGTGAATCTTTGGTCCCGTATTACGTAATAACGACTAAAGCGAATGATATGAAATTGGGTCACACGATATATGGTTGCTCAACATAAACTATAGGAGTCCAATTTTTAAACATTTTTATTAGATTTTGAGATTTTGTGAAAATTCTCTCAAAATACGTTTATATTTCTTCAAACATCACGTAATAACGACTAATACGAATGATACGAAATTGAGTGATAGGATAGGTAGTTGTTAATCTTAATTTATAGGCGTTGAATTTTAAAAATATTTTGCTTACATTTTGAGATTTTTCGAAAATCGTTTTAAAATGCTGAAAATTTGTTCCAGCATCACGAAATAAAGAGTGCAGGGAATGGAACGAATTTGGGTGACATGATAGGTTGTCACTCAACTTAAATTCTAGGCTTCAAATTTTTCAAAAATGTTGATTAAATTTTATTATTTTGTGAAAATTATTTCAATATGCGTAAATATTCGTTCACGCATCCCATAATTACGACTAAAGCGAATGAAATTATATTACTTAGTTACACTCTAACCTGTAATATTTTAACAATACATGAAAATTATAACTTCGCTTTCTTTACTTTGGCAACATACTACATCCATTCTGTGTACTCCTACAATGCTGACGAAAGTTCTTGCTTTTTGGAAATTTTCATTCACTAACCCGTCGAGGACGGGGTACTTCAGCTAGTGAAACTATAAATCCAAAGACATTGTTGCCAACAACGAATTTTATTATTTATTTATTTATTTTGTTGTTGATTTGACTTGCATGGACATAGAATTTCACAGCAAAAATTATAAAAATGCTATTTTTTTTAATCCGAAGGAATGACGGAACCATTAATTTTATTTCAGCATAAGATAATGCATATATATAAGCTTCTTTCTGAACAAAATGTTATTTGATTATAGCTTTTTCTTTTAGTGAGTTTTCACTTTTAAGTGAACTCACTAAAGTTTCTCAAAAATCAATTTGTAACATTTTTGAAAATACTACAGCACTGTTTCCACAAGTCACGTGACATATGCTTGTTTCAGTTTAGGGTTACGATTAGAATTTACCCCCTGGATCTATCTATCTATTCCTACTTTTGGAGATATCTGCATATAAAAAAAAAAAAAAACTGCAATGCAAGACGCTGTTCTAAAACAGGTTGAAAATGCGTTTATAAAATTGAAAAAACTCAAAAAAAAGTCACATTTTCGGAGGCTTGAAATCGACAGCACTAACCCTAAAAATTCCAGCCCATAACGAATTGTTTTTAATTGTTATTGTGCACTTCTTCCACTCAAGGGAATGAGTGTTTTGAATGAGACACGATTATGACTGCTTCATAATAGTTCCCAACACGCCAACTGAATTAAAGTGAGATAAACAAAATGGTTGTTTCCGTGCTGCTTATTACAAAACATTTTGCACCCCGAATTCAAAATGCATATTTCAGGTTTCAATGGGAGCTCATACGTTTTATGACAGGCGGTTTCATCATGCAATAATAGGAGACAGCAACAGGCATTTTGTTTCTTATCTCTTTAACGCGCAGTGTTCCCGCTCTGGGAACACCAAACTCTGACGTTTTGACTGTTGCCAGTCGCGAAGAATAGATTGGATTTCTATGAAAATAGTTGCGGGTAACATAGCTCCACGAGAAACCTTTACTTTTTAGCACCTCATTTCCCGTGAAAAGATTATTTTTAACAGCACTGACATCTGCTGAAAAAGGGAAGAACGCGAGAACAGCTGGATACAATGCCCAATGCTGAAAAAGGGCAGCCGTTGCCATCGCTCGATTTAACTACCAGCAAGATGGCGGACGATCGAAACGTTCATCGCGTGCCACAGATCTAGAGACCCTTTTTTGACGACAGCTGGCTGTCGAAAAAAGGGTCTCTAGATCTATCTATCTAGAAGTATCTATCTCTATTAGATTGATATAAAAACTTATTGTTGATACTTAATTTTAAATTATTCTTTTTAAAAAAAACATTTTTTTTTTTTGGTGATTTAAACCATGCCACCCTGCTGTGAACTCAACTCCACTCTCTTGTGATGATATAACAGGGTGGCTTTTTGCCAGTTATCTCTCTCTCTGTGGAGCAGGCTGATTTCTGTTAAGAATGTGGGTCAAAAACTTTTTTACGCACAGCCAAGAGTTAACTCGGTCGTTCTAGTAGTAACCTGTCAATCTGAAAGCGACGAGGTGCTGCATATCGTTCACGGCTTTTAAATATAACTTTAGGGAAAAATTGAAAATCAGAGTCAAGATATGTTGGCTCGGATAAGATAATTATTTAGATTCGTAATTAGACGGGATTTGTTGTGTATCTATCCTTAGCTTTTAAGTGGAGACGAGATTGACGTAATATTTGCGTCACTACTTTAAAAACTGCATTAGACGCGTCGCGTTATCGGAAATGAGCAAGCTAATAACAGAATATTACATCATAAGCGAAACATTTTCAAATATTTTGAGATTTCTTCATCGTCAGGTTTATTTCAGTGTTTTTAGGCACACTGCGGTTTTAAACTGCATGATTTTGTCTTGAAACGGTCTTTAATGTAAAAAATATTCGGGAAAAAAATCACAAATTTCCAGGTAGCTATGTTCAGATTTCTGAGCTTCGAATGAATAATGAACTTGTTACAGTTTAATTTTTTTTTTTTTTTTTGGGGGGGGGGGGGGGATTACGGCCGATTAGATACGCGTGGACTCTAAGTCGAGGAGTGAGGTGCCCTCCGTGGGGGTCTTCCTAAGGGGTCCCAACCCTATTTACCCTAAGTTTCAGAGGAAACCACTGAAAACTCCGAACGGTTAGGTCGGCGGAAGCGACCTAGTTTCTTGTTACATTTTAAAACAAGAACTTCAATTATAACTTTTTCCTTACAATAAAATAGGGGGGAGGGGTATTTCAAAATGACCTGAAGTTTTTTTTTAGATTTTCCTATTTGTTACAACATTTTACAAGAATTATATGTATATCTATTTTCTTCTTTTCTTTGAGAGGGAAAAGAATGTTTTGCCCCACCCCACCCCTACAGCCATACATTGCAAATTTTCGCGAACCTACGTTATGCTAGTCGAATTTCCTTCTATTAGTTTCAATAGTTTCGGCTAGGTGAATAGATTCGAAATTAGAACAATACCTTCCGGTCTTTCGAATATGAAACAAGCCGCTTAAAAAAATGAAGGGATTATTTTTCTTTTTATGTGTCACTTGAAAGGAAAAACTTTGAAATACACCAGGAAACTTGAAACGCGGAAATAAAATTAACTTATCGGGATCTTAAAAAGCACGAAACAAAATCCATCTTGCTTTATTTTCAACTAATATAAGTGGGAAAAAGAAACAAGACCGTAAAAAAAAAATTAATTAATTAAAATGGGCAACCGTCAACGCAGTTTCACATTAACTGGAGAGTTCACAGGTTAACTTTAACATCTGAAAAATATTAGCTTGAAAAATGGCTTTAAAAAACTCCTATTTTATGTTAAGTACTCAATAAATTATTTTTGTACGCCAGTATTTTACCTAGCCAAAACGACTGGTGCTATTAATACGAAATTTGCCATGCGAGAAAGTTTTAGAGCATAGCTGCTAGACTGCAGAGACTTTTCCAAAATTCGTAACTTACGGGGGCCAAAACATAATTTTTCCATATCCTACGTGATCTCGAAGAAAAGAGACATCCATAAAATTCTTGCTGTAAAATACAACATTCACGAATACCTAATAGTCGATTTCAGAGTATTTTGAATAGAATCCTCCAAGGAGGGTACACGCGAAAAAAAAGGGGGCCATTTTTATTGAAAGAAAAAAAAAGTATCTATAAAATTCTTGCTTAAAATTTAACAAATAGGAGTTCTAAGGCACAGCTTGTTTGTCACTATTAATACTTGGTCAAAATTTATTTGTTTGAATTTTACGTAAAAAAAAGGAAGTGGGGGAGCACAACTTTCCGATACACATATTTTGAATCTATGCACGTAGATGGGTAAATCTCTAATGTTGCGCAGATATAATGTTACTGTTAATACCATATATTAAAATAGTATTTAAAGCGAAAGAAGATTCAAGAAGAAACAAACGAAGATTCAATAAAATACTTATTTGTATGAGTAAGTTCTGCACATTTAAGGAATTACAGTAAGTTGTTGAAACCTTTCACTGAAATGAAAGTGACTGACTGTTGAAACATTTCATATGAACCTTTCATATGAAATATATGAAAGGTTCTTCTTTCATTAAATACATTTTCATGCCAGAAATTAATAACTTCACATTTTTAAAGTTATGTTATTGCCATTTATAAAGCAATCAATTGAAATTTCCCCCCCCCCTCCCACATATTACAATCAATGAAATGAATTAAACATACTCGGTAAAATTATTAAAACAAAGATCAAAAGTCAAACATATTTTTTTTTTAATTTAGTCCTTTAATTGTGAATTTAAAACATGATTATATATTATTTATTCAGTAGATATTACAATCTCCTATCCATTAGGAAATAATATATTAGTTGATTATTTTAATAAGTTATATCTTTCCAATCAGCTGACAAATCACGATTTAAATAGTCTTTATAGCCCTCTCCCCAAGGCCGTACCCAGGGGCGGACCAGAGGGTCTGCCCCCCCACCCCCGAAATTTAAAATTTTGTTAACAAAACAATAATGAAGCCATTTTGTGAAAAATTTAGCCCTTTTCACTTCTTGGTCCCTCCCCTTTTTTTCTGCTCTGAAATTCCCGGTCAGAAATTTTCGGCCACACTACGCTTATGCTTACAACTAACCAAATGCCCCCTCCCCCCCCTCCAAACAACCATTCCAAACAAGTCATTTTATATACCACGCCATGTATAATTTTCAAGCACGAATCGGTTATAAGCAAAAAGATGCCTTTAGAGGAATTCACTTGGCGACTTATAAAAGACTGGTATTTTAGGTCTTTTATCGGAACAGCCGTTTTTTGAAAGGCGGAACCGCGGAACCAGAGACCAAAAGTTTCTTGGAGACGGCGCTGGTTAAATTATATAATAATCCGTCTAGAGAACGAAAAGCGTATAACTACACCATAATAATCAATCGCCCCTCCACCCAATTCCCATGTAAAGGTAGCGCAGAACCTCAGCATTACCCGCGGTCAGTTTTTCATTACAATAACGGCGGATGCTTCGCTTAATGATGATGATTAAGGTGTAGCGTATATTTACGGTGAAAGATTCCAAGGTAGTGTGCTTTCTTATTCTATCTTGGAAAAAAAAAAAAAAAATGGCGACTCCATTACAGTCGCGGAATGATTTTCAAGGTAAGGAGGCTGCTGAGTGCATGAGATTTCATCGCAGCAATTAATATTAGGATCTTTATTTTTTTTTTCCCATCTATAAATAGATTTACGATTAGCATAAATATGCATAGATTATTGATTGCCGATAAATCTGTAAACGCGAACGTACGTATTTATAGTTCTCTCGAAGAAGTCAGATTCCGTTGTCCTGCCAAGGCTGCAGGAACCACAAAAAACATATATAAATAGATATTTTTAATTAAAAAAAAATAGCAGTGGCATATACAGAATTTTTTTAGGAGATGGGGGTATAATTAAAAAAAACTAATTAGACAAAAACATGTATATTAAAACGTTTCCCCAAATCAATTTTCTTTAGTTTGTTTTTATTTATTTTGTGAAGCCCCCGTTTTTTTAGGGGGCGAAGCCCTTGGAAACTCTCTTGGATCTACCCGTGTAATAGATCACTAAAGAGACATTCATTTACATTGCATTCAGTGGCGAACCCAGAATTTTGTTTAAGGGGAGGGGGGGGGCTAGAGTTACAACTCGGGTTGCTGAACTCGATTATAGTGACCAAGATTATAGTTATAACACTCTTATAACGTTAAATCATTAGCACTTGCACATAGAACGCAAGGCTACTATCAACAGACCTCGTTAGAGTCATAAATAATTATTCAACTTTTCAGTGATGTTGTGCCCAAGTTTAACTTTATTTCATACATTAATTGGGTATTTATTTAACACCCAACATCCCCACTTTTAATTAATCACCCCCCCCCTTCCCACACAAAAAATTAAATGATTTGAAGACAACTTTTAAAATAAAATATTTTAATTCATTAGTGACAACTTTCCAATTTTTAAAGCTCTCGCATCTAACTGTCTGGGTTAAGGGGGAGGGTTTTAGCCCCCTGCGCGGGTGCGCCTACGTTGCAATATGTTACATTACCCATTTTGAGGCATTAAAATGTTAAAGTAATGATATATCAATACCATTATCATTCTCCTTTTATACTAGCGGTTCCCAACTTTTTAGCATTGTGCCCCCTCTACTAAGAATGAATAACTTTAGATAGCGCCCCCTCCCCTTTTCATTAATCAGCATGCATGCAGATTTTTATTCTTCAACAATGAACAATGAGTCGCCATCGCCGGGGGTCGATCCAGGAATTTTTTTTCAGGGCCCCATTTTTGTGAAAGCTGTTTATTTTTGAGAATTTCAATATCTATTTTTGTGAATCTTCATACCAATTTTTGTGAAGTTGATTTTTTCTTCATAAAATAATTTACAAAACATTAAAATACAGGGTAAAATGCCAATGAAAGGCTGTTTTAATCGATTGTATTTTTATGAAGGGGAGTTTTAATCGATTGTACTTTTGTGAAGGGGCCGTTTTAATAGACAGTAATTTTGTAAAGAGGACGTTTTAATCGACAGTAATTTTGTGAAAAGGGGGGGGGGGCATAAAACGGAAGGAAATTTTGTATCGATCCCTGGTAGTGACTAGAGAGCCATTCTACCACACCAAGGATTCGGATTCGATTCCTGCACGGGCTTGGATATCATTTCGTCCGTTCCTTCATAGGAGGCAACGCTAGCCTACGTATTAGCCATTCCAGCCTTAGTAGTGGGCCAATGCCTATAGGAAAGTGCCCGTCATGTGGGCGGTGGGGACATTGAGTCGCCTTTTCTACAAAATAATGTTTCAATAAACACTTTAAGCTAAAATAGATACGTTTATGGAGTAAAAATAAGAGTATATGACATGATTTTTTTTTCATGCATCATCACTTGCTCTTTGCCTGTTTTTGTCATCCCCTCTCAGTGCAAACGCTCTCCGCACCGGTTGAGAACCGCTGTAATAAATAATAATTTAAAAAAAAACGAATTTTGATAACCTACCTAAATACTGGTCATTTTAATCATATAAGACAGAGTGTCTCAACCTGTGGGGCACGACCCCCAAGTGGGGCGCAAAGCGTTTGGCGGGGGGAGGCGCGAGAAAAACCAAAGAGCAAGTAGTGATGCATGTTTTTTTAAAAAATCATCTTATTTATTCTAATTTTTACTCAAAAATATAACCATTTTCGCTTAAAATCTTCATTCAAACTTTACTGATAACATTATTTTGTAGAAAATTCCACTCAATGTTCATTGTTAAAGATTAAAACCCTGAATGTATGCTGGAAAATGTGAGGGTGGTGTGCCACCGTAAGTTAGCCTTTGTTTGGGGGCGCGAAGTTAAAAGATTGAGAACCGCTGATTTAAGAGATGTGACTAACCAAACTCGTGGCAATTAAAATGTTACGCAAGACACATCAAAAATGACCAGCATTATACCAAAAATTCAACCGTTACAGCTTTATTAATGCTCCTGTACAGTCGAACCTTGTGATAGGGAACCCGGTATATAACGAACAAACTTTTCGACCCGCCGTTTTACTATTGAATTTCTTAACGGTTCGGATATAGCGAACTACCCAGATATAGCGAACAAAACTACTGTAATACGTAACTGTAAAGCAGAGAAAGTTATCTTAAATTTTTTTAATTAATAAATGACTTAAAAAAAATTCATTTTCTGCTACAAATCTTCTGTTAGTCACAATCGAATGATCCGTGAGTAGACTTGTGAAATGCAGGTCCAGACTAGAGATGAGTTCGGGCTCAATTTTTGGAGCCCGAGCCCGAGGACTTTTCATCCGAGCCCGAGCAATGTTGTTATTTAAGTCGGAGCCCGAGCCCGAAATTTCAGCTAAAGATTAAAAAAAAAATCCAATTACTTCATTGATAGAATACAATGAATTTTGCCATTTGTGCAAATTAAAGACAAATATAGTTGCAAAACTCTCAATGCACTTTCTAATTCTTTATATATCCATGTTTATCAAATAATGTTATTTCTCATGACTAACTAAGCAATATAAGCCGCGTTCTGAAATATCCAAAGAGCTTCACACACCTTCTAGGCGCCCGTGGCGCTATTTTTTACTTTCCGAACATGTACCATGTAAGGAAAGTATTGTCATCATGAAAAAAATTCGACTTCGAGATTTTTGGTGTTTTTGACACGTTTTTGAGGGCTTTCTGAATCTATTTATGCTATTTTTTACGAGATGTATGTATGAAATGTGTGTGTGTTGTGTGTGTGTGTGTGTGTGTGTGTATGTGAGTGAACACGATAGCTCCTGAATGGAGCAATTCGATTGAGCTCAAATTGGATATATATGTCATAAAACCACCGTCGCAAGACCGGTATTGATTTGGGTGTGTATAGGACTTATAGTTTTTTCTACAGGGTTACGACAAAGATTTCTTTTACATTATGGCCTATGGGGGAATTTCTTGAAATTGCGCTAGCGTTTAAAACGATACATTCGATTGAGCTCAAATTCGGTATACATGTTAAAAAACCACCATCCTAAGACCGGTATTGATTTTTGGTGTGTATAGGACTTATAGTTCTCCTACAGGGCTACGACAAAACTTTCTTTTTATGTTATGGCATAATGGCATATGGGGAGAAATTCTTGAAAGTGCGGCAAGTGTTTTAAACGGTGCATTCGATTGAGTTTCAATTTGGTACATATGTTTGAATTATTCATCGATTAAAATTTATTTAAGTCCTTGGTAATGATCTTAATCGTAAGTGTTCGGAAAGTCGAGTGGAGTCACTCCAGATTTTTTTTTTTTCTTTTTTAATAAGTATACTTTTATTTTCCTCATGAATCACTTTTTAAAATCTATTTCAAGGAGTATGTTTAATAAAGGAGAAATTTTTCACGAGCCCGAGCCTGAACGCAATTGTGAATTACAGAGCCCGATCCCGGTTCGGGCTCGGACTGAGCCCGTCTGATCTATAGTCCTGACGCTTTTATTTTGCTTTATTTTTTTTATTTACTTGCCATAGGGCGTTAATCCTCCATGGTTAAAACCCAAAGCACGCCCCTGTGGAGAGTGACAAAAAGAAGGAAAGATTAGAAAGTTTTGAAGAAAAAAAAAAATTCAAGCAATTTCAGTTGGAAAGAAAAAAGTGTATTTAAATTAATCAGTCTTGTACCGCTTGTTACCCGGGAAAAGAAAAGAAAAAATGACTAACCGAGGTTTGACAAGCAAATTATCTTGTAAAACTAATCAAGCTTTCTACAATCAGTGCAAACAGCTCTAGTTTAACCTAGTTAGAATTAAACTGATTAGATAACTACAACTGCGTAGTTAATTCTTCAACTAGTAATGCATTTTCAAAAATAAACCACTATCCAAATCATGATACTGATCCATTTCTGTTCATTAATTAGTAGCTTATTAACTAGTGTTCCACTCCACCTTACTTTTGCACGCAGTTGTTTTCTTATTCTTTTCTCAAACGATACAAGTGTTATGTCACATGATTTGGCACTTTTCATTGAAGTTCTCCATACAGCTACGTTTCCCCAATTCGATTTGATTAACCCAGTTCAGTCAATAGATGAGCGAATATAATGAAGAGCAAAATCAAAAGGGGAAAAGCCGACAGGAAATACCCGGAATGAACGAGGTAAAAAAAATATTTTCGTAGGCCCATTTCTACATGATTCACAGCATAAATTTGATTGGGACTATTTTTTTATAGGTTTGGATGGTAATTCTATTACTAAATACAGTAAACGCGTAAAAAATATGGAAGCGTTCAGGTAATCTCTTCAGTTGAAACTAACCGCTGGCTTTTATTAACGTAGGATTAGTTATCGTTTAGTGAGTTGTGAGGCGACTGCTGGAAAATTAATACAACGGACTGTTAATTTAATAAGCACAAAATGTTTATTAATGCTGTATATAGTGTATTTGAATTTACAGTATCGGAACAAATCTATTAATATTAATTCCTTACTCTGATATTCGCTCGCGGCTTGTAATCTAAGCTTTAAACTTTATAAAATCAATATTATGTCAGAAATAACATGCGATTAGACAGGACCAATTTGAAGAAAAGAAAAAACCCTGATAGAATGACTCTGCCTACGTAGATAAAAATCAAATTGTTAGTAACCACGTGTTTTTAGTATTTGATTCGTTTATACATCAAAATTTGTTAGAAATTATAATTTACGCCGCTTGGAGCGCTGCCTACGTAGATTCTACCTAAATCCAGAAGATATATAAATAAGGGCGGATCCAGAAGAAAATTCTGGAAAAGGCAAAAAATTTTCTTCGTCTCCGTTTCTTTATAAATTTATTTGAATTTACAAAACACGTCAATCTTCTATAGTGTAAATTTAGTTAATCTGGGAAGGGGGAACGTGCCTCTGTGCCCCCCCTCTCTGAATCCGCCAATGTCTAACATATCCGCTGGTAATTGTCGAAATTTTAAAGCCTGGACAACAAGCAGTGTGCGTGGATCAAGTTCGAACTTGGCTTTACATCCTTGAAATATCTTGGCTTTACACCAAGCGCTAATAGAGTGATGAGCCAACCAACTGCTATGATGCAAATATTGGTTATACTCAAACTACATGACTAATTGAATACAAGTACACTTGTACACGATATCCATGCATGCATATCAGTTCATGTAAACAGATCCATGACGTATTATTTCGAAACTAGCCTAATCTCCCCTCCCAATATTTAGCCAGAAGATTATGAAGCTGACGAACGGGTCAGCTGAAGTTAACTTAGCTGTAATTGCAAGAAAATTTAGCGTGTTTTAATTGGAAATGAGGTTTTAAGTTTATATCTTTGACTGAACATTCTATAAACTTAAAGCAAATATATTTGATATTTTGACATAAGTCAATACATCTAATCAATAACATTTAATGCAAAATAACGTTCACGTAATTTACAGGAAACAGGCACGCAGCCAGAAAGAAAAAAAAAAAAATCTGTGATGGTCCAAAAGGAAGAAAAAAGTCAAAATTTACCATAAAAAGTGTAATTATTGACATCCTATTAATGGAACTCTAAACTTGAGGGGGGCAGGCCCCTCTCTGCTCATCCCTTGAGTACGTCCCGGCAAGAAAATGACAGATTGCTGATAATTTTATAAATAAAGGTTGACGTTCGAATCGTACACAAAAAGTAGGGAGGGGAGCAAAGTGAAAAATGGTGAAAATGTTAAGATTTTTTTTTTTTCAAAAAGACTTGATTCTTAGTTCCCCTTGCAAAGTCACCCCCCTCCCCCCAAGGCAACCGACCTTAAGCAAACAGCCTCCAGTATCTTAGCCTTAATCTTAATACCAATATACCATGCTTATAATCCATACGTGATAGAAAGCAACAAAATAAAGATAATATTGGCAAAGCTAAGAAGGGTTAAAAAAAAAAATAAAACAATCTGTAAAGATATTTTAAGAATAGACAACTGTCACTCAAGCGAATTAAAATATTTTATTTTTAAAAAATGTTTTCAATTATTCATAAAGTGTTTTCACACACAAAAAACAGACAATAGTTTTATGCAGATGCAAAGACGGATTATAGGGAAGGGGGGGGGGGGCCGGACCGGCCGACCACTCCACCCGTAAAAAAAGAAATTCATTCGAAAGATTCTATTTTACATAACAAGCCACACAATTAATCCGTCATTGTACAGTTTTGCTTGTAACATCACTGAAGAAGAGACCAGATCATCAGTGACCTTACAGACAAGCCACAGACCAGCCATGCTACCTTAATAGTAGGCTTGCGTTCAAGGCCGTGACGAAAAAAAAAAAATCGGAAGGAGGGGGGGGGGACACGCCCAAAATAATGCAAGAAAAATCCACGTTTTATACCACCTATTTGAAAAAAAAAAATTCTATAATAACAAAATATTTTAATCCCCTCCCCCTATGTTACATACCAATTGAAGCCAATGGGGGAGGGGTGTGTGAGAGTATAAGCATAATGTAAAAAGGCATTAACCTTATGCAAAGAATATATAGACTAGATGTTTAAAAATTTTCGCCAAAAGGGCCTTTGACCCCTAACAACCCCCCCCCCTCCCTTGCGTATGCCATTGCCCGTGCCTTACGCCTCTAACTATAAATGATTACGCCTCTAACTATAAATACATATTTTGATGAGGACAAATAATAAATGAAAAGTCTAGGTTTATTACTCTCTCTCTCTCTGGCTCTGTTCTAACTGAACTCTAAGCATACATAATTACAAAGGGTATATAATAACTCATTAAAAATAAGCAAAATTCACGGTGACTTACCTGTTGTTTACAAAAAAAAAAGAAAGAAAATAATCCAAATAGAACAAGAACGAAGCCGAATTACACCTGCCAGAAACGGAAAAAAGGTAGAGAATGCGGCGGCAGACGATATTCCGCCGGTTCAGTGAAACTCCGACGAGGCGTTCTTTTTTTCTCTTTTTTTAATTCCAACTCCTTCAACTGTTTTTTTTATTTTTTATTTTTACGAACGCTGCCGCGTGGATTCCCTCGGTCACGTGTCCTACCTCTCTCCGTTTTCGTCCAACAGCTGCCGTACGCATGCCTCTGCGGCTGGTTACATTGAGAAAGGGAAATAAAGCGCGGCGCCGGCTAACGTGGTCCCACGTGCTCAGAGAGTGGTTAAGTTAGTTTTAAGGGGGTGATATGGCCGGCCCGTTTTATCGGTTAGTAATGATTAAAAAGAGATAATTTCGGGAAAAGAAGGGTTCGGTTTTGGCTGGTTTTTGCCGCTAAAAGTGTTTGTGAGTTGAGTTTGAATTCAACACTTTGAGATGGTGAACGATCAGTTTTTCTAAAAATAAATTTAGAATACAAAATAAACATGTCAGAAAAATGGCAATTTAACATTATTGTGAACATCAAAACTTTCGAGTATCAAAAACTTTTAAATGAATTTGGTGTGGGGATTTTGAAATATTCACCATTTCATTTGGGATAATGAAATGATCATTGATTCACTCTCTATGTCGAACAATACTTAAAGTTGACATGGGAAATTTGACTTATACTTTTCAGAGGGAGTGCGGAGATGGGTGAGTTGAAAATTTTCCAAGGGAATCTTAACCCCTGCCTTTAAAAGATTCGGCTGTGCATCTCTCAAAGGTATATTGGTAGGCTCTGCGTTGGTCATCCCCCCCCCCCACCTTTAAGGGGTCCCCGCTTCCCCCTCCAAATCTGCCTTTTGGGGACAAGCCCTTCTTTTATAAAACATGGTAGTAAATTTAACGAACACTTCGAATCTTTTCCTATGTGATTATTAACAGTTCAGTGAAACCGACGTTTTGACACCACATTGCTGCTGACCCTTTATGTACCCTGCCTCTCCTTAAAGTCTGTCCCAATCATTATGGGACAACCTGTATATCTAGCAGCCTTAAATAAAACTGGAGTTAATGATAGGTTTGACTGCATAACAGCACCCCATTCTTAGGTACGCATACATAACTGCCCAAACTTGTTATAGGTGGGAAAACAACGTTAACACTCTTACCTACAGACGCTCAATGGGTTAATATCCAATAAGAGATGAGTTCGGGCTCATTTTTTGAAGCCCGAGCCCGAGGACTTTTAATCCGAGTCCGAGCCCGAAATTTCAGTTAAAGGTGAAAAAAAATCCAATTACTTCATTGATAGAATACAATGAATTTTGCCGTTTGTGCAAATTAAAGACAAATATAGTTGGAAACTCTCCATGCACTTTCTAATTCTTTATTTATGCATATGTTTATCCAATAATGTCGGATCTCATGACTCACTAATGAATATAAGTCGCTGTTCTGAAATATCCAAAGAGCTTAACGCTCCTTCTAGGCGCCAGTGTCGCTACTTTTTTTATAAGTACAGCCAACTCCGGTTATAGTGAACCCGGATATAGAGAACCATCGGATATAGTGAACGCAAACCATTAGTCCCGATTCACACACAGTATCTCTATCCATCATGAAGACACTTGGGTTTTAGTGAACTTCGGATAGAGTGGACGAAATTGGATGGTCCCCAGAGGTTCACTATAACCGGAGTTGACTGTACTTTTATTTTCCTCATAAATCCCTTTTTAAAATCTGTTTCAAGGAGTATGTTCAATAAAGGAGAAATTTTTCACGAGCCCGAGCCCCGCCCGAGCCCGAACGCAATTGTGAATTACAGAGCCCGAGCACGGTTCGGGCCTGGGCTCGGGCTCGGGCTGAGCCCGTCTCATCTCTAATATCCAACACATTTCATTGGAACAAACCCGTCGCTGAAATCTGACTAGCGGAAAACGTTAAGGATGTTGATACGCGAAGCGCTTGGGTTTAATCTCGTTGAGCACTCTTCACAACTTAATGATCCACTTAAGCTAATTGAACATAACCTTTAATCACATTAGAGAGAGAGAGAGAGATAACGCGCTTGGAAAGGCGTTAACGAAGCTTTCAGGAAAGTGTGTGATCATCGAACGTTAAAATCACCTAAGCGCGATAAAACTTTGTGATTTTTTAAAACCCATTTATGCCTTAGCGTCCCCTATTTTGCGACTGCATTTTTGCTATCATTCGAAAACGTTATTTATTTTTCCTAACCTTTATTCACGAGTATGGAACCTCAACTCTACAAAATATTTTAACATGACCCAGTAGGATGCTGACATTTAAATTTTTATACATTTGATTTTAACCCATTTATGCCTAGTGTCCCTTTTTTGGGACGGCATTTTCGCTATTAGTCGAAAACGTTATTTATTTTTCCTAGCCTTTATTCATGAGTATTGAGCCTCAACTCTACAAAATATTTTAACATGACCCAGTAGGATGTTGATATTTTGATTTTTATGCATAAAGATTTTAAAAGAAATTATCCCTTGTTCAAGAAGTTGACATCAGAAATTTATCTATTGTTGCTGGTATTAGCAAAAATCGAAGAAAAGTCGCAAAAATGACTGCGTACAAATGGATTAAAATCATATATTAATTTTTAAAAAATCGTTAGAGCGTATTTCGAGGGGAAAAAGGGGGACGCGAGAAAAAGCCCAGAAATAGCTGTATAATCTAGTGTCGCAGTTTGTTGACGATTTGTTGGTTGGTGTAGGCAGAAATTTATCTATTATTGCTGGTATTAGCATAAATAGAAGAAAGGCGCAAAAATATCTGGGCAAAATAGGGTTAACTATTTAAACTGCTTGACGCATTCCAGTTCTTTGGGGTGGGATGGGGGAAATTGTTGCATTTCCGAAAATTTTCACATTTTACTTTTTGACAGATAGATCTACGTGTTTAAAGGTCTCCAAAATAAAAGAATAAATTTTAGCATGATTTTTTTTTTGAGCAACTCCATGCCATTATACCGTCATAAATAAAGAGAGGGGCCCTTTTGCTCACAAAAAATACACGTTTATTGACGACGGACATACAAAACATACAGAATTGAAATACATTAGATGGCGGGTTTTCGAAACAGGCCACAACAGGCCTTACCCCAGAGGGCAAGTTGCCTCTGAACTTCTCACTTTCTCAAGACGATCTCTACTCTCTTGAGCTGGCCCATCTAAGCTCTGGGTTGGAATCTCGAGTGGATTTCGATCACGTGGGATGCTTGAAGTCAATGTTCGAAAGTTATGGGATTCCTCATGTCACTATAGTGTCTAATTCTGGAGAGCCCTCGAAAAACTCAGGGATTTATTCGTTCTATAACGTCAGAACTGTACATTATCAAAGATCTACAGCTTCTTATCGAAGACTTTACGAGACCACTCAAAGATCGTCCGAAGGTTATAGAAGAGATTCAAGTATTGAGGGGCAAAGAAAATAGATGCATCACACTTCACACATACATCTATAAGTACTAATTGTTCGCAATTATTCGAACAACGTGACACCACACACCTTAATGTATCGAAAATCTTTTGGGTGACCCTGTTCAATAACAGCCCTGTCGATTGCAATCAAAAAGGGAGGGGGCCAACTAGATTTACGGCAGTCCTCCACTACAAAATTTCAACCATCTACACCTAATGGTTTTTGAGGTATGCGAGTGACGCAAGTTCGTGCAGACATCACCACAAATTAAGTCAAAATGGATGCAAGATCGATCAAAATGGAACGCACATCTATCAACAGGCAAACACATACATGTAACGTATGGCAGGCGGGGCGGCCGATCGTACGGAACGCTGGCTTTGAGCCCCCAGCTGGCCATTGTTGAAAGATGACCAACCGCCCGCATTGGAGTTGTAGCCGGGGTGACGGCAATTACTTCACACTTATAGTTCAGAACATATTTTTATTAAAACTTGACACAAATTTACATGGCAACAGAAGTCACGAAAAAGCCCCATAGCCCCAAAAAATTCTTGCGAGGTATAGTTCCAGAAGACCGTGTGAAAGAAGGGATACATCAATTGCGTTTTTATTAAATTGAGATCCCTAGACAAATCCTTTGTTTGAAAACTAATGTTACACTGCCAAAAAAAGTCTGTTAAACTGGCAGAAAAAAACTGTCAGCCAGGACGCCAGTTTATTTCCGTTTATTTTACAGAAATCTTCCGTATTTTTTTCCGTATACGGAAAATTTCTGTAAAATAAACTGAGAATCTGTAAAATTTACGGAAGACTTCTGTAAAAAAAAATGGAAATAAACTGGCGTCCTGGCTGACAGTTTTTTTTTTCTGTAAATTTAACAGATTTTTTTTTGCAGTGTACTACGCCCCTACAGAATTTTGAATTATGCTAATAGAAATTTTGAATTTTGAGAGTATATTTAATTTTATACGTTATATACATATATGTACTCCTTTTATCCCCCAGGTGACAATACTTCCTTCATTTCGTATAGGAAAAAAAAATTGGTTCATTTTGGCTCATCAAAGGACAGCCGATCCTAAAGCGGTTTTGTAACGAATCCATGTAAAAACCCAAACTTTGCGTTCTTTTGAGGTAACTGATCTCGCAAAAAAAGAATATTTTCTTGGAATGTTGACAGCTCTTTTGCAAGGTTTGAAAAAAAAAAAAGACCCATCACTGAAACACTCTAACCGTTCTATCAAGAAAAAAAAAGAGAAAGAAAGAAGCAACAGATGTGGAGCTGAAGAGCAACATCTGCAGAACTTTAGAGCAGACATAATATATACAGGGTGTTGAACCGAGTTCGAAACGTGATGGATTGTTCAGGTGAAATTTGAAATTTAAAAAAAAAAAAAAATCTGGAATGAAATCACTCAACTTTCCGAATACTTGTTTTTTACCAAGCATTAAATAAACTAGATTAAAATCAATTAGATGTAATGTTCAAGTGCTAGTGCACTTCAAATAATTTGAGCGTATATAGGCTGCAATGCATAAAAATATATATATATATATTTTTTTTTGCAGCCGTGTACAAAAACTAAGTGATACACGCACCAAAATCTATGCAGGTTTTCTGACAGTGACGTAGAATATACATAGCCGATTTGAACTCATTCCCAATGCGCCGTTTAGACGCTAGAACATTTTCAAGAATTTCTGCCCATTGGTCATAATTAAAGTGACCATTTTTTCTGAACCCAAAATTAGGACATTTCTAAACCACAGAGTCGGGAGGGATAAAAATAAATTCCGATCCCCCCACTCCCCCAAAAAAGATTTTTTTTCAACACATAATCTGATTTTCTACTTTTATGAGAAAAATGAGTTGAAAAAATATAAAAATAGCATAGGCCTATTATACAAACTTAGTTTTAAAATAATTTTATAGTTAATTTTTGGATAACTTTCCAAATTTCTAACATTAACTATAGAATTACCAGCCATTGTTTATAGGTATGTATTAATATATATTATAAAACAATCATTTTCATCAATAAAAAATGGTGTCAAATACAAGTAACAGAAAACTTTCTAAATAACACATTTATTTTCATGTTAATTTATTTTTAATTTATTTATTTTTCATAAAGCAGGACAGAAATGGAAAAGCGGGACATTTTAGGATTCTGTGGGGACAGCAGGACAAACAGGTAAGAAACAGGGCTGTCTCGACAAAAGCAGGACGTCTGGTCACTTTAGCCATAATGTATAAGAATTCTTTCTTATAGCCTCTTTTGTCAGGCATATTCTAACTATACTTCACCTTTATAATAAACGGTAGGATTGTTTGGCGATTTCAATATAGAAGATATAGAAGATATCGCCAAGCTAAGTTCAATTTTGAAGGCTTATTTTTGGTGCCAAACTAGAAACTAGTATTTATTTTGAATCACTGTCCTTAGAACCTAAATCTACAACAGTTTTTTTTTCATCTGTATACTGAACAAAAACCAGTATACATAAAAGGTACATTAGAAATCGGAAAAATTTCGTAAAATCAGTAAAAAGTTCAAAGTAATCACACGATTGAAACAGCATTTATCAATGAACTTGTCTCTTCCCCTTTCCGATATAACAGAGATTTTTTTATTTATTTGTTTTATTAAAATATCTCTGCTCGTGTAAGTTGTGTACACAGAAGCGTAAAAAATACATAAATATAGCCTTATCAGAAAACAAATATTACCAATATCAGTGTCAAGGCGTCAGATATAGCTACTGCCACTGATAAAGTATCGCAGACCTTCGCAGATCAATTTCCTTAAATAGCTTTTAATAACCAAAACAAAGCGTTATCAGACAAGAAAAGAAAAAAAATACACGCGCGCTGTAAAATAACAGGTTATAAACTTATGTGATAAGCGACTTGGAATATTTGTAAAAATGTTTTACAATATTTATTATCGATGAGTGGCGTAGTCGAAGGGGTATGCCGTCCCCCTACCTTTTCAAGTCAGCCCATACATCCCCCTATTTTTCAAGAGAGAACTTATGGACTGATTGAATAGACTTAAAGCATCCTTACACACTTCAGTAAGTGAAAACCTGTCCTTAAATATAGAATATAGATTTTAATACTATCGAACGCACTCTTCTTGGTAAAAAAATGTCGGTGTTTACGTATTATCCCGGCGGTCCGCCAAGACGAGCGATTTTTCGCCAAGATAAATGCCAGATGCATGAAATTATTGATGATTGGCAACAGTTGCCAGCACATTTGGCGAAAAAATTGTTTGGCGGGAATGGCCGAAAAAGTGACCAAAATCGGGGTAGCCAAGAGTCACGTACAAATGTAAACGAAAATCTGTCACTTGGACACTGGGTTATTGACCAATGCAAGATGGACAAAATGAAGCAGCGTACACTGTTGATCGAAATGACTTTGTTTTTACAATGAACAAATAATGAATGTAACAATCGTAAAATGACGTCAAAGCAACGTCATCCTTTTCAGTTAAAAAATCCATCCAACTAACTCCATGGCGGGCTCGCGATTTTCATTTATCCAGTAGTTCGCCTATTGTTGGTATTCTAAAGTTTTTAGGGGAAAAAGGTTTGTAAAGAAAATATTGTAAGATGATTTTGTAATGGCTGTGAATAATAAAATGATGTTTACAGCTATATGAATTATTTAACAACGAGTGAATTTTAATTATTTAAGAAACAAATAATAGTTATATTAGTCTTATTCGTTGTTTAAGGAATCATTACATTGAATGAATCTGATAAGTTTATGTGCTTCTGACACTTTGCCAAAAATGACCATCTCCCCTCTTTTTTTCTTCAGAACAGCACAACTGACACTCAGTTTGGAAATTATTATAGTGTTATTGGGGCGATCTGTTCTTTGGGAGTTAAATTTAATTTAAAATCGTATTCGACGCGTCAAATAATTAAAATTCGCGTTTTGTTGCATGCAAAGCGGTTAACTAGAACGCAAAATAAGAAATTTCGGGTTTGCCCATTGTGTTTCCCGATTGTTTAACATAAGGTGACTATTTTTCTGAAGTTCAAATACAGGACACCGACGTAGTGATGAGGGGGGGGGGGAGGTGATTAAAATTTATTTTTTAAAAAGTAACGGTGCTTTGGATTAATTTTTAATGCCAATGTATAGTCAGCAGATTACAACATTGCCTATCACACAGACACATAAGCACTTGCACAAAATTAATATTCCGCTGATCTTTGAAAAAAAAAAAATGCAGTTGGGTGGTTTCAAAAATCGCGACTTAATAAAGAACTGCTATTTTCTAGCGGTGATCACAGGTATGAAAATACGGGACTGCTTCTAAATGCAGGATAAAACCTCAAAATACGGGACGGTTGGTCACTTTATTTAACATAGTGTTTGGCGGCTTCTCGCCAAATATTGGCGCTATTGCTGAACTGACCTCTCAGTTTTGGGATGTATACATCATTTACATTAATAAATATTGAAAATAACAAAAGTGTATTATAATTTTTTTAACTATCTTTGAAAATGATATTAGTGCCCCATTACTTTTGTGAGACACTATGTACACAGAGTGGTTATAATTAAAACTCCCCTATAAACAGCATTCTACAGCTGAAACGGGTGAGCCGGTTGCCACCCAATTTGCCGTGCGGAATGTGCACGAGAAGCACTCAAGGAAGTTTTTTTTTTAAAAGATTAGTTCAAAAAATGTCCGCCAGGTAGCGCTTTTCACAAATGAAATCAGCTTTAAAATGACCCAAGTAAGTTAAAAAAGACTAAATATCTATTGAATAAATGCTGAAATTGTCTGCAGATATCGAATGAGCAATTTCCGTTGTTAAATTTGCTGCTTTTCATACAAAGCGC
This sequence comes from Cheiracanthium punctorium, assembly GCA_038373885.1. Taxonomy (NCBI): domain Eukaryota; kingdom Metazoa; phylum Arthropoda; class Arachnida; order Araneae; family Cheiracanthiidae; genus Cheiracanthium; species Cheiracanthium punctorium. The sequence continues at coordinate 209,229 of JAWZYV010013186.1, read as the reverse complement.
CACCTAGTGGAGATATTTTGAACTATTTTTTTTTCTTTTCAAAATTCCTTGAGCTCATCTGCTGTATTATCTATATACCAAATTTGGTTACAATCCGTGCACCCGTTTTAAATGTAGAATCCGGGGAATTTTAATTCTAAGAACCCTGTAGAACAGAATTAGAGCATTTCCAAGAACCAGCCTCCGCTCGTAAAAAATAAATAAAAATAATAATAATATTAAACACGTGAAGATATTGAAAACCTCGACACACCAGTCCTGCTTGCGACAGCTCAGCTCCTGCAATATTTATAATAAATCCCCCCCCTTCTAAATACGTGCGAGAGGAGGCATTTGATATCGCCGTCCCGAAAATAGTTTCCGACTCGCCACTCAATATAACTTCTTTTCTCTCGTTGCGCAAACTCGAACTCGAACGAGATCTCTCATTGGCCGGTCACAGTGACAAGAATGCGATAATGTCCTCCGCTTCCATTTGTTTATTTTTCCAGAACGTGGCAGTTGACGGGAAAAGATGCGCCAGGTACATACGCGCAAGAAACTCGATATTAATTTGCCGACCAAGATCGGGGGAAAATGTCGACACTTCTCCTGTTTTTCCGCTCGTTTTTTTTGTTTTGTTTCTTCTCCTGTATCCGGCGGGCGGCGTTATCTCTCCTGCTCCCACCCAAAAGGATCGATGAGAGAATGGCCGCCAAGCGACATACGTGAGATACTGAGTTGGAAAGAAACCTCCATGAATGACCACGGCGGAATTTTCACTGCAGTCAAACTGGCTTATAACGAGCCCGGATTGAACGAGGAAATCGGGAAAGGATGGGTTAAGGCCTTATTACACGAAGGAATTTTCGTGCGATTGGGTTGCTGCAACCAGTTGCAGAAACCTATTTCCTGGAAATTTCCCTCGGTTACCTAGGAAACAGTCAACTCCAACTTTTTCGTTGAGAGGCGAAAAAATCCGAAGGTTGCTGGAAATCCAACCAATCGTAGTGTTTCCTATTTCTACGTCACAACACAAGATGGCGGAAGAGTCATACCGTTCGTAGTGAAAGGGGTGAGCATGTGCGAAAACAAAATGTCCGTGAAATGGAATATCGACATGGAAATTGATTTGATTGAAGAAAAAAAAATAAATATCAATTCGATTCGAAGATACACGAGGTATAACCAACCAACGATATGCTATTTATAATTACATCAGGGTGTCTACCACATAAAGTAAGCTTGATTTCTTGACCTTTTCCTGACCATAACAAATACGAAACACTAATATCAAAAATACATTCGTGCCAGGGATGCAGAATATGTACGATCCGGCAATCTAGGATAGGGGGAAATTTTAGCCATCTGGGGAAAATTTTGCAGAAAATATACAACTGATTTCGATTTTTAACAATGAATTACAAAATTCTTCGAGTTATTCTTTCCCATTCCTATTTTTAAAGCGATTTTTTTCAACTTTTTCACCGATCAGCAGTTTGCTTTCTCTTAACTTGGACCAATTGCTATTTAGTAAACATGTATGTAACTTGTACATTGCAAATATTTTTACACTTATGGTAATACAAAACTTATGCAAGTCTATAAACATATAATAAAATTTTGGGGAAATTTGCATATGGATTGAGGGAAATGTTGAGAGTAAAAACAGTTTCTGCACCCCTGCATCATACTGATAGAATGAAGAAAAATTACACTTTTAAATTTAACACTATTAATATACAGGGTGATCAGCGAATAAGCCCCGATTTCAAAATTGAATATCTCTACAACAAAGATCGATAGAATTATGCGGTAAACTGTACGTTTATTAGCAAAACCGTAAAAATGGTGCACAAAAGTTTAGAAAATTTAGTTACGAAAATCGTCAACTAAGAATTTGAATGAAATGGAAAAAGGGAGTTGAGTCGCTAATCGTGACCTAGTGCTTCATTTCTTGACCTTTTCTTGACTTTCGTGACCTTTTTCCCAATTCTTGACTTTTCCGTGACTTTCATGACCTTTGCATGATGGTAGACACCCAGTACATGCTCTAGCAACCGCCCATTCGGTGAATCTCTGACGCTTGTGAATACAGCGGGGTTTGTCTACTATGGCAACCCTGCGTGCGCATCTGGGCTCCCTCACTTGCGGGAATGAATTGCAGCAACTGAGTTCTGCAACCAAAATTGCTCTAGATTTTGTCCGTGTAATAAGGCCTTTAGTGAACTGCTGTCTACCAGAGCATCATTCACTTTTAACGAGTGAACTCCAGCTATAGAGAACAATGTTTCTTCTGTGCATGGGAACCCGTGCAATACTTATGGGCAGGGAGGGCACATGACTCCCGGCCTAGCTCACAGGAAAAAAATATATATTACCGTAGTGCTTTACGTACAGATGCGATGTGGACGTGGTTCATCAGCCTGGTAGCAGAAACTAGAGATGAGTTCGGGCTCATTTTTTGAAGCCCGAGCCCGCCCGAGCCCGAGGTCTTTTAATCCGAGCCCGAGCAATATTATTTAAGTCGGAGCCCGAGCCCGCCCGAGCCCGAAATTTCAGTTAAAGATAAAAAAAAAATCCAACTACTTCGTTGATAGAATTCAATGAATTTTGCCGTTTGTGCAAATTAAAGACAAATAGAGTTGCAAACTCTCAATGCTTTCTAATTCTTTATATATCCATGTTTATCAAATAATGTCGGATTTCATGACTCACTAATCAATAGCCGCTGTTCTGAAATATCGAAAGAGCTTCACGCACCTTCTAGGCACCAGTGCACTATTTTTTTATAAGTACAGTCAACTACGGTTATAGTGAAATCGGATATAGTGAACCATCAGCTATAGTGAATGCAAACCATTAGTCCCGATTCATATACAGTATCTCTATCCATCATGAAGACACTTGGGTTTTAGTGAACTTCGGATAGAGTGGACGAAATCGGATGGTCCCCAGAAGTTCACTATAACCGGAGTTGCCTGTACTTTTATTTTCATCATGAATCACTTTTTAAAATCTGTTTCAAGGAGTATGTTCAATAAAGGAGAAATTTTTCACGAGCCCGAGCCCGAACGCAATTGTGAATGACAGAGCCCGAACCGGGCTCGGGCTGAGCCCGTCTCATCTCTAGCAGAAACCCTGCAACGCCCGTCGCAGATTCTTGAGGAGGCCTGCAGACTACCGTAATTTCCGGCTTATAATCCGCAGCGATAGATAATCCGCAGGCGCTTTTTTTCAAGTAGAAAAAAATATTTCTTTAGATAATCCGCAGCGATAGGTTATCCGCGGATAGTATGGCGATCCTTTGACCAAAATTGGTAATTATTTTCTACGTATAGTAAAACCACAGTATTAATATTAGAATCGGCTTACTGTAAAACATTTCCTACTAAAAATATTGTTATGAATGAGAATTATCAAACATACTTTGACGGTTATTTTTCGATTTAAATCACAATTGATACACAATTTTTAAGCTAGGCATTTTACCTGTAAGGCCTAAGAACTGTATTATGAAATTAATCAAATATAAGAAAGCGAACATTTCTTTCGGAATAAACAAAACAAAATGTATGATAGCATGCAGAATGCTTATCGCATATTTTGTAACATGGTAATTATTTAGTCAAGTGACATTATTATAAGAAAAACAAAGTTGAACTGAGACCTACCTTTTTACTGGAATAATACTTCTACAAACAATAAACCTTTTCTGGAATAATATATAGACAGCAAATATACTGTCTAAATATACTGGAAAAAAAGAAATGAACTGTTATTTTGTTTTTATAAAGTTTTTTATTGTAAAATCTGAAGGCTTCAGGAAAATTTTCAGCAGATAGTACGCAGCGATGCATAATACGCACTGGATAAATTTTCATCTTTTTTAGTAGATAATCCGCGGATTATAAGCCGGAAATTACGGTATTTCCGAGTCCATATCGGCCGCTTTACTGCCTATTATTTCGTGATGATGTCATGCGGGTTGTGCATCATGTCCTATTCTAGAGATTATTCTAGCACGTAAAGCGCCTTCTACACAACGCTGTTGGTGCATGTTCGTGCTTGCGAACTGTGCCAGAACTGCAGAGCAATTCAGATTCGCTAAAAGACCAGCCCTATCAGTGACAGAAAGCATTTGCGCTCTCAATTGGGAGACGGAAGGTGCCTGATTAACAAATCATAATGCTTTATTAGAAAAATGGAAGCACTACGTCACAAAAAATACAGAATTTAGTAGCACTTGCAACAGCAAATCATTCACCATAACCACAACAACCCTATGTCAATCGTATAGCTCCGTTCTCTGTATCTACTGTCTGTTTTCAACTCACTGACAGAGAGAGACTGTCTATTTACAGATTTTCAACCAGTACGAGACATCCTATTTCTCGAATCTTCTCGTAACTTCTTTAATTAATTGAGATACTGCCAAAATTCCACCTTTCGAGAACTTTCTTCGGGTCGTCCAATACGTCGCCAAGTTCAGAGGGTCACATACTCACTTCGTACGTAAGAATGCCTGTACAAATCTCTTTCCAGCAACACAGATCAATGCGGGAAAACAACTTTACAATTTTGTAACAATACAAACTTTCGCATTTATTAATAACAGTAGGATTCAATATAAGGTACTAAAAATAATTTAACCCTTAACACGCAGTGTTCCCGCTCTGGGATCACCCAACTCTGGATTTTTGACTGTTGCCAGTCCCGAAGAATAGATTGGATTTCTATAAAAATAGTTGCGGGTGACAGAGCTCCACGAGCATCCTTTACTTTTTAGCATGCCCTTTCCCGTAAAAAAAAATGGTCACGATTCTTTTTAACAGCCCTGACATCTGCTAAAAAATGCGAGAACAGCTGGATAGATTGCCCCATGCTGAAAAAAGGGCAGCCGTTGAACTACCAGCTGAACTACCAGCGAGAACGACCAGCAAGAGGGCGGACGATCGAAACGTTCATCGCGTGCCACAGATCTAGAGACCCTTTTTCGACGCAGCTGGCTGTGCGCATATATGCTCTAGATCTGTGGCACGCGATGAACGTTTCGATCGTCCGCCCTCTTGCTGGTCGTTCAGTCGAGCGATGGCAACGGCTGCCCTTTTTTCAACATTGGGAAAGGGTTAATAACAGTAGGATTTGATATAACGTACTAAAAATAATTTAATTCGAGCTTATCTTCGAGAAGAGTCGCTGAATAACATAATAGGCATCACAGATGCAAGCATAGGCGTAGAGTTATATGGGCCCGTGGGGCTCGAGCCCCCCCAATAAATTGTGAATAGGGGCTGAGCCCACCCAATAATTTATCGCTAAATGCAGAAAACTAATTTATACTAGCATCAAAAACAGTATTCACGAAAATTACAAACGTTTTAAAAAACCTTTACTTTAAAAAAAATTCTTTTTTTTATTTCAATCATGATTTAGTATTCATTGTGACGCCACGTAGCACACAATGTTACTATAAGCTGCCCTCGTAAGGCTCTGGTTCATTAAAATCAGATTATGCAATGTAAAGTATGAAATGAAGAAAAGTTCAGATGGGTCTAAAATGCACTATCTCATCGGAAATGTTTTTTTCCTCCTTTGGATTTTTTACTTTGCTTCTATTTTTAACTTATAACATGGTAGGAAGAGACTAACATGGATACTTATCTTACATAGGTGTAGAATTCTATGGACCCATGGAGCTCGAGCGCTTCCAATAATTTACACTTATATACAGTAAGTCAGAGCTGCCAACTACTACGGAATAGAATTAACCACTTTTTGTAAACAGTATATTTTTTAATTATTTTTTTCAAAATAGTAACCAGCTCGCGCGCGCAGCACAAAAATTTTGCTCTATTTTAAGCCGAAAAATCATGTGGAAAAAGTGGATAATTATATTCCGAAGTAGTTGGCAGCTATGACTAAGTTATATGTACGTGAATCCGTGGCGTAGCCTGAAATTTTTCATGGAAGGGGGGGGGGGGGGTACGACTTCTGCAACTCACATATATGTATACGGGTGTACGATAAGTTAGTGAAGAATATACATTTTGTATGGCAAAAAATTCCTCATGGGGGTGGTTATGACCCCCTAACCCCCACTTGGCTACACCAAAGACGTGAATATGTGTGGTTGTGGGGCCCGGCCCCCCCCCAATAATTTTGAAAACTTTACGCTTATGGATGCAAGAACAGATTTACCAAAACCCAATTAATTTTACTTCTCGACTTTGTCTGAAAGTTATCAAAAAAAAAACGCAACCAATAGACGGAACAATAACCCATGACCAGAAAGAGAGGCATAAAAAAAAAATAAACTAACCGCCATTAACGCATCAGGAGGAATAAAAAAAAGTAACAAAGTTAGAGAGAATGAGAGCCTGGTGTGAAGTTCGAGAAAGAATGGCCATTACCGCGAAGTGTCCATAATTCATCCAACTGTGAGATTAACATTGTCGGAGTACTGCGGAAAAGACATCCATATTACAGGGGGAAAATAAGTCGCATAAACTAAAGGGGAGGAGATATTTTTGTGAAAAGAACGTCATTATTTAGATGGTAATGAAAGATTTTTGGGTCTTGCAAGGATTAGGGGTTCTAAAAAATCAATTTTTTATGTAAGTTTTATTTGAAATCAGGAAGCAGTTAGTCTTAAAAGAAGACGTATAAATCATGCCAAAAATATTGATTATAATGAAGTGGCCTTCGTTTTGCATAACTGATCGACGTATTGATATGAAAAAGTATCGCTGGCAAATTGGAACGGGATGGAGCCCATAGTTTAAGCACAATACACGCCTATAGTTTATTAAGCACAATACACGCCTATAGGCTGGCCACCTAATGCCATCCAATTTCATTTCCTTCGCTTCAGACATTTTTACGTGATACGCGAACATAAAAAGAGTCACGGACAGAATGACAGACAGACAAAAAAAATTTTTTACGATCGTTTTGTGCTTGAAAGGGGTAGAAATCGCAAAAAAATTTTGAAGTCCAAGTAATGTACAGACAAAAGTCTAATTTTATTTATATTGATTTCTGGGTCAGGATAACCAACCCTGCCCCCCCCCCTACAAATAATCATATGGGTAAGCACTGACGGCTCAAGTTACCGGCCACTCGGGCAGATGCCCGGGGCGCCATGTGTTTAGGAGGGCGCCTTCAAAGCAGGATCTTAGTAGGTGGGAACTGATTTTTTTTCAAGTTCTATACAAGGTTGGACTGTAGCACCTGTCTATGGCCCTTTTTATCTTCTACATAATCTTCGTTATCAACGTTTTTATTGACATCGGAATATCAGAAGAATTTTTCTAAGAAAGGATTACCTAAGCGGGGTGGTGGAAGTCAAAAGAAGACTTACAAATCAAAGAAATATTCTTCGATACAACCGGGCTTTACTCGTTAAAAGCGAGTTATACTCCCACAGACTTAAAAATTGTACCAGAAAAGTATTTCCGATTTCCTCGTTAACACTTTGAGGCGCAAGTTTTTCCCAATGCTGAAAAAAGGGCAGCCGTTGCCATCACTCGACTTAACTACCAGCACTTTTGTGCACGCTTTTTTGACGCAGCTGGCTGTGCACGGGCACAGCCAGCTGCGTCAAAAAAGGCTCTCTAGATCTGTGTCACGCGATGAACGTTTCGATCGTCCGCCATCTTGCTGGTGGTTCAGTCGAGTGATGGCAACGGCTTTCCTTTTTTCAGCATTGGGCCATCTATCCAGCTGTTCTCGCATTCTTCCATTTTTCAGCAGATGTCAGTGCTGTTAAAAAGAATCGTGACCATTTTTTGACGGGGAAATGGCGTGCTATGTCACCCGCAACTATTTTTATAGAAATCCAATCTATTCTTCAGGACTGACAACACTCAAAACATCAGAGTTGGGTGTTCCCAGAGCGGGAACACTGCGTTTTAAAGGGTTAAATATAGGTACGGGCTCGTTATAAACGAGTTAGACTTACTTAAAAAGGGCTCTGAAAATTTGCTTGCATAGGGGCGCCAGCTATCTTAGGGCCGGCCTTGTGGGCACCCATGTTTTGGACCCATCCTCTGTACTTTACTATTTGATTGGCGACAACCTTTAGTTATGCAAATAAAAATATCTTTCGCAACAGCTCGTCGCATCTTCAAGAAATAGACGCAGAAACTAAGCTACCATCTACTAAATCAACGTAAAAGTAACTCTAACCGCCATTAACACACCACAAAATGTGTTCGGGATAGACCGAAAAAAAAATCAGATAAAAGCACAAATCCCACAGCTACAGACACAGAACGATAATAATAATAAAAAATCTGGAGTGACTCCACTCGACTTTCCGAACACTTACGATTAAGATCATGACCAAGCACTTAAATAAATTTTAATCGATGAATCATTCAAACATATATACCAAATTGAAACTCAATCGAATGCACCGTTTAAACGCTTGCGCACTTTCAAGAATTTCCCCCCATATGCCATAACATAAAAGAAAGTTTTGTCGTAGCCCTTTAGGAGAACTATAAGTCCTATACACACCAAAATCAATACCGGTCTTAGGATGGTGGTTTGTAACATGTATACCGCATTTGAGCTCAATCGAATTATTCGTTCAGGAGCTATCGTGTTCTCTCTCTCTCTCTCTCTCTCTCTCACTCACTCACTCACTCACTCACACACACACACACACAAAACACACACACACACACACACACACACACACACACACACACACACACACACACACACACACACAACACACACACACACACACACACACACACACACACACACACACACACACACACACACACACACACACACACACACACACACAGATATGATCGCACAGATATGACACACACACAGATTCGTCACATGCAGATATGATTACAGTAAAATATTCGCTTCTTCCCGTATGAAGAGCGAGTACACAGCTAAAACATCTCTTTAAAAACATCTCTTGAAAATACCATAAATGAATTCAGAAGGCCTCCAAACGTGTCCATATACCAAAATCTCGAAGTCGAATTTTTTCATGATTGCAATACTTTCCTTACATGGTACATGTTCGGAAAGTAAAAAGAGCCAAAAAACTACATCATGAAGCTCTAGGGAATATATCCGCAATTTTTACGACATTCGTGGGATATCCATAATTCATCTGAGTGGAGATTGCACACAGTACTGGAGAAAGAGACATTCACGTTACGCCAGAAAAATACGTCGCATAAAATGAATGGAGAGGTTAAAATGTGTATAATAAAGATTATTTTATTCATTCATTTATTTATTTGTTTTGGAGACGGAGAAGGTGTTGTTGAGGGGTATACGTCCCGTTTTGAACGGGACAGTCCCGTTTTTAGGTGGCTTGTCTCGTCGTCCCCAAGCACAGCTTCGGGACACCGTAATGTCCCGTTTTTAGAAAAAGAGCAACTCACGGTAACGATTTCAATAAAGGCCGCTAAAAATATAAAATCATCCAACGGCAGTGCCTGTAAAAAAAAAAAATAAATAAATAAATAAATAAAATAAAACTGACCTCCCTCACAAGCAAAGAAAACTCCGGGGGGATGTATTGTTTTTGTGTTTGTTATTTTAATGCTCTTTTTTTGTCAACTATTTCAATTTGTTATTACTTTCCGAACATGTACCATGTAAGGAAAGTATTGTAATCATGAAAAAATTCGACTTCGAGATTTTGGTGTTTTTACACGATTTGAGGGCTTCTGAATCCATTTATGCTATTTTTACGAGATGTATGTATGTATGTGAGTGAACACGATAGCTCCTGAACGGAGCATTCGATTGAGCTGAAATTGGATATATATGTCATAAACCACCGTCGCAAGACCGGTATGGATTTGGGTGTGTATAGGACTTATAGTTTTTCTACAGGGCTATACGACCAAGATTTCTTTTACATTATGGCCTTTCGGGGGAAATTCTGGAAAGTGCGCTAGCGTTTAAACGGTAGATTCGATTGAGCTCAAATTGGGTATATATGTTATAAACCACCGTTGCAAGACCGGTATTGATTTTGGTGTGTATAGGACTTATAGTTTTTCTACAGGGCTACGACAAAGATTTCTTTTACATGATGGCCTATGGGGGGAATTTCTTGAAAGTGCGCTAGCGTTTAAACGATACATTCGATGGAGCTCAAATTCGGTATACATGTTATAAACCACCATCCTAAGACCGGTATTGATTTTGGTGTGTATAGGACTTATAGTTCTCCTAAAGGGCTACGACAAAACTTTCTTTTATATTATGCCATATGGGGAGAAATTCTTGAAAGTGCGCAAGCGTTTAAACGGTGCATTCGATGGAGTTTCAATTTGGTATATATGTTTGAATGATTCATCGATTAAAATTTATTTAAGTGCTTGGTCATGATCTTAGTCGTAAGTGTTCGGAAAGTCGAGTGGAGTCACTCCAGATTTTTTATAGTATATGTGTGTTTTAGCAAAGTGTTTTTTTTTCATCTTATTTTGATATTAACATTAACACAAGATTTTTTTGCGCGTTTTCTTAACAACTAAAAGATACCCAGACCTGTAAATTCAGTATCTCCCTACACTATTTTACCTTAAAAACAGTAGATGTCCCTTTTTGAGGAAGAAAATAAATACACTATTACCAAAGAAGTAGTAGATGTCCCGTTTTGAAGAGAAAAATAAATGGTCACGTTAGGTATACGCTTTTTATATACCTTTCGTGTGAGTTTCATCTAGGGATGAACCGAATGCCATACTTATGAATAACGAATACCGAATATTCGGTTAAAATTCTAACCGAATATTCGGCAGAATACCGAATAGTTGGTTAAAATTTATTAAACCGTTACTAAACTTTGATTGCAATGATTCATTTAATTAGTTTTTTCTTAAACAATATTTCGTATGGTGTAAAACTTCAAAAATTAAAATGCTGCAAAATTTAGTATCCAAATGTGTTTCCTTTATATATTATTAATAACCTTTTTTAAATATTAGTGAAATACTGGTAATTTTATTTAAAAAATTAGCAGTTAATTGACTTTACATATTTATGAACACTTAATGTTATGAGTATTTTTTTTCTGGTTACTGTTTCAAATTTAAATCAGTTAATAATAGCAAGGTTAATGTAATGTGACACAACATTTAAGAAAAATTGAAAGGCAACAAAATTCAAATTTAACATCTGAGTATTTTCTCTTACATTAAAACTAATTTCATTGTGATTGTTTTTTGTGTTTTTTTTTTTTTTTTTTTTTTTTTTTTTCTTTTTGGTGTGTGTGTGTGTCATTGTGGAACGCTACGTTAGGGCTATCTGCCAAGGATGGGGTGCCTCGGCAGGAGGACTTTCTAAGGGTTTCTAACGCTTATCCACATGTGATACTAATAAGTAACCACTTGAATCAATTTAGTACTATAGTACTATACTATATCTTTCATTCATGATATAAAAAATATGTATTTGTTTACCGAATGGTGAATACTTAAATTTCTTAACTATTCGGTTGCCGAATATTGAAGTATTCGGCCGAACCGAATATTCGGTTTGTCTGCCGAATAGGCAGTATACCGAATACCAACCGAATATTCGGTGCATCCCTAGTTTCATCGGCGTTTCTTCTTTTATTGTCTAACTAGTTGCGTGCCCGTTCTTCGCACGGTAGGAAACGAAAATTTTCCTTACATGTGTAATTCCACTTAATTCCAGTGATGTGAAATCTAAAATAAAAGCGAAATTATTTGACTTATAATGTAAAGTTTGCGTCATGAGTACTAACTTGGCATCATTGCAATATAATGACTCAAAAAACTACATCAGTGTCATTCGCGATCAGAAAAGTGAAAAGCTTAGCGGTTTGCAGAGAACTCCTGACTTTCAAAATGTGTTATTTCTATATCATACTGTTTTGAGGTTCAAGTTGTAGCATTAAATACCTCAGACACTACATGAAATGGACAACTGTTTATTTTAAAATAGCTGCGAATTTCATTTTTAAGAAGTTCAAGTAATCTCCTCTGTTGAAATTACTGCGAAAAATGTTTAGGGGGTACCGCCTAAAAAAAATGTCTAAAGGATAATAATTTGCTTTATGGTATATTTCAGGTGAAATGAGTTTTTTTTTAATATAAATTAGCTTCTTAAAAAAATTGCATTTCTATTGGCAAACAGTTTGTTTATTGAACATTTTCAAATGAGCGTTTGATAAAAATGAGCTTCGACCTCCCCAAAAAATTATGTATCCGACGCTGCTCAGTTTAACTAAAGAAAAATCAACATTATAAAATTTTCATGTACTGAAAAAAATATTAAAATGTTTAGAAAAACTACCAGTTTATCTAAAAAAAAAAAAAAATCCTAATGTAGCATTCGATTAGTTTAAATTTTCGGGACCAAATTACGATAAAAAAAACTTGGTACTTTACATCTAAGTTTATCAGCTTCCCCAGTGAATAAATGAAAATATTACTTGATGATTATTTTGGAAATATTTAAAGGTAAATAATGTTTAAAAAATCTAAATTATTTTATAACACTGCAATTTACTAATCGAATATAAAAATGTCGCAATTAAGCTCTTCGATTTCCTCGTAACAGCTAAAACTTTCGTAAAAGCGAATTTTCACTACAAATTGCAAAATGTAAACATCGTTTAAAAACATATACTAATAGTATACATATTAGTGAACGCTTTTAGTAAACTAACAGAGTTTGTAACAGTTTCTTTTAACCACGTAGCTCTTTACTACATTAGAGGACGTCTTTCAGATGCATAAATACTTTGAAACAAATTGAACATAAAGAAATAAAACTACTATTTCTAAAATATATGTATTTCTAAACTGGAATTACAGAGCAGCAAGTCTGGCCAAATTTAATGGAATCCCCCCCCCTTTTTTTTTCTTTAGAAGATGAAAACGTAACCAACATTCGCCATGAATGTAAATGTACCTCTCTCTCATCTCATAAACTTATTTGCTTTTAAAATAAATGCTGATTATCGTGTACTGAAAAAGCCTTTCCTCTTGTTTCTTGTAACTGACTATTCAGATATGATAAAAATTAAAGAATTGTTTTAATCATATTTCAGTCAGACTGGATCAAGCTGATTAATCGATCAGAAACATCAACTGGAAGCGATTAATCCTTACAGACTTACGATAATGCTAAGTAGGTTGTTTCGAAAACTTTCAAAATCAACATGCAAGCTTTTAAATTAAATTTTCTGGCGATAGTATAGACTTGTACGATAAAATTGCGTTACAAAGTAGTTCTTTTTAATCTGGAGTCTAACGAAAAAAAAAAAAAATTATCGCGCATTCGAATAATTTAGTTTCGTCTTTTAATTTAATTCTCTTTTGCAAAGTAAATTTGCAAAAGCTGCGACAGATAACTTACGCAAGATCAATTTATTTCCAACTAAGATAGTTTCCTAAAACAAAAATATTACTTTGATTTCAAAATCGGCAAAAAATTGTTGAGGAAAAACTTAAGAGTGGTTAATTTCGACGATAAAAAAATAATTTTCTAGGAAATCAATGCTTTTCCTTCAGGTCCATAAATCACTATTTAGTAATAACCATTAGATTCCGGGAATGAGCACTATACAAATTTATGAAAGTTCTTTACTTAATGAAAAACAAAAAAAAATGGTAAAAAAACATGGAAGATTTATCACAGTCTGCCATATTGGAAGCTGCTCGTATTGGAGGCAAGTGAAGTAGAAAGTAAACAAGCCTCGGTTCGAGATTAAATATATTTCGCTAAGCTTAATAAGGCCTGAATTCTGAAGTGGATGAAATTTTAATTAGATGTTATCAGAAGCGAAGTTACGGCGACTTGAATTAAAATTTGTAGCGGAATGCTGTTTCGGTTTGATTGGTAAAACTGGAAAATCTCTCGACATCCTCCGAATGCTCTAATTTAGATTGATTTGGCGTGCTTTAAATGCTGCATCAAGCATCAATTTCTTTAATTTTACATTCACACTTTGACTTCCCGAACGAAATTTTGTAAGGAACCCATTCGTAAGGGTAAGTGATGGTGAAGAAAGATTCGAGAAAGGAAAGTATAAATGGAATTTCACACTTTAACCCTTTAACGCGCAGTGTTCCCGCTCTGGGAACACCCAACTCTGACGTTTTGACTGTTGCCAGTCACGAAGAATAGATTGGATTTCTATAAAAATAGTGGCGAAAGACAGAGCTCCACGAGAATCCTTTACTTTTTAGCACGTCCTTTCCCGTCAAAAAATGGTCACGATTATTTTTAACAGCACTGACATCTGCTGAAAAAGGGAAGCATGCGAGAACAGCTGGATAGATTGCCCCATGCTGAAAAAGGGCAGCCGTTGCCATCGCTCGACTGAACGACCAGCAAGAGGGCGGACGATCGAAACGTTCATCGCGTGCCTCAGATCGAGAGACCCTTTTTTGACGACAGCTGGCTGTGCAGCTGCCGTCAAAAAAGGGTCTCTAGATCTGTGGCACGCGATGAACGTTTCGATCGTCCGCCCTCTTGCTGGTCGTTCAGTCGAGCGATGGCAACGGCTGCCCTTTTTTCAACATTGGGAAAGGGTTGCGCCTGTAAGGGTTAACAGAATTCCATACAGAGAAGATGTGTAGATAAAGAATAAAATATTCATACTTCAATGCTATGTCTTTGTAAAATACAGGGTGGCCATAATTAAACTGCAAGTGTTCAAGGGGTGCTGGAGACAAAACTACCAGGAATATTTAAGTGAAACTTGGTATCTACACGTTTCAGAACATGCGCAAGTCAAATATGCAATAAAAAAAATCCGCCATTTTCATCCGATAGATGGCGCTATATCGTGTTTCAATGCTTATAGACGTCCTATATGCAAATTTTAAGCCCATCGAACAGTGTAAGAACAAGACCCCATTGAGTCATGGTCCATCATGACTCTGAATAAGAAGGAACGTGCATTGTTAGTGAAGATATTCTATCAGAATGGTAGCCATTATTCAGCTACTCTGAAAGAATACCAGTGTATAAAACGATTAAGAAGAGGTCCAATGAGTGTCAAGGAGAATAAATAATGGCTTAATTGTTTTCCAAAGCATCTTTACGAATTGTTTAATTTGTAATCTTAATTTACGTTCATTTTTGATTACATGTAACTGTAAAAATTTAATTAATGAAGCGAACTGTATGGAATTTGGATAGACTGTAAATGATGTTTTATATTGTTTATATGCCTCTTAGAATGTCACTATGCTCTGTCTATCGGTTTTGGAAGTTGTATAGGCCACCGGTGAGCTTTGAAATACGGTACAGCGCCATCTATCGGGTGAAAAGGGCGACTTTTTTTATTGCATACTTGACTTGCGCATGTTCTGAAGCGTGTAAATACCAAGTTTCACTGAAATATTCCTGGTAGATTTTCTCTCCAGCACCCCTTGAACACTTGCAATTTAATTATGGCCACCCTGTATTTTATTAAAAATCCTCAATTCGATTTAATTATTCTTAAGTAGTTAACAGGAATTGAAATTTCATTGCGTATGGGAAAAAAAGTTAAGTGGAAATGTGCATTTTATGCACGAATACAATTTTATAATTTTTTTTTATTTACTTCTTTTTCTGTCGATTTTTCATCACTGTTTTAACATTTGTATTTGAAAAAAATTATGCTACTCATGTCTGTAATCTAGCTTATATTAATCGTGCATAGTGGAGAAATCAATATGTAGGTGAAAATCAATAATTACCTGGAAAAAAAAAGGAACGTCTTTATTTTCCCTTTCTTAGATTTAAATAAAAGAAAAAAAACCCTAGATAAGTTTTTTGAATTTGACTCGCAGTTTTCAAAAATTGACTCTCACTTTTATTGACTGCAAGTCAACATGACTCAAAGATTTTGAAGTCTAGCGCGAGCTATGAACTTTCCCCGTTCAGAAACAGTGCCCTATAGAAATGCGCTACTTTATTTCTTACAAAAAAAAAAAAATAGAATGGCAGACAGAAGGTAAAGTTCACGACTGCTGTTCGAGCAGCCAACAGCGAACGCCGGTGTTTGCACAGTTGTTGAGGAGGTGCGACGCATGACCTCAGTCGATGCATCGACGTGGCCGATGTGTAGGAGTGACATGTGTTTAGGATCGCGTCACTGGCAGCTGAAATACCTAGACTCTCACACACACGGTACTACGAAATGGAACACGTCATTTCAGTCGGGAATGCATGTCGGGATCTAAAATTAAACTTCTGAATGGACGAAAGCGGGGGAGGAGGTGCGGGGGTGCAGTCAAAGAATTACATAACGTTAGGCTCTTTCACGGTCTCTCTGAAATTTCGATGTAACTTGATTTCCGAAGGCACAGCCAGCTGCGTCAAAAAAGGGTCTCTCTAGATCTGTGGCACGCGATGAACGTTTCGATCGTCCACCCTCTTGCTGGTCGTTCAGTCGAGCGATGGTCACGGCTGCCCTTTTCTCAGCATTGGGCAATCTATTCAGGTGTTC
Source organism: Cheiracanthium punctorium (assembly GCA_038373885.1). Classification (NCBI taxonomy): domain Eukaryota; kingdom Metazoa; phylum Arthropoda; class Arachnida; order Araneae; family Cheiracanthiidae; genus Cheiracanthium; species Cheiracanthium punctorium. The sequence goes on along the minus strand of JAWZYV010013186.1, from coordinate 192,779 downwards.
TCGCATTCTTCTATTTTTCAGCAGATGTGACAGCATGACGACAGCTGGCTGTGCCGCACAGCCAGCTGTCGTCAAAAAAGGGTCTCTAGATATGTGGCACGCTATGAACGTTTCGATCGTCCGCCCTCTTGCTGGTAGTTAAGTCGATCGATGGCAACGGCTGCCCTTTTTTTAGCATTGGGAAAGGGTTGCGCCTCAAAGGGTTAATGATTTAGAAGAGTTTGTATTACAAACGCTGCCTAAACAAAAGTAAACTGTGGTATGGATAACATTTTGATTAAATGAATGTAAGTACAATTAAAGTTTCTCCTATGTAAAATGAAATTATACGTGCATTCTATTTTTGCATTAAAAGTTAAACTAAATTGAATAGTTAAATATTTTAAAACATAATATTACTATTTTTAGTTGAAAAATATTAAGCATAATTTTTTTTTAAATGGTTTGTCTCTCACAATTCAGAAGAAGAGTTTGAAAATAACACCCTTTTAGTTATACGCGATTTTAAATCGGTCCTTCAAATTGCGTATAAGTGAGAGGTCACTGTACATAATGGCATAACTTGGAAGTGGTTCAACACTAAAATATAACCTTTCTGGGTCAGGACATCTGATTTCCTTCCACCCATCCACTTTCAAAGAGTCATAAGGGTGTCCATGAGGGTAGGCATTTTTTTTTTGGGGGGGAGGGGACACTTTTCAACAAAGTCGCAAAGTGTTTATGATTTCGTTTTGTTTGTTCATCGGTCTTTTAATCGGTTATAGGCATCGATTTCTACGAAATACTATGTTATGTTATTTCTACTGACTGTATCATTTACCCAATCGAAAATGGTGAACATGGCATCTATAGTTCATCTTCAGGCAGGGCTTCATGACCGCACAGGCTAATAAAGCCACTGCCTTCGAGTTTTAGGGCCCCCAAAATGACCAAAATACTTTATGTCCTATTCTCAAATGATCACTAAAAGCGGGAATGGCAATAACTAGAGAGATGGACTTCGTGGTAGAATTATATCGCTCTATTTATTACGCTTCTAAAACGCAAGCTCCGGTACAAAAGGATTTGTTAACACTCTATAGTTAAGAGAATTTAGTAATGATTATTTTAGTGAAGATGTTACATAAATACACATAAACCAGTTTTAATACATTGTGTGTATAACTATATAAAATTTCTGAAATTCTTTTAAATATTTAACTTTTTTGTAACTTTTTTTCACTGAAAGAAATGGAAAATGCCCGGGGAGCTATGTTTTTACAAAAAAAAACAGCTGTTTTAGAACACTCTAATGACACATCCACTTTTCTAGAAGTCTATTCTAGATATATCTGCTTTAAACAAAGCAAAATGTCTTGTCATCTGTCGGAATTCTAGGGTACTCGTGTAGAAGAATTACAAATGCTCTATACACCATTTTCAAAGGGTACATGGAGCAATACACAGAAATAACGTGCAGAGTATTTCACGAAGAACACCAAACTTTGAATAACTCAAAAACGGTGATTGATCGAAGCATGGAACAAGTGGTATGTTAATAAAAAGAAAAAGAAAAAGAAAAAAAAAGAAAAGAAAGAAAGGAAAAGAAAAGAAAGAAAGAAAAGAAAGAAAGAAAAAGAAAAGAAAACCGTAAGAATTTGATACAGAAGGCACAAAATTTTAGTTACAAACTGCACCAATGGATGGCGCTATAAGCGGCAATACGGATGCCAGAAAGAGTTTCCCGGTCGATCATCCAATGGTTGCTGAGTGGTGACAAATGTTCAAAAGCGCAATGTGTACCATCAGTCGTTATCGTTTCTCAAAAGAATAAAGGTCAAATGACGATACCTTTGCAAGAGATTGCAGCCCAAACGGCAAGTTTTGGGCAATGGATTTTCTGCTACAAATGAGAATTATCTTAGATCCGTATTGCCGCTTATAGCGACATTTATCGGTGCAATTTCTTACTAAAATTATGTGCCCTCCATCAAATTCTTGCTTTTTTTAAAATTAACATAACACTTGTTCCATGCTTCTGCTGTCTGTCACCATTTTTGAGTTGTTCATTTTCAAACTTGTGGGTGCTTCCTGAAACACCCTGTACATATTTCGTAGTGGTGGGTGCCAATTTACGGAGTTAGAACGGAGATGGACGGACAAACATACAAGCTGAAATGACCTTGTTAGAAAGTAATAAAAAGAAACTCTACGACCTTCGTTCTCTTTGAAAAGAAAAGAAAAAAAAGCATGTAATAAAGCATAATATCTTCCGTTACAAAACCAGAATTTCTTTCATTGAATCCTATACAGACCAAAAACATTTGTGCGTAATGAGAATCATTTACATATACCCCGCATGCATAGAATAGCATGTTGCTAATGATAATTATACTGTTGCTTCTTTGACATTTAATGATATCGTTAATTACCCGCAGCATCGTGTTCTTCTTGCAATGCAACTGTCCAGATGAAATGCACGTTACATATAGTCGAAGTGCGCCAGTGCCATAACATTTCGGAGGAGGGCAATTCAGTATTTAGTATTTTGTCGTTGGAGGGGGCACATTATTTGGACGAAAATTGATCGGAAACCATAAGAACTTTATTTTGAACCATTACAGAAATGGGCAATCTCATATCAATTTCTCATATCTCATCTCAAATTTTCCATTCACAATGCTAGTTGATTGCCAGTTATTACATCATAAACTGTTTGGCGAATGTGCAAGTCTGATTTAGTTTCTACTTAGTGTAATTTGCAATGACTGAACTTCTTATCCGGACTGTGACTTTATCATCACCACAGAAATCAAATGTTCGTTCTTTTAATACTGTACAAACAGCTGCTCATTAAAAATAGAAAGCAATAAACCTTATTACTTATACCAATGACTGTGTCCGAATTTGTTCGTTTTTCATGCCCCTTTTTTGTGTTTTCATACTTTGAAAAAAAAAATTTACTAACAGAGGAAAATGTTTGCGATATTGGTTTATCTGTATGTCCGTACTTTAACCCTCTCGTCACCCTGAACCTCACATGAGGCCCCTACTTCAAATAGCAATATTTAGAGAGAAAACAATTGAATTTGGTATTTTTACTTTCCGAACATGTACCATGTAAGGAAAGTATTGTAATCATGAAAAAATTCGACTTCGAGATTTTGGTGTATTGACACGTTTTGGGGTCTTCTGAATTCATTTATGCTATTTTTACGAGATGTATGTATGTATGTATGTGTGTGTGTGTGTGTTGTGTGTATGTGAGTGAACACGATAGCTCCTGAACGGGGCATGCGATTGAGCTCAAATTGGGTATATAGGTTATAAACCACCGTCGCAAGACCGGTATTGATTTGGGTGTGTATAGGACTTATAGTTTTTCTACAGGGCTACGACAAAGATTTCTTTTACATTATGGCCTATAGGGAGAAATTCTTGAAAATGCGCTAGCGTTTAAACGGTACTTCCGATTGAGCTCAAAAAGTGTATATATGTTATAAACCACCGTCGCAAGACCTGTATTGATTTTGGTGTGTATAGGTCTTATAGTTTTTCTACAGGGCTATGACAAAGATTTCTTTTACATTATGGCCTATGGGGGGAAATTCTAGAAAGTGCGCTAGCGTTTAAACGGTACATTCGATTGAGCTCAAATTGGGTATACATGTTATAAACCACCATCGCAAGACCGGTATTGATTTTGGTGTGTATAGGACTTATAGTTTTTCTACAGGGCTACGACAAAGATTTCTTTTACATTATGGCCTATGGGGAGAAATTCTTGAAAGTGCGCTAGCGTTTAAACGGTACATTCCATTGAGCTTAAATTTGGTATATATATTTGAATGATTCATCGATTAAAATTTATTTAAATGCTTGGTAATGATCTTAATCGTAAGTGTTCGGAAAGTCGAGTGGAGTCACTCCAGATTTTTTTCTTTCAGTGATATCAATATCATTCATTCGTGTAGAAAGTATAGGAAGCTCTTCACTAGATGCATAAACCGTGCCTAGATTGCAGTACTAGTTCATTTAGATCCTTTTTTACAGTTTTCGCTTTATTGTTTCAGGAGAAAAATTAAGAAAATAGGGACGCTGCTTTTTTACCGTTTTTTTTTTCTTTTTAAGGTAAGTATAGTTTTTTTTGTTATTCCTCAACCTTTACGTAATAGGTGCATCCTTTTAAATTCATTTTAGCCTAACAAAAGGCTTCGAAAAGGCAGAAATTAATATTAGAAAAATCTAATATCAATCGACATTAGAAAAAAAAATATTTTTGGATGATTTATAATAGTATTTCAGATGCATTAATTGCTAGACAGATTTTTTTTTCTCTGATTTTTCATAATTCGGTGACGAGAGGGTTAACTACCATATAATATTTATCGATCTCAACAAAACTTATATTTGTCGTATTCAAGTATTGTACTGTGTATCGTAAGGGGGTAATCAATCATTATACATTTATTTCTGCTTGCTCTGTCTTTTGTATAAGTTTCGCACAAGCTTTCCAGGTTTGCGAGCAGGCTGCTACGTAACCACGGAGACAAAGAATCTAAAATTATAAATGTCAATTTAAAGTTTTGACATTTTTTTTTCTAATGGCCGGCCTCTGCCTTGAAGGATTGGGCCAAAACAGGCCGGAATTGTTGGTCTCTTTATTATGGGGGCACCTAGTAGGTGGACCAACGTCGTCCCCTATGAAGGGACGGACATGACAACCACGCCCAATCGGGGATCGAACACCGGACGCCGGGAGTAAGGTGCTTTACCCACTAGAGATGAGTTCGGGCTCATTTTTTGAAGCCCGAGCTCGAGGACTTTTAATCCGAGCCCGCCCGAGCCCGAGCAATATTATTAAAGTTGGAGACCGAGCCCGCCCGAGCCCGAAATTTCAGCTAAAGACAAATAAATTTAACTACTTCATTAATAGGATACAATAAATTTTGGAGCTTCACATACCTTCTAGTCCCCCGTGCCGCCATTTTTTGAAATAAGTACGTCTATTTATCCCATGAATCACTTTTTAAATCTGTTTCAAGGAGTATGTTCAACAAAGGAGAAATTTTTCACGAGCCCGAGCCCGAACGCAATCGTGAATTACAGAGCCCGAACCCGAGTCGGGCCCGGGCTCGGGCTCGGGCTTTCGGGCTCGGGCTGAGCCCGTCTCATCTCTATTACCGACCATGCAACTCGGTCGGCGAGTTTTGAAATTAAAGAAATTAAACGAAGAAAGTCTACAGTATGATCAGTTTAAAAGAGTACCCGATTGTTTCTCATACAACAACACTTCAATCGGACGTATGTGGCAACTATTCTAACACTGAAGTAAAATTGAACCTTCTTTAACCCTTTGAGGCGCAACCCTTTCCCAATGCTGAAAAAAAAGGCAGCCGTTGCCATCGCTCGACTTAATGACCAGCAAGAGAGCGAACGATCGAAACGTTCATCGCGCCACAGATCGAGAGACCCTTTTTTGACGACAGCTGGCTGTGCGGCACAACCAGCTGTCGTCAAAAAAGGGTCTCTCGATCTGTGGCACGCGATGAACGTTTCGATCGTCCGCACTCTTGCTGGTCATTAAGTCGAGCAATGGCAATGGCTGCCCTTTTTTCAGCATCGGGCCATCTATCCAGCTGTTCTCGCACTCTTCCCTTTTTCAGCAGATGTCAGTGCTGTTTTAAAAATAATCGCGACCATTTTTTGTTACGGGAAATGACGTGTTAAAAAGTAAAGGATTCTCGTGGAGCTCAGTCACCCGCCACTATTTTTATAGAAATCCAATCTATTCTTCGTGACTGGCAACAGTCAAAACATCAGAGTTTTGTGTTCCCAGAGCGGGAACACTGTGCGTTAAAGGGTTAAATTTAGATGGCATGTAGTATGAACTCAATGTAGAACGTTTGCAAGAGAAAAATGTCGATGAAGCATGACGTCTGACAGACCAAGGGCGGATTAAAGGGGGCGGGGGTGGAGGGGGCGACCGAGCCCGAAGACTTTTAATCCGAGCCCGCCCGAGCCCTTAGCAATATTATTTAAGTCGGAACCCGAGCCCGAAATTTCAGCTAAAGATAAATAAAACTCAATAAAATTCCATAAAATTCAAAGAAGTAATTCTTTAATAGAATAAATTTTGTCGGTTGTGCAAATTAAAGACAAATATAGTTGCAAATTTTTAATGCACTTTCTAATTCTTTATATCTATGTTTATGAAATAATGTCCAATCTCATGACTTACTAAGCAATATAACCTTACCTATGACTTACTAAGCAATAACCGTTCTGAAATACCCAATGAGCTTCACGCGCCTTCTAGGCACCCGTGCCGCTATTTTTTTTTAAGTACTTTTATTTTCCATATGAATCACTTTGTAAAAATCTGTTTCAAGCAGCATGTTCAATAAAATAGAAATTTTTCATGAGCCCGAGCCCGAACGCAATTATGAATTACAGAGCCCGAGCCCGGTTCGGGGAGCCGGCTCGGGCTTTCGGGCTCGGGCTGAGCCCGTCTCATCTCTACCCCACACCCGAGAAAAAAGAAATAAATGTAAAAGATCCTATGTTACTTCCATAAAATGGATGTATGTGTCAATCTTTTAACTAACCGCCACCCCCCCCCCGACAAACTTTCTATAATCCGCCACTGTGACAGACCAACACATTTTGTATTCCACTGGTCCTTTCTATACTACTTTAGGGGTCTCAGACCAGCGGAGCACCATTCATTCCGGGCCTTCCTCCTCCACCGTTTACCCTCAAAGACATGACGATGCACTCATAAAAATGCAGTGTCATGCACCCGGCGTCGCACTTTTCTCTTTTAAAAGAGTGATACATTTCAGAACATGATGAGGCAGTTGGATGGGATAAAAAAAAAAATGGTAATCACAGTCGATCCATCGACACCCTGTCGTTAGTTTCGCCGTGGGGCTCACTCGACCGTGACCGTATCTCTTTCCCGTTTTGATTCAGAGTCGGAGAACTGTATAAAAATGGCGCGCGACACTGTGCTACTGGCTGTACGATTTCCATTTCCTTATCATTTATGATTTTTTTTTATTTTTTTTATTAGGGGCTGTCCATAAAGGATAACACACTTTTTTATCGATATACAGTCGGACCTCCATTTAACGAACCTCTGTTTTGCGAATTTTTCCTCAGAACCAAGAACATTTTGCGAGTTTCTTCGTAAAAAAAAAACCTCCCTAATAGCGAAATTCATTCTCTATTGAACGAAGTTTTTCTTGCGGATTTTTGTTTGTTTCTTTAAATATTTCTGAACATTACAAACTTATTTTGTTCTTTGACTGCATTTCATTTTCATCAGTGACCTTGAACTGGTTTCACCAGATGTCTTAACTCACTGGGAGTAGTAGTAAACATAAGCGTAAAGTTTTCAAAATTATTGGGGGGGGGGCAAAACCACATATATTCACGTCAGTGGCGTAGCCAAGGGGGGGGGTCATAACCACTCCCCATGAGGAATTTTTTGCCATACAAAATGTATATTCTTCACTCCCTTATCATGCACCCGTATCAGGGGCGTAGCCAGAAATTTTTCATGGGGGGGGGGGTTACGACTACTACAACTCATATATATGTATGCTTGTGTGTGATAATGTAGTGAAGAATATGCATTTTGTATGCCAAAAAATTTCTCATGGGGGGGGTTATGACCCCCCTAACCCCCCCGTGGCTACGCCCCTGACCCGTATACATATGTGAGTTGCAGAAGGCGTAACCCCCCCCCTATAAAAAATTTCTGGCTACGCCACCGATTCATGTACATATAACTTACTCATAGCTGCCAACTACTACGGAATACAATTAACCACTTTTTCTACATGATTTTTCGGCTTAAAATATAGCAAAATTTTTGTGCTGCGTGCGCGAGCTGGTTACTATTTTGAAAAAAATTTAGTAAAAAATATACTCTTAACAAAAAGTGGTTAATTATATTCCGTTGTAGTTGGCAGCTATGACTTATATATAGTAAGTGTAAATTATTGGAGGCGCTCGAGCTCTATGGGTCCATAGAATTCTGCACCTATGTAAGGTAAGTATCCATGTTAGTCTCTTCCTACCATGTTATAAGTTAAAAATAGTAGCAAAGTAAAAAATACAAACGAGGAAAAAAAAAAACATTTTCGGTGAGATAGTGTATTTTAGACATATCTGAACTTTTCTTCATTTCATACTTTACATTGCAGAATCTGATTTTAATGAACCAGACCCTGGCGAGGGCTGCTTATAGTAGCATTGCGTGTTATGTGGCGGCACAATGAATACTAAATCATGATTGAAATCAAGAAGATAATTTTTTAAAGTACAAGGTTAGTTTTTTTTAAACGTTTGTAAATGGTGTGAATACTTTTTTTAGGTTAGTATAAATTAGTTTTCTGCATTGAGTGATAAATTATTGGGTGGGCTCAGCCCCTATTCACAATTTATTGGGGGGTGGGGCCTCGAGCCCCACGGTCCCATATAACTCTACGCCTATGATGATAATATCATCAGAACTTGGCCCAATTTATATGGGACCAGTCTTCCTTTTTTAAAGTCTCCTAAAAATAAACAAATTGTAGTGGCCTAAAGATACATGGGTATTGGAGAGGAAATTGTATTATTTCACGTTTTAAGCTTTCAGAAGTTTAACCCATTCACTTTTAGAATTACAAAGACACAACGATGGAGATTTCACAAACGGATATCTACCGCTTCGTGACAATCGCGCAGACTACCTTGTAAATAAGCGTAGCCTTCACCCAGTGCTTACGTTTCAGCAAAACAAAATACTCCAACACAAAGCTAATTCACCTGCCAGTAGTTAAGCCCACGTGGCGAGACACTTGAAGCAAATGAGTCCATTAGCTTATAAATAGAATAATGCTAGGGGATGAACTACCGTCTATTCTCCCCCTCCGCCAGGAGTAAATAAATAAATACGCTACATTCTTTAAATTAAACTGGAGATATATGCATTATTTGTTTTCATTATCACAGAATTGAGGGACGGAAATTAATGTCTTAAAAAAGTAACCTCTCAAGTCGTCGGAATCTTTTATGAAATACTAGCTGAAGTACCCGTTCTTCGCACGGGAATGAATGGACTTTTTGATATTACGATTTGTGGTGATTACTATTCATTGTAATAAACAGATATAGCAAAGTGGATATCGCGTTATATTGTGTCCAATAATCATGCATACCGCATTGCAAGGCGTTTGTACGGTGCAGAAGGCCATGCGGCGTAGCGCAATCTAGTGGCGAGTTTTAGCAAAACGGATACGGCGAAAATATTTTTCGCATTCAGATATCGATGTATACGAATTTTCATGACTATCGGCTGGACAGTCCTGAAGTTCATGTGTTGACGCGACATTTAGTGGCAAGTTATAGGAAAATGGATAGCGCCAAACTCTTCCCCATATCTATGTATACCTATTTTCATAGCGATCATTTGCACAGTCAAGAAGTGATACACTGCAGGGCCATCCAGTGGTTCAATAAAGTAATGATTTGCTACATCACCGTCAAGTGGCGAGTTATAGCAAAATGGATAACGCCAAAATATTCTCATTGTTCAAATAGCTATGTATACTGATTTTCATAGCGACCGTGTTCAACTATCTATGTATACCAATTTTCATAACAATCATTTGCACAGTCAAGAAGTGATACACTGCAGGGCCATCTAGTAGTTAATTAAAGTAATGATTTGCTACAGCGCCGTCAAGTGGCGAGTTATAGCAAAATGGATAACGCCAAAATATTCTCATTGTTCAAATAGCTATGTATACTGATTTTCATAGCGACCGTTTGAATGGTCAAGAATTTGGCCTGCTGCAGCGTCATCTAGTGGCGACTTAAAATAATAATGCATTGCAGTGTCATCTAGTGGTGAGTAACATCAAAAGGAACGCGGTTAGAATATATTCTTCGTGCTCAAATGTGTAAGTATAAAAAATTTTATGCCGATCGGTCGAACGGTATGGAAGTTGATGCTTTTCAGCGCCATTTAGCGGCAAGTTACAGCAAAATGGATAGTGAAAAATATTCTCCGTGTTCTAATATTCGCGTGTACCAAATTCCATCGAAATCGGTTGGACGATATTCGCATAGCAAACGGCTAAACGGAATAGAATTCGACGTTCTGCTGCGCCACCTGGTGGCAAGTTAGAGGAAAACGGATAGCATAAAAAGCTTCTCCATGATAAAAGACTTAGGTGAACCAAATTTCATGGTGCAACGGTGCTCAACGGTGCTGGAGTTTTTCAACCTCATACACTCATACCAACATTCATTTTTATCTATAACCAGTGTCATTATATATCCCAGTCTCAAATAAAATCCAGTTTCAAATCTAAGCCTCGCCAAAGTGCCAACATACGCCATTTTGCAAGCGTTTTTTCAGGAAATCATTCGAAGCATTGACTTAGCAGCAATAATATATGGGAAATGGTTCGACCGCAAAAAAGTAAAGCAAGCCTTTATTTGAAAAGTTGAATCCCTTAATACAGCCGAATTTTTTAAAATTATCAATTATAACGTATTTTATTCATCATTACTCCGATGTACTAAATGAGAAGATTTCAATTTTCTGAAATTTGGCGGAATTCTGGAGATAGATCAATTGAAATCCCTTAATAACTGCATTATTTCTTCACGGATCATTAAAATTTAACGCTGTATTCTAATAAAACCTTTGCACTTGTTTTCAAAAATCTATTTCCTTAAGCTCTCAAAAAATAAGCCAAGCCGAAATCTGTGCAAACCGCTAGAACTCACTTTCAAAAAATCGGCATTTGAGCCATTTTATTTTTTCGCCAAACTAAAATAATTTACCTATTAGCCTCGGAAATCTTCAATTCTTATTGTTTTGCGTATAAAGCATTACATTCCTGCTCTGATTTCCCATGCACACGATATTATAATGTAAAAAAAATAACCTTACGAATATAAACTAACAAAAAAAATCATTATTATTCTTTTATTTTTACTTTGAGAATTTAAAACATTTTATTCGGCAAAATCGCCACACATGGCAACCACGATCCTTATTTTACACTTTTTTCACTACAGGGGTTACAATTACGGAAAGATTTTTGCGTGAAGGGCATAAAAAATCTCTTAAATTCCGGGAACGGGTGGACTTTCAAAGTTTTAAAGTGGACTACGATTTATTCTATATTATTTTACATATCTGTGCTAAATTTCAGGCCGATAGGTCCATTTTTGTGGATTTGTATACGAACGACATTTTATTCGGCAAAATCGCCACACATGGCAACCACGATCCTTATTTTACACTTTTTTCACTACAGGGGTTACAATTACGGAAAGATTTTTGCGTGAAGAGCATAAAAAATCTCTTAAATTCCGGGAACGGGTGGACTTTCAAAGTTTTAAAGTGGACTATGAGTTATTCTATATTATTTTACATATCTGTACTAAATTTCAGGCCGATAGGTCCATTTTTGTGGATTTGTATACGAATCAAATCCACAAACAAACAAACAAACAAACAAACAAACAAACAAACAAACAAACAGAATTTCATTTTTATTTATAAGATATGTTAGGCGATCATGTTTTCAGCACTTGGGATCGATTTCAATTATTCTTTTTTTAAGGAGGTAAACCTTAGGGATGGTCCCATATGAATTGGATAAAGTTTTGATCCTATATACCAGCGGTGGCCATAACGCGGCTCTGGTAAAGAAGTAATACGAATAATCTGAAGGAAAAAAATGAAATCCTACTAATATATAAATGTCAATGTTTGTATGTATGTTTTATACTCTTTCGGTTTTATGGATTTGGATGAAATTTGGAATAAATAGAGTTAAAGTCCTGCATTAACATATAGGCTACTTTTTATTCCGAAAAAAAAAAACAGTGTTCCTATAATATACAAAAAAGTATTTTATTTTTAAAAAAGGAATACAATTGAGTTTTCATTTTACAGAGCAGTCGACAGATAGCGCAAACTTATAGAATTCGCAGTTTTTAATAAATAAAAACATTTTATCGTCTGCTGTGCCTGGATAAAGAAGACACCTGAATACGTTTTTGAAACTTTCATTCAGTTCGAATTGTGCATTTTTCTGCGCAGCTTTTTTCCCCCCTTTCTATTTCTATTGTATTACACACAGATAAAGGATATTAGAAATATCAATTTTAATTTTGCTTAATCACACTCATGGATAATAATACACTTTCCAACTTAATGGAATAAGGGAAGAAAATAAGGAAGACGCATGGATTATGATACGCTTTTAATATACAGCACTTTGCGTATTTAAAATCTGAGTGTTTCAGATTTTCTTACTTTTTTTTCCTTTCCATTTTTTGTTAACTGTCAATAAATCCAAAAGCTCTTCAGAATTAATATAGGACGAAATTAATTTGTACCTTTTTGTAGTTTTTTATCATTAAAACATCTTTTTTTTTGTAACCAACGGACGGTAAGCAAAGTAAGCATCGCCTCGGGGGCGCCTGCTTCGAAGGGGCGTCATTTTTACGTTAGCAGGGGGCGCCACTTACTCTAGGGCCACCCCTGTTTGTAACTATCTTAATTTTAAATTCCATTCAGAATCCGAGATATTTCAGTGCCAAGGAAGCTGGTGAGGAATAGCATTCTCTCCGAACAAGATTTATTAAGATGGCGAACCAACTGGTAGCCGGGGTGTCTAGTATATGATAAAATAAAATGACTCAATTTGCAAAAGTAATTAATTCATTCCACTGTTTGTAAGTTTTAGATAAGTAGCTCCTAGCACACCCTGTGTGAATTTCAGATATTTTTGTTCAGAAACCTGTTTATAAACTCGGCAGGGATGTAGCCAGAAGGTGGGACATGGGGCGACTATGTACCTCCCGAAATTTTGGATTTTTATTCATTGGATATCAATAAATCCAGCATTTTTGTGAGAAATTCTACCTTTGTCACCTTTTGGAAGTCTCTCGAAATTGTTTTTCTCGCTACGTCCCTGAAACTCGGTAAAAATATCTTTTTGTTTTATCTGGCTTTCAGTCTTAAAATATTTCAAAATTAACACTGAACTTTGACATTGTGTCAAAAATAGTTTAAGATTCATAATATCTCTGTTCAGAATAATTTGTTTTCTTGGTACATTTTATAAAATAAATAAGCAAGGTATAATCATATTGAGCTCCCCCTTTCCCAATTACTGCTCAATTCTTCTTTTATTAACCCTTTGAGGCGCAACCCTTTTCCAATGCTGAAAAAAGGGCAGCCGTTGCCATCGCTCGACTTAACTACCAGCAAGATGGCGGACGATCGAAACGTTCATCGCGTGCCACAGATCTAGAGACCCTTTTTTGACGCAGCTGGCACTGCTGCACAGCCAGCTGCGTCAAAAAAGGGTCTCTAGATCTGTGGCACGCGATGAACGTTTCGATCGTCCGCCATCTTGCTGGTAGTTAAGTCGAGCGATGGCAACGGCTGCCCTTTTTTCAGCATTGGGCAACCAATCCAGCTGCTTTCGCATTCTTCCATTTTCCAGCAGATGCCAATGCTGTTAAAAGTAATCGTGACCATTTTTTTACGGGAAATGACGTGCTAAAAAGTAAAGGATTCTCATGGAGCTATGTCACCCGCCACTATTTTTATAGAAATCAAATCTATTCTTTGTGACTGGCAACAATCAAAACGTCAGAGTTTGGTGATCCCAGAGCGGGATCACTGCGCGTTAAAGGGTTAAAATAATTCTGCTCCTGCGGCTCTAGAACATCTGAAATCCATCATTTGTACCTCTTACATTAAGCCACCCATGATATATGTACTAGAGATGAGACGGGCTCAGCCCGAGCCCGAAAGCCCGAGCCCGGGCCCGAACCGGGCTCGGGCTCTGTAATTCACAACTGCGTGCGGGCTCGGGCTCGTGAAAAATTTTCTTCTTTATTGAACATACTCCTTGAAACAGATTTTAAAATGTGATTCATAAGGAAAATAAAAGAGTTAAAAAAAATGGGGCACCACGACGCACGAGCGGATTCAGGGTAGGGGCTACGGGGCTTCAGCTGCCCCCCCCCTCAAAAGAGATTGCTAAAGCGTAACATTCTGCTTCATTATGCACTTTGAATATGTTAAGTTATCTTATTTAATCACTTAGCCCCTCCCAAAAGTTTTTCATTGGTTAAGACTAAAATTTTGCTTTATTGCATATTTTGTTTGGGTGAAATAAGCTTTTTTTAAACTTTAGCCCCTCCCGATAGAGAATTTCTGGATCCGCCACTGGGCACGGGCGCCTAGAAGTTGCGTGAAGCTCTTTGGGTATTTCAGAACGGCGGCTTATATTACTTAGTTAGTCATGAGATCTGACATTATTTGATGAACATGGATATAGAGAATTAGAAAGTGCATTGAGAGTTTGCAACTATATTTGTTTTTAATTTGCATAAACGGCAAAATTTATTGTATTCCAGCAATGAAGTAATTGAATTTTTTTTTTTTTCTTAACTGAAATCTCGGGCTCGGGCGGGCTCGGATTAAAAGTCCTCGGGCTCGGGCTTCAAAAAATGAGCCCGAACTTATCTCTAATATGTACGGATCCATGACAAAACTGCAGAACTCTTATATTCTTATGAACTCATAAACGATGCTCGGGCAAATATCTCGGGGTATCGAGATAGTGGGTATGGGACTTATTTTAGTTGTTTTAATTATGATTCCTGCGTTTATTTTTATCGAAGTCTGATTTTTATTTATTTATTTTGTTATTGTAGTCTTTCGATTGTAGGAAATTTAGCATGTATGTGGGATTTGTAACTTAAGTGCTCGATACAAAACGATTTTCGAAAATTCCTAAGGGGCCAAAACGTTTATTGCATTCTATAGTGATGAAATTACTTGCAGGTTTAAATTTAAAGACATTGAGTATTAGCAAAAACACAGATTCGTTAAATTAAAACACTCCAGTTGCAAGAAATTATGACGACATTGACATACGGTACTGAAAACTGTTTATTTAAAGGACTATTGCAGAATAAACATATTAAAATTAACGACTGGTGGCGGCCAGAAAAACAATTCGTCTTACGACGACTGTAAAATTAAGGTGTAATGACAAAAAAGAGCACGCCAACACAAACTTCATATTGGCGAGAACAAAAACTTGGCCGAGATAAATAACGCCAATTCCAGAGCAACCATAAAATTTAATCCAGCACAATTAAAGTAATGAAACCGCGAACGAGTAATTTAAAAGGTAAAGATGGAGCAGGGCACCGAGAAAAAAAATTATACCAAAACTGTGCCAAAAGACGGGAAATGAAAAACCCGTTAAGCTTGCAAACCAACGTAATATAATCTATTTTTAGCTCAGACGGCGACAACGTTCTGTTACGAAAAATAAAAAATTAAAAATAATGCATACGGAAAAAAAGCGAGTATACAGATTTAAAAGCCGAGGTGATAGAGAAATGAGAACAGAAATATACTTTAGAATGCTTGATTTTAAATAGATTAAATTTAAGATACAGAAAATAACTGAAAGTTAACCCATTTATGCCTAGTGTCCCTTTTTTGGGACGGCATTTTCGCTATTAGTCAATAACGTTATTTATTTTTCCTAGCCTTTATTCATGGGTATTGAGCCTCAACTCTACAAAATATTTTAACATGACCCAGTAGGATGTTGATATTCCGATTTTTATGCATCATGATTTTATAAGAAATCATCCCTTATTCAAGAAGTTGACATCAGAAATTTATCTATTATTTCTGTTATCAGTAAAAATCGAAGAAAGTCGCAAAAATATCCAGGCACAAATGGGTTAATATTTAATATGTGATCTGCATCACATATATATCTCTCAAAGAGAAAAAAAAAAAGGTATTTACAAAATTCTTACTGTAAAGTGTAACATTCACGAATGCCTGAAAATCAATTTCGGGACATTAAAAATCTTCCTTTTTTCACATATCTTTCTCAAATTGCTTGCCGTTAAAACTTCGCTTTAAAACGCAACCCATACGAACCCATTGTAGACACAACAACTCCTTTGCTGTTAAAAAAAATCTGGAGTGACTCCACTCGACTTTCCGAACACTTACGATTAAGATCATTGCCAAGCATTTAAATAAATTTTAATCGATGAATCATTCAAACATATATACCAAATGGAAACTCAATCGAATGCACCGTTTAAACGCTTGCGCACTTTCAAGAATTTCTCCCCATATGCCATTATGCCATAATATAAAAGAAAGTTTTGTCGTAGCCCTGTAGGAGAACTATAAGTCCTATACACACCAAAATCAATACCGGTCTTAGGATGGTGGTTTATAAAATGTATACCCAATTTGAGCTCAATCGAATGTATCGTTTAAACTGTAGCGCACTTTCAAGAATTTCCCCCGATAGGCCATCATGTAAAAGAAATCTTTGTCGTAAGCCTGTAGAAAAACTATAAGTCCTATACACACCCAAATCAATACCGGTCTTGCGACGGTGGTTTATAATATATATACCCAATTTGAGCTCAATCGAATGCTCCGTTCAGGAGCTATCATGTTCACTCACATACACACAAACACACACACACACACACACACATACATACATACATCTCGTAAAAATAGCGTAAATGGATTCAGAAGCCCTCAAAACGTGTAAAAGCACCAAAATCTCAAAGTCGAATTTTTTCATGATTACAATACTTTCCTTACATGGTACATGTTCGGAAAGTAAAAATGTTACGAATTTATTTGTTTTAAGACATTTTTCAATTTAATGAAAAACGGTTTTATGCACTTACTGTTTGTCACACACAATATTTACCTTACTTTAAACGGTTACTGGCGGCAAACAAAAAAACAACAGTGATTAAAAACAAAAAAAGCGTCAATAAAGTGGCGACAGAGCGTTCTGCCAGATTTTTTTTTTTTTTTAATTGAGTAAGGCGTGTGCACGTAGCTCGACAGATAATGAAAGTGAAGTGCGTGTTTTAATTCCTCAGAGAGTACTCAAAACACAGTTATAATGTTGCCATCGCTCGACTTAACGACCAACAAGAGTTCCCAGATTGGGATTCCTGCGCGTTAACCCTTTAAACGCGCAGGGATCCCACTCTGGGAACACCCAACTCGGACGTTTTGACTGTTGCCAGTCACGATAAGAATAGATTGGATTTCTATAAAAATAGTGGCGGGTGACACAGCTCCACGAGAATCCTTTACTTTTTAGCACCTCCTTTCCCGTAAAAAAATGGTCACGATTCTTTTTAAACAGCACTGACATCTGCTGAAAAATGCAACAATGCGAGAACAGCTATACAGATGGCCCAAGCTGAAAAAGGACAGCCGTTGCCATCGCTCGACTTAACGACCAGCATGATGGCGGACGATCTAAACGTTCATCGCGTGCCACTGATCTAGGGACCCTTTTTTGCCGCAGCCGGCTGTCGTCAAAAAAAGGGTCTCTAGATCTGTGGCAAGCGATGAACGTTTCGATCGTCCACCGTCTTGCTGGTACAGTAAAGCACCGTTTATACGTTTCTCATTTATACGTCGTTTTCGTTAAGTCCCGATTCATTCCTATCTATTTTAATGCAAAAACGCTTCGTTTATACGACGCAAAATATCGATTATACGTCGTTTTAAACTTTTCCTAAATTTCGAAAATTTTGTCTTTGCCATTATTTTTCTATTTAGGGAGAAATTTTTCCCATATAAAAAGTCAAATGAAGGGTTTAACAACCTTCTTTCAAAGACGCAATTGACTCTATTGAAAAGTTTAGAACTTACTTTGCCTGTCAGAACACAAAAGATATTAAATGAATTTAATTCAATCCATAATGATGTTAACCAGGCGCGTAGCCAGGAAAAATTTTCGGGGGGGGGGGGATATGCGCCGGAAAAAAATTTCGGGGGGGGGGATATGAACTTATATGTGTATAAATAGACGGAATTTTATTACTAATCCAAAAATTTCGGAGGGGGATATATCCCGATATCCCCCCCCCTGGCTACGCCCCTGCTGTTAACAATCAAAGACAATAGACACATCAGACCACTATAAATGATTTATTAAATTCAATGTCTGTAAGAACAAAAATCTCCCCATGGTACTCAATGTATATTACAGTAATACTAAATGTATGCAGTACTAAATATTATACAATAAAGGTAGGAATTGTTTCACTTTTATTAGAATTTTTTATTTTACTCTACTTTTTAATTTAGATATTGTTTTCATGTAAAAACTAGTATGAAGTCATTTACTTCTATCTTAATACAATTATTTTATTTACGTAAATTTGCTTTAGTTGAGTTACACATGTAATAATCAAAGCTGTTTAAAGTCGAGTGATGGCAACGGCTGCCCTTTTTACTTTCCGAACATGTACCATGTAAGGAAAGTATTGTCATCACGAAAAATTTCGAATTCGAGGTTTTGGTGTATTGACACGTTTTGGGGTCTTCTGAATTCATTTATGCTATTTTTACGAGATGTATGTATGTATGTGTCTGTGTGTGTGTATGTGTGTTTGTGTGTATGTGAGTGAACACGATAGCTCCTGAACGGGGCATGCGATTGAGCTCAAATTGGGTATATAGGTTATAAACCACCGTTGCAAGACCTGTATTGATTTGGGTGTGTATAGGACTTACAGTTTTTCTACAGGGCTACGACTAAGATTTCTTTTACATTATGGCCTATGGGGGGGAAATTCTAGAAAGTGCGCCAGCGGTTAAACGGTACATTCGATTGAGCTCAAATTGGGTATACATGTTATAAACCACCATCGCAAGACCGGTATTGATTCTGGTGTGTATAGGACTTATAGTTTTTCTACAGGGCTACGACCAAGATTTCTTTTACATGATGGCCTATGGGGAGACATTCTTGAAAGTGCGCTAGCGTTTAAACGGTACATTCCATTGAGCTTCCATTTGGTATATATATTTGAATGATTCATCAATTAAAATTTATTTAAATGCTTGGTAATGATCTTAATCGTAAGTGTTCGGAAAGTCGAGTGGAGTCCAGATTTTTTCAGCATTGGGAAAGGGTTGCGCCTCAAAGGGTTAAAGGGTTAAATGCTAGGCCAGTCTCTTACCTTCGGGAAAGGTGAAAAGACGCGGAATTATAAAGAAGAAAAAAAAGAATGCTTCCAGAATCAAGAGAAAAGGGGCCGTCGAAGAAAGAAAAGAAAGAGATCGTCTGGCGAGGAGGAACTCGTAACTCGTAATGCAAAAGGTCCCCCCCCCCCTCTAACGAGCTGTCGGCAAACATCAGAAAGCGAAGCATCGATTTAAAAAGACCTTGAGCCTTCGCCGCATTGCATCGCCCGCATGCTTGGAAAACAACGGACCAGGGAAGACAAGCCTGCTCATTCAGATGCATCGAAAAACTTGCTAGGAAGCGGGCGAGTGACGTTGAATCGTATTCAAATTTTCACTTTTAAACACCTTGTAATGTAAGGATTAGTAAAAGATACATATCTATTTATTTATTTCATTATAACGATTATTATTTTGTCAAATATGTGGAAAAAAACTTTTTTGTTGAAAAGGTTTTTTTTTTTTTTTTTTTTTTTAAATAATAATAATAATAATAATGGTCAGGCATTTTCCAATAAGCCATTCGCCACTACAACTGTCCCAAAGTATTGACCATTCTATTATGGGGGTTCTCAAAGCCGTAGCCAGAAAAAAAAAAAAAAAAAAATAGGGGAAATGCCATGAGGGTGGGGGATGCAGCACTACGGGAGTTCAATAAATAACACTAAATTTTTGTCACGCAGGGTTTCGACACATTTCACAGCTTTTGATTCCCTGACATCTATCAAGCTCTTCCCCGACTTTATCTAGGGTGCTTTCCCGAATTTTGCTTTTCTATTTCTAACATTACATCCTTCAATTAATAACTTTTTATATATTTTGCCCCATTTTTACAATTAATAATAATAATAAAATTAATATACACAAGAATCTTATTGGACATCACTGGATTCTAACAAAAACCATGTTTGATAATCATTTAGGATAAAATGAAGCCTATTTCAACTGCACAAGATAGGCTCATAAAGAACACATTTTAAAATTATTGATAAGGTTGAATGAGAAAATGAAAATAAAACAATTTCTATACTTAGGTTCAAACAGCCAATATTTTCTGGATTTTACCGCAAAATTCAATTTTTCTTGCATTTCCCTGACTTTTTTCCCAAATCCTTGACTTTACCTGACTTTCCAGGTCTGTAGAAACCCTGTCGCTATAATTAACAAGAATTTCTCCCCATATGCCATTATGCCATAATACAAAAGAAAGTTTTGTCGTAGCCCTGTAGGAGAACCTATAAGTCCTATACACACCCAAATCAATACCGGTCTTGCGCCGGTGGTTTATAACATATATACCCAATTTGAGCTCCATCGAATGTACCGTTTAAACGCTAGCGCACTTTCAAGAAATTCCCCCCATAGGCCATCATGTAAAAGAAACCTTTGTCATAGCCCTGTAGAAAAACTATAAGTCCTATACACACCCAAATCAATACCGGTCTTGCGACGGTGGTTTATGACCTATATATCCAATTTGAGCTCAATCGAATGATCCGTTCAGGAGCTATCGTGTTCACTCACACACACACACACACACACACACACACATACATGCATCTCGTAAAAATAGCATAAATGGATTCAGAAGCCCTCAAAACGTGTAAAAACACCAAAATCTCGAAGTCGAATTTTTTCATGATTACAATACTTTCCTTACATGGTACATGTTCGGAAAGTAAAAATACGTAGCGCTATAACTGATCTCCAGAATCAACGAAAACAAAACAAAACAACAAACAAAAATACTAATGCCTTAACTAAAAATTCGGGAAGGGCGGGGGGGGTGAATGAAACCCCCCATGATCCATTTAGAAAACTTAATTTTTCTGAACCAGTTAAAAACAAGTGTAAAGGTATAACGTCGCCTTAAATTCTATTGGCATTTAATTGAGAAAAAAATATTTCACAATAACACGCTGTTTTCCAGAATTTGTACTCGTTTTATTTCATTGAACATGGATAAATCATTGCCCAAGCTATCACACCAAATTATTAAAATCATACTCATTGTTCTGCAACATGACCTCAAACAGTTGCAAATGTTCATCGGGCAGATCATGGTCAAGTGCAAAAGAGATAGGAAAAATGATGAAATAAGATAAATGACACTTCCGCTTTTAATTGTTTTGAAGAACTTGTGTATGTGTGTGTGTGTGTTTATTGCCTCTTTCTTTTAACCCTTTGAGGCGCAACCCTTTCCCAATGCTGAAAAAAGGGCAGCCGTTGTTATCGCTTGACTTCACGACCAGCAAGAGGGTGGACGATCGAAACGGTCATCGCGTGCCACAGATCGAGAGACCCTTTCTTTTGACGCAGCTGGCTGTGCCGCACAGCCAGCTGTCGCGATGACCGTTTCGATCTTCTGCCCTCGTTAAGTCGAGCGATGGCAACGGCTGCCCTTTTTTCAGCATGGGGCCATCTATCCAGCTGTTCTCGCATGCTTCCATTTTTCAGCAGATGTGAGTGCTGATCAAAGGAATCGTGACCATTTATTTTACGGGAAATGACGTGCTAAAAAGTAAAGGATTCTCGTTGAGCTAGGTCACCCGCAACTATTTTTATAAAAATCCAATCTATTCTTCGTGACTAGCAAGAGTCCAAACGTCAGAGTTGGGTATTCCCAGAGCGGGAACACTGCGCGTTAAAGGGTTAAAAGATGAAATATTCTAGTACAGTTAGACTATGCTTGGCAAATATTCTAAACCAGTTTTAGTAGGCGATTTCAATATGGATTTTGATTCTAAAGAAGTGGTTTATGGAACAAGGAAGAAAAATACGGCACACTCATGAACAATCATACCCTTTCCAACTGAATGGAATAAGGAAGCAAATCAGGGACAGCACATGAATATGATACGCTTGCGTACTTAAAATATGAAAGTGCTTCAAATTTTTTTCGGAATTTTTGTCATTTTTAACATCCCTTATTCCCTTAATTGACATTGGGGAGCACGGATGGCAAACTAAAAAAATTGTCGTTAAATCAATCGACAGAATATATACTTATGTAAAAATCCGATTTGCGCACGTACAAGAAGCTGTGGCGCATCTAGGTAAAGTAGTGTTCTTGGAAGACAATAAAAAACTATAGGTCACTACCTTACGTACTATATAGATAATGGGGTGTACGGGACTGATAATGTTTTTAAAGGGCTACAAAAAAGTAGTCTTATACACTCCGGTCTATACACTCAAATTATTTGAAGTGCCCTAAGGGTTTGAACACTACACCCGGTTGAACTGAATTCAACTTATTTAAATGCTTAGTAAAGAACAAGTGGAATGGAATGATTCTACTCGAATGAGTAGAGTCATTCCAGATATTTTATTAAGGCTGTAGTTCGAAGGAAAAAAAAAAAACCTGCTTTTTGTCTTGGCACACAAACTGAAATAAACTAATAGCACCAGGGTCTCTAAAAAATACAAGATGGTTTTTCAAAAGCTGCATTACACACTGTAATAACCGGAAAAACTGTCTTTTGTGAAACTTTCAGAAAAAATTCTTAAACATGGAACTACACTGCAAAATTTTTAAGGGTAAAACATTTTGAAATATTTTCAATTTTTAATAACTTTTTTCTAAAAGTTTTGTAATTAATACAGGTTTATCGTTTATTTCACTATATAGTACAGCTTATAAAGGGACAGACTCAAAATTTTCAAGTGCCTGACATAATTATTTTATTTGTACTTATGTACCAAAATCGCATGAAAATCGTTTTCGAACTACACCATTAACCCTTTGAGGCACAACCCTTTCACAATGCTGAAAAAAGGGTCTCTAGATCTGTGTCACGCGATGAACGTTTCGATCGTCCGCCATCTTGCTGGTGGTTAAGTCGAGCGATGGCAACGGCCCCCTTTTTTCAGCATTGGGCAATCTATCTAGCTGTTCTCGCATTCATCCAGTGCTGTTAAAAATAATCGTGACCATTTTTTACGGGAAATGACGTGCTAAAAAGTAAAGGATTCTCGTGGAGCTGTGTCACCCGCAACTATTTTTATAGAAATCCAATCTATTCTTCGTGACCGGCAACAGTCAAAAGTCAGAATTGGGTGTTCCCAGAGAGGGAACACTGCGCGTTAAAGGGTTAATTGTTTACAGCACACGCAGTCTTTCCGACCGCATTGATACCCCCCCCCCCCCACCATCACTCATCCTAAGCTGTCGCCAATACCGCAGTGTAAGTATAAAAGAAGTATTCAACTCATGGCCAACGACAAAGGCCATTGCACAAAAAGGTATTTTATCTTCAATTTTTTGGGTTTCCTCACCAAAAAGCATTTTTTGATCGTTGAGAAATTCAAGTAAAACGAACCAATGAATATCCACGAAAGTGACAGTTTTTTTTAATCAGTGTTTTCGAAATTCTGTGCACAGGAATGTTATCTTATACGTGAAATGCATGCACTGAAGTAATGTGTTATTTGGCGAAATCAGTGTTCAGGCGGCCACAGGGAGTGTTGCGACTAGATAAGGCAAGGGGATGCAAAACGTGTCTAGGTGGAATTTAAAGATGAAGCTGTTCATGATATCAGTGGTTTTTCGAGGAAATTTCTTGTCAGATCAGGGGCAGTGGAAGTGTCACGTTCTTCCGTAAGATAAGGGTTGAATTCTTCCCAAAATTTTCCTCGCCGTAGTAGTTAAAAGTAATAACAAGCATGGGCGCCGGCAGCATAGGGCAACGGGGGAGGAATCCCCCTGGATTTTTGTATGCAGTGTTTTCCCTTGCTTTTTTGCTCTTTCCAACATGGTAACCATACGTTGAAGTAGTCTTTGCCCCCCCTTGGGTAGTCTTTGACCCCCCTGGAGTAGTCTTTGCCCCCCCTGGGAAATATTCTGCCGGCGCCCATGATAACAAGTGTGATATTTTTAAAGAAGAAAACCGACATCAAATTATTTTACTATACGGAAAAGTTATTCCGATTGTAAAATAGCGAGGTTTCGCAATTTCTCACCAAATATAGAAGATATTACCAAGCTGGATAGGAATTTACTGCTTGGTAAAAAACTGGCGATTAATCACCTTAAGTGACCAACCTTGGCGACTTTTTGACTGAGAGTTATACTTCCACTTGACTGGCGACCCTTTAGATCAGAGGTGGCCAGAGTTTTTGTAAACTGTTTGTTTGGCGACCCTTTTTGTTAAAAAATACCGACTTTTTCACCCTTAGAACGAAAATTCGATGAGGGTCTAACCTCAATTGAGATGGCAGCAATATTTCAGAAATATATCATTCCATAAACAATTTTGTATAGGCAAATCGATTCTACAAATTCACGTCCGCTATTAAAAATTCTTATAAATTCAAACGCCTGACTGATAACTCAACTTTTTTATAATAGTGTGAAAAAAAAAATTACTCAAAAGTGGTTTTTTTCTTTTTAACCTGAACAAATTGCTGAATTCTAAAAGTATATTAATTACTTTACAGAAATAGATGACAATGCTATACTTTACAGATGGCATGATACTTTACAGAAATAGATGACAATAAAGATCATAGAACATGGGGGGAAATATAGAATAGCTGAATCACCCTACGTTGCCAAAAATAAATAAGAAAATTCGCCAGAACTCGAGCCTTCACTCTAACCGCTGGAACAACAGCTGTTAATAACTGTCTTACATAATCATGAGACATACAGGATGACTGGTAATTCATGGTACAAACTTTGAGCGCTGGTACAGGACACTGTAACAATCCCATTTTGTATAGGTTTCTATGTCTGTGTTTTAAGGCAAACCCGCACGCGGGGTCAGAGCCTGTTTATCGGCAGGGCAACCGGGGCACTTGCCCTGGGCCCAAAATTTTTGTACTTTTCATCACAGATTGTTATTTATTAATTCATAAAAAACTTTGTACAAAATTTGGATTGTCATTATCTTGAGTCGTAAACTGATTCTCTGACATTTTACTGTACTAAGGGTCCTCTAAAACCCATGAGCATCCGATCAAAATCCGTGAGCCAGTGTTTGAGCCTCTTTTTGCAAATTTTATTATAAGAAAGTCTCATCAGTTTTAAGATACGTACTGTAAGTTTTTCGATTCTTTTCATTTAAGGAGTTTAGTATAGAAGTGTACGTATATGTAGTATGTGTCTAGATATTCATCATTTGTGAAAATAAATTTTATCCATGTATGCAAAAATCATTTAATATTCTATACTGCAATGTATGCATATATTTAGTATCTAAACTTGATATATATTTCTGCAGATAAATATGTGCCCAAAACAACTTAAATGCGGACTATGTAATTTCTCGTAAATGCAAAGGCTCAAAAATTTGTGTTTGCCCAGGGCCCAATATCGTGATGATCGGGCCCTGCGCGGGGTATCTGCCTAGCATGAGGGGTGCCTTGGTAGGAGGACTTTCTAAGGGGTTCTAACGCGTATTCACGTTACATTTGGAGAAAACCTACCAAAACTCCAGATCGTTAGATCGACAGCCGCGCGATGGGACCCGAACCCGGGACCTTCACACCTCGGCCGTCTACCATTATCAGTGGCATAACCACTGTGCCATGGTGAGGCACATTTTGTATAGGAATGAATGGCCAAAAGTGAAGCGTCAAAGCACAAACACGGAAAAGAACAAATGCAGGAGACGGAGGAGAAACGGAGTGAGTAGTTGCTTCCGTTGCCGGTAGATGGCCAGTCGGCGTTGATTTGGGGAAGAGAGGCCATTCTCGTTTCAGTTTTCGTCCATTCACCTTTAGAAACCGCGTGTGGTTTCGGCAAGATGGGGCGCCAGCCCACTTCACCTTAGATTTTCGTCAGTACTTGAATGCGACTTTTGGCACGCGATGGATTGGTCGGCGTGGATCTATCTCTTGGCTACCCGGGTCTCCTGGTTGGAAAGCCCCTCGATTTCATTTTATGGGGACATTTGAAGAATGACGTTTATGCCACTCCAGTAGACTCCGATGAAGATCTAGTGGCTCGTGTATCCGTAGCTGCTGCGCATGTGCGTGAAATTCCCGGTATCTTTGAAGGTGTTCGTCCATTGCTGAATACCGACGCTGTCAAGCATGTATCCATGCTGATGGACGCAATTTCGAACACGTATTGTAAATTAATTTCCGCTTGTAAACGAGGTTATGAAAATAAAACACTTTCCTATCATTTGTTCTTTCCTGTGTTTGTGCTTCGACGCTTCACTTTGGACCATACATTCCTATACAAAATGGGATTGTTACAATGTCCTGTACCAGCCCTCAAAGTTTGTACCATGAATTACCAGACACCCTGTATATTAAAAAAAAATATAGTGGTGTAAAATTTAACTAGAGCCCCCTGTCATTCCCTCCAAAAAGGGTTTTATCAACTAGAAATTCAACGTTAAGCTTCTGATTAAATATTACCCAAATGATTAAATATTACCCATGGGACATTAATATGGTGATTAAGAATATATTATTATATTTAAATATTATTACAACATATTTAAGTTAATGAATACAGTGAAACCCCGGTTTAACGTTACCCGTATTTACCGTTTTCCCAAAATGATAATGAAGAGGGTAGTATAATTCCCTCGGCGAGTAAAGCGATCCAAGCTGTAAAAATAGTGAAAGCATTCCTTTTAAGTAGTGAGGGTCAAGAAAAAAATCTACAGAAACTCATTTGTATAGAAAATTACATTTGTAATGCAATTAATAAGAACAAAACTCAAAATAAAATAACCGATTTCTTTAAGATATAATTTTGAAAATTAAATTGTGAAGTATTGTATACAAAGAAATAAAAGGTATGTAATTTAAGTTAGACTTTATTTCAATGTCATTAATTTGTTTTTATACAACCCCGATTCAGCATTTTCCCGCATATAACGTTACTTCTTTCCGGTCCCTTGAATGACGTTAAATCGGGGTTTCACTGTATGTCATTTTATCTCTCACTCCCTTTATTGAATTATTACATTACTTTTATAAAGAAAATCCCAGAAAATAAATTTCTTTATTCACTCCTCAGTGTCTCAATAGTTTTCAAGCCTGATCAGAGCCCAGCTAAAGGGGGGGGGGGCTGAGGGGGCTGTAGCCCCGGGCCCAGTGAACAAGGGGGCCCTAGATAGGGCCAAAAACCCAGTAAATAGAAAAAAGAAACGTAAATTTCATGTGAACCTAAAAATGGAGCGGGTTAGTTATTTTAATGGAAGATAAAAGTAAAGTTAGTGCGTCCTGATTGTAAATTTTACAATCAAACGATGGCTTTTTAAGATTGAAGGTATTGAGTATCTTTGTTAAGCATATTCGCTAAAAAAAAAATTCAAAATCTATTGAGACAAAATTTTTGCCTGAATAAACAGACTATACACAAAGAAAAAAGACAGATTCTCATGAACAACTAGACATAGTAGAAACTGGAGTAAATAAACACTAGCTTCAAACAGCATCAATCTTCTTTCATCTTCCATTGCATTGACAGACAATGTGCAACAGACACGCCTAACATTTTAAATGCTACGAATACAGTTAGCATTTATCTTAAAAGCCAGGCCTTGAATTTATTTACAGCTGTTAACTTGTTGAAAGAGTGGAATGCAAATATTGCATCCTTCAGAGATCAATTTGAGTTAAAAGAAAGATCTCAATTGCTATCTCCACATGTAGCGACTTAACCTAAGGATCAGGGAAAAAGACTGAGAAGAAAAAAATTTACCAATGGTACTCTCGAATCCAAAACAACTAGCCATGTAACTCTTCAAGGATTTGAAAAACTTAAAGTTGAAACTTTATTCGTGGTAGTCGATAAGATAGGCGGGCTATCTTACTATAAAATTTGATTGGCAGTCGATTTTATTATAAATGTCTGGTACAAATTTTCAATTTTTTGTAGTAACTAGTGTCTACTATGTAGCTAAATTATAGTATTTAAAAAATTAACTTTTTTTAAAAGTTTTAATCTAAAGTGCTTATGTAAAATTTAAATCTTTTTCCCCGTATACTGTTTTGAGTGATGGATTCAAAAGGTGAATGGGGGTAGACTAAGGGGGTGTGTCCAGATCCCCTAACACCACTCTCATATACGTCCATCCCAAACAGCACAGCAAATTTGCATCAAACTTGCAGTAAGCTTGATTTATCAAGTCAATAAACTTGAAAATTTCAAGCGCGTACGCTTAATGCAAGCTTGAATCAAGTGATCAAGTTTACACTTGCCCAACTTGCATTAAGCTTGAGATAGCAAGCTTAATTCAAAATTTAAAAAAATTCCTAAACACATGGGGCGTCGGTCGGCGAACTCGCCCCCTATATTTTATTTTTCCACGCATTTTCCCCTCTAAGATGAGGCCTCAAGTTATTTTAACGTGTTCCCGTCTAGTGTCCGCGGCTGGGATCGATCTCAAGACTTAAGGTATGGGAAGCCTGCGTCCTCCTAACCACCATGCCAATCACACTCGAGGTGATATGACTAAAGTCTGAAGTGACTGTTATGGTTGTCACGCCGTTTTTTGGCGAGATGGACCAGTATTGGCCGATGCCGATCTGTATCGTTTATTTTTCCATGGGATGAATCAAAATTAAAATAATGTTATATATATGTGATTTATAGGCTCTACTAATTGGGGAATAAGCATCATATAAACTTAAAAGCAGCATACGTTTTAAAACTTTCAATATCGCAAACTCATGTTGGGCAGTATTGGCCAAAATCGAGACAAACGACTGATTTTGAAATCAATTTTGTAGTATATTAATATTTGTATTTTATTTTGAAGAATTTCAATATTTGGAAATATAGAATCTTTTTTTTTTTTTTAAATTCTAAGGTCAAGTACATTTATGACTGATGATAAATTATTTGTTATGTGGATGGGGCTTTCAAAAATCAAGCAGTCATCCAGTTGTGTTCAAGCTTGAGAGTTCAAATGACTTCAATTCGGCGGGAAAATATTGCCTGACTCGTTTTTTTTTTTTTTTTTTTTTTTTACCTCCAAGCTTGCTGCACGCTTAAAGTGAATTGAACTGTCAAGCTTGTATTAATACGTCCAATTCAAATAAATGTCAAGCTTGATTTAAGCTTATGTGCTATCTGGGATGTGATCGCCGGGAAGACCAGACGACTCAGTAAAGAGAGAAAATAGGCCCATTTTTCCATAAACTCATACACTGACAAAAAACTTGATCTATCGCATAAAAGGGGCGTCGTCTTTTTTCCACCCTAGGGCCGCCCCTTCAAAAATATCCATCCCGGAAAAAAAAACCAATCGTTGAGCAGAGCATACCGGCTTCCGATCGAACCACGTGAACTACCCATCGAACGATCGGCTGCAGCGGACAATAAAAACAAAAGAACAAACATTAAAACGCGGAAGAAGGGGGAGGATACGACCGACAGACAGACAGACCGACACACAAGGCCGGTCAGACGGCGTGGTCTGTTATATGACTCACCTTCAGAGGTTGTTGCTCCCAGCTTTTCCTGAGCAGTCGACGACAGCATAACGCCACTGACATGTTCCCCCCCTTGTCAAGGGAACATCACCTTTGATTTTCAGGGGCGCGATTTTAATCCGTAATATCCACGGGAGAAGTGCACGCTCCAAACACACACACACAACAGTACTATCCCCTCGGCCCCAACAACGATTCCGCAGTACAACACAACACAACCCAACACAATCGCTGCGCATAAACCGGCGAAGGGGAGAAAGAAGCCAGTCAGACGCCAAGCCAGCTAACTTAACAGTCCGGCCTCATTTTTGTGCGTTTCCCATGGCTGGCGTAAAAATAGAATAAGCGAGCACGAGGCGGTCGCATATTCGCTTCTCTTCTCTCCTGCACCCCCCTCCCCCTCCCCCCTCTGGTCCCCCCCTTATTAGCCTCCAAGAATCTGCAGCACCACACAACAGTCGTTCGATTTTTTTTTATTTTTTTATTTCCGTGCGTATAGAGCCCTTCGTTTCTTCGTCTGGCTCCGGTAGACATACGTGCCCCCTCCCCCCCCCCCCCCGCCTCTGTGAGTATCGTTGTTTGATTGTTCTCTGGCGTTTTATTTATTGTCACCCTTTTGCTTGCGTTTTGTGTACTGTTTTTATCTTTTTATTTTCTCTCGGTTCTTTTAGAATTCGTGAGTGTGGCGATGATCGAACGCCGATATTTTTGTCTGCCAATCGGATATTTTTTTTAAAAAATACATTCCTGCCCCTCCCTCCACCTCTCCCCTTATTCTCCTCCATAATAGGGATGGAAGCGAGACGAGAAACAGGGCTGTCTCGTCTCGTCTCGCAAACACTTTGTCTCGTCTCGCAGAGAAATGATCCTCGTCTCGCGCGGGACTCTATGCGAGAGAGCCAAAATTAAGGACTGCCAAAATTAAGACTGCGAGAATCGAGAGAGAAATGATCCTCGTCTCGCGCGAGACTCTATGCGAGAGAGCCAAAATTAAGGACTGCCAAAATTAAGACTGCGAGAATCGAGAGAGAAATGATCCTCGTCTCGCGCGAGACTCTATGCGAGAGAGCTAAAATTAAGGACTGCCAAAATTAAGACTGCGAGAAACGAGAGAGAAATGATCCTCGTCTCGCGCGAGACTCTATGCGAGAGAGCCAAAACTAAGGACTGCCAAAATTAAGACTGCGAGAATCGAGAGAGAAATGGTCCTCGTCTCGCGCGAGACTCTATGCGAGAGAACCAAAATTAAGGACTGCCAAAATTAAGACTGCGAGAAACGAGAGAGAAATGATCCTCGTCTCGCGCGAGACTCTATGCAAGAGAGCCAAAATTAAGACTGCGAGAAACGAGAGAGAAATGATCCTCGTCTCGCATAGACGTCTCGCGCGAGACTCTATGCGAGAGACGTCAAAATTAAGGACTGCGATTTTGTTAGAATATTTTTGATAACATTAATACTATTTTATTGAAAATTAATATTAATAATAACAATTAGTTATGCATACATTCCCCTATTAGTACATATATTAGTTACCCTATTAACTCATATATGCATTTGAAGTGATAAAAATTCAAATTTAATCCGTATATATAATGTGACATGACACCGAAAAAATATTTATTTTTATTTATTTATTTCCGTAACTGCTTAAATGTAATATGTATGGTTTATGGGAGTTTTACTTGCTTTTTAAATTATATAAAGCTTTGCATTTTGTTAGAAATAATGCAGAACTCAGGACATGTTGCGCAAATAAAATTTTGATCTAACTATGCGGCCCCGATGTGTGGAATGGTGAATTCATAAAAGTTTCAATTGGGGACGAGATAATTATAGTAAAGTCTGCTTATCTCTCTTCTCGTTTTAGTGCACGAGATATGGGTTTCCTATTGAATCGGGAACCCGGGTTTAACCTGTTCATTCACACCATCAAACAGAACAGACAACAGAGAAGACTTGCGACCAGGGTTGTTTCTCAACATCGATCTTTGAATACTCCGCTGAGACCCAGCGTAGTATTAGCGAAATCGCTGTTTTCTTTTTTAAAAAATAATTCTGTAATTATTATGTATAAATTTATACATGGAGGGGATTTATTCCATAAAATTATTATCTAGATAGACATATAACGATTTATATGCAGTGGAACCCACTTATACAATTGACAAAACTAACACACTGACAGGCCTTATTATCGCATGAGCAAATCGGGACTTTGCCCAGGGCCCCCAATTTCAAATATTGTTCTGAAATATATCTTTTATATCAAAATTTTATGAAAAATGAAACAAATTTCCTAGATGGGGGGGGCCCCAAATTCATCGATGCTCGGGGCCCCCCGTTGGTCATAATCAGCCTCTGCACACACACACTGTGTGTGTTATAGGAACATTTTCCAGATTTCTTTCAACAATTTAAGTGGAAAACGGCTTAAATGGAAAAGCACTAAGCATAAATGTTAAAAAATATAAACACATTTCTTTTATGAAAGATAATTGAAGTATTATATTATGGTTTTATCGTTTCTTAAAATGGAATTTCTAAAGTACGAACAGGAGTGTCAAATAATAGCCATCCCTGGACAGGTGTGTCATATATAGTAGCCATCCCGGACTTAACCGTCCATAGGAGCTAATGATACAAATGGGTTACAATTATTAAAACAAAAATAATTTTTAAATGTAGCTTGTTCAAATATATGTAAGTAATTTTAAAATTCAATTTAGGAAATCTTAAAAAAGCTTTGCATTGAGAAACTCAACAGCGGTCAAAAATGGGTTAAAATGCTTGTGATAGTAAAATGGGCCCCAAGTTAGTGCCCGTGGGCCAAGGCCGTACCGAGGGGGGGGAACAAGGGGGGCCGGTCCCCTCCCCCAAAATTTAAAATTGTGTTAACAAAACAATAATAATGACGCCTTTTTGTGAAAAATTTAGCCTTTTACACCTATTGGTCACCCCCCCGAAATTTTTGGTTCCCCCCCCCGAAAAATTTTTCTGAGTACGGCCCTGCCCTGGGCCCCATCTAAATAGGGTCAGGCTTTGGACTTACTGTACCGCCTTTCGTCTGTTTACTTATTATTTTTCTTTTTTCTTTCTTTTTTTCCAGCTTCTTTCTTTATCCTCTCCTTTGTGTGTTTTGTATATCCCTCGTGCTGTCCTAATTTTAAGTTACATGTTTGTGTGTATTGCAGAGTGCTGATAGTATACCAGGAACGATAACAAACGAGACGCAAGTTAAACGGTAGAGGCTTCAGGCAAAGTATACCCTCCCTCCTCGGGGTGGCATACCTCCTCAAATAAAGCACTGCAATTCCGATTGAAAAGTAATTTGTATCGTAATTTTACGCCACGAGAAATTCTCGCGCGAGACAAGACTGTCTCGTCTCGTAAAAAGATTGCCTGTCTCGTCTCGCGTCCATCTCTAGAGCAGTATTTGAAAATTTTCCTACATTGATTCTCGAATTTATAAACGTCCCGCGATATAAAATGTCTCAGAGATCTTATAATCAGGGTGGTCATGCTATACATGAATTTGAATGTAAACGCTTTCTACTGGGGCATATGCCCAGGCCCCGATTTTGAGGGGTCCCCTAAATTTTTACAGAATTTGAATTTAGTTTAAGCTTTCATTTAAATATAGTAAATGTGTATTCTTTTTTCCAGTTATGAATATACAAGTTGCAAATAATAAAAATCTTATTTCATTTCTACCTTTCCATATTTCAACTGTAATATCACAGCAGATTGATTCTGCAAAAAGAAACGGTAGCTTGAATGTTTGCCAGATTTTGACTGACTACGCAGAAAAGTGTCGGACCCAATGAAGTTTTTAACCTAAAAACGAATCGCTGCTTGAGCATTTTTGAGTGGCTACCTAGCGATAATGGGGCTCCAATAAATAGGAATTGAAGATTACACTATCATGAAAAAGTCAGGTTTTTAGTTCTATTTTTTCAGTCTTCCTTATTAATAAAGCTTATTTTTAATGAAGCTCTTTCCATAATTTTTAAAATGTTCACAAACATTCTCATTTACCTAGTATCGTATTTCATGTCAGATACATTAAACAACGACATAGATTTGTACCCCTGCTTACAAGAACACGGCACAGAATATATAAAAGCTGTTATCAAAGACGCTAAGGAAACAAAATATAGGGGGGCCCTATTCAGACTTCTGCCCCAGGCCCCGGTTTGTCATAATCAGGGCCTGTAAATCAAGCGTTATACAAATATAATTTTTAGCTAAGAACGACATTTGTAGAGTATTATTTTTTAAATAAATTTGATATAGGTGTACGGGCAGTAAAGGTATCACTGACCAGTGGTCGGCAAACACTGATTTTATAAATGACCTGCTGAAGTACAAACACGAATTAAACAAACAAACAAAATGTGTCACGATTCCAAAATTTGTGAGGGGGAAAAAATATTTCTCAGTTTTAGAATGCATGGTAATAAAAGCTCCCCCCATCCAGTGGCGTAATTAAAGGGGGGCATCCAAGCCCACTCCGGACATGTAAAGCAAATTCTTAACCCATTAACTCCCAGCGATCTATTTTTATAAAATGTGCAGGTCTCAAAAATATTGAAGCGTTCATTTATTTTCCTATTTTGATTTCTCAAAAAATAAATGTGATTTCCACAAAATACTCAGCGATAAGAAAGTAAATAGAGAATCATACACTGTCATATTCATATTTTTAGAAAAAGAAATATATTCTTTCATACCCCACAAATGTCGGAAATTTATGGATCACTTCTAGCATCAACATAAATTGGAAAATATGCAGGAAAGAGTCGGCAGCTGACGGGTTAGAAAAAGAAGAATTTTAAATAATTTATATTAACTGTAGTAACAATAAGATTTAAAATACTGGATCGCCCCCCCCCACTAAACGGAAACGGGGGAGGGGGGGATGTCGATAAACTGCCAAGTCAAATATCGGCGTTTATTACTTAATTTTTTATCAACTATATTACTAACTTTTTACTTTTGTCAACTGGATTTGCGCCATTTTGACAGAAAGTAAAATATCGTTTCGGTTAAAATTTTTTCACCGATTTTGCTAAATAGGTATCTAATTTTGACGAGTTCAATAGAATTTTGCAAGTGTTAGGGGGGGGGGGTTCCTCCTATCCCCCTTTTGCAAGGGCACTCAGAGGGAGGGCCCCATTCGAGGCTTTTGCCAGGGGCCTCGACGATATAGTCACGCCACTGGCACTACACACGATATGGTAGAACCACGGAGATATATTATAGGAGTGGGCACACTCTCCACGGCTGCTTTGTTGG
This sequence comes from Cheiracanthium punctorium, assembly GCA_038373885.1. Taxonomy (NCBI): domain Eukaryota; kingdom Metazoa; phylum Arthropoda; class Arachnida; order Araneae; family Cheiracanthiidae; genus Cheiracanthium; species Cheiracanthium punctorium. Next base: position 158,004 of record JAWZYV010013186.1, on the reverse strand, counting down.
ATTTTTGGTACCCAAATTAAGTTTCAATTATGTAAACATCTAGTAGTATGGTAATCTAGTGACGGGCAGCGACCCTAACGGCGAAAGAATAAAGCATATCCCGCGCTGACTGCTAACAATTTTAATTTTCCAATTTAGCATGTGAACGGAATCATGAACACGAGCACTCAATTTTAATTTTCTTTTTCACTTTTGCTTACGTGGTTGTCTTAGTAACAACGAATGAATAAACAAAAAAATCTGGAGTGACTCCACTCGACTTTCCGAACACTTACGATTAAGATCATTACCAAGCACTTAAATAAATTTGAATCGATGAATCATTCAAACATATATACCAAATTGAAACTCAATCGAATGCACCGTTTAAACGCTTGCGCACTTTCAAGAATTTCTCCCCATATGCCATTATGCCATAACATAAAAGAAAGTTTTGTCGTAGCCCTTTAGGAGAACTATAAGTCCTATACACACCAAAATCAATACCGGTCTTAGGATGGTGGTTTATAACATGTATACCGAATTTGAGCTCAATCGAATGGATCGTTTAAACGCTAGCGCACTTTCAAGAAATTCCCCCCATAGGCCATAATGTAAAAGAAATCTTTATCGTAGCCCTGTAGAAAAACTATAAGTCCTATACACACCAAAATCAATACCGGTCTTGCAACGGTGGTTTATAACATATATAACCAATTTGAGCTCAATCGAATCTACCGTTTAAACGATAGCGCTCTTTCAAGAAATTCCCCCCATAGGCCATCATGTAAAAGAAATCTTGGTCGTAGCCCTGTAGGAGAACTATAAGTCCTATACACACCCAAATCAATACCGGCCTTGCGACGGTGGTTTATGACCTATATATCCAATTTGAGCTCAATCGAATGCTCCGTTCAGGAGCTATCGTGTTCACTCACATACACACAAACACACATACACACATACATACATACATCTCGTAAAAATAGCATAAATGGATTCAGAAGACCTCAAAACGTGTAAAAACACCAAAATCTCGAAGTCGAATTTTTTCATGATTACAATACTTTCCTTAGATGGTACATGTTCGGAAAGTAAAAAGAGAAAGAAAAATGTTTCGATCTTGAGATGATTAAAATATTTGACGAAACAGAACACTTCGTCTGCTACGATTTATATTCACACCAGAAAATGGCTGTAAGTTCATGACTGAGTTTTTTATGCAACATGAATTTAATATTTTAATCCGAGTTTCAGTTCTGCAAGAATTTAAGCTGTGTTAAAATTGGTCGCAGCATGAAATAAATGTAAATACTGTTTGTTTCAGTGCGATCGTCATTGTAAATGAACACTTTTTAAATGCTCTCTTCTCTTTGATGGTTGCACCAGCAGTTACCGAGTGTTTGTTGCACCATCTGTATGCAGCAACTGCGTGATCCTAATTTCAAAGAGAAATGTCCCCTCCTATAAATTTAACTTCGTGGGTAGAACCACCACCTCCGGAGAATAGGAACTTTTACGTCATCACTAGGTCCACTAAAATGACGTCAGCACACATTTATTTTCACAAAGTAATACAGTTTGTGGTGACTTTATTCCCGCATAAAACATTTTAATGATTTAAGATAGAAAATTTAATTTTGCGACAAATAGGAAATGTTAATTATCACTCATTATGTAATATGATATGGAAATTAGAGATGAGACGGGCTCAGCCCGAGCCCGAGCCCGGGCCCGAACCGGGCTCGGGATCTAGAATTCACAATTGTGTTCGGGCTCGGGCGGGCTCGGGCTCATGAAAAATTTCTCTTTTATTGAACATACTGCTTGAAACAGATTTTAAAAAGTGATTCGTGAGGAAAACAAAAGTACTTATAAAAGATAAATAAATAAATAAACTAATAAAAATAGCGGCACGGGCGCCTAGAAGGTGCGCGAAGCTCTTTGGCTATTTTAGAACAGCGGTTTCTATTCCTTAGTGAGTCATGAGATCCGACATTTATTGATAAAGAATAGATACAAAGAATTAGAAAGTGCATTGGGAGTTTGCAACTATATTTGTCTTTATTTTGCACAAACGGCAAAATTTATTGTATTCTATCAATGAAGTAATTGAATTTTTTTTTTATTATCTTCAGCTGAAATTTCGGGCTCGGGCGGGCTCGGGCTCCGACTTAAATAATATTGCTCGGGCTCGGGCGGACTCGGATGAAAAGTCCTCGGGCTCGGGCTTCAAAAAATGAGCCCGAACTCATCTCTAATGGAAATAGATCATAATAAATAATTTTTTAATTTTTATATTTAACCCTTTAACGCGCAGTGTTCCCGCTCTGGGAACACCCAACTCTGACGTTTTTGACTGTTGCCAGTCACGAAGAATAGATTGGATTTCTATAAAAATAGTTGCGGGTGACCTAGTTCCACGAGAATCCTTTCCTTTTGAGCACGTCATTTCCCGTCAAAAAATTTTCACGATTATTTTTAAGAGCACTGGCATCTGCTGAAAAATGGGAGAATGCGAGAACAGCTAGATAGATTGCTCAATGCTGAAAAAAGGGCAGCCGTTGCCGTCGCTCGACTTAACTACCAGCAAGAGGGCGGAAGATCGAAACGCTCATCGCGTGCCACAGATCTAGAGACTCCTTTTTGACACAGCTGACTGTGCCGGCACTTAAGATATTTTCCAAAATTTGTATCATTCACCAGGAATTTTAAATAGTTTTACTTTGTGAAAGGAAAACTGTAATGACGTCATCTTAGAAGACCTACTGATGACGTAAAAGCTTCTGTTCTCAGGCCTTCTATATCTAGGAGGTGGTGGTAGAACATACCTCATCTTAAAAAAAAAAAAAATAATAATAATAAAACACGTGCACTGTAATATGTCATTAGGTCCTAAGCTCATCAGCGTACCAAGGTCACACGGGGAGAGATTGGAACAAATGATGGCATGTCCACTTTTCTCTCGCTCTGTGGATGATGACAAGGGGATTTTCTCTCATAGGGCACTTTCTGTCTCTCCCGTGCAAGGGCACGCCAAGTTGCGCAACGGGACACGACCGGTGTTTTTCAGAATGAAGCAATTACGGAAAACCGTGTTCCTGTGTTTTGAGGGAAGAATGTGGTTATGAGTTTATCTGGGTCTACTTTTACACAATGACCTCTGATGGGGTAGCAGTATCTTGTAATAGGACGGAAGCCAGAAAGTAGTGTTCCTTTTTATACAGTAAAGTGTATAAGCCAATATCTCAACAGAACTATGGAAGTTTTTTGTTTGTTTGTTTGTTTGTTTTGTTGCGGTTTAATGGCGCAAGGTCCACTACAGGACAGGAAGTGCCAGATATTTTAACCAGGGCTTTAACCTTTTTTGCATCTTTAACACCCGTATTGTCTGTGTGTCAGGCGCGGATTCAAGGGGAGGGCGGTGGGGGTGAAGTCCAAAATTCTGTTATAATCTGTTACACTATATTATGAAAGTATAATGAAAATTAAGAAGCCTTTTTCTAAGAGGGGTACTACTTCCTGTCCTTTTTAATCATCACTCAGATATAGATTTTATCAAGAATATAATTAATTACATTAGTTTCCAGCTGAATTTCTTTTTTTCCGAAATGGCAATTATTCCACAAGTTTAACTCCGAAATTCTGTTGTAATCGAAAAGTATCGAATTTTGTTGTAATCGAAGAATTACTGAAAAATATATAGTTAATTATATACAGGTTGTACCCAATTTCAGCCTTTCATCATACAACTTCTCAGAGATATCTCTAAAGAAACAGGATCGGAGACAATACATAATTTTGAATGTAAACTCAATGCTAGAGTGGAAAAGAGAACCATATTCTCTCGTCATTTCTGTACGACCCCTGCAATGTAATCCTTCGACATGATTTTCTCCCTTCGAGAGCCATGGAAAAGTGGTTTAAATCAGTATTGTATTTAACTTCATATCTCTGACACTTTTTAAGGTAATTCTCAAATTTTGTTTGCCACCTCATGAGTGTATGGTGCATATTTTAACTCATTGGGATTTTTTTTTTTTTTTGTACGAGGTCGTATACATATTTAAAAAGTGTCACATTTTGAAGATTAACGGGGGATTATTTTTCTTAACCCTTTAACGCGCTGTGTTCCCGCTCTGGGAACACCCAACTCGGACGTTTTGACTGTTGCCAGTCACGAAGAATGGATTGGATTTCTATAAAAATAGTCGCGGGTGACAGAGCTCCACAAGAATCCTTTACTTTTTAGCACGTCATTTCCCGTAAAAAAAATTGTCGCGATTATTTTTAACACCACTGACATCTGCCGAAAAATGGAAGAACGCGAGAACAGCTGGATAGATTGCCCAATGCTGAAAAAAGGGCAGCCGTTACCATCGCTCGACTTAACTACCAGCAAGATGGCGGACGATCGAAACGTTCATCACGTGCCACAGATCTAGAGACCCCTTTTTTGACGACAGCTGGCTGTGCTCGTCGAGCGATGGTAACGGCTGCCCTTTTTTCAGCATTGGGAAAGGGTTGCGCCTCAAAGGGTTAAAGAATAACCGATAGCAAGCAACTCTGTTTCCTCTCGTTACCGCAGAACAGAGGATAACCCTTTATCGCAGAGCGCCATCTAGTCTCTACGCTTTATCTCTCTCGAGGCAGTCACTTGGCGTTGGTGAAGAACAAAAACCTCCTCTGGAAGATGGTGAAGAGGCAATTATATAAGCCTCAGGAAACTTATTTTTTTTAAAAGTCAGTGCATGCTAATGAGAGGATGCGGTGGAAACCAGCTGGTTATATAACTTTTAACGTACGATTAAGTTCCTCCATTACGGTTATATGTAAAGAAAAGAAGAAAAAAAATTTACTTAATTGTACGATGTAATGGCTAAAAAAATTTCGGTATGCAGATTTTGATAAAAAAAATCGATTTTGACTTACTCTAAATTTATTGAAGAGTTTTTGAGAAACGTCCCAACCCAGAGGCGTAGCCAAGGGGGGGGGGTTAAGGGGGTCATAACCCCCCCCCATAAGCTATTTTTTGCCATACAAAGTATATATTCTTCATTCCCTTAGTACACACACGTATACACATGTGAGTTGCAGTAGTCGTAACCCCCCCCCATGAAAAATTTCTGGCTACGCCACTGGTCCGAACCTACGCATATGTATGTACATTTGCTTACATGCTTGGATAATCCATTTCGACCAACTGCATGTCCAATTTGATTAGTTTTTATCCTGAGGTCTGTACGTATGTACGTAATTCGCATTTCTCAAAAATTATTAGTCACAGAATGTTCAAATTTTATATTTAGGATTATTATAACATCTAGTCGTCCATCTCGTATTTTCGTTCTAATCTACTTGATTGACAGGGCCGTCCAAAAGAATTTCAATACATTAAGGCCTATGGATGTCCTCAATATTCAATGTCTAAAGTCAGTCATTGCTTGGGCCATGCCCGAAATCCCGCCAACTTTCATAGCCCTTGGCGAGTTTTGCTATATTTGAAACCAAAAATAATTACGTATTTCGCATAACTCTCTAACTTTTAAGCGATATACTACTGAGATTTTGTATCTAAAACTATTGTAATATCTAATTGTAATTAGATGCACATCTAACTGTGCATTTTTTTATGCGAAGAGGTGTGCCAAAGAGGTTATTATATATATAAAAAAAGAAGTAAGCAGCGATAAGTAATCCTACGCTAATAAATCCTGCAGTAGTTTCAACAGAAGAGACAACATGAATTCTTTTTTTTTTAATGTATGGTTTTGGAACAGTTTGACTCGGCAAGAGTTTTTAGAATTAACTTCTTTGGATCTATCACAGAACAAAATACAATCGCCAAATGGAAGGGCAAAAGAAAGTCAAGATTGTTACCAAGCGAAAGGAAATTTCTCCCTTTGAATAATATACTAGCCTTGGATCAATACTTACGGAGGGGTATCATTTGCAGGGCTCAAACTCTCAAAAACGGTCTCGATCAGACACCAGAGGATTCTGATTAACCCATTTATTCCTAGTGTCCCTTTTCTGGGACGGCATTTTCGCTATCAATCGAAAACGTTATTTATTTTTCCTAGCCTTTATTCACGAGTATTGAATCTCAACTCCACACAATATTTTAACATGACCCAGTAAGATGTTGACATTTCAATTTCTATGCATAATGATATAAAAAGAAATCATCCCTTGTTCAAGAAGCTGACATCAGAAATTTATCTATTATTGCTGGTATTAGCGAAAATTGAAGAAAGTCTCAAAAATATCTGGGCACAAATGGATTAACGCACAAGCGCGCATGTGCAGCTATAGTTCACGATCTGCAAATGTCAAAACTATCTTTTGGAGGTAAAATAATTCTCATTTGTATTAGTGAACATTGCACTCATGACATTTTATTTCTGTCCACTTAAATGTTAGTTACACATTCTATTTTGAACATTACTGTTTCCGTAGTAACAAAACCTACTGATAATACATAAGTTGTTAATTTAACAACTGAGCGTTATTGCAAATAATAAGGAATTATGCCACAAATGTGAAGAAAATAAAAATGATTCAAGGTATTTTGTATTTAAAATTTCGAGTACTATCTGTGTACTAAAAGAACTCCCTCTACATTCTTTTCTCCCAGCTGATGGTCACTATGGTTATAATATAGTCAACTCGTAAACTGGTTAGTACACAGTTAGAAAACTGCAGTCCCTTAAAATTTCCCTTCTAAAAAATGTACTAACTCCATTTCCATAGTGACCATCAGCTGGGAAGAAAGTAAATACGCTGAGGGAGCTCTGTCAGTTGACAGACAGTACTTAGAAAGCGGCAGTAAGTTAATGCTCTATTTATTTTATGCTTCCGTTTTTTCATTTTTCGAGGCTTAAGAACTCTATAAATGAATGATGTCAGTTTCCTTGAAATGTTGAATGAACGACTTAAGTGGCAACAGTGGGTTATGTTACTATGGAAACTGTAATATCTAAACTAGAATATAAAAATAAATATTCATTTTAGGTGGACAAAAATGTACTGAATATAATTTTCATTCATTTCATAAGAATTGTTTTTCTGCTATAAATAAAAATTCATAATGAACGGATGCTTTAAAAACACTCGTATTTTTAATACTTTTGAGCTATTGTAAATTTTATTTATATATATGTGTGGCAAAATTTCCACGAAGCCCAATACTTGTAGTAATGCTGGCAGATCACCCAGTGCCGCACATGCGCAGCGTCAGCCCCCAAGCAGAGGCAGCGAAATCTAGAGTTGGAAAAATTAGAACCATTTTGAGAGCTTTATAAGTGGATTATTCCTATAATTAATGTTAATCAATGCTTATATTAACTGTATTATATATTAAAATATACGCTCAATCTTATGTGTCATAACTATAATTTATTTTTGTTAAAATAATAGTTTTTAAACACTATTTTAATAATAAATTAGAAAAATAATGGTTCCATTATTATGTATGTACACATGATTCCATTTTAAAAAATAGCACCATATTCGAATAATATGTTCCATAAATATTAATGACTGTGTCATTTTATCTCTCACCCCCTTTATTGAAAATTGTCCAAAAATGTGTCCCGAAAATGCGACATAATTTTACATATATTTAAATACTATTAATTCAAACCAGCTTTAATCTATTGTTACACTATTTCGTAAACTGTAGAATATGCATCGCATGTATTTTTCTATAAATAGGTTACAATCCTAAACATTTCAACATAGGGTTACCAAGCGAAATACACGGAAGATGAGAGATAAAATGATAGAATCAATTAATATCGTTTTCATATGGCAATCATGAAACTAAAAAATTAGAGGGGTTCAGGGGGGGGGGTGTCTCCCCCTGACGAGGCTCGAACAGCTGAGTTATTTTATTATATATTTATTTTTATTTTATGTTGGCAATCCAAGAAACATAATACTTTCCTAAATAAATACTACTACGCCATATAATTCCAGAAATAACTGCAACGCTCGGTCAATTAATTAAAGGACAACTCAATTGTGTGCACTCAATTAACTAAAAGATACGAGGATCAACCGAAGAGGGGGGGGGGGGGAGAAAATTATATTTTTTATGGGAGAAGGTTTGAAACGGATAAAGTTCTAAAACGTTAGATTTTTTTACAGCGACATTACTGCAACTGGAAAACGGTTTTACAGGTACAGTTCCGATAACGATTTTTTAAACCTCATTAAATTTTTTTGGATAAACAAACAAACAAAAACTTTTGTGGAGATAGTTTTTAAAATGCACTATTCAATTAATTGCGTTCTTAATTGATAATGATGTATTTATGAATTTATAAGAACCCAGCGTTGATTTGAAAATAGTAGAAAGCAGAAACTGTGATTTAATCGTTATTAAAGCCTGTTATTTTAATTAATTACGCAAAATGTTAACCATTTACTCAAAAATTGAATTACAGGACATTCGAATAAAAGTTCAGAATGTTTTATAAGATTGAAATCTTAAAAATATGCAACAGTCAAGTTGAAATGGAAATATCAATTAGTTCTGTTTTATTTTTAACTGTGCGCCATTTTCATACCTTTACGTTTAATATTTATTTGTTAAAGAAAAGGAATGTTTATATTTTTTAAACATCCTTTCCGGTAAATGCATTTTACTACAATATATTTCTATAGAAAAAACAAAATCTAAAAAAGAAATTTTTCGATTAATTTTTTTTTTAAAATGAAAATGCCTTGTTAGTCCCATTCTAACATTCAGTTGAGGATTTTTTTTTATTAGAGGAGAAAGAAGGTATTATGGAATACCTTTTATATTTCTAGCTATATTTTTCCGGGTTTTCGAATAAAATCCCCCAAATCATGATGAGTACATACTATAACTAATTGTAATGAAATGTCACTTGTGTCGAAGAACACTATTTATTTTGTTGTCATAGAAAGAATTATTTAAAAAACACTTACAAATGGATGTTAGTATGGAATAGATAGTTTAAACCGTTTAAAAAAAATAAATTTTATAATGTATAATTAGTTAACTATAAAACTATATTTTTATGATTATGGCTTCTGCTTCGAGTCTATTAAGTTGCAGATTACCTACGGCTCTGTCAGGTTAGCCCCCAGAGAACAGCTTAAGTATTGAATCCAAATTTCTTCTCTTTGATCTTCAGGGAATTTTCCGTTACAGAAGTCGTCTTTGTTTCCCGGTTCTTTAGTGGATAGCATAAAATCCATTACAATATTACCTAGAGTATTCCATAATACTCAACACGCCGTCAACGAAAATGTTCCTTTAAACTAGTGGGCAAAACATTGTCAGCTCAAAACAACTTCAGTACAACACACTACAATTCTTTTAGTGTACATTATGGGTTTTCCTGCAAGAGTCCCTTTAGAAGCTAGAAGATTAAGAGTTTTTATGCAAGAGCTATTGGCTCTTGCATAAAAACTCTTAATCTTCTAGCTTCTAAAGGGATGACTGTTATTCTTCAGTGGACCCCAAGTCATGTAGGAATAACTGGAAATGAATGGGCAGATAAATTAGTTAGAAAAGGAACGGAAATTTTGCAATCAAATTATAGTGAAGTACCATTCACATCAATTAAAAGAATCATAAAAAAAATACTACGGGAAAAAATTATAATGCCAAACTATTAGAAGAAATCAAGAGCAAGAAGTGGAGGGAATCTATTTATAAAATCTCAGAATGCCCTAGATCCATCGCAGTAGCGGCCTTTCGTCTGGAGACTGGACATGATTGTCTTGCTAAACACCTATACATAGAGTAGAAGTCCCCTACGCACTCTATGCAAACAGAATTTCGATATGGACAAAGATCACTTGTTAAGTTGTTGTTCATTGAATAAGAAAGACTTATACAGCCGATACTGGCGGGATAGGAAGGTGATGTAGTTAACATCCAGCGACTAATTTTCTTGTTTGTTTGTGTTTCCACGCTTTTATGTATATTTTATTTTATGTTTTTGTTCCAATCTCATGCATCTTTGATGTATGGGAGCCTATGATGTAAAGTCAAGTGCTTTTGCAATAAAAAAAAAAAAAACATTATGGGTAACACCAGTGTTCCAGCCATCTGTGTACTAGTAGGTTGAAATGTTTGATAACTTGTCTGCACAAACCAGGGACATAGCCAGAAATTTTTCATGGGGGGGGGGGGGGTTACGAGTACTACAATTCATATATATATATATGTATACCTGTGTGTGACAATGTAGTGAAGAATATACATTTTGTATCGGAAAAAAATTCCTCATGGTGGGGGGGTTATGACCCCCCTAACCCCCCCCCCCTTGGCTACGCCCCTGGCACAAACTCTTGAAAATCGCAAAACACGCTTTGTTCTGTAACAAGTGTTGCGACAACAACAAACGGTCAATACTCGCTGCATTATCAGGCGGGAATTTTTCATGAGACGTTCATGATATTCCCATGTGACAACGGTACCTAACAGAGCCGAAACCTTGATATTTCCTGCTTTCTGACTATTACATAACACCCCCCAGTCCTCTATTCATCAAATATAACTAGACAAATAGTTATTAATTGGAATATCGGTAAAATTTGTATGTTTTCTCCTGTAATTTGTAAGTCAATCCATTTTTATCCTTTAATATTCAATATTTTTGTTAAGAAATTGTAAATATGAAGATGTTTTATGGATTAAAATAAATTAAATTATATTTATTTATTAATTTATTTATTTTATTATTAAATTATATATTTTTCATATGCCAACATCTTGGCGAGAACTCTAAGTATAACTGCTTAAACACGAATATTTATAGATATATATTTTTTTTTTACTTCCTTGTACGTAGTATAAGGAAGTAATGTGATCCCGAAAAATTTTGGGTGCCAAATTTCGACAAAAAAAACCGATTTTGACTACATCTAAATTTAATTTAAAAATTTTTTTCGATGCATCTCATCGTAGGCTAGCATGCACGATCATATTAAAGCGTCTGCAACTCATTTTGACCAGTGGCGATTCTACTGTGGCCAGTTTTTCCATGCCGTCTGTACGTACGTACGTATGTATGTAACTCGCATATCTCAAAAACTATTGGTCGTAGAATGTTGAGATTTGATATTTAGGATTGTTCTATGATCTAATTGTGCACCTCCCCTTTTGGTGGCAATCGAATTGATAGTTTATGTACAGGACCGCCCAAAAGATTCGAAATACATTACGCTCTATGGGCCGAAATTCATTAAACTCGCATAACTCAAAAGCTATTAGGCGTAGAATGTCGAAACTTCATATTTTGGATAGTTGTAGCATCTAGTTGTGCACCTCCCTTTTTGGTTCCATTCGACTGGATAGTTTATCTACAGGACTGTCCAAAACATTCGAAATACATTACGCTCAATGGGCCGAAATTCATTAAACTCGCACATCTCAAAAACTATTAGGCATAGAATGTTGAAATTTTATATTTAGGATTGCTGTAACATCTAGTTGTGCACCTCCACTTTCGGTTCCATTCGACTGGATAGTTTATCTACAGAACCGCCCAAAAGATTCGAAATGCATTACGCTCTATGGGCCCAATTTATCAAAGCGTTTTTTAGAGGTATTGGGCTATTTCAAACGACTCAGAAGTGATATAGGCTGTAAAGAGTTAGAAAATGAATTTCTCCATTAAAAAAAAGTGTCTTTATCATTTATAGTTCTGCTACAGGAACACTCAAAAGATTTCCAATACATTACGGTCAATGGCAATTTTAGGGGCATTCATCCATTTCAAGCACAATACCGTCCTACCACATAAGTTAGGTAATGGTCCGACCACGGTCACGTGCCTCCCTAAAGAACTATGCCAAAAGTCGCCAAGCTTGGCGACTTTTGGTGTACGTGTGTGCATATTTAACTCTCAGATCTCAAAAACTATTATGAAATTTCATATATAAGAATGTTGTAACATCTAGTTGTGCATCTCGATTTTTGGTTCCAATCTACTGGAGAGTTTATTTACAAGACCACCGAAAAGAATTTCAGTACTTTAATGTCTATGGACATCTTCAATATAATACAACTGTAGACAGTCATTGTTTGGTACATTCCCAAAATCTCGCCGTCTGTCCTCGACCGTGGCGAGTTTTGGCGAAATATCGCCAAATTTGGCGATAGTCAGTCATTTGGTCCATGCCCAAAGTATCGCCATTTGTCATCGTTCTTGGCGAGTTTTGGCGAAATATCGCCAAATTTGGCGATAATCTGTCATTGTTTGGTTCATACTTAAAATCTCGCCAAATGTCGTCGATATTGACGAGTTTCGCCGAAATATCGCCAAATTTGGCGCCAAAAATTATTTCGTATTTTTTAGAACTATTGTAATATCTAACTGTTTTCAATAACTTTTTTGACAGCAATCGACTGAGAATTTATTTCAGGGTGAGCCAAATGACTTTAAATACATTGAGATGTATGGATGCATTCAATTCATCGAAAGTCTGTGGTCAATGACTACTTTGGCTATCCCCAAAATCTCGCAGACTATTTCAAGTTTGTCGGCTTTTAGTGAAATATCGCCCAATAAAGTGTCAGAAGGAAATCTTTCAAATTGAACTCAGCTTGGCGATATCGAAATATTTGGCTAGAAATCGCTAAACCTTACTATTATTGATATTTTATCTCTTCCAAACAAATAAGTTTAGAGGAAGTGCGTCGAAGATATTTTTGATCTAATGGACGTGCAAGGAAGTCATGTGTAGGACACATCAGATTTTTTTAAACTGTTGGAAGTTTACTAAAAGATGTATCATTTAAAATTCATGTAACATGTCTTATTTTTTAGAGAGTTAAAAAAAGGTGACATTCATATAATAAAAGTTCGGATTTTTTTTTCCCAAATACGTCACGATCCTTTCGGAAATCAATAATTCAATATGAATATTAATTACAATTATTACGAATAATGAGAAAATAATCCAATTTATAAATGCAAAAACTAAATGTTTTATAAATAAATAAAAAGCTGACACTTAATCAAGTCATAGCGGAAGCACGCGATCAGAAGCTGTCTTGACGTTTCCCAGTTTCAACAGTGTCTCAACAGTGAAAGTGGATTGACAGGCACGGTAGAAACAATGTTCTGCATCCACTTGCTACAGATAGCGGAATGAATGGTGGAATACAGATAGTGGAAACATGAATGAATGGAACTATTGGGTTGGCAACAAAGTAATTGCGTTTTCTTGTATAAAATTCAAGCAAATAAGTTTTCAACAAGTTTTTAATTACAGATAAGCTGTGCCTGAACATACCATTCATATTTGTTACATTTTAAAGTAAGAATTTCACTGGCAGTATTTTTTTTTTCGTCCATAAAAGATGGCCACCCTCCCCCTTTTTTCGCTTCTATCCTCCTTAGAGGACACTATTAAAAATGTCCTGAAATTAATTTTTAGGTATTCGTGACTGCTGTATTTTACCGAAAGAATTTCACGGATATCTCTATTTTTATTTGAGATCACGCTGGATATGTGAAAGGAACTTTTTGGCCCCTTACCCCCCCTAAGATTACGAATTTTGGAAAATGCGCTCTGATCTAGCACCTATGTTGAAAAACTCACGTACGTGCCAAATTTCGCATAATTAACTTCAGTAGTTTTGGCCAGGCGAAATATTGACATACGGAAAAAAGCAATTACTTTGTTGCCAACTCAATACTATTCGAATGAATCTATAATTACATACATTCGAGGCAAACGATTTAAAATAGATTTGAACGCTTAGAACGTAGCATTCGAAGAGAACATGGTACTCGAAATCTCGAATAGTATCGAACAGGAATGCGGATAATATTCGAACATTAATCGTAAGCGCAAAGTGCATTCAAGTTACACCTCCTTTTTCATTCCATGTACGCGGTTTGTTCTAAAATGCAATAACACCTCGAACTTAAGATACAGATAGGACCGAGCAATAACCGCGTAAGTTGAATTCGCGTAAGTGGGAGGACCCCGTAGAAAAAAAAATTCCAATTATCAAAGTGTGCCCCGTGCACTATTAAGGCGACATTAAAAATTTAAGAATTATATTCTAAAAAGTGTCAGAGATGTGGCAATAAAATGTACTGAATTAAAGTATTTTTCAACGGCTCACGAAAAGAAAAAATCACTTCCGATGATTGCGTTTATGAGGTCGTACATAAATTATGAAAGAAAATAATTGTTTTCCACTCTGGCAATAAGCGTTTACATTCAAATTTATCTATAGCTCCTGATCATCTTTATTTAAAGGTATCCCTTCGATATTTTATGATGCAGGATGAAATTTTGTACATAAGCTCATGAGTGCATGGGGGTACATTTTTCTAATTGAGATTTTTTTTGTACGGGGGTCGTATATAAATTGAAGCAGTGTCCCTTTTTGAAAGAGAGCGAGAGGAATTGTTTTTTAGCGAGTCTTTTTTTCCCATCTTATTTTGAACATATTTTAAACTAGCTGAAGTACCCGTCCTTGACGGGTTAGTGAATGCAAATTTCCAAAAAGCAAGAACTTTCGTCAGCATTGTAGGAGTACACAGAATGGATGGAGTATGTTGCCAAAGTAAAGAAAGCGAAGTTATCATTTTTATGTATTGTTAAAATATTACAGGTTAGAGAGTCACTAAGTCATATCATTTCATTCGCTTTAGTCGTCATTATGTAATGCGCGAACGAATATCTACGCATATTGAAATAATTTTCGCAAAATCTCAAAATCTAATCAACATCTTTGAAAAATTGGAAGCCTAGAATTTAAGTTGAGTGACAACCTATCCTGTCATCCAATTTCGTTTCATTCCCTGCAGTCTTTATTTCGTGATGCTGGAACAAAATTTCAGCATTTTAAAACGATTTTCGCAAAATCTCGAAATCTCATCGATTTTTTTTTAATTAGATGCTTATAGTTTAAGGTGAGTGACCACCTATCATGTCACCAAATATAATTTTTTCACCTTTGCAGTTATTACGTGATGTGCGAGCACAAATTTACGCAGTTTGAAACGATTTTCGCAAAATCTGAAAATCTAATGAAAATTTTTAAAAATTAGACACCTATGTTTTAAGTTGAGTGACCACCTATCATGACACCCAATTTCATATCATTCGCTTCAGTCGTTTTTACGTGATGCTCGAACACAAATTTACGCAGTTTGAAACGATTTTCGCAAAATCTCAAAATCCAATCAAGATTTTTTAAAAATTGGACGCCTATGTGTTAAGTTGAGTGACCACCTATCATGACACCCAATTTCGTATCATTCGCTTCAGTCGTTTTTATGTGATGTTCGAACACAAATTTACGCAGTTTGAAACGATTTTCGCAAAATCTGAAAATCTAATGAAGATTTTTTAAAAATTGGACGCCTATGTTTTAAGTTGAGTGACCACCTATCACGACACCCAATTTCATATCATTCGCTTCAGTCGTTTTTACGTGATGCTCGAACACAAATTTACGCAGTTTGAAACGATTTTCGCAAAATCTCAAAATCCAATCAAGATTTTTTTTTAATTCGACGCCTATGTTTTAAGTTGAGTGACCACCTATCATGACACCCAATTTCATATCATTCGCTTCACCCGTTTTTACGTGATGCTTAAACAGAAAAAGTGTCACGGACAGAATGACAGAACGACAGAATGACAGACAGACAAACTTTTTTTTGAGGGTCGCATCGGGTTCCCGCGTGCTTGAAACGGATAGAAATCGCAAAATTTTTGAATTCCAAGAAATGTACAGACAAAAGTCTAATTTTATTTATATAGATTTACATGACCCACTTATTTCTAATAGATAAAGAAGGAAACCATGTTACCACCTTCTTGGAGCACCCTGTATATTAAGCCTAGCAACTTTTTCTCTGAAAAAGAAGGAATACCTTTCATACAAAGCCTTCCTTGCCACACCAATCATCTGAAATTCTGAATGTCACCTGATTAGTGTATTGTGTACATTTTAGTGATAGGAAAACTTTTTGTAAGGGGTCGTTTAAAAATTTAAGACGTGTCACTATTTGACAATGAATGAGAGGAATTATTTCTTAGCCCACTTGTGCCTAGATTATTTTTGCGACTTTCTTCGATTTTTGCGAATGCCAGCCATAATAGATAAATTTCTGACGTCAGCTTCTCGAACAAGGGACGATTTCTTTTTAAAATCATTATGCATAAAAATTGAAATGTCAACATCCTACTGGGTCTAGTTAACCCTTTGAGGCGCAACCCTTTGACAATGGTGAAAAAAGGGCAGACGTTGCCATCGCTCGACTTAACGACCAGCAAGAGGGCGGACGATCGAAACGTTCATCGCGTGCCACAGATCGAGAGACCCTTTTTTGCACAGCCAGCTGTCATCAAAAAAGGGTCTCTATATCTGTGGCACGCGATGAACGTTTCGATCGTCCGCCCTCTTGCTGGTCGTTCAGTCGAGCGACGGCAACGATTGCCCTTTTTTCAGCACTGGGCAATCTATCCAGCTAGTCTCGCATTCTTCCATTTTTCAGTGGATGTCAGTGCTGTTAAAAAGAATCGTGACCATTTTTGTTACGGGAAAGGACGTGCTTAAAAGTAAAGGATTCTCGTGGAGCTATGTCACCCGCAACTATTTTTATAGAAATCCTATCTATTCTTCGTGGCTGGCAACAGTGAAAACGTCCGAGTTGGGTGTTCCCAGAGTGGGAACACTGCGCGTTACATGATTAAACTATTTTGCGGAGTTGAGTTTCCACACTCGTGAATGAAGGCTAGGAAAAATAAAAAACGTTTTCGACCGATAGAGAAAAGGCCATCCCAACAAAGACACACTAGGCATAAATGGGTTACCTTTTATGCCTAGTTCATAAATGCTATGTTCATAAATGCTATGTTCATAAATGGGTAACCTAGGGTAGTCTTTTTTCCTATCTTAGTTTGAACAATTTTCCACTGACATTGCCCATTTATTTCTAATAGATAAAGAATTAAATCGCGTAACAACCCTTTTAGGACACTCTGTATGGACTTATACTGTGATTGGTAGGATGCGATTCATTAGTTAGCGAAAAGTTAGCTCAAAATGCTTCAGTAATCATAGACTTATTTATACGGCAAAATTATGTACGGTTAGTTTTAAAAATAAGTGTACAAATCAGTACATTAGCGGTTGACACCAGCTGGTATTTTATTCATTTTGGCAGGCATTTTGTGCCCTAACATCTAATGCAGCTGGAGTATGGCACTGTGTTGTATAATACGGCACAGCTACTCAGGGGATACCTGCCTAAGGTGTGCCTTGGACTGAAGCCTTTTTAAGAGGCTCTATCGCGTATTCACGTTACATCTGGAGAAAACCGCCCAGAACTCCAGATCGATAGCTACATGATAGATCCGAATCCGGGACCTTTAGACTTCAGAAATCTACCATGTTCAGTGTCTTTATCTTCTCAGCCATGGTGCGGCAATGCTCGGCATAGCAAAATGACTACTGAACAGACAAAAAGATTGAAGCGGCATTTACAGAGTAATGAGTAAGTGATTTACGTAGATATAATCTCTAGTTCAAAAAAACTGTCTTTGTTCTCGATTCTTTTCAAATGGCAACAGACACGCAAGCTTCTTTGTTTAAAGATAAAATGGCGTCATGGAATTAAAGTTTATGTTCTCTGTGTACCAGAAGCTAAATGTCTAAAACAGTTCAGAGGCGAATTTAATTGAAATCCGCCAGCAAAAAAAATCCAATTAAAGGTTTTTCTAGGCCATTTTCTATAGACCGGACATGTTTACAACGGTTGGAGGGAAATCGACACCCGACTTGATTGTTCCTAGTAAGTAATTGGTGATTACGGTGATGTGTGCTAATATAAACAATTCTGAACTGATGCTAGTCTTTTTGTCCACCAGTCTCATCTCTTGTTCCGAAATTTTGTATAACAAATCTTCAGAAATGGATGGATTTTTCAAATCAAATCGATTTGGAAAAATCCATCTGAACGCTAGTATTCGGATAGCACACGGCGTTTGAGCATTCGAATAGTGAAACGATTAATTGCGAATCCAGTTCGTATAGTTCGAATAGTAAAACAACTAATTGCGAATGCAATTTGAATAGTAAAATAATTAATCGCGAATACAATTCGAATTGCAAAACGATTAATAGCGAGTACCATTTGAATTGTGAAACGATTAATCGCGAATACTATTCGAATTGTGAAACCATTAATTGCGATTACCATTGGAAATGTGAAGCGATCAATTGCGACTGCCATTCGTATTGTGAAGCGATTAGTCATTAATACTTTTCGAATAGTGAAATTACGAATTTCTGCTATTTGATTCATCGGTTATTGATACTATTCGAAATCAATTCATCGATTTTGAAACTCATTCGATTGGCACATCACTTGTTCAGGACCGCTCCCCTTAGTCTACTCAAAATTCTAGTTTTAGCCAAATATCTCACTGCAAACTCCATTTTAATGGGTAATAAAAACTACTATAAAAGATTAACATTTTGTTATGCAACTCTTTACAAGTTATTTACAGTAAAATTATACAGTAAGAATCAAATCTTACAGTAAGAATGGAACCCCTCCCCCCTCCTCATGCTGGAGTCCTCCCTGCCCCGTGAAAGCTATAGTCCGTGTCCAGTACCCACTTCGAAATAAATCTCTCAAAACGAACACATTCTTTAAACAGCACTTTCGAATTCTTTTCCGTGCTTAACCACCCGCTTATTATTTCTGAACTTACTCGAGAAACTTTTTACAGCAAAAAAATATACACCGCGAGATGACCTTTATATTTTCTTATTATTCCTTCCCACGTCATTGAAGTTCATAGATCACGCAAAACTTATATATATGACCGTTTGGGCCCCTGCCAAATCTAGCGCCGAACGGTGAAAAGTATGTTGAGAGCATTTGTTTTTTCCTCGCTGATGGAACCCAGTAATAATTCATGGGAGGAAATTTTAGAAAAATCCTAAGAGTCACGTGAGAAGGCAAAGACGGAGATTGAACTTTACCTAAAGTAATTCACGGGCGATAGGTGCTATTGGACACTAGAAGTCAAAGCCCGTTGTGGAGGCAAGTACAACGGGCGTTAGAAAAAAAAAACTTTTACGAAACCGTATCTACACTTAACCCTTTGAGGCTCAACCCTTTCCCAATGCTGAAAAAAGGGCAGCTGTTGCCATCGCTCGACTTAACGACCAGCAAGAGGGCGGACGATCGAAACGTTCATCGCTTTCACAGATCTAGAGACCCTTTTTTGACGACAGCTGGCTGTGCGGCACAGCCAGCTTTCGTGTTCTCAAAAAAGGGGTCTCTAGCCCAGACAGCACATAAGCTTAAATCAAGCTTGACATTTCTATGAATTTGACGTATTAATACAAGCTTGACAGTTCAACTCATTTTAAGCTGGCAGCAAGCTTGCAGGAGTCAAGTTGAATTGTCAAGCTGGAATACAGCTTGATTTTTCCTTTCGAAAGCGAGCGTTGATGGCGCCATCTGTGAAAGAGAATGGACATTAATTGTCTGGCCAGAAAACGGCGTGGCAACAGTCACTTCAAATTTTAGCCACTTTAGCCAAACTTTAGTCACTTCTCACTTCAAGCGTTGCCCGAAGGGCAACGTTTGCGTATTGGCAGAATGGTCAGCACGCGGGCCTCCCAGCCCATAGTTCCCGGGATCGAACCCAGCCGCCGACGTTTGATGGAAACAGATAAAAATAACTTAAAATTTCAGCATAGAGGGAAAAATGCGCGGAAAAATAAAGTATGTGGGGCGCATTCGCCAGCGGGCGCCCAGTGTATTTAGAAAAAAATTTTAAGCTTGCTATGTCAAGCTTAATGCAAGCTGAGCAAGTGTAAACTAGAACACTTGATTCAAGCTTGCATTAAGCTTACACGCTTGAAATTGTCAAGCTTAATTCAAGTTTATTGACTTGATAAATCAAGCTTGCTGCAAGTTTGCTGTGCTGTCTGGTTGATCTGTGACACAGATGGCGGACGATCGAAACGTTCATCGCGTGCCACAGTTCAGAGACCCTTTTTTTGACGCAGCTGGCTGTGCGGCACATCCAACTGTCGTCAAAAAAGGGTCTCTAGATCTGGGGCACGCGATGAACGTTTCGATCGTCCGCCCTCTTTCTGGTAGTTAAATCGAACGATGGCAACGGCTGCCCTTTTTTCAGCATTGGGAAAGAGTTGCGCCTTAAAGGGTTAAAGTGTGTTAGTGTGTAAAGGTTGCATTCGATTAAGTTCAAATTGCGTATATTACAGGTCACCATCACACAACCTGTATAGATTTCGGCGTGCGTAGTGCTTATTGCTTATTTACAGGGCTACAAAAAAGAATGATTATACATGACGACCTGTACACTCAAATTATTTGAAGTGCACTACATCAGATTGAGTTGTATCCAATTTGGTAAAGATCAAGCGTTCCGAAAATCGAGTGGAGTCACTCCAGATTTTTTACATTTTGGGGAAAAGAAGCCGAATTTCACTCGGAAAAGAAGCCGAAATTGGGGGCTTCACCCTAAAAAATTGGGGACTTTCGGTCACCTTCATTCCAAAGCTTGTCCTTGTGTTCTGGGACATGTTGGCAACACTTGCGGAAGAGCATTCGATTTGACTACGGGTAACGGAAATGCAGGTAAAATTTGATATATCGGGTGAATTGGCGATATTGCTCAGGAAAAGTGAAAAAGAACGCTGTTTACACATTACTCGATTTGTTTATTCAGTGGTTTTACGTAAGCAGTGGTTTATATAACAGATGCGTAAATGTTTCTACCACGCGTATTCCAGAAGGTCTTTAAGCTGAAACTGCTCGTAGCATAGAAATTGGGCGAAGCCTTAACCATTTCAACGTCTTTTAACCCTTTGACGCCCGGTGGTTGCGCCCTGAAACCACCTTTCCACTCCTAGTCACAAAAAAAATGTAATTAAATGGTCCCAAAGCTGAAAAAGGGCAGCCGTCGCCATCGATCTACTTAACTACTAAGAACATGGCGGTGTCGGTTCTATCGACCCTATTTCAGCGGTTCTATGCTAGTCTCGTTAAGATAGGGTTTCCTGCCCTGAAAAAGGGCAGCTGTCGCCATCGATCCATTTAACTACCAAAAACTTGGCGGTCGGTTCGTTGGACGGCCATGCTGGTAGTTAGATGAAAAGATAGCAACGGATGCCCTTTTTCAGGATTGGGCAGCCTATTCAGTGGATCCTCTGTATTGATGTGAAAATGCATTCGTTTCGAAGTGTTAATCAGTTGAGCGACCGCTACCTAAATTTCTCTACGACAACCTCCCGTTTCCACTGGAATAAACTACTTTAATTTTTAATCAGCAAAAATGAATTTGTCGTAAGTTAATTATCTCCTTTAATTTATTGCATATTAAAGTACAGCTCCTCGAAGGCAATCTGCCCAAGGAGGGGTGCCTTGGGCGGAGGTCCATTTAAGGGGTTCTAATGTGTATTCACGCTGCATGTGAAGAAAACTGCCCAGAACTCCAGATCGATGGCTGCGCGATAGGTCCGAGCCCGCGACCTTCACGCTTCAGCCACCTACCATGTTCAGTGTCTTTATCCACTCGGCCTTGGTGGGGCCATTATCTCTTTTAAAGCTCCAGGCCAGTTCAAGAATTTTGGATAATCTAGTATCCATGTTAAAAAGGTCACGTTCATGCCAAGTTTCGTATTATTAGCTTTATTAGTTTTGGCCGGGGAAAATACAGACACGCAAAATAAAAAAACTATTGCTGAATGATCCCCATAATGTGTTTATTGAAAAATGAAGAAAGATTTAAAAATTCCATGTACTTTTAATATTAATGCATGCAGTAGCGGATCCAGGGGAGGGGCTAGGGGGCTTCAGCCCCCCCCAAAAGAGATTGCTCAAGGGTAACATTCTGCTTTATTATACACTTTAAATAGCTAAAATGATCCTATTTTATTACTTAGCCCCTCCCAAAAGCCTAATACATTGGTTTAGACTAAAATTTTGATTTATAGTACATTTTAATTGGATTAAATAAGCTTTTTAAAAAATTTAGCCCCTCCCAAAAAAAAATTCTGGATCCGCCACTGAATGCATGTAATATTCTATTGACCCCCTTGTTTACCTTCACTGTCTTTGATATATTTTTAAATCTATCTATAAAAGTACACCCCCTTCCCCCCAAAAATACATGCATGTTTAAAGTAAATAGACAAGCTCACGAGGGTATCGATGCAAAACTCCACTTAGAAATTAGGAGAACTTAAAAAAAAAAATTCATTAACGAACATGATATATTGGCAATTTTTTTGGAATGGGGAGCGGGTCGAAATATTTGTTGCCATAACAACTACTTGCTCAGAATTCTAAATCCACAATAATTTTGGTAAAGCTAGAATTTAAATTTAAATATTGAAAAATGTTAGTTCTGCATCTACCTTTCAAATAAGGAATTGAAGCAGCCAAAACTTCAGACAGGCAATAAATATATAGTTGGACCAAATTCAATCTACGGAATACCTATTTCAAAAACAGCAGCAAGAAATCAATATACGCAAAAGCTATTCATCAGCGATATTGATCGAATGAATGAAAGATAGAAATGCGTATTTGGATGTAAATCCAAATTGGAAATGGGTGAATTGCTGCTAATTACTTTCCGAACATGTACCATTTAAGGAAAGTATTGTAATCATGAAAAAATTCGACTTCGAGATTTTGGTGTTTTGACACGTTTTGAGGGCTTCTGAATCCATTTATGCTATTTTTACGAGATGTACGTATGTATGTGTGTATGTGTGTGTGTGTGTGAACACGATAGCTCCTGAACGGAGCATTCGATTGAGCTCAAATTGGATATATATGTCATAAACCACCGTCGCAAGACCGGTATTGATTTGGGTGTGTATAGCACTTAAAGTTTTTCTACAGGGCTACGACCAAGATTTCTTTTACATGATGGCCTATGGGGGAAAAATTCTTGAAAGTACGCTAGCGTTTAAACGGTCCATTCGATTGAGCTCAAATTCGGTATACATGTTATAAACCACCATCCTAAGAACGGTATTGATTTTCGTGTGTATAGGACTTATAGTTCTCCTAAAGGGCTACGACAAAACTTTCTTTTATGTTATGGCATAATGGCATATGGGGAGAAATTCTTGAAAGTGCGCAAGCGTTTAAACGGTGCATTCGATTGAGTTTCAATTGGGTATAAATGTTTGAATGATTCATCGATTAAAATTTATTTAAGTGCTTGGTCATGATCTTAATCGTAAGTGTTCGGAAAGTCGAGTGGAGTCACTCCAGATTTTTTTTTAACTTGTAACAATATTAAAATATTCAGTCTTGCCAAATGTTGGCAGTTCTTGTCCTAATAATGGGTGAGAACGCCTAAATTAACACTACAAGGCATCCGGTCCCCTATGGGGAACAACCACTTTAGTGATTCCTCTACGTCTATAAAATACTATAGTATAGACATCTGTCGGTTTTTAAGAGTATGTACACATAGATAGCAGCGATATAATTCAATATGTTGCTGACAGATGTGCTTACTAGAGATGAGTTCGGGCTCATTTTTTGAAGCCCGAGCCCGAGGACTTTTAATCCGAGCCCGCCCGAGCCCGAGCAATATTATTTAAGTCGGAGCCCGAGCCCGAAATTTCAGTTAAAGGTGAAAAAAAATCCAATTACTTCATTGATAGAATACAATGAATTTTGCCGTTTGTGCAAATTAAAGACAAATAGAGTTGCAAACTCTCAATGCACTTTCTAATTCTTTATTTATCCATATGTTTATCCAATAATGTCGGATCTCATGACTCACTCATGAATATAAGTCGCTGTTCTGAAATATCCAAAGAGCTTAACGCACCTTCTAGGCGCCAGTGTCGCTACTTTTTTTTATAAGTACAGCCTACTCCGGTTATAGTGAACCCGGATATAGAGAACCATCGGATATAGTGAACGCAAACCATGAGTCTCGATTCACACACAGTATCTCTATCCATCATGAAGGCACTTGGGTTTTAGTGAACTTCCGATACAGTGGACGAAATTGGAGGGTCCCCAGAGGTTCACTATAACCGGAGTTGACTGTACTTTTATTTTCCTCGTAAATCACTTTTTTAAATCTGTTTCAAGGAGTATGTTCAATAAAGGAGAAATTTTTCACGAGCCCGAGCCCCAACGCAATTGTGAATTACAGAGCCCGAGCCCGGTTCGGGCCCGGGATCGGGCTTTCGGGCTCGGGCTGAGCCCGTCTCATCTCTAATGCTTACCCTGTTCATATTATCTCTGATTGAAGTTGAAACAGTCCTCTTTCGAATTTTGTTTCGTTTAGGTTAGAAAATTAACAAAAAATATTGGGTTGGCAACAAAGTAACTGCGTTTTATTGTATTAAATTCAAGCAAATAAGTTTTCAACCAGTTTTTAATTACAGGTAAGCTGTGCCTGAGCATACGATTCATATTTGTTACATTTTAAAGTAAGAATTTCACTGGCTGTATTTTTTTTCGTCCATCAAAGATGGCCACCCTCCCCCTTTTTTCGCTTCTATCCTCCTTAGAGGACACTATTAAAAATGTCCTGAAATTAATTTTTAGGTATTCGTGACTGCTGTATTTTACAGAAAGAATTTCACGGATATCTCTATTTTTATTTGAGATCACGCGGGATATGTGAAAGGAACTTTTTGGCCCCTTACCCCCCCCCCCTAAGATTACGAATTTTGGAAAATGCTCTCTGATCTAGCACCTATGTTGAAGAACTCACGTACGTGCCAAATTTCGCATAATTAACATCAGTAGTTTTGGCCAGGCGAAATATTGACATACGAAAAAACGCAATTACTTTGTTGCCAACCCAATAGATAGCAAAGAGTTTTGACCCGGAAGAAATGACTGTGTTGGAATTCGTCCGACCAAGATATGATCTGAATACTAAAATTTCAAAATAAATACCAAAAAACGTATAGCTAAGGCCCAGGTACAGCATACAGGACAGAAAGAAAAGTGATTTTCTATTAAAATATTAGGTTATTTGTTTTTAAACAATTTTTCCCAAATAATAATCACTAACATTATCAAATATATTTATTTCAGACACAGAAATAAAAAATCTGGAGTGACTCCACTCGACTTTCTGAACCCTTACGATTAAGATCATGACCAAGCATTTAAATAAATTTGAATAGATGAATCATTCAAACATATATACCCAATTGAAGCTCAATCGAATGGACCGTTTAAACGCTAGCGCACTTTCAAGATTGTCTCCCCATAGGCCATCATGTAAAAGAAATCTTTGTCGTAGCCCTGTAGAAAAACTATAAGTCCTATACACACCAAAATCAATACCGGTCTTACGACGGTGGTTTATAACCTATATACCCAATTTGAGCTCAATCGAATGCCCCGTTTAGGAGCTATCGTGTTCACTCACACACACACTACATACAAAAATACACGCACACATACATACATACATCTCGTAAAAATAGCATAAATGAATTCAGAAGACCTCAAAACGTGTCAATACACCAAAATCTCAAGTCGAATTTTTTCACGATGACAATACTTTCCTTACATGGTTCATGTTTGGAAAGTAAAAATTGAGCCTACAAGGGTTAAATAGTCTTTTACAAATATAAATGTAAAAAGTTTTTGGAAAAATCATGGCTTATATAAAAGTAATAGTCATTTAAATCGAAATCTAGTTTTTTAACCATAGAACCCATGAGGAAGGGCAAGTGCCCTACTTTGCTCCCCCTAGAGATTTAGTACACTGTCTTATGATATAAGCAAAAATGCATCACAAGACAAAATAAGAGCGCAAATTGTTACAAGTGTGACATTTGCCCTCCTCTAGGAAAATGTTTTGAAGTTTCCCCTCCCCCTAAAAAAATGTCTATGGGCACCCATGTTTCTAGCTATCCACTGATAAATATTTTTAAAAATCACTGCCATACACAATACTAGTTTAGGCTGGCTTGCATGCATACAAAAAAATGGTGTTACATTCTGTAATCCTCCTTTAAAAGCTGCTACATATATGAAAGCTTATTACTTAATTAGGATCATGAACATCTGTGGCAATACTTGAATAAGGTACTAATAAGGGAAGAAGCCTGGAAATAGGTCCCTCCCAAATTTTGAATTTTTGTTAATAGGATGTCAACAATCAAGCATGATTGTGAGAAATCCTACCCTTTGGGACCTCAAATATTCGATCCCTACAATTCGGACCTGGTGGTCCGAATTTTTTTTTTCATTTTTACTTGCTAAGTTCATGATATCAAAGCTAAAACTATTCAATATACTTTTTTTCAGTCTAACAGGAATGGAATTAATATGTTAAGAGGTTTTTCATTTTTTAGTCAACCTTTTTAATCAAAGTCGGGCTAAAGTAAAGAATTTCTGATAGAATTCTCAACACTCAATTCCATTGTAGCTCTCCCATCAGTTCTTATTAAATTAATTAAATATTCCTTTCTTTTAAATGTAAAATAATTAATAATTTATAAAATATTGAGGTGTTTAACTACTTATGTATCAAACGAAGGTCACGATCATTTATTTTATTAACAAAAATCTAAATTTCGGTTGATGAGGGATAAACTAGCCCCCCTGGAATATAATCTGTATATGTCCAGACACTGCAAACATTTAGATAAAAATTTCGGAATAATTACACATTATGCTAAAAATTAATACAGTGAAACCTCCCAAATGGGTCTCCTCCCTAACTTGGACACTTTTCTGGGGAACCAACCGAATGAGCACATAATATTGAAATATATACCTCTATAAGTTGGACACCTCTGAAAGCTGAACGCTTTTTGAGGGAGACACAAGTGCAAATTTCGAAGGTTTCACTGTATATTTTACATCAAATATTAGAAAAAAAAGGTTCACTCCAAAATTAAAGGAAAGGGTAGAGATAGATACTAAAACCCCTGGGCTAGAGGTTACGTCCAGTAGCGGATCCAGGGGAGGGGCTAGGGGGCTTCAGCCCCCCCCAAAATAGATTGCTAAAGGTTAACATTCTGCTTTATTATACACTTTAAGTAGATAAAATGATCATTTTTTATAACTTAGCCCCTCCCAAAAAGTTTTGCATTACTAAAACTTTTTGCAAAAAAAAACTGACTTTTTAAAAAAACTGACTAAAATTTCGCTTTATTGTACATTTTGTTTGGGCGAAATAAGCTTTTTCAAAATTTAGCCCCTCACAAAAAAAATTTCTGGATCCGCTACTGGTTACGTCCCTGTATATGCACTGCTTAAGAAAACACTGCATCAAACATTCAGATAAACATTTTGTATAATCACATATTATACTAAAAATCAAGATATTTTACACCAGATTATCGTATATAAAAATGCCCTCCCGAAAATTTACGATAGGAAAGGGGTGATAAATTAGGTCCCCCACACTTAGGCTAAGCCCTACATTGTAAAAAGACACATAGGCGCACCCAGGGCAGGGGCTATGGGGGCTCAAGCCCTTTCTAAAGGTAGAAAGTTAGATATGAAAAGCATTAAAAGTTAGAACTTGTTCATAATGAATTAAATTTTTTCTTTTTAAACATTTCCTTTTAAATTATTTCTGAAGTACTTTTTACAAAAAAAAAAGTTAGTTTTAAATAAATACTTACAATTAGTGTACGAAACAGAGTTAAGCTCGGTTTCAACGATACTGAAAAGATCAAATAATTATTGGACTATAACGAGTTACATTGCTTGCGCATGTTGTTCTATGGGCCAGTCACAGAATATTTTGACCTTCTAACAGGGTCATAGCTATAATCGAGGTCACTGTAACCGAGTTCAGCAGAATTCGTAGCCCCCCCCCCCCCCCAAACAAAAATCCTGGGTGCGACCCTGAAACGACATCTATGAAACTTCAAACATTGCCCTCACGTTACGCTGGACATGAAAATATTTTACGCGAGATAATCACATATTAAAAACAAGTCCACTCGAAAATGAACGGGGGTCGAAGAAATGCAGCCAAGGGCACGAAAAGGTTAGGGGGGGGGAAATTCCGGTCAATGACACTTACCTCACCTTTTTTTTTGCTTTTTTTGTTGTTGTTGTTGTTGTTCTGGTGAAGGTTTTCGGGACGTAGCCGGCAGTTCTTTTGAAGGTGCTTGTATATATATATATATATATATATATATCACTACACTACTGAGTAATCACTAACACAGCGGAAAAGAAGCGATGTGTTTTGGACAGAGAGTTACAACAAACCACCGGCCGGCGAGAAGAGAGAGGTTTTTCGAAGGATGGTGAAGAGAACAGGGGGAAATATATCGAAGGGAAGAAGCTGCTCCTTCTCTCAACTCAGCTCTCTCGGTCCACGGGATATTATTCCTCCTCCACTACCCCCGCCCCATCCCCGCCCCCACCAGAGACGCTGGTTACTGTGTGACGGAGGTGCGTGGCAGGAGCTTTTTCAGCTGCCCGCCGTGGAATGCGCGCGCAGGTGCGATCGATGGGTCCAGACTGCGTAGTGGGGGGGAAGGGGGGGGGGAGAATGACCTCCCCCCCTCTTTCCCTCCACTTCCCCCCACCCCCAATCGAAAGTGTGATATTAAGGGGGCGGATCATAAATTTTTTCTTGGATTTTATGTTTGTGTTGTTTGTGTGCGACCTGTTATTAGGGGGGGTCGTTTGTATATTAAAATGGGGAAAGGGGGGGCAAGCCGTAAGCAGAGGGGGTGGTCCTGACCCCGTTCTCACCAACCCTTCTCCCCCGAAATTTCCATTTTTAACAAGTTCGAGTTTTGTTAAAATGATAGTGATGAACTCTTGTCTTTTCCACGGTCCAAGGATGGGCAAACTACGGCCCGCCGGAAGGTTTTATCCGGCCTGCGCAGGGGCGTAGCCAAGGGGGTGGAGGTTAGGGGGTCATAACCCCCCCCCATGAGGAATTTTTTGCCATACAAAATGTATATTCTTCACTACATTGTCACACCCACATATACATATATGTGAGTTGTAGTAGTTGTAACCCCCCCCCTCCCCGTGAAAAATTTCTGGCTACGCCCCTGGGCCTGCGGATAGAATTTTAATTTGCCGGTCCGACGGAAATTAAAAGAAAATATATATTTATATATTATCTATCCATATTAAGAATTGTGAAGATGGCTTGAAAAAACTGCATTTTGAGTTCGAACGCAGATTTCAAGATTTCAGTACCATTCAAACAGAATTGGATATTTTTACCATGGCTTTCAACGTAATTTATGAAGCAGTGAGGTCCGATTTGCAGCTCGAATGAATTGAGTTGCAATCTAACGACCCTCTCAAGCAGTTGTTTCTAAATATGCCAGAGTTTTACAAATCATGATCGAAAGTAAGTTTCCCAAATTGAATATCTCACGCCCAGAAAACCAGTGCTCTGTTTGCTTCATCTTATATATGTGAACAAGCGTTTTCAACTATGAACCTTAGAGAGAATTCTTTCAGAAGTAGACTGACAGAGGAGCCTTGAGCCTCGTTCCTTAGAATCAGTACATCTCCCTTCGAACCTCCATCTATAAGTAACTTTAATAAATGAAATCGCAATTTCATTCATCTCATTAACATATTTAAATTGTAATACTTGTATAATGTTTTTAAATTTTAGAAAATTTTATCTTGGCCCGCCAAACTTTTTTGGCCCGCGATCGAAAAAGTTTGCCCATCGTTTAGATCCATTCCGAATTTTTTTTTCTCTTTTTCTCAGTTCAGGCTCAGAGAGGATGGAGGGGGGAGCATAGGAGCACACACGGAGGGGTCTGTGGGTGCTAAAGCCCCCCCCCCCCCAACCGTAGAGCTAACATTGTCACTAAATCAATTAAAATATATTTATTTTTTTAAATCGTCTTCAAATTATTTCTAAAATATTTTTTTTTTAAAGGCGTTGGTTCTTAAAAAAATAGTTACAGTTGGTGTATGAAGAACTGTGCGGCACAGCCAGCTGTCGTCAAAAAAGGGTCTCTAGATCTGTGGTACGCGATGAACGTTTCGATCGTCCGCCCTCTTGCTGGTCGTTCAGTCGAGCGATGGCCACGGCTGCCCTTTTTTTCAGCATCGGGCCATCTATCCAGCTGTTCTAGCATTCTACCATTTTTCAGCAGATGTCAGTGCTGTTAAAAAGAATTGTGACCATTTTTTGACGGAAAATGACGTGCTAAAAAGTAAAGGATTCTCGTGGAGCTAGGTCACCCGCTACTATTTTTATAGAAATCCAATCTATTCTTCGTGACGGGCAACAGTCAAAACGTCAGAGTTGGGTGTTCCCAGAGCGGGAACACTGCGCGTTAAAGGGTTAAACCCTATTACAACGTCATTGAAAAAATCAGTATTTATGGCTGTATAACGAGCTACGTTGAAAGTGGGCTATGGGCAAGTGGTACAAAATATTTTGATGTTATAAGAGAGTTATTACTATAATCGAGGCCGCTAGAACCGAGTTCATCCGTATTTGTAGCCCCAGATGCCCCCTAAACTAAAATCCTGAGTGCACCACTGGGAGGGAGAGTTCATAAACATTAAAAAAACTTTTTTTTTAATTATATCATGCTGTGATAAACCCCTGTTTACAGGCCCTGACTGGCCAGGTCGGCGATTGCCAAGGGCCCCTGGCTCAAGGGAGCCACGGGGAGGCCCCAATAATGGATGTACTGCATTATAATCAATTTATAAGTAATTTGATATAGTACATATTATTACGAATTTTCGAGGCAAACCGCTGTTCTGGGATTTTAAATAGTTTAAAATTCGTGTTTTACGAGTCAAATAGTTAAATTTTGTTTTTCGTTGCATCAAAATGGGTTAACTAGAAAGCGAGGTAGGGAGTTTTATGTTTTCCCATAGGTTTCTATAGCATTTTCTAGAAATATCGGGCGTAGGAGTTGGCTAACCTCACTTTTAGGGACTTATTTTTGGCGCCAATTTGGCGATATTTCCCAAAAAATTCGCCATGCTTGGCGACATTTCGGTCATTTGGAGCGATTTCCCTCAATGGGGCTCGTAAAGTTTGTTTTACTGCATTAACATCACATAATAGCCTAATATTACTCTATTTATCTTGGATGACGTCATCAAAAGTGTGGAATCTGATGCGGATGAATGCGGGACATAGATTCTTCTAGAAGCTCCTTGTAGCTTCTGCGTCACCTATAAATACAATCATGACAGACCGCCCAGTTCAGTGTGTTATCGAGCTTCCAATGAGTACGCTGCTTTGCTCTGTGACCGGTGCTATAGTTCGCTTGCCTTTTTGAAGCTTTGTTTTTAAATACTGTGTGTCAATCCTTCATTGCTGTGTCTTGAGGGAATGTATACGATATCCCTCCAGTGGCGGCTCGTGGGATACAGCAAGTACAGCCGGGCTGCACTCGAAATTATCAGCACATACTTTAAAATAATTTATTCTACTAATTTTCCTAAATTCAGATTAGAATTGTGGAATTCCTACGGTAAATTAAAAAAATCTCCGAAAAAAACCAAACACAAAAAAAACGTATTGTGGCCGGATCGCTCATTCAGAAAAAAAGCACTTTAATCTTCCCGCAATTCAATTGGGAAAATCTTTGGTTCAGCCCAGAGCGCTGAAAAGAAAATTGGCAGCACCGTTGCCATGACAACGACTACGTCAGCAGCCTCTCCGGCATAGGGAGTATGCAGCTGATACAGCCGATGGAAGATTTTCTAACGGCGGCTGAACTTGAGAACTCGACTCACTGATTGGCTCGGACGAGAAGGAGGGAGGGGGTAAGGAGAATATATGTTTGGAAAACTCTGGACTTTATATTGCTGAATTTATCAGGAAGGTAAGCCTGAATAGACGCTTATGAATGGACAATGACCCATCAAAGTAGTATTGTTTTTAAGTAAGCAAGAACTGGCATTGAGAGGACATGGCGAGCGAGAAAATTCTTTAAACATGGGAAATTTTAAAGAGCTTTTAAAATTATGGATATCTGAATTAAAACAACGCCTTTTTATGGGGACTTTACTGACGGATTCGCATGTTTAAAAGAAAGGAGGATTGATTTGACTTATAAAAAATAAGTAAGTTTTTTTTTTCTTTTCTTCTCAAGTTATCGTTACAAAAGAAAATTCTAAGGAAACTTCGAATCAGACACGGATGAATGCAATTTTGAGGATAAGAGCGGCTGGTTGAAATTTATGTCAATTTTATGGAAGTAAAATAGGATCTCTGACATTTTTTATGTAATTTCTTTTTTTTTCCTCGGTGAGGGCTTAATCCGCAGCTTTCGAATTCAGTAACAAAGATTTTCCAATCCTGTCCGGAGGAAGGTGGGGGGGGGCTCATATGCTTCCGGCTGCACTAACAGTTTTGACCACGGGCCGCCACTGGTTTTAACATGGTAGCAAAACTTGCAATGTTTCTTTCTTGGAGAAGACTTTACTGGAGAAAGAGACATGGCTAGTTTTGTCTTTCTTGGAAAACAAACTAACTGGCCTCCCCCACCACTGGCAAAATTGGCAATTTCCTTCTGAAGTTATCGTTACAAAAGAAAATTCTAAGGAAACTTCGAATCAGACACGGATGAATGCAATTTTGAGGATAAGAGCGGCTGGTTGAAATTGATGTCCATTTTATGGAAGTAAAATAGGATCTCTGACATTTTTTATGTAATTTTTTTTTTCCCTCGGTGAGGGCTTAATCCGCCAGCTTTCGAATTCAGTAACAAAAGATTTTCTAATCCTGTCCGGAGGAAAGGGGGGGGGGGGCTCATATGCTTCCGGCTGCACTAACAGTTTTGACCACGGGCCGCCACTGTATCCCTCGTATATGTTCACTTAACTCTTGTCTGTGGAAGTGTTTTATTTTGTCTGTGGGAAATACAGCATTTGTGAAAGCTTCTGTTCTAAGCGGGCTGTTAAAAACACAATTACTGTTGGATTGTGCTTGTAAATTTTGTACAGCTGATGGTTCCACGGAGTTCTAGAACCAATAAAGTTTGTGTTCCATCCTGACCAGTGGACTCTTTGCTAGAACTTTCTACACCAACTAGACTTTGGAACGACGAACCCAGGAATTATCAGAGTATTCTGCAACAATGTCAGAGTAATTGGATCATTTATTTCCCAGTCATCTTACGTCTTTACACAGTGGAGCAGCGGAGGGCCCCTTGTAACTTCGCTGCTCGAGGCGGCCCCCGAAGTGTCAGGGGGCCCAAAAGCTCTAAAATAGTTAAATGTAGTTTTTAGGCACGTAAGACTAATTTTCAAATATTACATTTTATAACCCTTAACAGCATATATAAGGTGACCATACGCCCCGTTTTGAACGGGACAGTCCCGTTTTTAGGTGGCTTGTCCAGTTGTCCCCAAGTACAACTACGGGACAACTGCACAAGTACGGCTAGACAACTACGCAAGCACAACTACGGGTCTCGTTTTTAGTAAATGTCCCCTGCAATGTCCCGTTTTTAGAAAGAGAGCAACGCACGGTAACGATTTCAATGAAGGCCGCTAAAAATCTAAAATCATCCAACGGTAGTGTCTGTAAAAAAAAAAAAAAAAAGACAGAGAGAAAAGAAATTTAAAAAAAAAAGAGAGAAAAGAAATTAAAAAAAAACTAACCTCTCTCCCTCCCCTCTGGAGACGCAAAGAAAACGATGGGGATTTTTTTTTTTTTTGTTTTGTTTTTGCATTTGTTCTTTTAATGTTCTTTTTTGTCAACTATTTCAATTTATTTCTTTTTTTAAAGTCATGTTCCTCTTTTGCTTATCCCCCCCCCCCGATCTCCACTTTATTTTCCCTTTTCATCTGGTTTTCTAAGAATTTTTTTCCTTCCGAATGACAAGTCCTTTTGTTTCTATTTCTCACTTTCCTACCTTCCTGCCTTGTGTCGGAGGGTGTTTTTGAAGTCGAAGAAGGGCCTACCCCTTGTACCACCTGAAACATACGCCTTGCACCATTTCTTATAGTATATGTGTGTTTTAGAAAACGTTTTTTTTTTTTTTTCATTTTATTTTGAAATGAACATTAACACAAGCTTGCTTGCGCGTTTTCTTAAAACTAAAAAGATATCACTCCTATAAATTCAGTCTCCCTACACTATTACCTTTTAAAAACAGTAGCTGTCCCGTTTTGAAGGAAAAAATAAATGCTCACGTTAAGCATATATTACTTCTGAGTCGTTTGAACTAGCCTAATACCTCTAAAATACGCTTTAATGAATTTCTGCCCATAAGCGTAATATATTTAAAATCTTTTGGACGGCCCTGTAGATAAACTATCCAATCAAATGGGACCGAAAGGGGGGGGTGCACAACTAGATGTTACAGCAATCCTGAATATAAATTTTCAACATTCTACGTCTAATAGTTTTGGAGATATACGAGTTGGATGAATTTCGGCCCATAGAGCGTCATGTATTTAGAATCTTTTGGGCGGTCCTGTAGATAAATTATCCAATGGATTGGGACCAAAACTGTATTAGCATCCAATGTCATCCACTACGAGTTTTAAAAAATGTATTTGAACTTGAGTGGATGAATAAAAAGAATTTTATTAACGATTGAAAATTTGTACAAGATATATATAAGGAGAGTGTGACCTAATAATAGGAATTGAAGAAGGAATGAACGAATAAGTCAGGGTACTTACGTATTATCCCGGCGGTCCGCCAAGACGAGCGATTTTTCTCCAACATAAATGCCGGGCACATGAAATTATTAATGGTTTGGAATAAGATTGGCTACAGTTCGGCAACTCATTTAACGAAAAAATAGTTTGGCGGGCGCGGGAATGACCGCCGGGATAATACGTAAGTACCTAAATAAGTTATGCTCTGCGTACAAGTTGTTGAAAGCCGCCATTTTAATTTTAAATTGCAGTTGCAGCATAAATAAAAAAACCTCGTGGTAACTGCATATGTATAGTGATCGCCACCTTGGCGAGAGTGGGAGCGTTAAAGTAGAAATCAACCAATAGATACTAAAACACTCAGAACTATTCCAGTTGTGACGTAATCGAATCATACTATGCCATGATTAAAGAATGTAATTATCCTTGGCTTTGCTTGCAAATATGTGGTTGCCTACACCTTTTCATTTTCAAATCGCAGATCGACGTCGCTTTAATGTCAAAATTTCAAAAATACTTTAGAAACTGAATACTTTGTAGTGTTCTAAGCTAAAGTAAAATGCCTTATAGTAAAACCTACAACAGGAATCGTTTAAAAAGAACACTGATGTAAACAAACAGTTTGCATGTTATATCGGAGAGCCTGTACATTAATATTTACAAATTTTCCCTGTGATTTTTTCTTGTTGAAATAGGTATTTGTGTTAATACTTTTTATTAATAACAATGTATCTAAGTACAGGAAATGTATATATTTAATTTAAATAAAAAGGTCATATGTAGGTTGTGTTATATATTTGTCTGTGAACCATAATACGACAGTGAATTCAGTTTAAGAATGTATATTAATGAAACACAAAAGTTTGTTCGTTTAATATAAGTTTTAGCTCGTGCAAAGTTAAAGGGTTTACAAAAAAAAGCAAAGAAGCAGACTTTGAAGTAAAAACTGATAGAAAATTGTTTTTAGATTCTTCTGAGTTTTTCGGATACTCAAAATATGAATATATATTAAACATTTTCTGCGTCAGAGCTTACATCCCTCCTGATTTATGTTACAATGAAGTTTTACGTGGGATCAAAATAAGATCGACCTTTCATGTTACTTAAAGTCAATAAAGACATGCATTGATTTATCACGCTATTTATAATAATAAATCATTACATGGGGATAGTCACAACAAATCGGCAACTGGAGGAACTAATAATTGTTTTGCTTGTGGTGTAATTTCAGTCAAAACCTTTTTAATTCTTTGAAGCGCAACAGCCAGCTGTGTCAAAAAAACTGTGTCCAGATCTGTGGTACGCAATTAATGATTCAATCGACCGCCATCTTGCTGGTAGTTAAATAGAGCGATGGCAACGGCTACCCTTTTCTCCAGCATTGGGCAGTCAATCCAGTTGTTCTTCTATAGGGTAACCTGGGGAGCCTTGACCATAAGGGAGGCTTGACCCACCCTTGAATTTCAGTATTTAAAAATATTTTAGCTTTCCCTCACTAGATGGCAGTCAAAGCTACTGATGTAATCAGACACCCATCATAGTTTCATCCAGTCAGTTCATAGTGGAGTGGAAATAAACAAGAAAGAAAGTTTTTCTGCCTAAATAGTAAGTATTTTAAACACACTTTGTAAGAATTTTTCAAAGAAAGTAATTGAATTAACTTTGAGCTAGTGGGATTTTATAAATACTGTCATATTAAGCTATTATTAAAGTAAAAAAGTTTATAGAAAGAATCAGGTTTCAAATCACCATGCACCATTCTTTACAAAATGGCGTGATGGGGAGGCTTGACCCACTGTATGTAAGGGAGGGTTGACCACTGGGTCACGGCTCCCTTAGTTAAATAGTTTTGAAAATATAGCATACTGCTTTTCAAACATTGTCATAATTAAAATAATACCTAGATATGAATATAAATAATTTTATATGTTTACAATAGGATAGGTGGTTGACAAAAAGTTACCTACCAATTATTGTTCAATAAAAATTGTTTCAAGATGTAATACTAAAAACTAAAGTATGAATAATTCAAGTATAATAATTTTCCAGATTTATACAAAGAGATTACCAAATTTTATTTATTTATTTTTTTTTTTGTGTGTGTGTGTGGGGGGGGGGGTTATAAATGTTATCTTTACTGAAAAACTATTAATTTCTGGATGTTTCTTTTGATTCATTTTATTGTGAATATTAATATAAAAATGAGATGTTTTGAAATGCTGTATTAATAATAAGTATTATTTTTTTCTCAGGATGCCCTTTTTTCATAAACCAAAAGGAAATGCTCGTAAAAAGTACTCCACAGAAGTTATGATGACAGCAGAGTGTTCAATTATCATACTGAAGATTTTATACTTAATGCTTATATAACTAATAAAAAAGATTTACTTTTATCTTATTTTAAAATTATACATTATTGCCTGGGCCAAGCCTCCCATACCATGGGTCAGAGCTCCCTTATAAAGGGAGCCTTGACCCACTTTCCAACGTTTAAAAAAATATTAAATTCAGAAAACAAGAAATGCACAATTTATATTATCATAAATATATTCTTAATGCCAATAAAATTTCCTTTAAATTGCACTATAATAGGATTATTTTGCTACCAAAATAAAATTTACAAAAATGTTTTTCTGAAAATGTGGTCAAGGCTTCCCAGGTTCCCCTATCAATATATTTCCATCGTATTCTTCCAGTTTTCAGCAGATGTCAGTGTTGTTAAAAATAATCCTGGCAATTTTTACGGGAAGCGATGTCCTAAAAAGTGAAGGATTCTCGTGTAACTTTGTCGCCTTCAAGTTATTTTCATAGAAATGAAATGGATTCATTCTCCGTGAGTGACGACAGTCTAAACGTCAGAGTTTTGTGTCCTCACGGCGAGGACACCGCGCATTAAAGGGTCTAAAACTTTTTTTTTTCACGTTTTCCTTCATATCTCGGAGGAAAACAGTGATAGCCATAAAGTTCTTGCTTTAAAATGTAACTAACACATATACCTAAAATTATTTTCAGGTTTTTTTTTTAGAATTCGTATCCAAACTCTTGTGAGAGACCAAAACGTTATTTTCATACTTGTCATCATATATCGAAGGAAAATGAAGATAGCCACAAAAATCTTGCATTAAAAAATATCGAACACAAATTCATAGCAATCTTTTCAAAGGTGTTTAAAAATGGGCCTCAATACAGTGTGGTTTACTAAAACTGTTTTTCACGTATTTTTTAGTTTTAAATTCCTGTTAATTTCAGACAAAGTTTTTTCTCTACCTGGTGAAAGGGCTGATCACTTTTCAAGGGTTGCCAGATGAAATGTGAATAGTCTCCAGGGTTTGCCATTTTTGGTGATTTATCGCTAATTTTGGCATTAAAAAAATTAGCCCCAAAATTGGACCCAGCTTATCGATATCTTCCATATTTGTCCAGAAATTGCACAACCCTACTGTATTTAACTGGAATATTGGTGTCTAAATTCGTAAAGTAAAGGTGAAGTATAGTTAGAATATGCCTGTCGGGGATTTTAAAGCAGTTTTAGTAAACGATTTTAATATAGATTTCAAATGTGAAGAAGTATTTTATGGAACAAGAAAAACAAATACGGCACAATCGCGGATTATGATGCACATTCCAAACAGTATTATAAAAAATCAAGTATAGTTAGAAAATGCCTATTGTCAAACAGTTTTTGTAGGCGATTAAATCTAGAACCAATGTATATTCAATATTTATTTATTTATTTTCCATTTGTATCAGTTGGTTCAACAATACCCATTCCGTGCGAAGAAACGGTTCTTCAGCTACTCCCTCTATGATGATGAAATTTTGCGGTTCCTTGGAATTCCAATACAATGTAATCTCCCCTCGCTATAGCGATACATCCCTCTAGAACGATCATTTTATTGGGTCCCTTAAGTATCGTTGTATCGAGGTACTTTCAGGATTCCGATGTTATGGGAACAATTCCATCCCCCTCCTTAATGTAAACCCTCTTTTTACAACGATTTGTGACTAATGCTTGGTAAAATAAATGAATAAATAAAACAATCCGGCTGTTCGAGCCTCGTCAGGGGGAGACCCCCCTGAACCCCCCCCCTAATTTTTTTGTTTCATTATTGCCATATTAAAACGATATTCATTGACTATGTCATTTTATCTCTCATCTTTCGTGTATTTCGCCTGGTAACCCTATGTTGAAATTTTTAGGATTGTAACCTATTTATAGAAAAATACACGGCATGCCTATTCTACAGCTTACGAAATAGTGTAACAATAGATTAAAGCTGTTGTGAACTAATAGTATTTCAATATACCGGGTGTCCAGAAAAGGACTCCCTGATTTCAAAATTAAACATCTCGAAAACAAAGATCGATAGAGGAATGCAGTAAACGGTATGTTTATTGTGAAAGCTGTGAGGATTTTATACAGCAGTTTGAAATAATAGTTACAAAAGCTGCTAACAGATGGCGCTGTAATCGCCATACGTAACGCCTAGTATAAATAGTGATCCGAAGCCCAGGACGATCAGTTCCACTATTGAAGCGTGACAGGAGGTTAGCGTACCGAAGGAAGAGATTAAAACCATGCACTCCATTGAACAACGCGTATTTCTGGTGCTGGAGTACCACTGGTTAAAAGAGAGTCCTAGGGCAACAAGGCGCAGTTTTCAAGCACGATTTAATGTTCCAAAAGGACCCGATGCGAAAACCATTCGTACGCTCTTCGCCAAATCGAACAGGCAGCGTAACTGATCATCTAGTGGGGAATGTTGGCCGCAAGCAAACTGCAGTTACGCCTGCAAATGTCGCCACAGTTTCTGGAATTATTCAGCAAAACCCAATGTCATCCGTCCGTAGAATTGCATCCGAGACTGGTTTGTAGCGTTCCAGCACGCATAAAATACTGAGAAAGAGCCTACACAGGGCCTAAAGAGCTGTACAGCGTACAGCACCATCTGTTAGCAGCTTTTGTAACTATTATTTCAAACTACTGTGTAAAATTCTTACAGCTTTCGCAATAAACATACCGTTTACTGCATTGCTCTATCGATCTTTGTTTTCCAGATATTTAATTTTGAAATCTGGGAGTTCTTTTTCTGGACACCCGGTATGTAAAATTATGTCAGTTTTTTGGCACACATTTTTCGGACAATTTTCAATAAAGGGGGTGACAGATAAAAATGACATAGTCATTAAAAATACACATAAAATAAAAACCACATTCAAAACACGGAAGACACCACCACATAAAAGCGATGCAATTACTTCGTGCACCTATGAAATCCCAGAAGATGCCATCTAAAATGAAGAAATTTGTTCGTTTACATCGAACAAATATACAAGTTTCGCATCCCATTTTGACTGAAAATTCGATAATGACATGTTAGTTTAAGTCATGACTTTCGCTGAAAAATTACCTTCATCTTTTAAAATTTTCGTAAATAGTTTTAAAATGAACTTGTTTCGCAAAGTTTCATATATACAGATGTCAGTCACCTCATTTAAACA
Organism: Cheiracanthium punctorium; assembly: GCA_038373885.1. Taxonomy (NCBI): domain Eukaryota; kingdom Metazoa; phylum Arthropoda; class Arachnida; order Araneae; family Cheiracanthiidae; genus Cheiracanthium; species Cheiracanthium punctorium. Next base: position 117,913 of record JAWZYV010013186.1, on the reverse strand, counting down.
TAATCGCGTCAAAGTTTTTGGCACAGTTTTAGTATTGACTATGTTCACTCCTTGGATTTTTAGTGACTATGATTATGCTGATTCGTGTGGTTAACTGTAGGAAGTATTGTTGATCTATTGGGAACCTTTATTTTCGGATTTGTGTTCTTGGTTTCAAGAATCCGCTTTTAAATTCTTGAAAAAGTGGACAACACGGGACAGGTTTTACTAGTACAGAGAAAGGAAATTTAACCCTTTGAGGCGCAACCCTTTTCAATGTTGAAAAAGGGGCTGCCGTTGCCATCGCTCGACTTAACGACCAGCAAGAGGGTGGACGATCGAAACGGTCATCGCGAGCCACAGATCTAGAGACCCTTTTTTTGGCTACAGCTGGCTGTGCCCGCGCCCAGCATATATAGAAGCCGATATATAGGAGCATATAGGTCCGATATATAGAAGCATTAAAGTAACTTTCAACTTCTGCATTCGCCCATGGATACTTTAAGTCGCAAAGACTTTACTTTTAAAGCAGTATCGGATAGGTATGGGGTGGTGGACCAACGGCACACGTGCCACTGATGGCACGTGACACAATATTTTGGGCACGCCACTGATCAAAATGGTTTGCATTTTAATTAAAAATAACAAAGTTAACTATGAAAAATCACAATCAAACGGTCATCGAGTCAAAATCATTAAGTCAAAATTATTTGACGGCACGTCTGTGGCCTCATTAAACATTTCTTAAGAAAAAATGGCACATTGATCCACAAAGGTTAGCCCCCCCTGGCATAGGGGCTTTAAATTTCTGTATAGGAAAAAATTTCACTTTATTTTCATCATAATTTGACGTTTATACTGAGACATTTATAGCTTTTTCGTTACGACGTAATCAAAAATAATTCTATGAAAAACCCATATTTTATCAAAAGTATTTGGATCATACATTTTCTTTTTCAAAATAAATTTAGAATTTGATAAAATGCATTGTTTAGAAAAAGTTTTTATAATAATAATTGTTATTCAGAGAATGATATACCAGAAGGGCCAAACATTCAGTTTCTTGAATGCTTACTTTAGCCTTATTTGTCTGTACTATAATCAACGGTGACTCTCTGTAAAATGATTTTTCTTATGCATTTTCTCATGAACAACTCTGTAACTCTCTGCATAGCTTAATTTAGTAAGAGGGTTCCCGGCACCTTAGAGCAGTACTTTTCTTTTAGTTCTAAAATTTCAATTAACCATGCTCTTAACAATAGTAAAAGATTATTATCTATATTTAAGTAATAGTTTTGGCGCATGCTTCCAATCGGACCTCCTGTTTCTTGGTGGAATATTTCATCATAACGTCAGTATCACGTTCAATCTAATGAGGCCTATAAAATTCAAAATTTTTCACGTGATCGTTTTACTAAAATCATCTATCTAAATTTAGCATTATTGTATAATTTAATTTGTAATTTAGTTTCAAGTTTTATTTGGAAACATATTGTATCAAAATTTTTCATGTTTTGTAAATCACAATTACTTTTAATATTGTATTTAATTACTTTTTGATGTTCCTAATCAAAATTACTTTTTCATGCTTCTAATCAAAATTACCATTAATATTTTATTTAAAAATGTAAAACCTTTTATTTGGCAAACTGTTTAAAAAAATTACCACTCAGTGCAATAGATAACTAAATAACCCGATCAAGAAATAAAAATAAATCCAACACTCTCAAATAAATTGCTGTTTTTTTTTAATTACCCTTATTAAAGCTTCTGATTGTCCTTCAAAAAGTCTCAATGCATGGCTCATCCCTCTGTCAATCCATCATACAGTCAAAATACACAAAAACGGCTTAAAAATTCAATTAACCCTTTAAGGCGCAGTGGTCCCGCTCTGGGAACACCCAACTCTGACGTTTTGACTGTTGCCAGTCACGAAGAATAGATTGGATTTCTATAAAAATAGCTGCGGGTGACATAGCTCCATGAGAATCCTTTACTTTTTAGCACGTCATTTCCCGTAAAAAGATTTGTCACGATTATTTTTAACAGCAATGACATCTGCTGAAAAATGGGGTGCGAGGAACAGCTGGATAGAAGGCCCAATGCTGAAAAAAGGGCAGCCGTTGCCATCGCTCGACTTAACTACCAGCAAGATGGCGGACGATCGAAACGTTCATCGCGTGTCACAGATCTAGAGACCCTTTTTTGACGACAGCTGGCTGTGCGCGAGCACAGCCAGCTGTCGTTAAAAAAGGGTCTCTAGATCTGTGACACGCGATGAACGTTTCGATCGTCCGCCATCTTGCTGGTAGTTAAGTCGAGCGATGGCAACGGCTGCCCTTTTTTTCAGCATTGGGAAAGGGTTGCGCCTCAAAGGGTTAAAACTCAACCTTTCACTCAAACCTGGAATATTATCACCACCCAAGCGAATAAAAAGCAATCGCATGCTCTGGCGACTTGCTCTCCTCACCATCAAAAACACCATCTCATTGCTTCTGTACTTTCTCTTGGATCGAAACTTGACCTGTGGTTTCCTCCAGCATGTCCTCTGGCTGCTCTAAAGTGCTGCATCTCCTCATTGACCATCATCCAGCTTGGCTATCTCATCTCTGGCATGGCTTTTCCAAAAGGCATATATCTTGTTAGGTCTGGCGTGGACTGGGCGTTGAAAAGTAGTGTGTTGTTGAAATCCGTTGCGATATTTTAAATAGGGAATAAGGCGTAGGTTACCGTGGGTGTTAGGGATTGATCGGTGGTGTGGATGATGATTCCTGGAACGGCTCTGGTAGGTAGTAGAGATGAGACGGGCTCAGCCCGAGCCCGAGCCCGGGCCCGACTCGGGCTCGGGCTCTGTAATTCACGATTGCGTTCGGGCTCGGGCGGGCTCGGGCTCGTGAATAATTTCTCCTTTGTTGAACATACTCCTTGAAACAGATTTTAAAAAGTGATTCATGGGATAAATAGACGTACTTATTTTAAAAAATAGCGGCACGGGGGACTAGAAGGTGTGTGAAGCTCCAAAATTTATTGTATCCTATTAATGAAGTAGTTAAATTTATTTGTCTTTAGCTGAAATTTCGGACTCGGGCGGGCTCGGGCTCCAAATTTAATAATATTGCTCGGGCTCGGGCGGGCTCGGATTAAAAGTCCTCGGGCTCGGGCTTCAAAAAATGAGCCCGAACTCATCTCTAGTAGGTAGTACAATGGCGTCATTCACGATAGGCTTCCTTAAAATATAGTGAGTTTCCAGTGGGCTTCTCTGCTTGGTGACCCGGATACGTTCTCCGATGGACTTAACCCTTTGAGGCGCAACCCTTTCCCAATGCTGAAAAAAGGGCAGCCGTTGCCATCGCTCGAGTTAACTACCAACAAGAGGGCGGACGATCGAAACGTTCATCGCCTGCCACAGATCTAGAGACCCTTTTTTGACGACAGCTGGCAGTACGCGAGCACAGCCAGCTGTCGTCAAAGATGAACGTTTCGATCGTCCGCCATCTTGCGGGTAGTTAAGTCGAGCGATGGCAACGGCTGCCTTCTTTTTTCAGCATTGGGAAAGGGTTGCGCCTCAAAGGGTTAAATAAAGGTAAGGCGTAGGTTACCTTGGGTGTTAGGGGTTGATCGGTGGTGCCGATGAGAATTTCTGGAACAGCTGTGAATTAAAAGGTGTTTGGTAGTACAATGGCGATAGGCTTCCCTAAAATATAGTGCGTTTCCAGTGGGCTTCTCTGCTGGGTGACACGGATAATTTCTCCGATGGACTTAATAAGGTTTCCAATAAACCTTCAGGTGTGGTTGCTAAATTTCAAACAAAAATTCAACATTTCGATGATAAATACTCGAATACTCATGCGTTGGGAAAACTTAATAGTAGATTTTTCTTTTTTAACTTTAAATCGTGTTTCCAGTTTAAGTAAAGCTTACACACTTCTTGCTATGGAATAACTCGTCTTCTCTAGAAATTAAAATAACATTTCAGATAAATTACAAACTGTTCATCTGATGTGAAGATTTCTTGTTTAGAATACACCTAATGGGGAGAAAAAACCTGTAACATTGAACTAGTAATTGTCAGTCAAAAATACAAAATGATTCTTTTCTGTTTTGTTACACATTGCTCAATCGAGCACTTGAAATAATGCATTTTGCAAATTTTAAACTATTACTAGCTGACCCAGCAAACGTTATTTTGCCATATAAATTATTCCTAGGAATATTTTAGCAGAAAGAAATGACTAACTTATTACAAGTTTGTGAGGATGTGGTATATGAGTGGAAGAGGCATGGAGCGCTGTGAACGATGCCGGAATATAAAAATAACACAATATCAAACATATTTTTTAATTCATTGTAATTTATTCTTTAAATTTATATATATATCGCTAATTACAATAATTTTACTAAAAAATAATATCAATCCCTTAACGCAATAGAGTATACACTATTTTTTGTTATCCCATCTTTAGATAACACAAACAAACTGGATGCCCACTGTATGGTTTGCCCACTCGAGAGCATGCCACGTATAACTGTCCGTGTGAAAAACATGGCGTGCTCAAATCTAATCCACAAACAGACATAATTCGGCCTTGAGACTTATTGATAGTCATTCCATAAAAAATTTTGCCCCCCCCCCCCAAAAAAAAAAGGATGAAAATCTGAAACACTTTCAGATTTTAAATACGCACTATAGTGCTATATATTAAAATCGTATCATAATTTATGCGTCGTTCCTATTCTTCGTCCTTATTCCATTAAGTTGGAAAGTGTTATCATTATTCATGACTGTGCTGTATTTTTCTTCTTTATTTTATAAAACCCATCTTTGGAATCGAAATCTATCTTAAAATCGCCTACTAAAACTATTTTGCAATCTTCGCCAAGTATATCACAACTATACTTCACCGTTTTATATATTGTTTCCTACTTTAACGCCTCGACTCTCGCCAAGGAAGCGATGATTAAACATATGCAGTTACCATGACGATTTTTTGCATTCATGTAGAAATCGTAATTTAGAATTAAAATGGCGATTTGGAACAACATGTAAGTAAAGCATGCCGTTATATTTTTATTTATTTTAGATTGCCAATTAATGTAGTTTTAATAATTAAGTGTCTTCAGATTCCTTAACTGGTGCGTTTATCGCTAGTTTGTTTACTTAAGTTTTCATCTAGTTATTTTGGCGCGTTGAAACGGTACTTACGTATTATCCCAGAGGTCACTTCCGCCAAACTACTTTTTCGTAGATTTTAAATACGTTGCCAATCGTATTCCAAACCATCAACAATTTCATGTGCCCGGCATTTATCTTGGTGAAAAATTGCTTGTCTTGGCAGACTGCCGGGATAATAGGTAAGTACCGTTGAAACTTGTGCATAACTCCCAGAGACCCATGACTGCAAAGCTCGCCAAAGTACGAGGATTTTTTAGGTTGGCGAGAGTGGGGGCGTTAAAATAGGAATCAACACTTTCTTGTACCTAAAACACATCTTTGGAATCGAAATCTATCTTAAAATCGCCTACTGAAACTGTTTCACAATCTTCGCCAGGCATATTCTTCCTGTAGGCATATTCCAACTATACCGCAGACATTTTAAATGCTGTTTGGAATGGGCATCATAATCCACGAGTGTACAGTGTTTTCCTTTCTTGTTCCACAGAGCACTTCTTCGGAATAGAAATTTATATTAAAATCGCCTAATAAAACTCTTTTACAATATATGCCAGGCGTTTTCTAACTATACGCGAAATATATTTATAATAAATTGTCACGTTTTGGCACCACATTAAGCGATCCATTATCAAAAATTGCAAACCTTGTGCGACTTTCAACATTTTATGAACGCCACACCCCTCCTCTCCACATTATCTGGCAAACACATTTGAAAAGTGACTCGACACGCTAATGTCTACACAGAAATCCTGATTGAAATGAATAGCACTTTTGGGGTGGACCGCCCTTATGACTTAGGGGTATGAGACATAGTTAAAAACCTCTCAGACTTAACTTAAAAACTTCTCAGACCTAACGAATATACATAGAAAATTTCATTAAAATGGGTCGAGTGGTTTCGGAGGAGTTAGGTGACTAACACTGTGACAGGAGAATTTTATATATTAGATTTTAATTATGATTTTCATTACCAATTATTTTATATAGTGCATCGCATAAAATATTGAGAATCGTGCAGCAATGTAGAAACAAAAACGTCGTGAAATTTTTAATATTCACTTTTTAACGGGAAGGTTGAATTGATAAGTTTCAGAGTATAAAATTCTTTTTTATTCTGGCTAGGAACAATTAACAAGAATCGATAATTATGAATCATAATTTGTTTTCGAGGATGTAATATTCAGAAAATAAATCTGTTTGTTATAAAACTTGATAAGGAAAGGAAAAAAATTATCACCTCTTTTGAAAACACTGTTAATAGGTATACCCCCCCCCCAAAAAAAAAAAAAAAATTAACCTACGTTGTGCGGTTCTCAATCATTTTGATGCACATTACCTTCATTATACTTCTATATTTATGAAGCAGTTTTTTAAACAAGAATTAGCGGCGCACACCATTGTGTTTCAACCTTTTGTAATTTTTGTGTGATAAAAATTAAGTGCTATTATTGTATGCAAAAAAAAAAAAAAAAATTAAACTTTTATTTGAAATTTATAACAATTCTTTCAATAAAAGTCTGCATGACTGAATAAAACCTTGCTAATAGTTAGTAGTAATAGTTAAGAACTATTAGCTCGACATGTGTATTACATGCTTGTTACGTGTGCTAGAACACAAGTTATTTAAAAGGGACATTAATTATATATACATATTAATCTTTATCTATAATAATAATACTACAGGGCTTGTGCATAAAAATACGGGATTTAATAAAATTTGAGACTTTTGAAAAACTGCCCCAGAATGTCCTGAAATTTTTTAACAACTGTCCTGGTTTTCCTTAAAGTACAAAATGAAGTAAACAATGTTCGAAATTTTTATATTTGGAAGGGGACAATTTATCAAATGTTCGAAAAAAATTGTACGAATTCCGTGCTAAATTATGATAATTTACGCAAGTCTCTATATATATTGCACACGTATACTCAAATAGTCAAAAATATGCAGGAGTAAAAAGTGAAGTAAAAACATTACATACTCTTGTAGCATAAGTATAACAGCTTTATTTTTTTTTTCTTTTTCAGCTGGGTAGAAATGAAAACAGATTTACCGTTCAAGTCAAATAATTAATTTTCAAATTAAAATATTAAATGTATTGGCAGAAATCGGCTGTCAGTTTCTTCAACAAACTCTTCTAATAAATTTCTTGTCTGGGAAATATTTCAGTAGAATGTCCTCCATATATATTTCGAACGTCACACATTATCTATAAATATTTAGGTAATCCATTCCATATGAAATTTAATGTACAAATCAAGCATTGCAATTTTTCTTTGAAGTGGCAGAAATCATACGTTTTATTTTCGTTCAATATTTTTGCCACTTTAAACTTTAAAAATTATTCTTATGTTATTGGGATATGCATTATTAATTTTTTTAAAGACAGGTCGCGTCCAAGAACAGCTGGTCCGAGCACGAAACTTAACATTTTTTAAGTAAAATCCAAACTAGAACTCAATAGAAAAAAATTAACTTATTTGCACATTAATTAAAATAATATCTCATCAACGCACAAAATGAAGACAGATTACGAAATTTGAATAAGTGAAGCAGATTTCCTTAGCTGGGTGCTCTATCAAATACTGCTTTAACAAGTAAAATCAAATTACTAAAATTTAAACTAATAACCTAGGCTGCTGTAAAATAAATGCACAGCTGAATTTTCTCTTTTTTTTTTAAATGTAAATTCTCGAAACATCATGAGATTATGTTAATTGAATCATTATTAAATTTAGTTTTTGATCTTAAATTAACTTTCTTATGAAAAACGCCACTCCCAAGTTTTTTTGCGTATGTTTGAATATCCTTGATATAAATTTGTAGAGTTTAAAAAAAAAAAAGTTTTTTCCTGTATAAAACTCTGTTTATCCAAGTCCATATTTTACAATTTAGGTAAATGCGCTTTTTGCAGATACGAATATTCAATTCCATAGCCCAGTAGAATATTTTTAATGGATAGCTAAATTTTCATAATTATTTAAAAACCTAATAAATTAAAGGATCGATTGTGCTCAATGCAGGCGAATATGTATGGTTTATTTAAAAAAAAAACTCTTAAAAGACTAAAATTAAATTTATCAAGCTTATCATTTGCTGTGTTTAGCATGCAAGTAAAGGTTTCTTACTCTCTCTTGGTAGTTTTCAAAGATAAGAAAAACTAATTTCACTTAAATGTAATAACAGCAAATTCTCTTAGTCATGTGACGGATCAGCTGTTCTAGGGGGGTGGGGGGTCCCCTCCGATGAGGCTCCACCTTATCGTGGTGGAGGGGTTTAGCAGTCCCACACTCTGATGTTAGCGATATCGGTCAATCGGTACACAAGAAGTATACATTGATGTTTCACATCATTGCCTTCAGTTATACATTGCAAAAGAGAATTATCATCGTAACTATTTTTAGTGGAGCTGTGTTATATCTCAAGCTTTTCAGAATTCATTTCTGAAAAGCATAGGCTTTGTCACAGTTCCAGATAGATACAGATAACACTTCATTTAAAATTCCACGAATGAATGCAATTCGTTGGAGGATACAACCCCTCAATGAAATCCAACTTAATTATGCAGGCTTGTTGGATTTATGTTTGATTTCGACCTCCATCATAAAATTTCCATTAGTTAGCTGCATCAGTTAAAAAAAGGGAGTGGTGTAATTGTAAACTGGACAAACTTCTGTATCTTACACGAAGGGATACGTTAATGAATCCTCATTTACAGAGTGTCTTTGAATTCAAGCAATAATTAAACGATCATTCAACCATTTCACGAAAAGGCAGGACTTGTATTTGTTTCTAAGAGCGAAAATCCTAATCAGCAATGATCACGAGTTTTTAAACATGAACGACTCTTTAATACACCGAACGAATGAAAAAGAGCTTGTAGCGCAATCTTAAATTTACTTTTCATTAAAAAGTAAATTTAAGAGTAGTAAATTTACTTTTACATTAAAAATTAAATTTAAGAGTAGTACAAATAAATTTACTTTTCCTATTAAAAAGTAAATTCAAGAGGAGTACACATAAATTTACTTTTCCTATTAAAAGGTAAATTTAAGAGTAGTACACATAAATTTACTTTTCCATTAAAAAGTAAATTTATATGTAAAAATAAAGATTTATTTTATACATATGCTTTTTCATGATAAAGTGCTTTATCATTGAGAAAAAAAAAGAATAACTAACACTCCACAAGTGTAGTGGAGCTTAAGCAAAGCTTTTGTTTACAAAATACATCAAAATAATGTCCCACACTTATTCGTGGGATCGATAGATACACTATAATCCCTCCCGCCATGTATATCGTCCGTCAGAGTGGGACTTAACTAAGAGAGCCTCAACTTTTTCTTACTAATTTTTGTAAGGTTTCCCATTTTAAATTCTATATAAATGCTCTAAGAAATGATAAAATGTGTTCCCTTTCATCATTTAGCTACAGTAAAAGGCCAAATTATTATAATGACAATCACAAAAAGTGTATTTCTGTACTTAAACTGCTAGAAAGAACTAGAAAAGCACAAGAAGGGAATGTGGATAATTTAGCCACTTTGAAGAACCAAATAACACAGCACATTTGCACATCAAGACAATGAAGAACCAAATTCTGCAGTAGAGAAGGCTGTTCAGTGAATGTACTTTTTGGGACTGGAAAAATTCCTCCTATCGCCAAGGTGGGAATCATTTTTTCCGAAACATCAGTTCAAACAGCCGAATGTTTCTAAAATATACTTTAAAGAATGATTGCCCATATAATGTAATGTATTAGAAATCTTTTGAATCTTCCTGTAGAACAACTATAATATTGCACGCACCATTTTCGATGGGGTACAGGGTACAGTACATAGGAACAATATGTATTTTTGTAGAAATCTATGCCTATTTACTTCAAAATTACGATAATTAAATCCGAGCAGGATAGCAACAAAAGTTTTCAATGTTTTCCAACAAATTTCACCTTAAATTAAAGAAAATACTCCTACTGATACTTTAAAGTACATTACTTTAATTCTGTATTATTATTCTTTAGCATTTGGAATATTGCGCCATGATGACATCCATCTGCTCTTTTAATGGATAGTCATTCACAGAGTGCTTTTATAAAATGCTTCTTCCTTTACATTGCGTCAAACTTTATTATAATTTTAAACAAGTGGGTAAAGATATTTTGTAACTTTAACTGTATCTTGAGAGGGCATCTTATTTCATCACACCCCTCTGTAGACATTTGTAATTACTCGAGTATCGTTGAATAAGAAAGTTTCTGAATTTTTTTTTTTTTTTTTTTTTACGATTACCGTATCGTTTCGGTTGTTAAAATCGATTAAAAAGATAGTAAACTATTCATATTTTATTTTATTTTAGTTATAAAGAAATAAAAGAGTTCTTAATCTTTTCTATTATATTTGTATAAAATGCAGTTTTAAAACTGGTATTAAGAGATAAAAAAAATTCTAAATCGTTTTTATTACAATCGTATAATAAACAGTTTTAAAAATTGTATTAAGAAATTTTAAATATAAAGCGTTTTTATTACAATTGTATAAAAAACAGTTTTAGAGCTGGTATTAAGAAATAAAAAAATTCTAAATCATTATGGTATTAAGAAATAAAAAATTCTAAATCTTTATCCTAATTACCCGCTAATAGTGGATGCAACATTATATTTCTTCTAACAGAAGGATTCAAAAGATTTGGAATACATTACGCTCTATGGGCAGTCATTCTTCAAAGCATTTTTTTTTCCCCAGAGGTATTTGGGAAAATAACGTGGATGCTATTAAGGCTCAGAAAACAATGTTATCCATCGCAGATAGTTTCTGTGTTATTAATATAATTGAGTGACATTAATCCATTTCAAGCGCAGTACAATAAGTTTTTAAAAAAAAGTTTATGAGTTTATTATTCAGCTTAACGATGGGAAAAAAAAAACTGAAAGCTCTTTTTTTTTTTACAGGGACTCGCAAAAATTACACATCCAATTATGGATATCTAATAATTAACGACCGGCAACACTTTTCTTTTCTTTTTCTTTTAATCAAGTTTTGTAGGCATTTGGGTAAATTTTTGATCACAATGCAAAAGTTTTGTTGAGATCAGATACAACTAGTCAATTTATAAGAGACTTTATCATTTCTGAATTGTGATGACTCGTTGAGAATAAAAAATGATTAATTTCTCGATAAAATAATCTCTCTATTAAAAAAACGTAACGGCCGCTGCCGCTGGCAGCACCATTACATTTGTTAAATCTTACAAACTAGATCTGGAAATTTTGCGCCTGGGGCAGTGCACCATTTTTTTCAGAGAATATAATCTGAAATTTACAAACTAGATCTAGATTCTAAAACGTCCCAGCAAGTGCATCTTTGATTGAGGGTTCCAGCATTTGGTTACATAATTGCCAAACTGTACCTTTCATACATGTTATTATACAGAATTTTGGTTATTTCATCTTTTAAACCCCAGTTTCTTGAGTGTTTTTAATGACTATTTTACCTCTCACCCCCTTTATTGAAAATTTATCCGAAAAATGTGTCCCAAAAAAGCGACATAATTTTACATATATTTAAATACTATTAGTTTACAACAGCTTTAATCTATTGTTACACTATTTCGTAAGCTGTAGAATAGGCATCCCATGTAAATTTTACACATATTTAAATACTATTAATTCACAGCAGCTTTAATATATTGTTACACTATTTCGTAAGCTGTAGAATAGGCATCCCATGTATGTTTTACATATATTTAAATACTATTAGTTCACAGCAGCTTTCATCTATTGTTACACTATTTCGTAAGCTGTATAATAGGCATCCCATGTATTTTTTACATATATTTAAATACTATTAGTTCGCAACAGCTTTCATCTATTGTTACACTATTTCGTAAGCTGTATAATAGGCATCCCATGTATGTTTTACATATATTTAAATACTATTAGTTCACAGCAGCTTTCATCTATTATTACACTATTTCGTAAGCTGTAGAATAGGCATCCCATGTAACACTATAAATAGGTTACAATCCTAAAGATTTCAACACAGGGTTACCGGGTGAAATACGCGAAAGATGAGAGATAAAAATGACATAGTCAATTAATATCGTTTTAATAGGCCAATAATGAAACTAAAAAATTAGGGGGGGATCAGGGGGGGCTCTCCCCCTGACGAGGTTCGAACTGCCGAGTTCTTTTCTGTGTGTCAAATGTTGAGAAATACATTTCATTTCCCAAAGAATATTATTTCAATTCCCTATTAGCCCTCGATATTCTTTCTCAGATAAAAATAGACTACTTTCCACGAAACCTTCCTTGCCACACTATCTTTTCTAAAGCAACACAAAAGGTAGGCTTTTTCTCCGAAAAAAAGATGGCGAACGAAAGAAGGAACTCTTGGAAAAGAAAACAATAATAATAAAAAGAAATTGTTTTCTCTAGGAGCCGAGAAAGACATTTTTTCTCTGTATTCCGAAAATTAAATACCTCTGCCGCATTTTAATGACGAGATGAGCTGCGGAAAATAGCATCAGAAGAGAAAATGAACGGTTAAACTATTGAGTGTAAGAGAAAGGCTCTTTCACACTGAATATCTAAACAGTTCAGTGGCGCACCCAGGATTTTGGTTTTAGGGGGGCGGGGGACTGGGGTTAAAAATACTGCTAAACTCGGTCATCGTGACCTAGATTATAGTTATAACGCTCTTGTAACGTTAACCCTTTGAGGCTCAACCCTTTCCTAATGCTGGAAAAAGGGCAGCCGTTGCCATCGCTCGACTTAACGACCGGCAAGAGGGCAGACGACCGAAACGTTCATCGCGTGCCACAGATCGAGAGACCCTTTTTTGACGCGCAGCTGGCTGTGAAGGGTCTCTCGATCTGTGGCACGCGATGAACGTTTCGATCGTCTGCCATCTTGCCGGTCGTTAAGTCGAGCGATGGCAACGGCTGCCCTTTTTCCAGCATTGGGCAATTTATCCAGCTGTTCTCGCATTCTTCCCTTTTTCAGCGGATGTCAGTGCTGTTAAAAAGGATCGTGACCATTTTTTGGCGGGAAATGACGTGCTGAAAAGTAAAGGATTCTCGTGGAGCTATGTCAACTACTTTTATAGAAATCCAATCAATTCTTCGTGACTGGCAACAGTCAAAACGTCAGTGTTGGGTGCTCCCAGAGCGGGAACACTCCGCGTTAAAGGGTTAAAACATGAGCATTTGCCCATACAACACAAGCCAACTATCAACACAAATCGTTACGAGTCATAAATAATTATTCAACGTTTCAGTGGTATTGTGCCCAAGTTTAACTTTATTCCATACATTAACTGTAAGTATTTATTTAAAAATTTACATCCCCCACTTTTAATAACCCCCACCCCCAACAAAAAATTATAAATAATTTGAAGACAATTTGTAAAGTGAAATATTTTAATTCATTAGTGACAATTTTCAATTTTTAAAGCTTTTTTGCACCTAACTATCCTTAGCCTCCACCGTGTGTGCGCCTATGAAACAGTCAGTGACAAGATCACTTAACAAAAAATTGGTATTAAAAGGTAACAAGAAACATAAATCAGGCTAAATTCGTCGATTATAAAATACCTTCCAATACAACAATCTGTCTGGCGCCACATTGGGCAATGATTGGGTATATTGCAGGGATAACCTCAGAGATATTCTCACTTAATAACAGAAGTTATAGCAAAGTTCTACAGCAACATTTTTCGGATGTTTAAACCAAAAACAAATAAATTAAGCAACACCAGAACACCGAAAACTGATTTGAGCCATGCACATGATTCGGATGGGCCGAGGCACTTTTTCAAGAAACTAGAAATTTAGTGATCTGTGGCGAAGAAAAATTCAAATTTCTTCTGAACAAGGCAGCCGATATCAGGGCTTCGAACTGAAAATCGAAAAAAAAAAAAATACCGTTATTTTGGTCGGAACGAAAACCGGAACTTAACCGAAAGAAAATATCGATTTATTTCTGTTCGATATATCTTCGTATAGTCATTTTGTTACTGTTACCAATTTATCAATATTTTTTAAATTAACGTCAACCCTATAATTATCATCATTACATGCACAGTCCATTTTCGTTTCTCAGAGCCCATTTGCGCAGGTCTGATTCCATTTCTTCAAAATAGGGAAAAGCGGAAGTTTAGCAACGCTCCTTTATGTTTAAAACTCTGTTTGACTTGAACTAGCAATAAGTAGAATTAGTTTCTGGAATTCCAAATTGTAATAAAACAAAATGAAAAACATCATAAAAAGACAGCGCACCGAAATGTACCCATCTCCACCTATCACCCCTTTTCTCAGTAGAATCGTCCTGTTTGCAGTCGCTCTGCTTTAGCAAAACGGACAGTACATTGCTTCTCGATATCCTGTCTTGATGTTGACTAGTACTTTTCTGTTTCGGTTTCGCATGAAACTACTTGTAGAAGGCAAATTCCATTGTGCATGTCAGCGCCACCTATCGGCAACATTTGGAATTACAAACTTTCTTGTAATAATAATAATAAAAAAAAAAATAAAAAATCTGATCTCCTTCTTAACCTATTTGTGCAGACAGAAATTTTCTATATTTTTTGTTCTTTTTTGTCGATTTAATTTTTTTACGGACTTTTTGGTCACTCGGTATTTTACAAGAGTTCTGAATTAATCTATATATATATGACGTGTACGAGTACAGACATTAGCATCAAAATCAGAGGGTCATTCACGTGGCAAAACCAAAATCCAGGAGCCGTATTTAAGATAGGAATGAATGGAAATTTGTACCCTCTAGTACGTTCATCAGGGGCCACACCCAGAAAATAATGAATAATAACAATAATAGCCGGATTTCTGTAATGGGCACATATTTAAAAAAAAAAACTGCTTTTTATAAAACACATCAAAAATAATACTATTATTTATGATACACAAAAGTAACGTTTTTTATTATCCCAAAGCAATAATTAAACCGAATATCCAATTAAATAAACAAATGTTTTCCCAACAGCCAACGCTTTCCAATCCAGAAAAACAGTCCCCCGGAAAAAAAAGAAAGAAAGAAAAGAAAAGAAAAATTAAAGAACGCACTGGGGCATTTTAACGATAAATTAAGCTGGAGTAAAGGAGAAAATAACCAAGCGTGACTAAACTGTAATACGAATACTGAATGTTTTTTTTCCTTCTAAGAGAAGAGGAAAAAATAAATAAGAAAAATAAAATTAAGAGCGAAACGAAAGATTTCTTGAAATGCAAAGCACCACGAGACTAATCGATATCTATTTTTCTTAAGTCCACCAACTAATTCTTGTAATTTTCGTCGCATGTTTTGCCCTATCATTTGAGACAATAATGGTTTCAATCAGTGGCGGTTTGACATTTGGTGCCAGCGGGGGCAGCCCCACTTTGTAATTAAAAAAAAATTCTATTAGTTAACATATTTAATTTAATCGTTTGCTATTACTTTTTTAAAAATGCACGAATTTAATACTAGTATTCTCATACTGAAAATTATCAATTTAAAAAATCTCTTAAAAGTTTTTCTCCCTACTTCAAGCACAGGAGGAGCTCATCGCTGGTCTCAAGCTTGGAGTCTTTTTCTATGGATGGAGATGACATAACTTTATCCAATTCCAATCATAGGCGTAGAGTTATATGGGCCCGTGGGGCTCGAGCCCCCCAAATAAATTGTGAATAGGGGCTGAGCCCACCCAATAATTTATCACTCAATACAGAAAACTAATTTATACTAACATAAAAAAAAGTATTCACGCCATTTACAAACGTTTAAAAAAAAACTTTACTTGTACGTTTAAAAATTTTCTTCTTTTGATTTCAATCATGATTTAGTATTCATTGTGACGCCACGTAACACACAATGTTACTATAAGCTGCCCTCGCCAGGCTCTGGTTAATTAAAATCAGATTATGCAATGTAAAGTATGAAAGTATGAAATGAAGAAAAGTTCATATGTGTCTAAAATGCACTATCTCATCGAAAATATTTTTTTTTCCTCCGTTAGATTTTTTACTTTGCTTCTATTTTTAACTTTTAACATGGTAGGAAGATACCAACATGGATACTTACTTTACATTGGTGTAGAATTCTATGGACCCATAGAGCTCGAGCGCTTCCAATAATTTACACTTATATATAGTAAGTCAAAGCTACCAACTACTACGGAATATAATTAACCACTTTTTGTAAACAGTATATTTTTTAATTATTTTTTTCAAAATAGTAACCAGTTCGCGCGCGCAGCACAAAAATTTTGCTATATTTTAAGCCGAAAAATCATGTAGAAAAAATGGTTAAATATATTCCGTAGTAGTTGGCAGCTATGAGTAAGTTATATATACGTGAATCAGTGGCGTAGTCAGAAATTTTTCAGGGGGGGGGGTTACGACTTCTGCAACTCACATATATGTATACGGATGTATGATAAGGGAGTGAAGAATACACATTTTGTATGGCAAAAAATTCCTCATGGGGGTGGTTATGACCCCCCTAACCCCCTCCCTTGGCTACGCCACTGACGTGAATATATGTGGTTGTGGGGCCCGCCCCCCCCCAATAATTTTAAAAACTCTACGCTTATGATTCCAATATCTGTTTTGTCCACCGCTTACAAATCACTGAAATGAAATTTAGCACTGTCATGGGTGGTCACATAAACTATAGGCGTAAAAGTACTTTTAAAATGTCTTATGGGTTTAGAGATTTTATGAATGAGTAAATGTTCCATTCCTGAAAAACAGTAATGGGACAGAATGAAATTCGGAACTATGTTACATAGCACGTTTGTTGATTTAAATATTTCAAAGACTTTGAGATTATGCGAAAATCGAACAAATATTTGTCACCGCATCCCTCAAAAACAGCTTAGAGCGGCGATTCTCAGCCTGTGGGGCGCAGGGCGTTTGCAGAGGGAGGGGGCGCGAGAAAAACCAAACAGCAAGTAGTGATGCCATGTTTTAAAAAAAAAACATCTTATTTATTCTCATTTTTACTCAAAAATCTATCCATTTTCGCTTAAAATCTTCATTCAAACTTTACTGATAACATTATTTTGCAGAAAATTTGACTCAATGTTCATTGTTAAAGATTAAAAAACAGAATGTACGCTGAAAAATGTGAGGGGGGGGGGCGCCACCCTAAGTTAGCCTTTATTGGGGGGCGACGTTAAAAGGTTGAGAACCGCTGGCTTAAAGAATAGAATTTAATTTGGTAACATGATCAGCAACGAATAGAGTAATAAATGTTGAAAATTTTTAAAAAATCGAATAAGTATTTAAATTTTGCAAAAATTGCATTGTCCTCCCTTTTTTTCTGAGATGGGAGTATCATTTTAAGGTGTCTGAAGGTAAAATAACAGTTGACTTATTCAACTTAAAAACATTTCATCAATTTTTTAAAATGTTTTTAGATTTTATAAAAATTTTTTGAGGTATAATATTAAATTTTCTACAGCAAATCAAACAAAATTTAGTAACAAACGTGAATGACGTTGATTTTTAAACATCATTCTACTAAAATAAAACGTTGATTTTCAAAACATAATGCTTTCGCTATTGACAATTTCACTCAGCACTTTGTTACCCTCTAACCCAGCGGTTCTCAACCTGTGAATGAGCATTTATTGAGAGCACAGACGGACAAACAAACGGAATTAAAAAAAAAAAAACGCTAGTTGAGAAGTGTTTGAAGCGTACTTAGTAAATTACAAATGTAATAAATGTCGGCGTTCAGTGCGTTGTTTGGCAGAAAACATTTTATACATGCGTAAAATACGCAAAGAACTGCGTCACACCACAGAGTAATGATTACTCCAACGCTTGTAAAGCCACTTTCATTAGACTTTAAGCCGCTTTAAATTACATTCATTACTTATTGAAACGACTTCTTTCCGTTTATTCCCTTTAAAATACTACAGTGGAACTCGTTTATAATGAAACCCGTTTTCACGCAGAACCCGGATTTAACGAGGAAATAGAAAATGGTCGGTGGGAGTATAAATCCCTTTTAAAAAGGGATATATACTCCCATTAGCGAGTATATATCTATAGCGATTTATAGCGAGTAATATTTAAATGATTCATAATATACTACAGACCCATAGGCGTAGAGTTATATGGGCCCGTGGGGCTCGAGCCCCCCCCCCAATAAATTGTGAATAGGGGCTGAGCCCAACCAATAATTTATCATTAAATATAGAAAACTGATTTATACTAACATGAAAAAAAAAGTATGCACGCCATTTACAAACGTTTTAAAAAAACCTTTACTTGTATTTTTAAAATTTTTCTTCTTTTGATTTCAATCATGATTTAGTATTCATTGTGACGCCACGTAACACACAATGTTACTATAAGCTGCCCTCACCAGGCTCTAGTTAATTAAAATCAGATTATGCAATGTAAAGTATGAAATGAAGAACAGTTCAGTTGTGTCCAAAATGCACTATCTCATCGAAAATGATTTTTTCTTAATTTCTATTTTTAACTTATAACATGATAGGAAGATACTAACATGGATAATTACCTTACATAGATGTAGAATTCTATGGACCCATAGAGCTCGAGCGCCTACAATAATTTACACTTATATATAGTAAGTCATAGCTACCAACTACTACGGAATATAATTAACCACGTTTTGTAAACAGTATATTTCTTAATTATTTTTTTAAAAATAGTAACCAGCTCGCGCGCGAAGCACAAAAATTTTGCTATATTTTAAGCCGAAAAATCATGTAGAAAAAGTGGTTAATTATATTCCGTAGTAGTTGGCAGCTATGAGTAAGTAATATGTACCTGAATCAGTGGCATAGCCAGAAATTTTTCATGGGGGGGGGGAGGAGTTACGATTTCTGCAACTCACACATATGTATACGGGTGTATGATAAGAGAGTGAAGAATATACATTTTGAGTGGGAAAACATTCCTCATGGGGGGTGGTTATGACCCCCCCTAACCCCCCCCCTTGGCTACGCCACTGATGTGAATATTTGTGGTTGTGGGGCCCGGCACCCCCAATAATTTTGAAAACTTTACGCTTATGTACAGACCTCTAGTTCAGCTAATCTCTTCTTGCAAAAATTCCTTTAATATTCCAAAGACAATTACAGCGGCAGTGATAACGACGGATATGAAACATTTCAGCCTGAACAGGTGGCAACCTACTCAGTCGATTTTGTATATGCAGAGTGTAAAATAATTCTTTTTTGTAGCTCTGTTTTGTTTTGTTTTTCAGCGAGCAATGTTTGCTCGCACGCACGCACACACAACACCGTAAAAATAGGATAAATGAATTCAGTAGACCTCAAAACGTGACAATCCGTCAAAACCTCCAAGCAGAATTTTTTCATGATAGCAATACTTTCCTTACAAGGTACGCCTTCGGAAGGTTTTTTTTTTTTTTTTTTTTTTTTTTCCCTCTAATGCCGGCCTCGGCTTTGGACACAACAGGCCGGAAATGTTGATCTCTTTATTATGGGGGCACCTAGTAGGTGGACCAACTTCGCCCCCTATGAAGGGACGGACATGACGACCACGCCCATTCGGGGATCGAACACCGGGAGTTGAACCCGAAACCGGAGTACGGTGCTTTACCCACCATACAACTCGGTCGGCCGTTTTCGGAAAGTAAAAGAAAGAAATTTCAGCATTTCTCAAAGGAAGTCTTTATCATTTTGCTAATGAAAATACAGATTTCAGAGGTTCCCATCTCGCTTTGTCTTTACTCCCATTATTTAACAATGAGCCTTGAAAGAGACTAATATCTGGTTAAATAAACCTTTTCTAGCCAGCTTTGGTCGTGGCAAACTGTTGAATGATTATCATCAAAGCCTACTTGATGCACATGCCACGTTTGCGTCTTCAGGTTTGTGGAGTATGTTAGCTGTATTTTTTGTAATTTTATTCAAAAATTAAGTTAAAAATTTCGGGGGAAATGTACGACATATTTAGTTTGTTTTTTTAAACAAAGTTTTTTTTTTTTGTTTTTTTTCTAACAAAAGGGACAACACATACAATGAAGTATTATACAGAGTGTCCCAAAAAGGTGGTAACGGGCTTTAATTCTTTAGAGATAAGTGGGCAATATAACCTGAAAAAAAGTTCAGAATAGTCAGAAAAATTTTCACTCGTTCATTTACAAAAAACGACGCTTTTTAACCCTCTCGTCACCCTGAACCTCATATGAGGCTCCTACTTCCAATAGCAATATTTAGAGAGAAAACAATTGAATTGAGTATTTTTTTTCTTTCAATATCATTCATTCATGTAGAAAGTATAGAAGGCTCTTAACTAGATGCATACATCGTGCCTAGATTGCAGTACGAGTCCATTGAGATCCTTTTTTACAGTTTTCGCTTCATTGTTTCAGGAGAAAAATTAAGAAAATAGGGACGCTGCTTTTTGACCGTTTTTTTTTTCTTTTTAAGGTAAGTATAGTTTTTTTCTTATTCCTCAACCTTTACCTAATAGGTGAATCCTTTTAAATTAATTTTAGCATAACCAAATGCTTCGAAAATCCAGAAATTATTATTAAAAAAAATCTAATATTAATCGCGACATTCGAAAAAAATATTTTTGCATGATTTATAATAGTATTTCAGATGCATTCAATGCTAGACAGATTTGTTTTCTCTGATTTTTCATAATTCGGTGACGAGAGGGTTAAATGTGTATACGAATACGACCCCCGCACCAAAAAAAAAATCCAGCTAGTAAAATGTACCCCCATACACTCATGAGGTGATGTACTCAATGTGAGCCTTTCATCCTACAACGTCGTAGAGATATCTTTAAACAAAGAGCATCGGGGGACTGTACATGATTTTCAATGTAAACGTTCATTACTGGAGTGGAAAAAAAAAAAAAGAAAGATTTTCTTTCGTCATTTCTTTACGACTTCTGAAATGCTATCCTTCGACGGGATTTTTTCCTTTCGAGAGCCATTGAAGAGTGGTTTAAGTCAGCTTTACATTTATCTTCATATCTCTGACTCTTTTTATGATATAACTTTTAAATTTTGCATGTCACCTCATTGGTGTACTGGGTAAATTTTACTAATTGGGAATCGTTTTGCACGGGGGTCGTACACAAATTTAAAAAGTGTCACTTTTTGTAAATGAACGTAAGAAATATTTTCTTAACGGGGTCTTATTTCCGACCTTATTTTGCGCATTTTTACTTTCCGAACGTGTACAATGTAAGGAAAATATTGTAATCATGAAAAAATTCGACTTGCGCCACTGAATAAAAACTGGATAAAAATCATCGAGTGTGGTCCTTTATCCTAAAGTAGAAGCAGAAGCTGCTCAATGAAAAGCCGCGCAGTGTAGTGAAAAACAAGACCGCACAAGTACGCCACCCTTGCTGATGAAAACCAACGCCCCTTAGAGAAAGCATGGACTATTCCCCCCCCCCCCGTCTGCAAAACGCGGGAAGAAGTCTTGTTTTGATCGGCTAGAAGACCAGTTGCCTTAATGATAGTCTGCCTCTCTTTCGTGGAAATGGGGTCTTTCTTACCCACTTGCCCAACTCAAGATTCAGGAAGGATAGGGCGACCATGGTAATTACATGCACAAAATGGAGTTCACAGTGTTGGTGGTCATCGACTTTGGAGGAAGGATCGGTTTCTAAGAAACAAGGGGGCAGATCAGCAGAATACCAGGGGGGCGGGGGGATCGGGACGGGTGTAGAGTCAAGTCAGCATTTCTCACTGAAAGATCATAATCATTGCATTTCGACAATAGAGTCAAAATTTCGGGTGGTTATGAGGGCGGTGATATCCGTGACCTTCGCAAACAAGGCCTGCTGGCTCAAATATTGAGTCATCCTAGGTAGGCCGAATTTAGACGTAAAATTAAAAGTGTTATAGCAATATTATGATTGTGGTTGATTATCATCAGTTTATAAAATTTATTATTTTTCACATTTATCTTGATGAATTATTGATGACGGATTCAATAGGACACTAAAAATGCATTTAGAAATTCTGATTGCAGCTCCAATGTTTAATGCTTATATATATATATATAATTTTAACTTTCGTTCTGAAGACATGATGATTCTGAAGATAAAATGATGATGAGCAACCAGAATTTCAATTTTATTTTACAAATTTTCATTTTATACCTAAATCGGCCTACCTAGGATGACGTATTCCTTATGCCAGCAGGCCTTAGTTGCGAAGGTCACGTTATATCCCACTTCACCGAAAAACGATTTACTTGACTGATGCCTTATCCGGGATGTCGGGGTTCAAAAGAGGGACCGTCTGTAAGATAATGGACTTGTCTTTCCTGGTCAGGCGCACACCCCTGGTCTGGTCTGTCAGAAGAGTCATAAATGTCATGTAATGTCGCGATCTTAAGGCCATTGCCCACACCCAGCGGTCGCCGCTGTTACAATGTATTCGAATGGGGATATTTGGCCGCGCTTTCCGCCGGGCGAGAAGGGGGAAACTGGACAGGGACCTGGACCGAACAATAGATGGGGCAAGTGTGAGATCGCAATATTATCCACGGTCCCTAATTACCTTTTGTCGGTTTAATACCGGAGTATCTCCCTCTTTCTCTGAGGTGGGAAAAATGTATTGCTTACAAGTGATAATTGGTCAAGCGGCGAGCGGTTCCCTCTCAATGTGGGAAGCGGCCTTTAGGGCGTGGGTACAAATACTTTGCTGAAACTATCGTATAGGTTGAAACTGAATGAAAGAAAAATCTGACCATAAGTGAATAAAAAAGCAATAAAAACATTGAAATTTTCTACATAAACTAACTGCCATGAAAACCGCCATTCGGATCAGTTTTCTTCCTTCTCAGGATCGCTTTCATGTATTGTGTACGACCGTACGTCAATTGTGTACTTCTTATGCGTATTGTGTACGTCAAGCAAGGCCGTAGCGCTGGGGGCGCTATGGACGGCTCAGCACCCCCCCCCCTGGACCTAAGCACCTCTAGAGCAATTAACAGGCACCAGGAATACTTTTTTTAAGCAAGTTTTTACAGTATCTATCCCGATGTATAAAAAATGAACAATTTCCGCTGTCAAAAATGTAGTTTCAATAGTCTGCACGTTGCAAACTCTTGAAACATCGTAACTTTCAAGAATTTTGCAATACTTGCCAATTTTTGGCCCTTTATTTACTGCGTCCATGCACACAGTAAAAAACAACTTAAAAAGAGTGTGAGTAGGTTATATAGTGTCCAGTTTGAATACGTTTGTGAACTTTTGCCAATTCATTTCCTCACAAGTCTGACCGCTAAAATCAAATCTAAATATGGAATTGCGAGGTATCTACTTATATAATACTTATATAACCACTTCTTCTGTACTTTTTTCGTTCTTAATGTTACCTTGTTATGTGATGTGCCTGTTTCTTCCGTTCTAATTTGATAAAGTAAATGGTATGTTAAAATCCCCCGCTTACTATGTTTGTGCCATAACTCCGCTAAAATTTCTAAAAGGTTATGGACACCAGATGGATTCATTTATTTATTGGCTGATTTTTAACGTTCGTTTCAAGGCTGCATCATTCATCCTCAAAATGGCGACTGGAACTTGGCGAATTGAAACGCTGTATAAACACGCTTAAACCCAAAGAGCGAAAAAAACGATACATTTCCATGGAAACTTACCGGTTCTTCCCTTCCTGTTTTTTCCGAGAATTTGCGCCCTCGCTCATCGTTATATTCCGCTCCGCTCTTGTGATCGAAAAACGCTCCTAAAGGAGAAGCTCACTTTTGAAAACTGGCTCACTTTTCGCTCCGACTGATCGAATTTCGCTCGTTTGGTTTAAGCGTGAAGATAACTACGAAGCATGGAAACATAAAACACGGACTCATAAAATTAGAGATGCATCAAGAATAACTTGTAAAAGGTGCAAACGCATCGGGCACTGGGCTAGTAAATGTGAAAGTGGAAAAAAGAATAATTTTAAACATAAGCCTAACAACCTAGGATTCTTATCCACTCTGGATCACTCGCCAATGGGGTTACCAGGCGAAATACAGCAACCCTATTCGCCTAAAGCTCCCTGAACAATTTCAAATAACGTAAAACAAAATTTTTGGTGTGTTAATAGTAAAAATTATATAAGTTAGTTCAGTTATCATCGACCCACGTTTGCAATTGCAAGGAAAGATCAGGAAACCCTCCTCTACTTCCAGTCGATGGAATAAATGAAAAGGAAGAATAAAAGAAAAAGGGGTGAGAGATAAAATGACAAAGTCAATTAATATCGTTTTAATATGGCAACAAAAAAATTAGGGGGCGTCAGGGGGGGGGGTCTACCCCTGACGAGGCTCGAACAGCTAGTATTTTTGTGGCCAAGGCCCCCTAGACTCACTACGCTCGCTTTTCGTATGATGCATTCGTCAAAAAGGCATAATTTCAAAAGAAAAAAACCTAAAGATTGGATCAGATAGAATGTTCCGAGCTACACATTGCTTGGTTATGCATGTTCTTTCGAACATAAAAATTTAAACTGCACTCTATTTTTAATTATGAAAAACCTATGGAAAGCCTTGCGTATTTGCCACCCATGGCGATTTTTCATAATTTGGCGACTTACGTATATGTATAGTTAATAGTTAGTTCGAAGAAAGCAGCACTTTATATGTTTTCCCTGATAAAAACTACGGAACAGCTAGAATAGCTTGCCACCCATGGCGACTTTTCATTATTGGGCGATTTACACATACACATAACCAATAATTACTGCTCATGTAAGGTTACCGTGTAAATCGTTATCCATACTTTCATATACACAATTCTTTGCAGATTGGTGTATTTACAGCACGAAATATATCATCTCTCCGCGCTGGCCAATATCCAAAGTGTTCTAAAACTGCTATAATGGCATAGTTTACGCCGCCAAATATTTCTACTAGTAGCAAATAAGCTGAACCTAACCGGCTTTACTATAATCTGCATTTTAATTATTTTTCATTTTCAAGACACTGGGCGCTAACATTTTGAAAAACGCGGTTTAGAGTTACCCTGCTTGGAGAGATAGCCTTTTGCCAGATCGTACCTGTCCCTGATGCCAAAATGGTGCTTTTTAAATCCGCTAAAATTATTCTGTTTTGGAAAAACGAATAATCGGTAATTCTAAACTCCTGTTGTCTAAGGGAACTTACTTTTTCAAAATTGTCAACTTTGTGTAACACACTTTGACTTATTTATTTCAAAAGCTTTTAAATTTGGCGTAAAATGGGTGTCATTCTACTTCATGCTGGCGAAAATTGCCAAGGCTGGCAACTATTATGCTTATTTTTTCAGTTTTTATTAATATCTTCTAAATTAATTCGAATTTCGAAATTTAAGTCAACTTATCGGCAACAATTCGTGGACACCTTCGTCGAAACTCAAATCCCCATGGTTTCAAAGGAGATATGGTAATAGAGCGTAATTTTTATGAGTGTCCCTGTAAAAGAACTATGTATGCTATATACAAGAAAGGTAGCCTACAATACTCAGGAATAGTACATCTTTCCGTCCGTGAAAAAAGTTTTAGAATCGGTTCAATAGTTCCAGAGATCGTAATGTAATTCGTATGAATATCCCTGTAAAAGACCTATTTGTGAAATATGCATGACAGGTGGTCCATAATACTCAGGAACAGTGTAGCTTTCTATCAGTAAAAAAAAAAAAAAATAGAGTCAGTACACACGTCAAAGAAATACCCATACAGCTTAATGTATTAGATTAATTTGAGTGTCCCAGTAAAAGACATATTTAAACTTTTATTTTATTTTTAAGAAATTCATGAAAGATAGCCAATTGTTGGAGAAAACTCTTAATTTCTGGGTCCGTCGTTCAGTCGTTCTAAAGTCCAGTAGGAATAGAAAGTTCTAGTAAAGAGTCCACTTGTTAGGAAGGAACACGAACTTTGTTGCTTCTAGCTGTACAAAATTCACAGGCACTAACGGCCAGTAGCTTGCTTATAACAGTCCGCTCAGTACCGAAGCTTTCACAGATGTTGCAATTCACACCAAAAATAAAATACTTCCACAAGCAAAACATTCAGTGGAATCTTACGAGAGATTTCGCAAACAGTCCCTCAAGACTAAGCTATGAGGAATTTACACACAGCACTTAGAAGCGCGCTTTTAAAATCATGCAAATTGCTGCTTCTATAATCGCTAACACAGTGTCTTATACTCTCAATAGAACGGACGTCTATTTCACATAGCAGTCAAAAACAGACTGACTCAACCGAGGCAGCACGCTGTCGTATTTATAGGGGAAGCAGAAGCTATTAGAAATTTCTCGAAGGATCCCCTTAAAGAGCGAAGTTTGATTACGTCATAGGAATACAGCTGAATCATTAGACTATTACGCAATATTAATGCAGGAAAACGAAATTTATAGCCCCAATTGGAAAAAATCGCGCCAAATATCCAAAATATCATCAAGCCTGGCGTCTTTTTGGCGAAATATCGCCAAGTTTGGAGCCAAAAATAAGTCTCCAAAAGTGACATCAGCTAAGCTCTAACATCAATATTTCTCGAGATTTTAGAAAACCCTATGTTAACCAATGGGGAAACCCAAAACTCCATATCTCCCGTTCTAGGTAACTGATTTTGATGCAACAAAATTCAAAATTTAATTATTTGACGCATAGAATACAAATTTTAAGCTAGTTTACCCCTAGAACAGCGGGTTGGCCCAAAAATTCGTACAACTATAATACTTAGGAATAGAAGCTTTCTATTATTGAAAAAAGTTTTTGATTCGGTTCGGTAGTTACAGAGATATTGGCTTGGACGGGATTCGATTCTTCGGTTCGTCGTTCTAAAGTCCAATGTAAGTAGAAAGTTCTTGTAAAAAGTCCATTTGTCAGGATGGAACACAAATTTTATTGCTTCTAGAACTTAGTCGAACCATCAGCTGTACAAAATTCACAGGCACTAATGGCCAGTACCTTGCTTATAGCAGTCCGCTCAGTACAAAAGCTTTCGCGGATGCTGTATTTCTTACAAAAAATAAAACACTTCAACTGGCAAAAATTCAATGAAAACTTACAAAGGAAATCATAAACAGTCCCTCAAGACTCAGCAATGAAGAATTTACAAACTGTACTCAAAAACAAGCTTCTAAAAACAAGCAAAATATTGCTTCCAATAGCACAATTTACAGAGTAATGCATCGAACTCAATTAGCGTTCGAATATAACTATCTCTGGTGGCCTGTCCTGCCTCTATTTATAGGTGTCGCAGAAGCTAAGTGAAAATTCTGGTAGGAGCTATTTCTGGAAGAACCCCCCATAAAGCTCGAATTTTGATCATGGCATGGAAATGGAAATGCGTAATACTAAGCTACAGCGCAATATTAATGCAGGGGAACAAGCACTGGCGTAGCCAGGGGAGGGCCCACCGGCCCGTGCCCCCCCCCCCCCCGAAATTTTTTCAGTTGATATATATGTATATTGTAAAAATTGATCGTCTCAGAATCCTTGTTGTGTGATATTTTTCTAATCTTTCTGATAAACGTTTTTTAGATCCATCCACGTTGACAACGGAAAAACAAACAAACAAACAAGTCAATAAAAAGGTGCCTTTAATCACTAACCGGAGGTGACTTTCGACACGCCTACACACCAGAAAAATACACATCTGAGCAATATCCCACACCCGGGATAGTAAAAATTTCCCCCTCGTTTCCGTTGTACCCTGTGAAGTAAGTATGTATCGTTTTCGTGACCACCTGTGGTATTTTTAAACTATGGTGTGTACAAAAATGTTACTTTCTACTAACGATAAAATTTCAAGGAGGGGCACAAGCTGGACCTTTCCCCACAATTCCCAGGGTCCAGACTTTCGTGTTTTTTACTAGTGTGTTGTTCTGTCGAGTTGGTAGAGATTGTGGCCTCAAGAAAGCGCCCGTTGAGTAGGAGAATTTTTTTACTAAAATTCCAAAAATTATACATAGTTTGCCTGCTAACAATGAAGACTCAAATCTACAAGAAGCGGGGAAAAAAGCCATAAATCAACAGATATTATCAGGAAAAGAAGCTGAAGTAAATACTCAATATTTCATTGTGTGTTTTTAAATGATAATATAAACGATGACATAATACATATGACATAATATCTTCTTAGGTATGTTGAAAAATTTGTATTATCATATTTTCATTAATATGTAATTTAAGAAATGTTTCCTTTATACCCACCCTTTCAACTGACAAGAGGGTAAATCTGTAATTTGTTTTCTGTTCTAAAATTTTATAAAACTTTATAATACTATTTTATATACTCTGGTAAAGAATAAATGAATATTTGAAATATCTAGGGACGCATATGATATCCGGCTGATTTATCAATATTCGAAATATCATCGGATATCCGAATCACAAATCAACGGATATCCGACTTCTCTTCCAGATATCCGGCTCATGACTAAATAAGGTCTACCAAGAGTCCACTAAGTCTGTACTTTTTAAATAAAAATTACTCTCATTAATGTTTTCTTCATAATATTTTTACTACTCAACAGTTAAAATTTTTTAAAAATATTCTTAAGTGCTTTCCTTTGTCATTTTAAACCGCAACCAATGAGAACAGCAGTTTTGCTTTGAAATTAATCTGAAAAATCGGATCTTAATACCTTTCTTTTCTGATTCTTTTTTCTTTTTTAGCACTCGGGTGCTATTTCTTTCAAGTACGGGATTTTTGTCTACGCGGCGCGCCGTGGTCACTTTTCCGTTTGATTCATGTTTTCTGCAGAGTGATTTGATATTGCTAACGGAAACATGGACTATCCCTTCAGATGATTTTCAAATACCAGGATTCACTTGGGTCGAATGGATAGACAGTGGTTCCAGAAAGCCATCTGGAGTTATGATTTTTATAGACTAAAACTTTATAAAAATCACTTTATAAAAAGAATATGAAACACTTTTCCCTGTGCCTACACGAGCCAGATCAATGGTGTTCAAATGATCATTGCGTATATTCAAGATAAAGTGAGATTTGCAGTGACATACGCTAGTCCTCGAATTTCTTATGAAGATAAATTAGACGCTACATTCGAAACGTTACTGAAGGAGGATGATTGTAAAACTGTTTTAGCATAGGACAGTGGCGCACACAAGGGAAGGTCCAGGGGGTCCGGACCCCCCCCCCCCATCGGCTTTGATATTTTTTTTCAATTGATTATTATCCTATATCTATAGTAAATAAAATAATTCCAAAATAGGCAGCAATAGTTTCAGTTCTACTAAATAAAAAAAGAAATTTTTTTCTCGTTTTCCTCAACTTTTCAAAAACGAACTGAAAGCGAGCATAAAACACCATCTTGTTCTCAAAACTGTACAACTATTACTTTGCTTCCTATTGTACTGTGTAGTGTATTCTTAGGGATTGGACGAGTTTTGATGAATACCATCTAATGAAAAGGAGCTCTTTCATCACTGATTTTTGTCAATCTGGAACATCCCTAAAAGTTGGACCCCCCCCCCAAACCGTAAAAGTTGCCCCCCCCCAAACTGTAAAAGTTGGACCCCCTCCGGCCAAAAATCCTGTGTGCGCGCCTGGTATAGGAGATTTTAACATAGAATTAAATTCCGATCCAGGATCCGATTTCATAACTGAAGTAGATACCTTAGATTTTCCAATACGCATTCATCCAAAACATTTCACCACTAGGGGCGAAACAACAATGTTGGATGTCATTTTCAGCAACAAAATTATGCGAACAGGAGTCTATATGAGCACTTGCACTTATCATTTTCCTCTAAATGGCAGAATTGATTGAATAGATTTTTTAAAAAAACTGAAATTCTTCCAGCCGAGTGCGCAAATAAAATCTGGAAGAATTTCAGATACACATACTACATTGTACACATTCGCTACATTGCACATAATATTTTAATCCTTTCATCAATCTTATACAGAAGGGCAGAGTTTTGGAAGATTTTCTTCAAGCTATATCTTTCTTAATTTAACATTGTGCCTGATTTATTTAGAATATTTTAAGTTTGTGAGCAATATTGTATTAAAAACAAGTGTCTTGAAAAAATGAGAAGATAAATAAAAATATCTAGTCCTAAGATTTTCTGAGGGAATTATGTGTTACTGAATAAAATTGTACATTTTGACTTATTAATTGCAATAAGAAACCGAGTTAGTACAGCCTGTGCATTATAACTAAAGGTTTCTTTTAATTAGCGTCGGTGATGTGTGGCTGTTAATTTAAAAAATAATAATAGGTTTGTGTTGCGTGTTTTTCATTATAAAATACAGGTTGATTCAAAAATAATGTGATCAATTTCAGAGCATCATAAAATTTTATTGAATTAGTTATTTACACGAAATTTTCAATGTGGTTTCCTTTAGTATAATACACTTTACATAAACGTTTAGGCTAAGCCTAAAGAGCTTTTTCAAAAATTTTTGAGGTCATTTTCCCAACTTCTTCTTTGATTGCTTTTTTAAGCCCTTGAAGTGTTCTTATTTTACGTCTATTTAATTGTTTTTTAATTAACCAGATAAAAAATAATCTCAAGGACCACAGTCAGCGGATGATAGTAGCCATTTCTCAGGAGTAGGGATGGACGCGAGACGAAAAATAAGCGTCTCGCAAAATAGCCTAAAAGCTTGTCTCGTCTCGCAAAAATCCCTATATCGTAATGTTAAAAATGTGTGTCTCGTCTCGCAAAAAAAGCTGTAAATCTCTGTCTCTAAGCTGTAAATCTCGCTGTAAATAATGTAATGAGCTGATTTACATAGTCTCGCAAAAAAGTCGTCTCGCGTCCATCCCTACTCATGAGGGAAAAAAAATATTTTATTTTTATCTTTCAGCCATTTTATAGTTGATTTTGCTGTAGGACTTCGTGAAAAACCAAATTCCCTTGAGATTGAAGACATTTACTTTCTTTGCTTCAAAACTTTATTCTGACAGTATTTAGCATCAATTTTAGTATTTGGTTCTACAAAAAAAAAAAGTTTTGTTAAGCCCTTAGAAGACATTACCATCCATACCATAACACCTGACGGCCAACTTGCCATTTGCAAAACAGCTGCGTCTTTGCGACGCTATTCGCATGAAATATATTGTATCTTCGTTTTGCAAGTTGTGGATGACAGATGAAACAATGCTTCATCCGAAGCTATCCATGTTTTGTATTTACCTTTGCGTATAACATTAAATACAGAGGCCAAGAACCTTTTTCTTCGTTTTTCTACAGTCTTTGCAGATATTTGATGACAGACTAGCTTCTTCAACTTTTATAGCCAATTTCCTTTATCTGACGGCAAATTGTCGATTGCGATACCTGTAGTTTCTTTTCTAAAGTTCTTTGAGGCAGAGGATTTTCTACAACAATAAGTCTTTTCAGCATCTTTTCTTCTTTTTCAACAAGGACTTCCTTTCGTCCACACTTTCCCCCTGGAGCTTTTGATTGCCAGCCAAATTTTATTTCTTTTCGAAGTTTAGATAGTTATCCATTAGAAAAATGCATTTTCTGATTTTTAAATGCTTTATTTATAACAGAATTTAAGCAACCATGTCTACCTTCAACCATGTCTACGATGTTGTCCTTCAAAAGCTTTAAAATTTGTTTCGGGTTTGAGGATCTAATTTCGGAGCCATGCTTTACTTCCACTAATCAAAATAGTTCTATTGGTAACTAAGCGCTTAATTTTTAAAACAAAACTGCTGGTAAAGCTATTAAAATTTACCATAAATAATTATACGCTTTTAAAATTTGTCACTCTAATTTTGAATCAACCTGTATGTATTAGTTGTATGCACCTACATATGAGCTGATTGAAAATCCGGGATAGACTGATGTATTTCCTGTTTAGAGCAAGAAAATTTTACATAGAAATATTTTTTACTATGGCCGTTTATTGAGATTTAAAAAGCATTCATTTAGTTTTCCTTTCAGCATCTTTCTTTGGATATATTTATTGTAGAATATAATATTATTGTACTAGCAGATATGGGCCTGGATAAAAAAAAATCTTATCTGGTTGAGATACTCGCCAGACTAAAACCGTACATAAGCATCTATATACAGAGATAATCTTTACAGAACATCTTTAAACATATATTTAAGGATATTTTTGTGAAATTGCTAATTAAATAATTTTTAGAATTAATAATTAGAATTTATTTTTAATTATAATTAATAATTAGAACATTATTTTTAATTGTAATTAATAATTATAATATTGTTTTTAAATTTAAGATTAATTAATAATTAAATATTTCTAATTGCAATTAATTATTAGTATATTAATTAAATAATTATTCAGTTGACCAAACTCAACTGTGCCCCTCCCGAAACAAAATCCTGGCTACGCCAGTGGGAACAAGCATTACATGCCCCGTGGGTAAAACCGCACCAAATGACAAATGTCGCCACGCTTGGCAACTTTTTGACGAAATATCGCCAAATTTGGCGTTAAAAATAAGTTCCCAGAAGTGGAATCAGCAAAGCTCTAGCATCAATATTTCTCGAGATTTCTAGAAAACCTTATGTTAACCAATGAGCGAACCCAAAACTCCGTAGGTCGCGTTCTGGTTACCGATTTTGATACCACAGAATGCAAAAATTGATTATTTGACGCGTAGGGTAGGAATTTTAGAATAATTTTAATATGTGGGATGCAGAACAAACCAAAAATTCTTAACTATGTATACATATAAACCGTTTAGTATTTACATGTGCCTTCAGACCATAATGTAATTCTTATGAGTATCGCTGCAAAAGAACTATGTGACATAATGCATAAAGGTAGCTTATAATGCACAGGAATAGTTTAGCTTTCTGTCCATGAAAAATGTTTGAGAATCGGTTCAGTATTTACGGAGATGCCATAGAGCGTAATCCAATTCTTATGAGTCTCCCTGTAAAAGAACTATTTGTGAAATATGCATAAAAGGTAGCCTATAAAACTCAGGTATGGTGTAGCTTCCTGTTAGGGAAGAAAGTTTTAGAACCTCTATAATGCGTACAGTGATGTCCATAGAACGTAATGAATTAGAATTATTTTGAGCGTTCCTGTCAAAGAACTATTTATGCTATATGCATAAAAGGTAGACTGTATATTAATCCAGATCATAAGCTATTTTCACTCCAAATTTTACTCAAATCCGTTCTGCGGTTTTTGCGTGATTGAGTCAAAAACACCTTAACACACAACATGCGAAATTTTACATTTATCATACTAGCAGAATGAATTTCAATAAAGTGACATAATTTTTAAGATCAATGCTATAAAATACGGTATAATAATGCTTTTTAAAAATATGTCAATAACATATATATTGGAATAGTAGACTATACCTTTATTAAAAACGACTATCAACAAAGGGACGTAACCGTTAGAATCTCTCTATTCTAAAAAAAAGTAAAGGCCGCTGTCGCCGCCGCTGTCAAAAGCTTGTCAGCGTATCTCCTCCTAAACCGTGGGGATTTGAGTTTCGACTAAGGTGCCCACAGATTCGAAAAATTCCGAGGAACCTGCTAAGCTGATTTAAATTTCGAAAATCGAATTATTTTAGAAGATATTAATAAAAAACTGAAAAAATAAACCGAATGGTTGCCAGGCATAAAATCATTCATTCCTTTGCAACAAAGCGTTTCCAAGTATCTAAAATCGCGTGAAATTTACAAACATGAGTTAGAATGACGCCCATTTTACGCCAAAATAAAAACTATATGAAATAAGTAACTCAAAATGTGTTACACAAAGTTGACAATTTTCAAATAGTAAGTTTGCTTAGACAACAGGAGTTAAGAATGAGCGATTATTCGTTTTTCCAAAACAGAATAACTAATATCTTGAAAATGAAAAATAATTAAAATGCAGATTATTTTAAAGCCGGTTCTCGTCCAGCTGGATTATTGGCTACCAGTAGAAATATTTGGCGGCGTTCACTATGCCATTATAGCAGTTACAGTACACTTTGGATATTTGCTAGCACAACGAGATGGTATAATTCGTGGTGCTAAGTACGCCAATCTGCAAACGATTATGTAAATGAAAATATGGATAACGGTTTTCCGGTAACCTTACATGAACAGTAATTATAGATTGTGAGCATGTGTCAATCGCCCAATAATGAAAAGTCGCCATGGGTGGCAAGCTATCCTATCTGTTCCGTAGCTTTTATTAACTTTACATGTACGCAAGTCGCCAAATACTGAAAAATCGCCATGGGTGACAAATTCGCAAGATGTCCAATAGGTTTTACATTATTAAAAATACAGCTGAAACAGATGTTCTGATTTTATTACGCTTTAGCTCCTAATTAATAAAACTTTTGAATGGCAACATTAAATATCATTGTGTTTCTGAGGAGTGCAAATAATTTTTCCAGCGATTATAAGCGGAGTCCGCACTCCAGTTGGAGAATAGCTCAGGACCCGTACAACACGGATTCCCATAACAAAATATCTTCCGTGTTATGAGGGGGAGGGGGTCTACTGTAGTGTGAAGTTTAAATTTTTATGTACCAATGAACATGCAAGAACCAAGCAATGCGTAGCTCAGTAACATTCTATCTGATCCAATCTTCGAGTTTTGTCTGTTGAAATTATGTCTTTTTTACGAATAAGCCTGATTAGGGGCCGAATGCCTCATATGAAAAGCGAGCGTAGCGAGTCTGGGGGCCTTGGCCCCTAGTCAATTAAAAAAATATACGGTATAAGAATGCTCTTTTAGAATATTTGTCGAACATATACTTTGAAACCTTAAACTAAACCGTTATGAAAAATGACTTTCAACAAAGGGACGTAATTGTTGGATATAATGCAAATATAGACGGTATAACAATGGTCTTTAAGAATGTCTGTTAATAATATGCTTTGAAACAGTGGACTAAAGTTTTATTTAAAATGACTATCAACAAAGGGACGTTATTGTTGGAAATAAGACAAAAATACACGATATCACAGTGTCCCTTAAAAATGTGTGTCAATAATATATTTTGAAACAGTGGACTAAACCTTTATTTAAAAAATGACTTTCAACAAAGAAACGTAATTGTTGGAAATAATGCAAAAATACACTGTATGATAATGCTCTTTAAAAATGTGTGTCAATAATATACGTTAAAACAGTGCACTAAACCTTCACTTAAAAAAAAAATAATAATAATAATAAAGAATCTAAACTAATGAAATTGAGGTCCGAAAATCCTGTATTGCTGCAAAATTCGGTAAGTCCATCTTGCTTACTGGCGCATAATTCGTTATATCCCTTTGATTCGACCCTCTATGTCTTCAGCAGCTCATACTTGCAGCACATCTTTTTAGGCTGCAAAACTGTTAAAATTTAAGGCTTTTTTTTCTGCGTTGTTCTTTACTTTATTAGCAGCATTGTATCAATTTTTCCCCGTATTTTACTAAGTCAATCTTTAACCATCTTTTAGCTATTTTTTTAAAATATAATTTTACTTTTTAATCATTCGACTGCCGAAAAAATTTGCATTTTCCCTATGATACTGGATCAGGCTGCTTATTCATGGCAAGTTTAAATCTACAAATTTTGCAATCTCTCTAGAACATTCCCATGTCCAACTACCAAAGAAAACACTTTGTTATTCATGGGCCAAAAAACACGCATCTCAAAGAATCCATTGAGATAGCATCAACTCTGTATGACTGCTTGTAGAAAATTGACCCAATCCAAATTTCTACTACTCGTCTGGTTTGCGATGACTGTGGGGCCTACAATAAACGAATTTGTACCTGAATGCGTGAAGAATTCGTGCCGTTTCAGAATTTGATAAATTCATCATACAGCAGCAAAACTATGTAAATTCAAATCAATTAGTTAAATAACTTGAAAACTACACCAAATTCAGGAAAAACACCGATCAAATTGGATTCGGAACGAACTTATGCACTAAAAAGTCGAATTTCAAGCAATCAGCACGAAAAATAAACTCTACAGAATTTTTTTTTCATTTCCTGTAAAAAAATCGGAATGGCACTTGACGAGATTTGCAATTGGACAACTCAAATGGTTTTCGCAGTTTTTATCCAAATATGAATGGGGGGGGCTGGGGGTGAAAATTCACGACTTGCACAGTTTTCGAAATGATCCATTAACAGCAGATGCCGTGAAGAATAGTTACAAAATGGCGTCGCAAGCCTTAAATAGCAAATCAAATACACCTACCTTTGACTAATCTGCCCACTGTGGTCTTTCTTAACGTTTTTAAAGAAATATCTCTAGAAAAGTTTCACGTCTACACAGAAATAGTACTTATTTTTCCTCAGTAGGCAAATTTAAATTCTTTAGTAACATCAAATCCAGGCCATATTCGTAAACACTCAACCAGTGCCACTCGTGCTTTAGTTTTAAGCGTTCTTAAACTCGGTTTTTATATCTAAACCAGTCAATCAGCGTTCTTAAAGTCAGCTGAGTGTAGTTAGTTGAAGAACTAACCAATTGAGATAAGAGCCAGTTGATTTAGTTTTCGAGTGTTTGTTGCATGTCCTCCGAGAATTGTTGTTGTTGTTAACAAGTATATCCGTTTTTTTAGCTTAGCTCGAATCCC
This sequence comes from Cheiracanthium punctorium, assembly GCA_038373885.1. NCBI lineage: Eukaryota > Metazoa > Arthropoda > Arachnida > Araneae > Cheiracanthiidae > Cheiracanthium > Cheiracanthium punctorium. The sequence continues at coordinate 81,242 of JAWZYV010013186.1, read as the reverse complement.
GCTTATAAATCCACGTCAGAATGACAACACAAAGGGGTGCCCTCCGTGGGGGTCTTTCTAAGGGATCCTAACCCGTATTTGCTCCAAATCACGGGAAACTCCGAACGGTTAGGTCGATGGACGAGCGATGGGACCCCGAACTCAGGACCTTCACACTTCGCCCGTCTACCATTTCCAGTGACATAACCACGGTGCCATGGTGAGGCTTCATCCAAGAACGTTCTTGTAAACAAACGCAGAGGAGCCGACGGCTGAGATGTTAAAGGCCTGTGCTCTTTCACTCCGCTAATCGCTTAAGCGTACAGTCGTGGGTTCGATTCCTACTCATTCCCTGGTTGTTTGTCTGTCTTTTATGAACTGTAAATTTACTTTATCTGTGCTAGTAAAGACTGTCATCGTGTTATCCACTTTATTGAAGAAGATTATAAGCAGGTTCTAGAATAATTTCCTACATCCAATAACTTTATATGTAATTTGTACTTTTTCTTACCTTACAACCAAATTTCCACCCATCATGACAGCGGAAAACAACAATGCTAAAACTAGCCAAAATATGGATGCTGCAGGCAAAATATACTCCAATTTTATTCTCAGCCTTAGAGGCTTCCCCCAGGAAATTTTAGAGCTTGGGCTGGGCACAGCTTTGACCAGTACAAACTTTACCCCTGATAATTATTCTTTATTTACCTTATATTCCTAATCTACTTTGCATTGGGCAGCTGGAGAAAAAATACAATCAATTCCCTAAAGTAGGAGACAAAAAAAATAGCAAGATGCTCATTAACCCTTTATCAGGCGAGTTTATGTGCAGAGAGTCGAAGTACTTGGGATTTTTCTGGCCCATTTTTTAGGATTAATTCATATATTTTTCCCTCTACTGTAATATCCCACGTGAAAGTTGGAGAAACAAGCATTAAACAAACATAGAAATTTTGTAGGAGAATACATTCATTATTCACAAAATCAGTCGGAAAACTATGCTTGTGCACGGAATGAAACGCAAAAATATATAATTAAAAGCGATGATTCTTATGCTCCATTTTCGAGCTTTCTTTAAAATTACGAATGAAAGAAAAGCTCATAAGCCAAATATAATTTAGAATCTAGATGTATGGAAAAAAATATACATCCAATATAACTGAACAAAAATCGGAAAATTCACTCATGATAATGGATTTCTGTGTTTAATAGACTGTATGTGGTAGGTATCTTGCCACTGCCTTATAAAGGGGTTAAGAGAAAAATTAACTTTTTCAAAATCATGATTCCTAGGTCAAGAGGAGGAGTGTTTTTTTTTTTTTTTTTTTTTTATGAAAAAGACTAGTCCTGGATATCCCAAGATCTTTAGTAGCTTAAGTTTTAAACTTTGGATGGGCCATGGTTGTTAGCCAGTCTATTATCTTCATTGCTTTAATTTAAGTGATTACCCTTTAACATGAAACTGGCCAAGTGCTCTGCACTCTGGTTTTCATAACATTTCAAAGAAGTATGGGAGAGTTCGTGGATTAATGGCATAAATGCCATCAATTAGATACCGTCAATCTAGAAAGTCTTTGGTCCAACACAAAAAAGTCTTTGGTCATCAAACTTTGGTCTTTGGTATGAGATCAAACTAGATACCGTCAACTAGAAAGTCTTTGGTCCAACACAAAAAAGTTACAGAAAAAAAGGACAAACTATGATCATGATCAAACATTGGTAACAAGTCACACTAAAGGTATTTTTTCCTCTCACAGAAATATAACCAAAACATTTTAAAATCTTTTCTCCCCAAAATCTAAAATAATTTATCTAATAAATCTTAAAATATCTTTATTATATTTTAATTATCCTTATTTATTATATAATATTAAATAAATTATCTTTAAAATATCTCAAAATAATTTATCTTAATAATAATCTTTAAACAGAATATAAAGTCATGATTTTTCATTTATATATACTTTTGTTTTGATTTTGTAGATTTTTTTTAGATGATGGAGCTTCTAAAGGTATATATAAAATATTTGTACAAAATTCAAATGTTTTAATAGATTAAAAATAAAATTATGTAACTTTTATAAATTTAAAAAAGAAAAATTCAACAATTATTTTGAATACCATAGGTCGATCCAGACATTTTTTTACAGGATCTCATTTTAGTGAAAACTGTTTACTTTAGTGATTTTCAATACCTATTTCTGTGAATTTCAACATCTATTTTTGTGAATTTTTATACCAGTTTTTCTGAAAGTCATTTCTTTTCTTAAAATAATTTATGAAACATTAAAATATATAGTAAAAAGCCAATGAAAGGTTGATTTAATCGATCGTATTTTGATGAAGGGGCTATTTTTAATCGATTATATTTTAGTGAAGGGACCATTTTATTAGATTGTTTTACAGCCCCTTCACAAAATTACAGACACGAATTTTGTTTGCATCGATCCCTGAATACTCATTCTGCTAATGAACCAAGAATAACACATTTTGAAATGCTCTCAATGTGTAGCAATGAAAGATTTTTATTTATTTTTTAATGAGCTTGAGCTAAAATTATCATTTTTTTAAAGGAGGGGGGGGGGGGTCTGGAATGCCAATTTGATGCTAATTATATGTACTTACAGTCTAATTTTTTGGTATGGCATATTTTCTACAACAAAAAAATATATAAACTTTATAAACTAGTGTTTCTTGGGGATCTACCAATTTAAATGCTTTTATATGTATATATAAATAGATTTAAAATTTCCAATGCAAACATTAATTTTATAATTGATCAAATCAATAAAACAGTAAAGATTCCAGTTAAAAAATAACTAGAACTTATAAGGACTGGAAAGTTTGCTTTTTTTATGTCAATATTTTAGAATAAATTTAAAATTACCCAATTAAAATGCATTTCATAACTTTTCAGCTGCCAGTATGGCTGTCTTCAGTTCTTACTGTCGCCTTCCTTGCTTGAGGAATGTCCTCCTTTCTTCCTTGATGTACAGATGCATGTCATTTATGGCACTATCTCCCATTTCAATTTCAAGGGCTTCACACTAAAATACATAATTTCTGTTCCTTTAATTCCCTATTTTTTTCTATGTTATTGAAATCTATTTCCAGAACTTTATTTTGAGTTAGTCTAGGTAAAATGGTGCTTATTTTTCTATATTTTAGCACTAGAACCGCGGTGTTTCAGATATACCTAAAACCGCGGGCTGAGTCAAATTGACCCAACTTGCAGAATTCACGATGCAATGCAACAATGTTATATTTCAACGGTAATGATATTAGTTCAATCTTAACACTCGTAGTAAGTTTAATATTACATTAAAAGTACAAAAATATTGTCGCTATAAATCTTATCAGAACCGCATCGCCCGGGATAGGTATACCTAAAACCGCGGTGTAGGTCAAATTCACCGACTTGTAAAATTCACGTTGTAATAAAATGACATAATGGTATACTATTATACCATTTATTATATCATTACCATTCATTTTATGAATGATAATGACATTTATTTAATTTGAACTTCGGATTCCAGACTCGTGGGAAGTTTTGGGCCAAAATGACCCATTCCGTGATATCAGGTATACATATTAAAAACAAAAGACAAATAAAAGTTACAATCTTAAATTTTTTACAAATAATTAATAACAAAGTTAGCAAAAGTCACGATTAAAAATTTCAGTTCGTAACTTTTAGAAAAAAATGGAATCAAATCTGGTTTTGGGTCAAAATGACCTATCCCGCGGTTCTAGTGTTAAATCATTAAGATGTTCCCTTACACACTCTTTTATTCTTCTTTTAGACACCACCTATGCAGCAGCCTTATTTAAATGTATTTATTAGGCTGACTTAATTGATACTGGATGTTTCTTGCTGGTTTATTGAATCTTTATTGGACCACATTCTTTTTAAAATATTGCACAGTTTGATGGAAATTTTAGTGCTTTGTTTAACTCTTTATGTTCCTTCGAGACTAAAGTCCCACTAGTAAAATTGCTCAATCGGAAATAAATCTGTCATAAGAGCCCAACAGGATCTTAGGACATTTTACATACCAAAAAATCATAACTATGATACAAGATTTTTTTAATACATTATAAACATGTAATAAAACAGTTTTCAAACTTTTGCTAAAATAAATTTGGAACAAAGGTTTAAGAGTTTTATTAGCAACTTTTGGCACAACCCATATGGCAGAAAGGAATTGCACTTGTGAAAGTTGGATTTTTCTTTTGTCGATTGTTTAACTTCCTCAGGTCTTGCCCCGAGTAATTTTCAGAACTGCTTTATCTAGACTACTCCAAAATAAAGCGGTGGAAATGGATTTTAGTAACATAGAAAAAATAGCAAATTACAGGAACAGAGATAATGCATTTCAGTGTAAAGCCCTTGAAACCTAAATGACAGACGGCACCATAAATGACTTGATCAGGGTTTCTACAGATTTCACAGCTTTTGCTTTTCTGACATCTATCATGCTCTTACCTGACTTTTTACTTAGTGTGCTTTCCTGGATTTTGCATTTCTATTTTTAATATTACACCGTTTAATTAATAACTTCTTATATATTTTGCCCCTTTACAAATAATAATAATAATAAAATCAATATACACAAAAATATTATTTGACATCACTGGATTCTAACAAAAATAGTGTTTGATAATAATTTAGGATAAAATTAAGAATATTTCAACTGAACAAGATATGTTAATAAAGGACACATTTTAAAATTATAAGGTTGAATAAGAAAATGAAAATAAAACTATTTCTACGATTAGGTTCAAACAGGAAGTATTTTCTTGATTTTGCCACAAAATTCAAATATTCTTGCATTTCCCTGACCTTTCTTCAATTTGTTCAAATTTCTCTGACTTTTTTCCCAAATCCCTGACATTCCCCGACTTTCCAGGTCTGTAGAAACTCTGTTGATAAATGCGTGCACCAGGGAAGGATAGGGGACGTTCTTCAAGCAAGGAAAAAGACAGCAACAAATGAAAACAACCGTGCTGGTAGCTGAAAACTGCAGCCTTTTAATTTGGTAATTTTAAATCTATACTCTGGATAATCAGTATAAAATTGTTTAATCAATGTTAACACTAGAACCGCAGTGTTTCCGATATACCTAAAACTGCAGGCAGGGTCAAATTGACGCAACTTGTAGAATTTGCGTTGCAATGCAACAATGTTATATTTCAACGGTAATGACGTTAGTTCAATCTTAAAAATCTTATTACGTTTAATATGACATTAAAAGTACAAAAATATTGTTGCTATAATTCTTATTAGAACTGCGTCGCTTGAGATAGGTATACCTAAAACTGCGGTATGGGTCAAATTGACCCGACTTGTAAAATTCACGTTGCAATGAAAATGACATAATGGTATGCTATTAAACCATTTATTATGTCATTATCGTTCATTTTATGAATAATGACATTTATTTAATTTGAACTTCGGATTCCAGACTTGTGGAAAGTTTTGGGTCAAAATGACCCAGTCTGCAAAATCAGGTATACATATAAAAACAAAAGAACATAAAAGCTTAAATTTTTTACAGATAATTAATAACAAAGTTAGGAAAAGTCACGATTTTTCAAAAATTTCAGTTCGTAACTTTTTGAAAAAAACAATCAAATTTGGTTTTGGGTCAAAATGACCCATCCTGCAGTTCTAGCGTTAATATTTTGCCAGACAAAACAAACAGGACTGTTAATACAAAATTTGTCACACACGTGAGGTTTGTAACGTGTATTTGAGATTATTGTAAGGTTTGTATGTGCTCATCACTGAGGATTTTTCAAAGTGCGTAACCAAGGAGACAAAAATGTTCTTTTCACATATCACTATCTCAAAGAAAAAGATATCCATAAAATTCTTTGTCTATAATAATAAAAGTAAATGTTTGTAAATCTGTAGGTGTGCAGTCTCTAGACAAATCTACAGCAGGCAGAGCTGTAGATTTGTCTGGAGACAAATAGTTATATCTAGGTCAGTAATATGCACCGGAGAATTAGAATTTTAAAATTTTAATTACTTTTTAAATTAATTAGCAGTGGAAGTTACTTTTTAAATTATTGATGTAACTAAAAACTGTTTTTATGTTGCCATGCTTGGGATGTTTTACCCACATAAAATGATTTATGCTTTTGAAATAAAGCAGAAATGCTATTACCACAGCAGAATCATGTGCATTGGAAAAACATGAAATGTCATGGAAATTACATTAGTTTTATATCAAATTAAAAAGCATAAGAAAGAAAGTTTGGGCCCCCTTGCAATAACCTCCCACTTTAAAAAAAAACACATTATGATTGTTTTATACTGAAAGTTTTAAATATCTTACCCCTTCCAAACACAAATTTTCTTTTAAGTAATCTGAAATAAACTAAGTAGTTAGAGGATGTCAAAGAAACACTGATAGTTAAACGTTACATCAAAATGCTATATGACAGTTGCTAACTGTACAGAATAGAACCACTTTTTGTATAAACAGTCATTTTTGTAAATATTTCTTAAGATAAAAAATAGCAAAATTTTTGAATTATTGGTTAAGATCAAAAATACTCTTTACAAACTGGGGTTAGTTATTTTCTTACAATTGGTATGCTATATCGACTGTAGAGCATTTAGAAGAATTTAAGAATAAGTTTAAATTAATTTATACAAATGTAAATTTGAATTATTTTCATTGTTCATACTTTACAATTAAAAAATGATTTAACTTTTGAAATTTTTTTATCCTTTGTGATTTTATTGTAAAATTATAAAAGTGTAAGATGTAAGATTTTGGGGCCCTAAAATCTGTGGGCCTGGGCAGTTGCCCCGTTTGCCCTGCCGGTAATATGGCACTAATTTGGAGAATACCTTTTTCCCTCCCTGGCATTTCTTGCACCTCATTATTGATAATTCTAAACACTTTTGCATATACAAGGGATCTGTCATTCCAATTATAATGAGTTTATACAGACTCAGTGACACACTGTCTAAACATTTCAAAATGTTAATACTCAATTCCTTGGCAGTAGCTCCTCCCATAAATATGCTTCCTAAATGAGCTAAGATAACCCGATTTTGCTTGTTGAACCAATATTTAATGGCTATCTGTAATTCCTTTTTCCTGCAATTGTTCATTGTTTCATCATGAAAAACTGAAAAATATGAACTGCGAGCATCTTCCAACATTTTCTCTTTGAAATAAGACCCCCAAAGCTTCAGACAGTAAATATGAAAACTTATTTCAGGGTTAAGTAAATAAAAAACTTTTCCAGACCTTTTAGCGATAAAAATCCAGACTATTTTATGTTTATGAATTCAATTTTGCATAACTTCTTTAATATATTGAGCTAACCAAAGCATTGATTTCTTAATAACGCAGATTTCTGATAATTTTTCAGGTTATGTGATTTTCCAGGTTTTGAGCTAAAATTAGCAATTTTCCCTTCTCCCAGACTTTTCCAGGTTTTCCCTGCTCTCCCTGACCGGTAGCGACCCTGTGTTTGCACTTAAGGAAAAATTTTCTGGGAACATTGCCTGAAATACTTCAGCAGTTCCATTGCAAGGATTTGATGAAAAATTACTAAGAATGCATTCCACTGCCCATATCAGCTCAGATGCATTAGCTTTGTCAGCAGTACTGAATACAGAAAGAGACAACACAATTTTTGAACTGTTAATACTTTCTTCAGGAGACACCGTGAAACTAGATAAATGCAACTGTTTTGGTCCTAACTTCACTTTGATTTGAGCAATAAGTTTTTTCCCGTCATAGTGCTGATGTACTGCTTGAAAGCCTTTATTGATGCTTCACATAAACACTTTTTCACTGAACCATGCTAAAGGAACAATGCCATCTGTTGGATAGCATACAAAAAATAAAAATCTAATTTGCTATTTCAAAAAACAAAAACTTGTTCCTAAAAATAATGACGTTAGTGACCATTTTGTAAAAAAAGTGACTTTTAGTGACTATGTGGAAAAAGTGACTATTTAGTTAAAATAGTGACTAGTGAGAACCCTATATAAAAATCATCCCCTGTATAATTTCATCCCTCATTACATTAAGAACACCTGCTTTGTCATTAAAAACTTGTTAAAATTTCATGTGTGTGAATTTACTGTTAAAAACATTACTTTCTAGGCCTTCTAATAAATGTCACACTTACCAAAATAGTCAAATTTTCAATGAACTACAAAAAAACTCAACTGAACAATAAAGAATAAAGCAAAATTACAGAAGAAAAAAATCATTTCAACTTTTTTATTCAACTCTCAACCCAATAATGCAATTTCAACATAACAACTGAAATATTAAAGTACACATTTATCAGTTCGCAGCAATTTTTTTTCCTCATCAAGTACCATCTATTTAAAAAAAAAAAAAAAAGAAAACTATGAACTAAATATGGAATGTGCCATTAATCATTTGCTTATGCCTCACTCAAAAAACAACTAAAAATAAATTAGAACCTAAATTTTAATTTTAAAAAAAAGGGAAAAAGCAAAAACAAAACATAATTCGCTATCAAACAATGATACAAATTCAAACAAGATGTAATAATAGCTAACACTATTGCTGCACAAATAGTTATTATAGTTATTTCAGGTTATGACATTTATTGACAAAGCTAACACAGCAACATTGTAATATTGCTTTGAATTTTCATTTTCTTTACATTATGATACAAAATATATGATCTCGTGATTTCAAACAGGTGCATGGCACTAGAATGATTAGGTCATGAACTGGAAGTTAGTGTACTAATATTTATAAAACAAAACAAAAATTTGAACTACAGTGTTAGTAATCTAATAGAGCAGTTAATACAGTCTTAGCCAAACAATATTAACATTTTAAAAAGAATAATCTAACAATTATTTTCAAATAACAGATTAGACGGTGTACTGAATTTTGAGAATAAAGTCTGGAACAATACAAACGAAACAAAGATCTTTCAAAATCATCTAAGAAATAACTAAGAAAATAGTAACTTTATTTTATTAAGAGGCAATGCATGACTTTGTTTTTCTTTAAAAATAGCTGTACGTAGATAATTTTACAGGATGGCATGAGTAACTATTTAATATAAATAAAAACTGAAATAATTATATATTAGTAAAAAAACAATTACAAGTTAGAATTTTATAAGAGTAAACTGAAAATTATCTAGACATTGTATAATAGTTTGCAGATTATTTTCTCTATTTTTTCCAGAAACAAAGTGTTGTGTGAATTGTAAATATTATTTTTAGTTTTAGTGATAAATATTTACTTTTTTTTTTTTTTTTCCCCCGTAAAATCATTCTGTCATAATCCAACAGTATCATCAAATCAAACAAAACAAAATCCATTATTGAACAGAACCAAATATTTTCTAATAAAAATAGAGTATAATAAATAATTATTGATGTAACTTCAATTTTCATATTGTTATTCAATTTTGAATCCCCTTTAACCTTCCCACATGTTTTAGAATTTTCCTGATTCATGATACTCTAGCACACCTGTTGACTTTTTTTTTTTTTTTAATTTGAATTTATTAGTTTATTATTATTTGGCCAAGACTGCAACGAGACAGGATAGAGTTGAGAATGATAAAATAAAAACAATTTAGTAGATGGAAACTGAATTACCAAACGGGATGCGATTAAAAAAAAAAAATTTAATCTGACAAGGCAACAAGAGGTATTTAACAATGAAACTATAGAGGTATATGTATCAGGCAAGTTTTTAAACCTTTCAAAACTATTAAAACATTATGACTGAAGTAAAAACTTTCTAAAACCAATGCACCCATTAGGTAATTCAATTTCTGCACATCATACATAAAATATAACAAGCATAAGAAATAAAATCTCTGAAGTTGTTAACAATAGTTTGCAATATGTCTTGATAAATAAAAATAAATACTTAATTTAAATGCTTACTCATAATACTTTTTTTTACAAAATTCAATCTTTATGATTTGTTTGTAACTGGGTATCATGATAATGACCTTTAAAAGAAAACACAACAAAATGCAAGTGTAACAGTACTCAAAAGCCAATGAAAAAAAAAAAATGTTAAGTACTTAGTCAGTTTAAAAGTACACATTTGACATAAAGAGGGAGATATTTATGTATGTATTATATATAATTAACAGTAGCACCACGCTGTCAACAAACTATAACAATGTTTGTCCTTGGAAACATGTTCACCAATCCAAGGTCAAAAATCAGCGTAGAGCTAAACTTCTGTATAACACCCATCAAGAAATGACTAGGATTACTCCTGCAAAGATAGGACATACTTTATTCAACACTTACACACACATCTTTTTAAAAAATGAAATATACAATGCAAAATTCCTTAAACAGGGTTTCTACAGCTTTCACAGCTTTTGCTTCCCCGACTTTTCCCCCGACATCTATCACGCTCTTCCCCGACTTTATCTAGCGTGCTTTCCCGAAGTTTGTTTTTCCATTGTTAACATTGCATCCTTTAATAACATTTTATATATTTTGCCCCCTTTTTTTTTTACAAATAATAATAATAATAAAATTAATTTAGACATCACTGGATTCTAACAAAATCCACGTTTGATAATAATTTAGGATAAAATTAAGCCTATTTCAACTGCACAAGATAGGCTCATAAAGAACACACTTTTAAATTATTTATAAGGTTACATGAGAAAATGAAAATAAAACAATTTCTATACTTAGGTTCAAACAGCCAATATTTTCTGGATTTTACCACAAAATTCAATTTTTCTTGCATTTCCCTGACCTTTCTTCAATTTCTGCTAATTTCCCTGATTTTTTTCCCAAATCCCTGACCAAAACTCATTTCCCTGACTTTCCAGGTCTGTAGAAACCCTGTTAAAATGGTAAATCCAATAAAGTGAAGCTCCCTTATAAAATTGCATTACTCTCATACGGGACTTAAAACTAATGAGATAACAAGGTCGCAGAAATGTAATAAAATGTTTATTACAACTGTCAGTTTTTCTTATATAATTTATATTTTTTGAGTTGTAATTCAATGGCTATGTCCAGTCATTTCCTTAGGCTCCTGGTCAACGCTGTCCGAGTAGCAAAGCACAATTTTCAAAATTCTTAAGTACCTCAAAGACCCCCGGCTCCAGGTAAGTTTATTTAGTTAAAATCAAGCCCGGAGAGACCTTAGTTATATAGTTACAATCATTAAAAGCCAATTAAAATCTCCGTAAAAGTTTAAAAACACGAACCATTTTAGCGCTTTCGGCAGCTAAGTCGCTGTCATATTCGGAACTGAGCCCGCTCGGCTTGCTCCCCACCTCCTCACCAAGACCAGCCACGACTCCTCTATCTGCACATGCATCATGTCGTTGATAGAGGATTATGACACAAGAGGGAGCCGTCAACGACATGACGCATGCGCAGATAGAGGAGACATGGCTCGAGTTGGTGAGGCGGGGAGCGAGCCGAACAGGCTCAGTTCCGAAGATGGCAGCAACTTAGCTGCCGAAAGCGCTAAAATGGTTCGTGTTTTTAAACTTTTACGGAGATTTTAATTGGCTTTTAATGATTTTAACTATATACCTCAAAGACTATTGATTTTTGAGCAAATTGAACTTCCCCAAACTCCATTATAAACCCTAAAATAGAATCCTCTCCTTTCTTTAATTTCAAAATATTTAATTGATTTTCATAATTTAAAATTTGTTGTTCGAAGTAGCAATCTGTTTGCGAACCAGAAAAGCTTTTCTAATCTTACACTCTTGCTCCGAAGACAAAGCAAGTTCAGAAAAGCTTGTAAAAAAGGGGGCGTGCCAAAATCCATATAGTTCCATGGGAGGATGACAGGGATATGCCAACATTTAATGAATATAAAAATGTACAGGGAGGAGACTAAAGATTATTTACAATAAATAAAAGCAACAAACTTTTTTTTTTTAAATCAACTAGTTGGCCAAAATTCACTGCAACAAATTTAATTTCCAAATACAGATTTTCTTTCAGCAGTTCTACACACAAATTCTTCTATGATTGAGTCCAGATTCATTTTTGCGGCATTTGACTAATGAAAATTAAGCTGTAGAAAATATGTTAAGCATTTTTTTAATCATTTTTGTTCACAAATATGCTTTCACTCATCACTGAAAGATTTTACATCTGAAGCTGCAGATGCAGGTAGAGTGGAGATCAACTTCACATTTTTGAACACTTCGCTTATAAGCTCCTTCATCATGATTGACTCTGCTGCCGAATACTGGTAGACATCAAATGACGACACCAACTTTTAGGTATTAGAAAATAATTCTTTAAATATACACTGCATATAGAGTTTCGCTACCGAATGGCACACAAGAACCCTAAGTTATTTTATTGGAACAGTTTTAAAGTTACTTTGGAGCTGAAGAATGTTTTAACTTTAGAATAGAGAGGAGGCAAATTACATAAATCATCTCCCTCATTTATTAAATCATGTTACAAATTACATAAATCATATCCATGTACACAGGGAGGTTGTTGCCTGATCTTAAATTTTGTTCAAAAAGTCTCCATTTAGTGACCAGTGGACAGGACATCCAGCTACTATCATCTTAAGCAGAAATAAAATTAAAAACACTGATAAATAAAATTCCTACTCTGGGATCTCAGATTTGAATCTTGTGCTGCGTTAGCGCCTTTCCCCCCCCCCCCCACACACACACACACTCACTCCGATTTTAAATACATGAATACTGGTAATTAATTCTTTTTTCAGTCTACTAAATATTTATTTACTGTTTCATTTATTTATTTTTACTACTTATTGAATTTTTTAATTGCCTATTTACATATATTTTTTAATTTTATTTCTATTTTTCGAAATCCACTTTTAAAATTGATTATAGTCATGATTATTTGAATAGAATAATTATAATCAATAATATAGTTATGACTAATTGAATTTCCTTTTCTCTCCCCATCTGGTACATAGTCATCAGATGAATTATCATTCAACACATCTAATGTATTACTGTGCAATTCTGTGCCTATCATAGCTTCTTCAGGTAGTGTATCAGAAACTGGCATTGTAATTAACTACTCCATTTTTTAGTCACTGCTTCAAAACATCATTGTATGTAGAACTATCAGTAACTTTTTCATCACAACAGTAAGAGCTTGCTTGGCCTGGTGACATATTTGTAACTGTAATATAATTCTTCAAAATAAGTTTCACTGCTTAAATATGTTTATTCGCAATTTTAACATGTGATATTTTAAATAAATAAAATTCAATGTAAGTCAAAGGGTTGCAACAAGGAATTAAAAAGGCCGTGGCACTTTCTGAATGATCGGGCATTTCACCAAGAGATTTGGAGACTTACTTTTCACAAAACTCCGAAAGGATCGTTAGATGAAGGTCGTCCGGCAACAGAGCCCGCTGTGGGAGTCCCTTGTATCACAGTATGCTGTGGTGAAGGATTACCAAACATCACTTGCTGTTGCATCTGCGGATGGGCTGCCATGTGGGGCTGGGGAACCACACCAAATGGGGTGACAGTGGCTGCATTCCACACTGGCATCTACAAAAGATAAAGCAGCTCAATGCATTCTTTATCAAACCTTTCGTGAGACAGTGTTGACGTACATTTACTTTCTGCATAATTAATAGTCAACATTTTACTTCCTTCCCCTTTACATACCTGCCCAGGGTGTCTACCACAAAAAGTAAGCTTGATTTCTTGACCTTTTCTTGACCATAACAAATACGAAACTCTAATATCAAAAATACATCGTGGCAGGGATGCAGAATATGTTCTATCCGGCGTTCTAGAATTGATGGAAATTTTGCAGAAAAATATACAACTGAATTTGATTTTAACAATGAATTACAAAATTCTTCGAGTTTTTCTTTTCCCTGCCCATTTTTAAAGCGTTTTTTTTTTTTTTTTTTTTTTTTCCCCAACTTTTTCACTGATCAGCCGTTTGCTTTCAGTTAACTTGGACCAATTGCTATTTTGTAAACATGTATGTAGCTTGTACATTGTAAATCTTTTTACATCTATGGTAACACAGAACTTATGAAAGTCTATAATATGTCATAAAACTTTTGTGAAATTGAAGTTATTAGCTGTGAAACATGGGGATCAGCGATAATTATAATTTTAAGTGGAATCCAAGTTATTGCTTTTAAAAAAGAAAATGTGGAAAATAATCAAAACACTGAATTTGACAGGGAATGAAGGGAGAAAAAAAAATTACTCTTAAATAATCTTAATTTTAACTTTTTTTTTTGAGGCGAGAAGGTGGATAACTGATATACTTTTCTCAGGTTTGAAAACACATACTTGCCAACTTTTGAAATTCCCAAGGTGTAAAACAACACGCACTCGACATATTGAACTATTGTCAGTTCATTATACAACTATTTGGCAGACATCATTTTTGATGATTTCTGCTAAATAACATGTAAATGACATTTTATATGAATTTTATAAATAGCAAACGAACAGTATTTTAATGCTTTCCTATAAAATAAACACATGAAAAACTTAAATTTTGTCTGTCACAAAAAATTAGAAACTAAGAATTCGAATGAAATGGAAAAAGCGTAGTTGAGTCGCAAATCGTGACCTAGTGCTTCATTTCTTGACCTTTTCTTGACTTTCGTGACCTTTGCATGATGGTAGACACCCTGCTGCCAACCTCCTTAAGCCAAAAGCAGGAAGACTCGGGTTGAAAAAACAGAAGATTTTACAAAAAATCAGAAGATAATTTTCAAAAATAAGAAGTAGGAACAGAAAACTGTTTTCCCTAGTGTATCATCGTTTCTCATTATTATTATTTTTTTTTTCAGTAATGTATGGAAATAAAAACAAAATTAAATAGTAATAGAAAACAGCTTGTGTGAATTTTTTATATAAAATGAAAATAGATGCAGTATTTTCACAAGAATAAAAACAATTAAATAAATGGAAATTTGACTCAATTTTTAAGCAAAGTATGTTGAAAAATAAACAGATTAAGAAATTTTTTAGTAATTCAAAGTAGCTTTTTTAGCTTTTACTAATAGTTCATCAGAAAAATTATTTTCAAGCTTTAGTTTTCAACACTAAAAAATTTCCTAATGATGAAACACTGAGAGAGGAAAGATTTGCTCACAAACGCTTTGACCTCACTCATACAAGAGCATTGTGCTGTTAGCCATCAAAATGATTACCTTAATATATTATTTTGAAATAATTTATTAATTTACAATTTTTTTTTTCCACAGTGAGATCCAATTTAATATATCGACTAAAAATTAAAAAAAAAAAAAAAAAAAAACAGAAGATTTTATCGTCTGGCAGAAGACCAAAAGATAGCTTAAAAAAAAAAAAAACAGAAGTCTTCTGTCAGAACCAGAAGAGTTGGCAAGTATGCCTTTATGTGTCTGTCTTTGCTTTGTTGCATGAACGAATACTTGGAACTTATTACACAACAGAATATTACAGGAGAGCTTAACAATTCATTCCCAAGTAGATGGCACTACATCCAACAATTAGTATGTTTTCGGTTGTGGGTATTCTTAACGCTGTGAATCACTCGATAGGGCTGCAGCATAGCAAATAGAAAAAGCCAGTTAAATTTAAAAGTCATTAGAAATATGGCCTCGAATTCACAGTAAAAACAATTAAAGTACACCTCAAAACCATTAAAAACATATTTTGCCTTAACAGAAGGCCATTTTAAGACTAATACAACTGAAGACTGCCATGTGTGAAGGCTGAAATACATTTAGTGCTGCAGATAGCAAATAGATAAAGATAGTTAAATTTAAAAGTAATTAAAAATATTTCCTCGAATTCATAGTAAAAACAATTAAAAGTATACCTAAAAACATTTAAAATATATTTTAGCCTTAACAGAAGGTCACTTTAAGACCAATACAACTGAAGACAGCCATGTGTGAAGGCTGAAATACATTCTTAAAAAGTTGTTAGGTATATTTTATTTGTTTTTACATTTTTTTAATGCGATTCTTTCTTGTCTGCAGCTAGTTGCCTCTGCACAAGCATTTTCAAATTCAAGCTTCGTTGAATGTTGAAGTTTAGTCTTGAAGTTAGTGTCTTGTTGCAGTCAAAGCTTGTGCAAATATAATGCAAGTCTGTGTGGGCCGTTTTAGTGCTTATAATGGAATAACTCATATGTAAGAAATTCTTACTCCCTACTGGCATAAATGGATGAGGGGCAGAGAGGTAAAAATTTCAACCCATTCTCAAAAATTTAGATCTTCATTGCAAGATTAGGATATAGAACTCTTTAAAGGAACTAAAGCCTTACTTGAAAATACCTAAAAAGCATACCCAGTTACACAATGTATACACTATATAACATTTTATATAATTACTTCAAACAGGTGTTAATTATAAATACTCTACCCGGATCAATTTTTCAGTAGAACATTTTGATACACACTAAATTTTGTTTACTGATTCTAATTCACCAATATCATTCGATTCAAAATTAAGTTCATGATGCAAGTTAAGAATTAAAGTAACCTTAAAAGCAGATAATATTGTAACACATAACTGCAGCAGAGTAAAACACTGCATGTCGAACTAGCACTTTAAAATTATTACAATGAAAAAATTAAACCTTTTTATATAAAGTTTAAAAAGTTCCTTTAAAAAAAAATGTGCAATGTAATTTCAGAATAGATAAAATAATTTAAGTAGATATTCACCAGAAGAAGCTAACAGAAAACAAGTTTGGAACAAAAAACAGAATTTTTTTTTTTTACTGATAAAATAGTGTTAGTACCAATGCAGTGAAATCAGTTTAATTTGTTTTTCAGGAGACCAGGAAATTAAAATTTAGCTTAAGACATAAGTGGTGAAAAATATTATATAAATCTTACACATTTCTTTATATAAGATAAATAAGATGTTATATATTATTTTGACACCTAAAATAAAATTTTAAAAAATATATAAAAAAAAAACTTTAAAAAAATTTACAATGAAAAGTTTGACTGGGGTATTGACTTTAAATAAAAAAATTCTATACTGAGCAAAAAAAAAAAAAAAAAAAAAAAAAAGTAAATAAATAAATAAAGATTTTTTTTTTTTAAACTATGGAAGAAAAAATCTACATTGTTTATTTTTGCCTTTTTTGAAAGAACAAACATTTTTAAATATCTGCATTACTCAAAAAGAACTGGGGGGGGGGGGAGAAAGCCCAAGAAGTATAAAATGCAGAAAACACTTATTCTCAAAGATTAGGCACACCCTTTCATTTCATTTGCTTTACAAAATTTACTTCAACTCACTCTGTAAGATTAAGGAGTGCATATTTGTGATCTTTTACTTAGTTTAATTAACAGTCTTAAGAGAGGTTGCTGAAGTGATTTTTTTTTTTTCTTTCAATGATTCATTTTTAAGTTATTTTCTGTTAATTTTTGGACAATTTGAACTTTTTACTGAGAACCTTGAAGTTCAAATTAAAAGTGTTTACTAGTGACGGTAGTTCTGAAGAAGTGTTAAAATAAATTACCATGGACTTTAAAAAATGAATAAATATGATGATCAATATCCATTGCCTTACAAAGTTAAATGGAATCAAGACGAACAAAAAGTTCTGCAAAAAGTAGATGTTATAAGTGTTAAAATGAAGGTTGTACTCAATGCAACGGGAAGCATTTTGCTTAAGGTCATTCCTTTTAAAAACTACAAGGTGTCATAGAACTGCATTAAAACCCAAGCAACAATGTTCAGCACTTAAAAAAGTTAACACAGCTTCTTTACAATTACATTTAAATAACAATAACATTTAAATTATAACAAAGAGATTTTAAATCCAAGAAATAGTATGTTATATTAAATCTAAGAAACAGTATGTTGTATTCTTCATTAGCTGTTGCCAATAAATGTTTCACAAATATAGGCACATCTTTTATATAAACTCTACTTAAAAATCAAATCGAACAAAAATTTAGAAGTCATTTAGTATCATAAATCTATAAAAATTAAATATAAAAATAAAGGTAAACTTTAAATTCTAAAGCATTGGAAATTTAAATAAAGGAATGCTCAAGAAAAAAATATTCACAACAAAGAAGGGAAAAGATGGAACTTGGAATGGTTGAGCATAATTTTCAGTAGCATTTTATTCTTTGCTTAAAAAAAAAAAAAAAATCCAGTTATTACTTGCCAAAATACTTCGAATATGCTGGACATACCTGAATATAATAGTCAAAAATACTTTTAAAATTCAATAACTTAAAAAACGAAAAGATTTCTACATAGACAACTGTCTGCTGAGCAGACTGCAGCAATTTCTATATTAATGTAATTGTATATAACTATTATGAAGATAGAAATTTCCTAGTAGAGCTTAACATGGAGCTGGTGATTCCAAGCAGTCCAGCATACTGACCCATTTTAAGGGTCATTTTAATGCACTTTCGAACGGGCAAAAATTAAGCCCATTTATACGAAAAGAAAAAAAGGTATTCACACAGATATATCAGTGCAGCTTGGATATTTGTCACCCACTGGCAATACGAAATATTTGGGAGCGTTAATTCTGTCATTATGGCACTTTCAAGCATAAGAATATAGGGAGAAGTTGTTTTAATGGCAAATGATTATCAATTATGTACATGTAATAAAAGAATGAAAAATTTCTACTGGTGGCAAATATCCAAAACATTATTCAGACTCACCCTATAAGGCTGCTGAGGCATCATGGCAGGCATAACTGTGGTCTGATATCCATACACAGGTACGTTAACCATACTGACCACTGCAGGGGCTACTCCAACAGACTAAAAAGAAAGAAAAAGATTAGAGATGACAATAAGACAGTAAAAACTATTTTCATTACATACTTCTATTATTTTACTGTTTGCAATCTATAACAAACAATTATACCATCATTATATGCACTCTAAAACATACATAATAATCAAATTTAGACAGAGAAGATTCAACAAAGAAAAATAGGTTCTTTTAAAGAAAGCATTTCAAGTAATTTAAAGGAAAAGCCAAAGTCAAGAGGAAATAAATTTCACATTTAAATTTCTGACTATTCTTTTGTTATAAAAATGAAGTAAAATAAAAAGACTGACTTTGGGGTCTATTCTTATTTTTATATGAGAAGCCTTTATCAGAAATACAGTAAAAATGCACCAAGGTTTTTTTTATTCCATCAAAATAAACATTCAAATGGTTACAATAAAAGAAAGAAAATGTTTCCTTGTTTAATAATTTTTTTTAATGGGCGGGCACTTGCTTTTGTTTTATAAAAGCATTATTCAATCATTTGATTAATGTCTTAAATGTTATTTCCAGGTAAAATTTTAGAATCTTTCTGGATTTACAGCACCCTGATAGATAAAGATGAAAGAAGACAAGAACAAATGCCACATTTTATTAGCTGCCAGAAAATAAGAAAACTTTTTCTTAATAAAAAATTTTGGCAAAAAAAAGAAGATAATGCACTAAAATAAAATATAAATGCAGCAATTTCTCCTATTTTTAAAATTTCAGGATTAAAAAAAGACGCAGATCAATAAATATACTATTTGGGGGGGGGGGTGGAAATACTTATCTGTTTTATTGTATAAACAAAATGTTTTATTTTAGTTTTAAAATAATTAGAAACTGATTTAGATAGCCATTTAAGAATTACACAAGCATATTTTTAGTCATTTTGCACACACCCCTTGTAAGAAAAAATAAGCAAGTGTTAGGGACCCCCCCCCTTTTTGCTTATGTAAGATTTTATGACGTTTTGTGCGTCAGTACTATTTGGCAGAAAAAAGCACTAACCAATAAATTGCAATATTAATCCTCAGGTTTGACAGAATACAAAATGATTTAAATATATCGTTATTTATTGAATGGAATCTAGTTAAATAAAACAGGAAAGTTATAATTTAACTAGATTCAAATAATGTTGATAAGAAACAGAAATGTTATGCTGTTTGCCGATCCCATTTCTCGTCTAATGCCCATGATCCTTGGATCCATACGCTTATATTTTCTATTACGTTTCCAGTGGCATTGTGGGCCAGAATATTGCCGATTACAGGACCTCGTTTTTCCACCTCTTCTTCATCGAGCCATTCAACATCATTATCATCATTTAAACTTTGTATGATGATCATCAATTCATTAGCACACAGAGCCACTATGCGCACTGGACGCACTATGGTTGAGAAACTTCGTACAGCATTATCATGCATGCTTTTCTTATACTGATCAGCTGACTTGATAGATGTAAAATACAGTCCACACACCTGAACAAATACATTGTGAAAGCTTTGGTTTCACTGACGGACAAAAGTAATCCTACGGTACTTGGATAAAACCGAGTGGAAAAAGATCTGCATCTGATTTCAAGGGTGGAGACTTAGGTCTAGAAATTCCCCTTCATCACTTACAGTTAAGACCATCTGATGTTTGCTTAATTTTAAGCAACATCGCAAGAATAGTGATTTGAGAATTTAAAAAATACCACTTCTTGGATGAAGGCAACAAGTTTCATTTTGGCATTTTACTACCTGGAGTTAGTACTGGCTTTCCCAAACAGGATCGAGTACCACTTTATTTGTGCCACAACTGGAAGTTCAGGCTCACAAGAACTGGCATATGAGGCTTAGATTAAATAAAATTAAAAAGTAAAATAATATAATACAATCCTATGACATTAGTTAAAAATATTAAAAATTACTGTTTAAAAAACTTAAAAAACTATGTATATTTTTGCCATCATCAGGTTGTTCTGTCTGCATCTGGCTCTTTAGCATTGCTGCACTCAAGGAGGGCATTCCAACTGCCGTCAATGGACATGTGTTTGTCATGTTGATGCAAATTATAGGAATAAGACCTATGCATTCTTTCGAGAGAATTCCTTGAAATATTAACTACAGATGGTAACATCAACGACATGATGCACACATCCATTAATGACAGCAGGCACGCCCTCCTCGAATGCATCAATGGTAAAGAACCCGATGCTGACAGAACAACCAAGATGATGGCCAAAATATAGTTTTTAACAGTTTTTTAAACAGTAACTTTTGATGTTTTTAACCCTTTAATGTGCAGTGTCCCCACTCTGGGAACACCAAACTCTGATGTTTTGACTGTTGCCAGTCACGAAGAACAGATTTGATATCTATAAAATAGTGACGGGTGACATAGCTCCACGGGAATCCTTTACTTTTTAGCACGTTGTTTCCCGTCAAAAAATGGTCAGGATAACTTTTAACAGCACTGACATCTGCTGAAAAATGGAAGCATGCAAGAACAGCTGGATAGATTGTCCCAATGATGAAAAAAGGGAAGCCGTGGCCATTGCTCGACTAAACTACCAGCAAGATGGAGGACGATCGAAACATTCATTGTGTGCCACAGATCGAGAGACCCTTTTTTGACGACAGCTGGCTGTGCGGCACAGCCAGCTGTCGTCAAAAAAGGGTCTCTCGATCTGTGGCACGCGATGAATGTTTCGATCGTCCTCCATCTTGCTGGTAGTTTAGTCGAGCAATGACCACGGCTTCCCTTTTTCAAGTATTGGGAAAGAGTTGCGCCTCAAAGAGTTAATAATGCACTACTGCTGTTTTCCCACTCAGAAATGTCTTATTTTACTAATTCACACAAGATAAGACAGACATGACATAAAAATTTTATCTATGAATCAAAGTGTTAAGCTCAAACTTTAAATTTTTAAGTAAATTTCTTTTTAAACAGAATTAAATTTGACCATAAACAGATTTCTTAAAAACATTTTAGAGTTCCAAAACTTTTCATGGCTTGTACAAACCCTGATTGGGAGGTTCAATAAAAATTGCATGCAAACGTACCATTCCATGCATATTTTGAGGTGGTGCATAGTTTGAGACCGGCACATTTGGACTCCAATTTGTACCACCTGTCCTTGCAGATTGCTTAGGTGAACCCCACTGATGACCGCCACCTGGTCTGTCAAAGGAAATAAAGAATATAGAAATAAAGAATTCCAGCTTTATAAATAAATGAAATTAGATCTGAAAATTAACATTGTAAGTCTAAACATGGCTGGTTACAGCTTCAGAAGTAAAGTGTAAACTTAACTGCACATATTACAAAAGATAAAAACTCACATAGCAACTAGAGACAAAAATACATCACAGTGTCTCCTACTAATAAAAAAGCTCATTTTTTGGCATTCATTCATAGTACACACACACACAAAAAAAAAGAGTTACATTTTATGTACTAAATGAGAGATCGATATCAATCAAGAGCTTCAGTGTTTGCCTGTGTTTCCTATAGGCAGCTAGACTGTTTGTCAAAGTATGACCAAAATCAGCAAAGACTAAACACAAAAGACAGCTGATGCCAGCAGGGCCCGACTAACCTCTGAAGTGAGGGGAAGCTCAGTCTCATTTCGCCCCCCCCCCATCCCCTTTTTGTTTGGGAAAATTAAAGTTTTAATGATTTTCTTTCATACAAATATTTCATTCATAAAAAATAAATGTTATTGATTTAATTAGTTCTAATGATTTCTTTTGATAAAAACATTTTATTCATTCATTTGAAATTTTCGTTTCATAAAAATATTTTATTCATTAATCTTCATAATAGTGTAACGGGATTTTACAGTATTTTTGTAAATTACTTTAATACAAATAACTAAAAACATTACCTTACTGGAACATTAAACTTAATTGAGTCCTATTTTTCATTAGACATGGCTTTTTTCAAGAATTCTTTGTTTGTTTTGATGACATCATAAAAATCACAACACAGAAGTTGAGAATTAATTTTGACATTTAGAAGATATTTAACATTACATATTAAAAGTTTACCCCTCTCTGCTGCCCAAATATTCCCCATAATAGGAAAAAACTCAACTGCAGCAGTTGTCCCAGGCAATGACATCGCAAACAACTAATTTATAAATGTTGCGATATGAAGTATCAAGACTTCTGAAAAGCACCACTTCTCTTCATTAAAAATGTGTACAATAACTTAAAAGATCATTTAAAAACAAAATTTTGAATTCTTATAGCAGTTTTTCAGTCATTTTCAGGCCCCCCTTCAAATTGTGAGGGTAAGCTCAAGCTTCCCGGGCCTTTTCAGTAATCAGGCCCTGGATGCCAGGGACGTGTCAATGTTTTGAAAAATGGGGAGGGAGAGATCATACTAAAAATTAGGAAGGGGTATGCATCAAATTTAAAAGCAGAAAAGGGAAATTTCTTATGAATTTTCGCATGAATGCTGAAGATCAAAAGACTTTGAAACAAAGTTCAGGGGAGGCACGTGCAACTGCCCCCCAAAACTAAGAAATAACACTATATATTGGCAATAGTAGAAATGTGTAAATTGTGTGTGTGTGAGTGTGACACATTTGTCTACATTTGTGATCAATATATAAAAAATTAGTATTACTGTGGAAGATCTTTAACGCAAACCTTGAAACACAAGGTTCTTGAATTACATAGAATCTTGCGTTATGTAGATCATTCACTTATATCATTCAACTTCCCTAGTAAAAATATTAAAATATAGCTCGAACATTTAAATATAATGCTTAAAAATAATTTTTAATTGCAAATATTACTTTAAAAAACAAAAATATGCAATTTATTTGTTTACAAAAGAAAAAAATTGAAATTACCAAAATTATTAAAGTTAGTTTGTTAAACAATATATTGATTTTGGTTTGTTTTAGAATTTGCAATCTCTCAAAAATAACTTTTCTTGCAGCCTGTGAACAGTTAATAATTCTCCTTCAGTTACAGTCTTGTGTCTCTAGGACTTTAAAATATTAATCTCTTATAGAAATTTCTTCAGATACTGAAAGTTTCTCAACTTTCTATCCAGCATTTGGTTCTGTTTCAGAATTGCTTTTGAAACAGAGGAAATTACTTCAGCACTGGTGGATGAACAATTTGTTACTTATCATACATTACCGAAAATTCAAAATGTTTTCTTCATGCAGGTTTGCAAACTGAGTACTTCCATTTTGTACACAATGCATTAGTTTAGCAGTTTTTACCTTAATCCAGTTCCAAATTTCAGTTTTAAAATAGTGTTAAATTGAGAAAATTCTTTCTCCCCTACTTCTCATAGACTGTTTAAAAGTACTTTAATGCTAAGTTAAGACATAAGCATATCGTTAGGCAGAGGTAGAGAGGGGGGGACAACTTTGTTTATTAAGCCATTCATTTTAAAACATTTTTCTTTCATAACTTAAAGAAACATGGCTATTTTTACTTTAGAATATGCTATGTGCATACTCCATCCATGAATTTGTTAATAGTAATTGTCTCTGCAACTAGTTTACATCACCTGGAGCAAAATTTAATTTTGGCACGTCCCTCGACATTATGTGTAGGGCACGTGCTTTGCTTGCCCGAATACTACTGCAAAATTACAAACCTTAGATCAATGAATTATCAGATTGTTGATGGCAAAATACAGACAATGGCTCCAGCAGTGTGTGCAACGATCATTTTGAATGATGATGATGGAAAAGAAACTAAAATCAATGCCTTAGGCACAATAAATCTACAATAATTAGGCATGGCAAGATGTTTGGGCTTTCACCATAAAAAACTGTTTCCTAGCCTCAAAATGAATCACGTTTCCATACAATACTCTGTCACAGGAAGAAATCATTTCACCTGATGGAGAAAGAGCTGATCTAACACCATTGTTAACCCAGCACTAACGAAATTTCTTTATTACGAAGTTTTTTCTGGGTCCCTTGAATTTCATTATAAAGAGACTTGACTGTATTAGAAAATAATCCTTTAAATATGCAATGCACATAATTCTATCACTGATCAACATCAAAATCCAAAGTAATTTTATCAGCAAAGTTTTAAAATTACTTTGAAGCTCTAATTAAAAGTATATTGTTTTAACTTCAGAATATAAATGAAACAAATTACATAGCTAGGATTCTCTCCTCAGGAAAAGGGAAGAGGAAAACAATTAAGTTAAAATTATTATTATTATAGACAGGTGTAAGCAAAAAGTAAATATGTTTCAGAGATAAATTTCCAGTGTCCTTACTTTGCTGGTTTCTTTGGTCCGTTGATGTCTAAGTTTTGGACTAGAGTTTGTAAGCTCGAATCCAAATCAGACGTTATGAGTTTGGCAGACGTTGGAGATGACTTAGATTCAGACTCATCAGGAACTGGAGTAGAAGTAGGGCTCGTTGAAGACTGGGGCTGCAACATTTCCCCAAATGGATCAAAAGCTGTAGAAACAAAAATGTCTCAAAGTTTCGGTAGGAAAAGCAGACATTTACAAATATCTAATATCTAACTTTAGTGTAACAATAAAATTTAAACTACCTTAAAGTGTATGAAGACAAAATTTAACGAGGGTGATGAGGGAAGCTATTCTGTCAATTCATTATCTTGCAAACATAATTAGAATCCAAAATATGTAAACCTTTCTGATCAAGAAAATCATGCTGAGTCTTGGTTGACAAGCAAACACCCTGAATAGTTTGTGCCATTGTAGTTTATTAACTGTACTGTTTCTAGCTTTTAAAATTAAGGATACACAGATACATAGCTGCCAACCTTCCAAGAAAAGATTAAGGAACACAACACGTGGTCATAAAATCAGAAATAAGGAACACAGTGCGTGGTCATTAAATGTATGATTAAATATACAATTAAAAATCTTACATTAACAGAATTAAATTATCATGTGTAGAGAGATGATGTGCCTATATAATCATTAATTTATAAAAATAAATTATTCTTAACTTATTTCTACAAGACTCAAGTGCTTAATGTATTAAATACTTGAAAGAATAAGATAAATATCATTCAATTAAATTTATTGCCTTATTTACAAGGATGAATGATTTACCAAAAGCTAAAAATGTACATGTTCTTCCTTTTTTCTTTTAATTTTTAAAAATCCTTACACAGAAGCTGAAAAATGGAACATTTTGGCTTAAAAACGTATTTACGGAACAAAGATCAAAAAACGGAACGAATCCGTATAAAACGGAACACTTGGTAGCTATGACAGATATATCAACCAATGTTTGTGATGATGTAATAAAGAACTTTATCTATGCCCAGTGATGGAGTGTTTTGGGAAAGCATTCAACAAATGTGAACTTTAAGATTTTCTGTAACTTTTAAGTAGGTTTGACTAGTTGCCCAGTTCATTCCTCATCAATAGTTTTCAACCTTTGGATTAATACGGTTGAAATTGCAAAAAAGATTGGGCTGTGAAAATGTTCAGTAACTAGTAAAAATGCACAAATATCTTAATAATAAGGAAAAATTAAAAGAATATGTAGAGTTGTGTGATTTTGATTTGGAAACTTACATATGATTTTGTTACTTTGAATGTAGGCTGCATACTATGAATAAATTAGTTAAAAGAGTAGTTTATTAACTGTACTGTTTCATTAGACTATTTTTTTCTCTTTGTATCACAACTATAATAATGTAAAAAGATGAAGTAAGTTACAACATGAGTTTCTTGGGGGATAGAGGAACGCTTTTTGGGGAGTGGGGAGATGAGACAGGTTCGGGCTTGTGAAAAATTTCTCCTTTATTGAACATACTGCTTGAAACAGATTTTAAAAAGTGATTCATGAGGAAAATAAAAGTACTTATAAAAAATAAATAAATAAAAATAGTGGCATGGGTGCCTAGACGGTGCGTAAAGCTCTGTGGGTATTAAGGCAAGTTTGAGTGTTTAAGCTGATAATTTTATTTTTTACCAACTATGCGAAAAATTCCAGAGCTGGGAATCGAACCCAGGGCTGCCGCATAATGTGCTGGGTTCAATTCCCAGCTCTGGAATTTTTTGCATAGTTGGTAAAAAATAAAATTATCAGCCTAAACATTCCAACTTGCCTAATAACTCGAAAGGTTGATAGAATTACTTTCTAAAATATGTATAGCTCTGTGGATATTTTAGAACGGCGTTTATATTCCTTAGTTAGTCATGAGATCCGACATTTTTTTTTATAAAGGATGGATACATAGAAAGTGCATTGGGAGTTTGCAACTATATTTGTCTTTAATTTGCACAAACAGCAAAATTTATTGTATGCTATCAATGAAGTAATTGAATTTTTTTTATCTTTAGCTGAAATTTTGGGCTCGGGCTCCTACTTAAATAATATTGCTCGGGCGGGCTCGGATTAAAAGTCCTCGGGCTCGGGCTTCAAAAAATGAGCCCGAACTCATCTCTAGTGGGGAGGGATGGAGGCTTTGGTTGACCCTGTCTAGTAGCTTTGCCTTAAACAAAATCGCAAAACCTTATATTTTATACTACTTTATAGTTTTTCCATGTTATGGATTTACCATGACCTTTTTACTATTCCCTTGATTTTCTCTGACTAAAATTCAGTTTTCTGACTTTCCACACCTGTAGAAATTCCGAGTTACAGGTTTTCTCCAACCAGTGAGAAACTCCACATCAGTTTGACATGAAATGATAGAAATCCCATAATAGAAGGAAAGAAGGCATCACTTACGAACTCCAGAATCAGCAGTAGGCACGGGTGGAAAAGCAGCATTAAAAGCTACTTCACCAAACTCATTCGAGACAGCAGGTCTAACACCTAAAAATAAATTAGGCAACTCTTTAAACTGCAATAAATAAATATCTATATAAAAAAAAGCTTAAAGAGTAAAGGTGATTTAGCATAGCAAACAATGGCAGTCCTTCCCCCCCCCCCCCCCAAAAAAAAAAAAACAGGTTGTTTACTAAATTTTTGAAAGTCAATTTCCAGATTTTTGAGAGCTGCTTAAAAATATTTCCTGACCACACACGCATGCATTTCACTTCTTGAAATTCCTCAACAGCACCATCCCCTTTTTATATTTAAATATTTTGCTATAACTTTCTTAAAATAATTTTCAACTGCAATGTAATTTTTGCTGCACTTAAGTTAAATAGAAAAAAAAATTATTATGTGTTTCAAGTAAGATAATGGTTGGTTAAGATTGAATCAATATTGAACAATACTACTTGTGCTACAGGTGGTACTTATGCGATACATCTAGATGGCTATATTAAATGTAGACGTCTAATTTTCAGACAAATTCTTATCTTTTGGTCTACTACACTCCAAATCTGGAATTATACGGAGTGATAGTAATGAAAATTTCTATATTTTATCACTGGTCATAAACAGATAGCTTTTGATCCTTCTGTCACAAGAGACACCCCACCACAGAATGTAACAGGTTTAAGCATCACATACCCTACAAACATCCTGAATCATTCATCCTCTATCTAAGCATAAATTATCAGAATTTTTCACTCTGGAATCCGAAGGGGAAAAAAAACTGCCAAGAAATTTTTATTCAGCAGAAAATGTATTCTTTCAGAGAATTTTCGTAACCCATTTTGCATTTTCCAAGCTTTTTCTAGACTTTCCAAACCTATTTCCCATTTTCCAGGCTTTTTCTAGACTTTCCTAACCTATTTCCTATTTTCTTGGCATTTTCCAGACTTTCCTTAATAGTAGACACCCTGAAAAAAATCAAACTTTTTTATTATAATTTTTTTTAATCAAAAGCATCTCAAAATAATTTCCATATCTGTATCTGTAGATGTGTGAACAACTGATCTATTTGATACCCATATCTGTGGATAAACGAAAGAAATAAATTTTTTTCTTGCATTTGTATTAACAAAAAAACTGCCAAGAAATTTTTATTCAGCAGAAAATGTGTTCTTTCAGAGAATTTTCGTAACCCATTTTGCATTTTCCAGGCTTTTTCTAGACTTTCCTAACCTATTTCCCATTTTCCAGGCTTTTTCTAGACTTTCCTAACCCATTTCCCATTTTCTTGGCATTTTCCAGACTTTCCTGAATAGTAGACACCCTAAAAAAAATCAAACTTTTTTATTAAAATGTTTTTTTTAATCAAAAACATCAATATAATTTCCATATCTGTATCTGTAGATGTGTGAACAACTGATCTATTTGATACCCATATCTGTGGATAGACGAAAGAAATCATTTTTTTTTTCTTGCATTTGTATTAATAGATTCAGCTTTTTTAATGATCAAGCATGCCTCTAATTAAAATGCTACACACAATTCCTAAATTCAACCCAGGAGTTGTATAAAATGCTTTTACCTTCCACTCCCATACTTGCAAAAGGCACCTGGTGAAAAGCAGCTTGATTCCCCATGAAAGTATCGGCCGGGGGCATATTCAAAGACATGAGATCCGCTGCATTGTTCGTCACAACCGGCTTATTAGGTGTCGAGTTCGGTTGCGGAGCAGTCGTATCCTTCGCTTTAGTAGGAGGACTTAAGGATGCAGCGACCGATGCAGATGGAGGAGGTATGGGGCTCGGTACCTTGGTAGCAGTAGTGGTGGTGGCAGATGTATGATCTGCAGACTGACGTGTTGCCAACTCTCTTAATCTCTGTTCCTGTTATTGTCAGAAATAGGTCGTCAGAATAAGAACAATAGAAAAATTTTTTATAAATTCATACAAAACTTACCATAATGAATTACACATAATGAATGGTATATTTTGAAAAAAAATGTGATTTCAGTACATAAATTAACATTGTGAAATTAACATATTCACAATTTAATTTTATGAGCTATATTTTAAATTATACTTTCTTTAAGAAAAGTATGTTTTAGCTCAAAATTGTTTATAAAATTTATCTTACACTTTTGAACAAAATACCGAGGCAAATGCTTAAAATGGTCATATAATTTTGAAGGAAGTTTTCTAATTATTACAAAATACAGGAAACAAAAAATAAATATTAACAAGGTATTTATCCTTAAAAAAAACATCACTGAAGTTATAGTATAAATTTTAAACACTATATAAGGAAAAAATAAAAATATTGGGTTGATACATTTTAAAACCGTAACTATTCAAGACAAAAATGTATTTTAAACATGAATGATCATCCAAAATGTTATTTGTTGCTCATCTGAAGCTAGAAATATGCTGAGACAGTTTTCCAATAAAAAACTATGAACTTTCAATACAAGTTGCAAGTATAAGCACCAACATAAATGTAAAATACTGAAAAAATAAACAATTAAATTTAGAAAATAGCATGCAAAAATAAGACAGTATCAGTAGAAGTAATTTTTTTTTTTTAAAGATGAAGTTAAAGATTTTGAGAAAACATGCAATGTCATATTCATTCATTGAACAAGCAGTAACACAGATTTTGTTGAATTCTACTGCATGTGTGAAATCCTTTAACATTATTTAGTGACTGTTCTCAAAGATAAGTTGTCATTAAGTTATTCTTAGCATCTGACCTCAGACTATAATTCAAATTCAATAATTAATGTGGAGAAAGCAATGCTGGTGAATAAACAAATTCAGTCCAACCTTGTTATTTCAACACTCTGAGAACCACAGAAAAGCATCATCATAAGTGGAATGTCGCAATAACCAGAGTTGCAGAAAAAATCATGTATATAAAAAGCAATATTTTTTAATTCAACACAATGTAGAATTTAGGACTTATAAGAGGGCTACAGAAATTGAGAAAAATGTTCCCTGACTACCTTTGTCAAATTTTCTCTTTTAGAGTATAAAAGAAAGAATTTCCTGCACTTCTCACCCCTTATTTCCATTTTTTTTCTTGACCCCACCCCCCTTAACCGTTACTTAATTACTTGAAGCAAGATGAAAGCCTGCTAAGAAAATGATGCTGAGAATTCTGAGTAGTTAAATTCATCAAAAAGCAAACATTTATATCATTTCATTCTTCACGACAAAACAGTGAGCGAAAATACTTTTTTTAAAATGTACTCATTGTAAATCTAATAACATTAGAAATTATATTCACTCTCTTTCTATTCTGTTAATTAAATCATTAATGTCTTATTGTATAAACATTTAACAGTTTCTATGATTTTTTCAAAAATTCCCCTGCAAAATCTGAATAAATTAGGTTATCTGGGATGTTTGCTGATCAGGACAAGGCATTCCCCGACCAGATGGTCAGGATTGAGAGACAATAGAGTCTACTACACATTTGTTCAAAATTTCATAAATTTAAAAACAAAATTTAGTTGAACATAGGTGATGTGTAAAATAAAAGCAAGACCGGAAAGTGCTGCATGCACGTCTTTTTGTTTTTTCTGCAAAAGGGCTGTCATGTAGGGAATGCAATCCCGCACTGTTTTTCGTCTTGCGGGATTTCGGGATTGAGATTTATTGATCCCACGGGATTGACATTTTATTTAGCTAGGGCTTTATTTCAACAGAGAAAAGTAAAAAAAGTAAGATTTTAAGTACTATGAAGCTTAACTTTAATAATAATAATTAATCCTATGAGTAATTTATACAAGAACTTACAGAAATATGAAAATTATAATCATGATTTTCAGAATAATAAAGTTATATCTTAATATATTAGTATTAGTTATCTTAGTTTCTAAAATTGAGGAATTTACAGAAAAATACATTCGCATACTTAAGTTATTTTCTTAGTGGCTGAAAAAAGAACGTACAAAATCGAACAAATCCAATGAATCATTTCCTAGTCTAGATTTAATTTTAGTAAAATAATTAAAAGTGCAAATTTAAAAAAATTAATAACTAAAATGAAAACTTTTTATAATTAATTCATGATTGTTTGCTAAGAGATAAATTAGTATGAAATATTTCAGTTCACTTGGGATTGGGAGGTTTTCGGGAAATTTAGATTATGGTGTTTAGATTTAGATGTTTGATCCAGATTTTTGGAAGATAATTTAAAAAATAAAACTTTAAATTAAAATTTGTAATTATGGATTCGTTTATTGTTAGATGAAAGACATGAATATTCAAAAATTTTCGGTCTATTGGTTGAGAAAGCGGCGTGAAATTTTAATAAAAAATAATTTATTTCTCGGTATCAATCCTGCGGGATTAGGATCGTAATCCTGCAGGACTAGTCACGCAAATATTTGTGCAGGATCCCGCTCCTGCGGTATCGGGATTGCATTCCCTACTGCCATGAATGTCCCCACTGATGTCCCACTGTCTCTGATCCCACTTACAAGCAAGCAACAGCACCCGCTACTGATTGCGATCTGCCTGGCAATAAAATGGTCACGTTGTCAAGGCAAAAATGACAAATGCCTTTTATATTCTTCAGTATTTTTAAGAAATTCCCAAACTTATCCAGACTGACAAAGTTTCCCGACTTTGTCTGAATTTGTAGCCAAGACATAACTGTTTTTACAATTTTAAACAACAAAAAAAAATTTAAAAAGAGATCGGAAAGATTAGAATGTTGCTGGGGAGTATTTCCATTATATCAGAATCTGGGACTGTGGGAATTCTTTTACGAGAATATTGCAATAAGTTCTTGTAATTGTGCGTTAAAAATTATAAAATCAAATAGGAAACTTGCTTATGCTTTTGTGGAGTCTCATAGCATTTATGGTGTTATTTTACAAAGTTTTTTATTATTTTATATAATTTTCTGTAGCTGGTCAAAGCATTGCCTAAAGGTCAACTTTTGAACCATGTAAAAGGAATCGCACACACAATAGAATTCCCATAATTCCCTTAATAACTAATCCTAATTTCCTGGAAGCAATTAAAATTGAAAGAAAAACAAATAAAAAAAACTTGTTTTTGGAACAAATTAGAAAGGGGGTAATTATTTAAAGTGAAAATTTAAAAATTATTTTTTAACTGCCAGTTTACTTAGTTGCAAAAAATCACTACCTAAAAACACACTACTTATCAAACAGGAAATTTAACCCCTTCGCGACGGGGAAGCGCAAACGCCCACTTATCTTTGAGACCGGCAGTCTCTTTCACTTCTGTCCAAGGCTGGAGATTTTTTTGCTATTAACTGTAAATCCATGAAATTACAGAAATATCAACGTGTTGTTTAATAATGTTCCGTAGAGTGAGTATTTAAACGGTTCTGTAATTATATTTAAACGTTTATTGCTGGCACGTATACGTGACAGTCGGCGCGAAAGGGTTAAAGGTGATGTGTAAAATAAATGCAAGGTGATGAATGCAAGTTTGATGAAATAAATGCAGAAAATAAACGTAAGTGTAAAATAAACTTCACACGTGTTATGGATATCCTCAAACACTAGTAGTTTTACTTTTATGAATGTATCATAAAAAATTATTTTGTTTAACAGTTTAGATATTGGTTTTTGATGAGACTAGAGCTTTCAATTAATTTTTAACTTACCAAACCACATTAAAATAGGATCACTCCTAGGCAATTTAAAAGTTGGAAATAAAAATGTTTCTAATTAATGATTATTAAAAAATGAAATTAAAAGAATTTTCCTATATGTAGGTGGAATAATGAAAAAAGAAATAAGTTTATTTTTAAATATTTAATTAAATTGAGGCCATTTCAGTTACTTAAAAAGCATAAATAACATTGTGGAAGCTAAAAGGTTAGTTTGTCACATTTGTTAAATTACTAAAAATGTTTAAATTTTGGTGAAAAACTTGTGCTAGTTTGCACATTGCGATTCTATAATAAACTCTTTATTATAAAGCTATAAATTTGGAAATTTATTTTTAAATAATCAGTAATTAAAAACAATTTTTAGCTATAAATGTTATGTGTATTAGAAAGTAATTTTTTTTAACATCAAGTTCAACCGAATAATTTTTTAACTTTTTAATGATAAATAAGCAATCCCACAATAACAGAGTCATATTTGTTACATTTTAAAGCAAGGATATTGTGGTACAGTTTTTCCTCTTCGTAAAAGATGTGGCAAAAATGAAGGGTGGCACACAGTCTTGAACTTTAGAAAACTTTACTTCACATATGTCGAATTCGGCACTCATAGTTTCAGTAATTTCAGCGAAGTGAAATACTGACACATTAAATAAAATGGCATCACTTTTTGGTTCCCCCTATATTATAAATCTATAAATATCACTGTTTACTTTTAAATCATTAGCAATAAGAAACATTTTCAGCTGTAAATTTTAGATTAATTAGAATTACAATGTTTATAATTAGCTAATATTGGTTTGTTTTCCTGCAAGAAAAAATATGAGACTTCATAATACTCTTTTCCTAGCATTTCTAGATTTTCTAGTATTAGTAATTTATTTTTAAAAGAGGATAAAAACGCATTAAAGGCCATCAGTAGCACTTTCGGTGGCAGCCACCACCTTCCTCAGTTGGATGTTAAAATCACTAGAGATATGAAGAATAATATCCATACTACCGTTTTCAGAAAAGCCACCAATAATAATGAAATAGTACATCTTAATTCAAAAACTCCCTAAAAATTCAAAATAGCCGCCATATGCTCATATGTCAATTGTGCCATTACCGTATGCTCAGACGAAAACCTCCTCAATGAAGAACTACAATTTATTAAAACCCAATGTAAAAACGCAGGTTACCCAAAATCCATCATCAAAAACCTTTTCAAAAAGAGAATCATGAAACTTTAACAAATTAAAAACTATCAAAATCCGAGACCAAAATTTACCAATGCCATTCCTTACTACAGGTAAGCCGCTCTAAAAATAACAAATGAAGCTACTAAGAAAAATATTAAAATACCCAATATTTTCAAGCGCATTCGCAGTGATAAAGACTCTATTGATCCTGATGAAACCACCGGCATTTATAAAATAAACTTTACAGACAATAATTCAAATGAATCAGGCTGCTATATAGGTATGAGTAAAAAGAAAAGGAAAGACCGAAAAAAGGAACACAATAATGACATTAAATTCAATAAACCCAGTACCGCCCTCTCTAAAATAGCCCAAAAACGCCCCATAGAAATCAACTTTAATAATAGCCAAAAACTCTCCAATTACAAAAATAACTATTATGCCCTAAACATGGAGGCTTTGCAGATTATAACCACAGATGGCACTATAAATGACATGACGCATGTGCAGATAGATCCTGGATGGAATGCTATACTGAGGAAGAGAACAAGGCATTTTTTGAGAATAGAGCTGAGGAAGGTGGTGGCTGCCACCGCAAGTGCTGTGACGGCCTTTAATGTGTTATCCTCTTTTAAAGATTTTAATTCTGCCCGTCTTATTGCTTTTAAATTAATTTGTAAATTATTCATCATTTTCCATGATTTATTTGCATACTCATGAATTGCTTCAATAAACTTCAATAAATCATATGCTGTATAGCAAAATTTGAATTCATCAAAACAAAAAGTGCAGGATTGGGGAGGGAAAAACAAAAACATACTAACCAGTAAACCTTTCCAATCAACTGCCAAAGTAACTACTTCCTCGGTAGTATATAGCGACTCTACATTATCCTACATAGCAAGCAGGCAGCCAAAGCAAAAAAAAAAAAATACCACAAAAGAAATCAAAGTCATGCTATAAAGAAAACTTTTCCAAAGGAAATCAGTACTACTTTCAACATATACATGCAATGTTAGTACAGAGAAAAAAAAAAGCATACTACAACTACAAGAAAAACAAAAATGTTAGTAGCGCAGAAAATAGCATTAATGTCAGCACAGCAACATCCGTTGTTAAAAAGTTTAAAATTAAAAAGCATGTTTTAGAAAAGTCGGAAAATTAAAGTATTCAAGTTGACAGAAATACATGTAGATACACAATTTGAATTAAAGAAAATTTTCATATAATTCATGAGGAAAACTGACAAGGCATTTATATATTTTCAGTATATTAAATGCTATTTTTAAATTGCACTTCAAAAAATGATGCATATGTAATGAAAATAATAACATGTTCATTCGAAAAACACTATAACATTTAGAAAATTACAGTGGGATATCATTAAAACTAAACAGCTGAAGTATGTGTTCTTGGACGTTCCAAAACATAATTGTTTATTATACATGTTTGGATTGCATAGAATTCAGTTAACATAAAGCAACTACCACAGCCCCTTTGATTTCACATTAAAGAGGTTCAACTGTACTTGTTTCTAATTAAACAGGAACAGTTCTATTTAAAAGCCTTTTCCCGCCCAATTAATCAAAGAGGTAATTTTATTTGCATTCAATTGATGTAAAATTAAAATAAGCATTGCCAAAGGTAAAATTACACTTCTTCGTTTAATAGCTGTTTTTATATTTCAGTATGACTCTTTTGAAAATTTTTTACTATAACAAACTTTTTAGGAGCCTTTCTATTACTTTAGTTTTTAGATCAATGATTAATAGAGTTTATTTGATATATGATGATGGACGGAGGTTTTCCCATAAATCCCATATATCAAAAGTAAACTCTGGTCGAGTGCTGCCACAAGCTTTTAACACTTGAAAAAATTATAGTTCTGGCAAAACAATGTTAATAGCAAACATTCATTTTCTTTACTGACTTCAATAATGGTGATTTTTTAAATCCAATGAACATTTCTGTACATGGTTGTGGTAAAAACTTAAATGACTTTTGTATTTTAGATTTTTAATTTCTCTAACAAGATAAATTTCAAAATCAATTAAGTTATTGCTGATTATTAAATAAATAGTTAGAAAGCAGAAAGTGCAGATACACACTGTCTTTCTTACTAAGTTACATTTAGCAGAACAATACCTTCTTTTGTATGTTTGATATATTTTATTTCAGGCAAAATTAATAACAGAATGAAAGCTTCTGTCAACTATATTCTACAAAAAACTATGGGAATTTTAGAAAAGGTACGAGGCAAAAATACTCCCAGAGCACAATTCTGTATGGAAATTTATGGAATAACTGACCATTTTTCTAAATGAGTTATTGATATCAGCAACTATTTTTTTTAATTTGAAACATTAAAATAAAGGTATTAGCATACAGTTTTTATTTTCAGATTTTTTTTGAGATTTTATTTAGAGATTTTTTAGCTTATTATTATTATTATTATTTTTTGAGGGGGGAGAGGACTACTGTTTTAAGAGGTGTGTTATATTAAAAACTGTTTCTATGGCATTCCTTTAATAAAGCTCATTCAAATTAAACTTTTTTGTGTGTCACAAAATAAATTCAAAATAATAAATAAAGTCAGATATATATTCCTCTTTTATGATTAGTATTTTTATATAGTTTGATTTATTTACATTCAGATGGTATGTGTGACACATGTACGAACATGTACGAATACTCAAACACAATATTTTTACTAACTTGCAATGTAAGCACAACTTTAATAAGAGTGGGGACATGCATTAGTAGTATGCTAACTGAATTACACTTTTATAACTAAAAGATAATTCAACAGATGACTGAATATTCTGTTTGATATAATTTCAGCAAAGGTATAAGGATTAGGAAATTTTACTTTCTTTGGTACTTTTGTGGACATTCAAAAGTATACAAATACTTTAACACAGTGGGAAGCTCTGTTTCCAAGATTTTCATGCAACTGTAGACAGATGATAATGATTTACCTTACAAAAGCGATAGCAGCACAGAACATAAAAACATATATGGTTTTTATAATTTTCTTAATAATTTTGTTTAAACTGTCATTTTTAAGCTATAACTAATATTTAAAAAAAAAAAAATTAAAAGTTAACTTCAAATGCTTAAGTAAGCATATACAGATAAACTACACAGTTAGAAATGTGGAATATACATTGATATTAAAAATATGAGTATGAAAAAAAGATTAGTGCATCAGAGATTAACATCTACTGGTAGGCTGTTTTGTTTTTTTTTCAAATTATGACCTAAAGACCTTATGCACCCAAACTAAGCATCTAGTTAAGTTAATAAAAGTTAATGACTGATGTATTATAGTACAACAATTTTCATCACTATATTCAAATCACTCATTCAAATCTAAGCAGTTTAAAACAAGGTGGTGGTGAAATGACTTAAATGTAACCTTTAGTTGATTCATTATAGCTGCCTCCTCTTCTACAGCCCTTCTCATGCTTTCATCAATAGTGAGTCCGTTTATTTCGTGTGCGCTACTGATACTATTGGTAAATGCTGAGCTAGTTGAGTTGAGAGCCGAGACAGCTGTCTGAACTGAATTCGCCCTGGAATGAGAAGTGACAAGCTTAGAACAAGAAAAATCTGTTTGAAGAAAATGCTTCTGCATAAATTATAAACAAAATTAAAATTGATGTCAAAAGGTTGAAATGGTGTAGAAGAATGGTGAAGCAGATTTTTCTTATGAATATTACGGTACTTTTTTGGTATACTGTCAACGAAAGTTAGAAAAAAACTTTTTTTTTCTCAAAATACCAAAATACTAGGGGGTTTTTTCTGCCCTTTAAGTGTAATTTAAGAAAACAAGACACTTTATTTGAAAAAGGCACATAAATATCTAACAATTATTTAAAATAAATATTAAACTAATTTTTGGAAATTAAATTACACAAAAATCAGGAAATACAATGCTTTATAACTTACTTTTTATAAAGATGTACTAATTATTGAAAATATTAAATTTTTACATTAAATTTTTTTTATTTTAATAATTTCAATGATTTCTAATCAGATTTAAGTCATGACATTAATCAGTAAAATAAAAAGAGCAAACTAAATTTAATATTTTTCCATTAAAAAAAATTATTATTCATATTATAAATATATTATTTTACAGTGCAAATTACATCTATTATATTACATTATAAATATATATTATTTGTTGAATAATTATACAACATTAATAATTAGTCACCAGTTAACCATCACATCTAATATACTATATTGGAATTGAGATAAGTAAACAGTTTATTACCAAATTATTAGGGGCAGTCACAAACACACAAAAAAATTAGTACTGTAGTACTTTAGTTATGAAAAATAATTAGATAAACTTCGATTGAATAAATGATTTTATTTTTATTTAATGTACATTTCTTCGATATTCTCAGCTCATTGAATAAAGTGTAATATATCAAATTAAAGTATATAATATATAAAATAAGGAGTAAAAGAATGTCAAATAGGACATTTTCTTTAGCATCCACATGATGTAAACTTTGAACTTATATGTTTTTTCAATTTACAGAGAGTATTTAGCTTAAAACATTTTAGTATACTAAATAGCGCTTATAATGTCCACTAGCAGAAGTGATTGTGGAACTTCTTAAAAAAACCTGAAAAGTGCATAGCAAAAACAGCGTTTTTCACTTAAACTTGTAACAATCAATAGCCAAATTCATAACCTTTTCCAACTGTGCAAAATGTTATTTAAAATAAAAATATGTATTTCTGTTTATAGTCTTTATAATATTACCTTGAAATAAAACCTGTTAAAAATCAAGCAGTAGATATGTTTTTAATAAATAAACATTTAGAACAAACATTAATAAAATCCTTTAAGGAGTACTCTGGTAAAATTTTTACCCTACTCAGGGTACTTTTTATTAATTTTAATCAATAATATTAAAATTAAAACTAATTCTGCCATTTTAAATCAGAGAAATGGGATGTTACAGCCTTCATAAGCTATTGCCAATAAATGTTTCTCAAACACATGTATATCTTTGATGTAAACATGATCTTGAAAAGATTTGTGAAATTTGATTTCATAAGTGTCAAATAATCATAAATCTGTAAAAAAAATAATAAAATATGAAAATAAATGTCAACTTTTAATCCTGCAGCAATGGAAATTTAAATAAAGGAATGTTCAAATAAAAATTATCATTCACAAGAACGATGGGAAATGGCTGAAATTGAAGGCTTGGGCATAGTTTTCAATGCAGTTTTTTCCTTTTTTCAAAAACAAAAAAACAGAATTCCAGTTATCGCTTGCTAAAAATACCCAGAATTTCAGTTATAACGGGATCATAAATACCCCTTCTCTAGGTTATGATGCCATAGCATCTTCATTACTCTACTTTTATAATTAAACTCTTTTAAAACATAACAGCACAAAAACTTTGTCAACCAGTTAATATTACATTGCGTATTGTTTTAAATTCCTATCTGCAATATTGTACCTTTCAAACTTAAGTCAAGTGCACCTGAACTAACTGCAAAAATATCTGACTGTCCCTAATAACTTGGCAATCCACTATATTTACAATCAACGGAAAGTAAAATTGATGTAAAAATGTTGAAGTGATATAGCAGAATAGTTTAACGTTTATTCTGTATTTATCTGTTATTCTCATAAGTTATTACATTTAACACCATAATTAGATAATTGCAGTTTATTTTTTATTGATAAAATAAATAATTAAAAAAATTAAATCAAATAAATGATTAAATTAAAATAAATTATTTGAATTTAAATATTCTCATAATTTTGTAAGTTTCCTATAGCTTAATAAACAAGCAATATACATAGAAGAATCAAATCGGGTAAAAAATTGGCAAGGATTGCACAGACAGAATGTGTTTAACCCATTTTTACTAAAAAGGACATTTCTTTTCAGCAGATCCGCGAGATCCACTTTTTAAATGGCTACAGATGTTCTTGAAAATCCACTTTTTTATCTGAATTAAATTCACAAATGTTTTGTTTATTTTCTTGGGGAAAAAATACATAAAATTTAGCAAGGGACCTTAAACAGTAAATTTTATGAATGCTTGGAACTCATATTTAAGAGGTCAGCATGATCCCTAGTAAAATAAGCAAAGTAGAGTACCAAAGCTTTAGATTAAGCAAAAAAGGTGAAGGGGACTGTTTCAAATTCTAACAAGAAATTAGCAACGGTTCCCAACAAATGTTATTTTAAGGTAAATTTTAATTAAAGTTTGAGGCCTTGTTTTATAACAAAATTTCAAAATTCACTCTCCCCCCCCCCTTTTTTTTCACCCCCATAAAAATGAAAATTCTTTTACAATTCCATGTTTGCCTGAGCAGTAGAGATATTGGTAAATTTACAGAATAAAAGAATTTAATTTAGGGATGCACCGAATATTCGGTTGGTATTCAGTATACTGCCTGTTCGGCAGACAAACCGAATATTCGGTTAGGCCGAATACTTAAATATTCAGCACCCGAATAGTAAACAAATTTAAGTATTCACCAATCAGCAAATAAATACATATTTTTTATATCATAAATGAAAGATATAATATAGTAGCATAGTACTAAATTGATTCAAGTTGTTACTAATATCACATTTTCATAAGCATTGGAAACCCTTAGAAAGTCCTTCTACCAAGGCACCCCCATCCTTGGCAGATAGCCCTAACGTAGCGTTCCACAATGACACAAAAAACCAATATCACAATGAAATTAGTTTTAATGTAAGAGAAAACACTCAGATGCGAAATTTGAATTTTGTTGTTTTCCAATTTTTCCTTAAACATTATGACACATTTGCTATTATCAATTTTTCTTTAAACATTATGACACCTTGCTATTACTAACTGATTTAAATTTAAAACAGTAACCAGGAAAAAAAAACTCATAACATTGAGCGTTCATAAATGTAAAGTGAATTAACTGCTAATTTTTTTAATAAAATAAGCAAGTAAAAAAATTACCAGCATTTCACAAATATTTAAAAAAGTTATTAATCTATATAAATAAAACAGAGTGTAAACTGTCCGTTTGTCTGTCTGTCTGTCTGTGTCTTGCGTAGCTCCAAAACGGGTGATCGTAGACCTACCCAATTTTGTACGGAAATTCTCCAAGACGGGTCTCGACACACCTCGAAGCGATTTTTTCGAAATTCGAATTAGAAAATGTTTTATTTTATGTTTTGTCCGATTTTTAGCGATTTTTCTTGCGTAATACATAATAACGTCGGTAATTGCGCTCGCAAGAAAATGATATTTAGATCATCGTATAGAGGAGAAAATTTTCTTTTAAAAACTATTTGTTCGGACTGTGTAACATAATTTGCAGATTTTTGGGAATTTTTCAAATAAAATTAAATTTGACACTGACTTTCGAAAAATATTTTTAAAACTGCTGCATCTTGAATTCTATCTGTCATAACTTTTTTATATTTGAGCAAAAGACAGAGCACACAATTCGCCCACTTTTAAAAGAAGAACGGGGAAAAAATATAAATTAGGAGAATTTTTATGAATTTTTAAGTAAAGAAGGATTTTCATTTCAGTAGTACCTGCTTATGAGTTTCGGTTTGATATCTTGCGGTTTGGTTGTCATGGATACAGTAACAATGATTAAAATTGCCAGTTGAAAAAAAAAAAAAAAAAAAAAAATGGGTCCCGCGAGCAGACGATTTCTTTGCTTGGCTCGATTTCCTTTTACAAATACTGGATTTATTTGTGAGAAGAAAAATTAAACTGCATAATCTAGAAAAACAATTTTAAAGCCTTTATAAATAGTGCAGTCTTATCTCTTATCTCTTTTCTTTTTTAAAGGGTTGCAAGAGCGGGTGACGTATTTTTAAAATTTAAAAAAAAATGTCCATTTCATGTAGTGTCTGAGGTATTTAACGCTAAAACGTGAACCTAAAAGACAGCATGTCTGAGGAAATAAGACATTTTGAAAGTGAGAAGTACACTGTGCAAACGGTCCATTTTCACTTTTTTGATACCGAATGACGCTGACAGTTTTTTTTGTGTGTGTGTCATTATATTGCAATGATCTCAGGTTTATTACATATATGACGCAAATTTTAAGTCAAGAGTGAAATAATTTTGCTTTTTCTAAATTCCACATCACTGGAATTAATTCGAATTACACATGTGAGGGAATTTTTCGTTTCCTACCGTGCGAAGAACGGGCACGCAGCTAGTAATATATAAAGGAAACACATTTGGATATTAAATTTTACAGCATTTTAATTTTTGAAGTTTTACACTATATGAAATGTTGTTTAAGAAAAAACTAATTAAATTAATCATTGCAATGAAAGTTTAATAAATTTTAACCAAGTATTCGGTATTCGGCCGAATATTCGGTTAGTATTTTAACCGAATATTTGGTATTCGTTATTCGGCAAAATATGGTATTTGGTGCATCCCTAATTTAATTCATATTTAGAAGAGAAGAGGAAACAGAATCTCACTTGGGTGCTGATAAAGATGACGGTAGAGTCTTTTTTCCTTCTAAATATGTTAAATGGTTTTCCATCTCTTCTAGAAGACTGCCTGGAGCCTTCAAAATAAACAGAACCCATTAGTATCACTATCATAATGGAACATGAATGACAGCATAAAAAACATACACCCAACTTACTTTTGTCAGATCTGGAATACTTCCCTTGTCAATGCCGACACTCTGAAATATGGAAATAATGATAAGCAATATAAAACAAAAATTTAAACTTAAAAAAATATGTAAATAAATATGTTTTAATTAAACTCGTTAAGTGATTTTTTATATTTAATTACTCTCCAGTATGTTCTTCTGTGCAAAGTTATTTAATTTATAACATACTTACAAAGAAAAAAACATAAAACAAAATATTTTATTACAAAAGACACCTTAATATATATATATGTAACATTAACACTAGATATACCAAGACCAGTCAAAATGACTGGTTTGTGGTTATTTTTTCCCTTAAAAAAAATCTTCGGTATATCTAGTGTTAAGACATGAGCTCTATAGTCACCGTAGTCTGGTGTGTTATGTGTTAAGGCAAACCTGCACGCGGGGTATCTGCCTAGGATGGGGGGTGTGTTGGTAGGAGAACTTTCTAAGGGATTCTAACGCGTATTTACGTTACATCTGGAGAAAACCTACCAAAACTCCAGACCGTTAGATCGACAGCCACGCGATGGGACCCGAACCCGGGACCTTCACACCTCGGCCATCTACCATTCTCAGTGGCATAACGACTGTGCCATGGTGAGGCTCATCGTAGTCCGGAGTGGCGTGATATTTGGTTGAACTCAGTGGCTGTGCCCTCGAAATGCCTTTCATATGGAACTGGCAGCCGGGAGTTTCACAGACTGATGATGTTGAAAGTTTGCAGGGCACTGGAGTGCAATGGGCATTGACCAGTTGAACATTCTGGGGAGCAGGAAACGTTAGCCGCAATTCCTCGGCTGTATGGAGATCCCCTTACATCATTCAAGCTTACTACTTTTAAGCATATTTTTATTAAATACTTCACAGTAATTTACAAGGCAACAGAGGCCACAAAAAAGAGAGCTCTACAGGCTGTGCTTGCTATTTTATTAACTTTTGAGGTCATGTTGCACGACCCATGCACTAATTCTAAATCTGGGCAGTGGCTTTCAGCTGAATTGTTTTGTCTTTTAAGGCGCCAGATTGATGGGGCACAGGGACCATTTATAAGATTTAAAAAGAATTGAAAGGGACTGTGTAGTAGTCATGGAATTAAGCAGTTTTTCAGTCAAGCAGTTAGATTGCAAATTTCTTTTGTTCCTAACTACACAGTTTAAAAACTTTTTAATACTTTGGAATTTTAAAACCTTTTTGATTTCATATGTTATATGTATATATATAGATATATATATATATATATTACTTTCAAGAAGTGCAGAAATTTTGGTACTTATATATCACTAATCACTAACATTTTTTTTTAAATGTTCCTTTGTTTAACTTGTGCTAAAACTAAATCTAACTTTTCTGATACAGTAACAATTTCATTACATCATGCCCTGACCTACTGAGGAATCTGTTACATGGCAGCTATAAAAATATATCTCATTTGTATAAAAGTAAAAACTGGACCTTCACTTTACCACAGTTAAATTGATGTCTTCACAGGAGAAAGCATGTCTTTCAAGAATGGAAATGCAGCACATTTCTACCATATTTACAGTACTAATCTTTAGA
Source organism: Cheiracanthium punctorium (assembly GCA_038373885.1). Classification (NCBI taxonomy): domain Eukaryota; kingdom Metazoa; phylum Arthropoda; class Arachnida; order Araneae; family Cheiracanthiidae; genus Cheiracanthium; species Cheiracanthium punctorium. The sequence continues at coordinate 36,709 of JAWZYV010013186.1, read as the reverse complement.
TGGTGGAGTCTAAATTAAATTACATTTTAAATTATGACTTTCTTCATCTATTACTTCAATTTAAAGACATTAGCAGGGTTCATACTCATTAGATGAAATGAAATTCCTCGAGTTTTCCATATATTTGCATAAATTTTAAGGTTTATTGGAAACAGAGAGGGATACAGAAAATAACACTGAGGAACAATTTTTTTTTTTTTTCCCCATGAAATTTTTTTTACAGATCTTGAATGTTTTCACAATTCTGATTTCAAATCAGCAGTTGTTTTCTCTCTACAAGTTACAGTTTTCATGCAATTTAATAGTTTAATAGAGCAAAAGCAAGAAAAGCTTTGGATATTCATTTGGGTGACTACTAAATTTTGTCCCTTCTGTGATACATAGGGCATACACTCAAGAAGGCAATACTTTTTAGTTTATGATGCAAAAAATTAAAGTCACAAGTCACGTGTTTTTTTTTCTCTTAAATGTTATTTTTAAAGAAGCAAACACATGCATTTTGTAGATGCTATTTCACATCTGTTCGATGGCTTCTTCAAGTAGAAATACATTTTTGATATTGTTACATATGTGGCTGTTAAACACTTGTTCGTCAAAGGCACACTATTTCATCTGTTTGGTCACCTTGACCGAATTCCCAGGAATCTTGGGGTTGTAAGTAATGAGAAAGGAGAGGCTTCCATCAAGATTTCAAAACAATGGAAGAGTGCTACCAAGGACACTAAGGCAAATATATAATGCCACACTACTGCTGGAACCTCAAATGAGGTTGCCCTCACCAGGTCCACAAACACAAGAGTTACAAGTACAAATCCTGCCCTCAGTAGTGCTATTAATTCAAGTCATTGTGATTTTTTGCTTATTTCATGACTATATCCTTTTAGTAATATTGATTTATGCATTTATACAGTGAGTTTTTGCCTGTGTCATAAATCCAGATCATTTCATATGGATAAATATAAAACTATATATTCTTTATAATCTTTTACTTTCATGCAAAAATGAACTAAACTAAAATCACTTTGAAAAAAATTTGTAGCTTTCTGGTCAAAACTAATTTCAGATTTGAAATCAGACACTGGAATTGGGTAAGACCAAGTACTTGTATAAATGCAACTAAAATTTTATTCCCCGGTGAATTAATCAGTACTTTAACTATTTGAATATTGTGTAATTTATGCTCTAAAACTAACTACAACTTTATCATCCGATATTACTCATGGAATACAATTTACCTATACAGATTATTTAGAAATTTAATTGAAATTGTGAAAGAAAACAGAGCTATCTATAAATTAGGATAAAACATTTTATTTCAAAGAACAGAAATATGTTTCACTGGGTTTAAACTCTGGGATTTTTCCAGTATTCATTGAGATAATTAACCAAAGAATAATTTCCCCTCGAGTTCTCCAGATTTTTCCAATTTTCACCAAGGCATATAAACCTTGCATCAATCAATAAATCTCAATACAGTATAGTACAAATAAAGGTTAAATATTTGCTGGTATTGAAACCATATCTGAATTCGTCTGAATTAGTTTTTTAATATTTTATATACATTAACTCAGACAAAGCACAATTTTACAAAATGTAATCTAGGAAATATTATGTTGCATGGTTTAAGAAAAAATACTATACAAGTGTTTGACAAACTTACTTCTGCAACTTTTAAGAAATCAGATACTTTATCCATTGCAACAATAAACTTCTTATATATATCTAAGGCCTCCTTACAATGTTTTTTATTCATATTAAAATACTTTTCTAGAAAAAAAGAAAAGAAAAATATCAGCTGTTGAAAAAAGAACCATTTTATAATCAGCAAGTACAAAGTATAAATAAATCATGTCAAAAAACATAATGTAACTATTTATTGGTTGTGATATGAAGTTTTAAAGCGAATTTTGTAAGAAGCATACTGCAAAACAGCGTACAAATCAGAACATTATGTTTGAGCCATGTGATATAAACCAGTTTAGAGTTATCAAAACGAGGCAGAAGCTGGGAGAAAGGTTGAAATAAAGTTGAAATTTTGAAGGTCAAAGATGTCATACAATAAGACATTTATTTGTCACTGCATTCTTTACAAATTTTATCAACAAAAAAGTGCCACAAAAGCATGTGAATCAATCTGTTCTGTTTTGGAGAAGGATGTATCAAAAAGTACATGCGAGTACTGGTTTTGAATATCTTTAAAATGAAAGTTTTGAAAATAATCTTGATTACGGAAATTTACATAATTCAGTAGACCTAAGCAAGAATGAAAAAAGTGGTCAATACAAGCAAAATTGCAAGCAAATGTAAATACAGTAATTTTCTATGTATAAACCAGATTAAAAATAAATATTGAACCAAGTTTGCGATATACTCTACACACCACACAATATAAATTCTAAAAACCTTCTTTAAAAAATTTTTTAAAAGGATGTTTTTTGGAAAAAGATAATATAACGCAAAAAATTAAACACCACATTCCAATAGTAATTGCATTTCTTTAATAAAATAAGCCACAAAGGTCATAACAATACTTTAAAATTTCTGCTCATTTTTAATTTATTTTTTGTATGTGCGTAGCACTGGACAATATTTTCAATGACTATAAATTCATGATTATGTACACATACATGTATTTTGATGCAAACTTCAATCTGAAATCAGTTATGGAGTTTGCATCAAACATTTTTATTCAAAAATAAAATGTTATGTGCATAAATTTATTAATTATTGTAATTTCACTGAAATAATACATTTAATCAGTCTAATCAAATTAATTATTCAATTGAAAACTGTTTCTCTCTCTCAACAGCTTGCAGCAAATGAAAAATGCACTCCCCCAAGGTATTTTCCAGAATGAATACAATAATTCTATAAGGAAAAGGTAATCTTGATTATTTTTTGTAAATAACGAAAAAAGATAATATTTTATAGGGAATTTAAAATATTTAAATTTTTTTAAATTAATTATTTTTAGTTTTGTATATACCCATAAGTAAATTTAGGCTACAGTTAACACTAGAAGTGTTTTACAAACATATTTCAAAAGCAAAAGTCTCATTATGTATTCAATCCCCCTACCAAAAGCAAATTTTAAGCATATGGTCATTACATTATTCAAACCCATTTCTGCCATTAACTGTAGGTTAAAATTTTTAGTGGATTAAAATGCAAGACAAAATATATCCAGTTTAAAAATCTTTTATATAACATATAATACAACAAATTCTATTTACATTATTTACTTTTTGTTCATTTATTTCAATGATTTTATTGAAATAGATTTTTAAGTATATAAATAACAGCATTATATCAGCTACTTTATAAAAGAGGAGCTGAACATACCAAATAAATTAATGATGCCATCATTATATGCAGCAAACAACTGGATCAGATCTCTATACAACAAGACAAAACATGAATTCATAACGCCATTTGTTAAATCATCTGGATTGCACTGAAAATGAAAACAGAGCTTACTTTTCAGAATACAAGAGGCACTCCATCTGTATTTATTTTATTTTAAAATAAAAAACAACAACTTACATCAAATTCAATGAGTGCATCCAACTGTTCGTGTAGAATTGGAAGGGTTTTTAAAAGCTAACAGATTAAACGAAAGAAATGAATACAACACCCACAAAAATTATGCACAGAAATTCAAATATAGAAACAAGGTAATTACATTCAGGTGAAAAACAAAATCTAAAGGTTTGCTGCAAAAAGGAGCAACTCCATTAGTTCTGGAGTTATTCAAGAGACAGTGGCATAATATTAGCACGGATGGACAAGATGCTATTGTTTCCCAGCTAGAAGCCCAAGACAGCTGCAAGTAGCGTTGCCGGGCATCCGGATGAACCCGGAAATAGTTAAGCTTTTTGATTGCGTGTCCGGCCAAACTTAACGGTGTCTGGCTTTTGTTAGGCTTTTTACTGGTGACTTTGACTGATGAGTAATAAAGTACTTGAACTGATTTGGCATTCGATGTTATTTCTATTTCATTAGAATTTAACAAGATTCATGGTAATAATCAAAAAAGCTTGATTTTACATACAATTTTTTTATTGTACCTATTAACACTGAGATAAAATCTGCAATATTGCAGGCTGCCCGGCCTTTTTACCCAAAGGCGACCTGACAACCCTAGCTGCAAGCATATAACACTCATTGTTACAAAACTTATTAAAACTTTTAGTTTTGTACTGGATCAATGTAGTTATCAACTGAAGCATATACACAAATTAAACAAAAAATAAATATCAAGATTTGACAATGGCTGGGGGGGGGGGATATTTCCATTTTAGAGCATGTAAGTATTAGAGGGAGACCCCATGTTATGAATTTGTTGTTGTTGTTACTAATCTCAGAATAATCTAGCAGGGCTAGACAATCCGAAAACATCTAAAAAGAGTTGAGGGTCTCTGAGGACTTCTCGTCTTTGTTTATACCCAAACCAAAATATGGGCAGGCAAGGCCATGTCTGCTGAACACTAAAACACTAATGGCACTCAGGGTAAATTTTTTTACCTTCCCAAAAAGTGGGGGCTCTAGTACAGCCATTCAAGAAGCGCGCATTTATCATAGGCCTCAATGATATAGTTATGCTACTGTCGGGAGATAAAGTTGCTTATCTCAGTGTTGAATTTCCAAATTTTTTTTAGTTTTCCAGAATCATGAGTAGAGCTACTTCTTTTTTGCAGCAAATTCTTCAATTGAGAATTTCTTAGTTATTCTATGAAAAAAGCTGATTAATGGAATAACTGCAGTACACACAAAATAATGAGTACTTTCTGAAATTTTGATATCTTTTCTGCCATTTAGTTGAAATTCGTAAAACTGGCTTTCCAGACAGTAACTGAATATTTTAAAATAAATGTTCTTAAATAAATATATATAGATAAAATATAAAAATGTACATTATGCATTGTGTCAGTAACTAGATCGCAGAGGAAAAACGAAGGCCAAACTGGGCAATGGCACATGCTACAAGAGAAGTAATTTTCCCCACATGATAGCATGAGATTTAGCAGCTTCATTTCAACAAGCAGATATCACGCTAACAAAATTACGTTGTATCTCAACTTAATGATCTTTAATTACACTGTTATAGATCTGAAACAGACCCATTACATAATCTCTTTGTAGTTACAGCAGCTATGAGTTTTTTGTCCTGTGATAAAAATTAAGAACAAATGAAATGAAATGAAAAAGCAGTTTTAGCAAAATTCTAGAATGTCAGCAACCTTATACATTCACATTCCCCTACTTTTATCCATGCTTTATTTTTAATCTTCAACCATGAACAGTTTTAAAAATTAGTAATATCTATCACAGTATACTAATTTATGAAGAAAACTCCAGTTTTTTTTTTTTGTGTGTGTGTGTGTGTGATTTAAAAAGAAGTCCTTATCTCAGGGCTGGTAAACCTCTTGCATACCATACACCAATTTTTTTAACAGACAGATTCAGATGCGCTAAACAACTGAAACACCTTTTGACTTCCTTACATTCACAGATAGAGTGGGGGAAATGTAAATATCGCTTTAGTTTACAAGAGGAAAAGAAATAACGTTTAAACATAAAATTGAAATTGTTGTTCTAATTAAGAATTCTAGAATTAATTTTTTGGATATTTGGTAAGGGATCAGAGAAGATTCAATTTTTGGAGTTTACAAAAGTAGTTTACAAGTCTTTCAATGTTGTATCATAAATTGTAAGATCAAATATTTATGAGCAAAAAATTATTTCAAAATCTTCAATCTATCTAAACGTAATAAGTAGGTAAAAGAATGCAATGACCCACTTGAAACTATCCAATACAGCAAGTTTGGTGCATGCACCATGATTTGGTCACATCTGCCTTATCTGAGGTTTACTTATCATGGAGAAAAGTTTAGTTCTAATACTTTATATGAAATAAAACTTAGCTAATAAATAAGTAAAGTGATTAAAGGATGTTTATAATTATAAGAAAATAGAAGGGGAGATCAAAAAACAGGATGGTAACTTAAACACTAAATTTGCATCACACTTTAACATTTGATGTTAACTTACTGATTCAGTAGACATGTTTCTTAAGACACCCTCGTCTTTCCTATAAGGAAATAAAGCATTAAAAATATATAATTTTAAGCTTCTTTATTGCAGGTAGAATTTTTAAAAAGGAAATTTTTTCTAGTACCAAACAGGCAAAAGGTATATATTATAAATGTTAATAATGCTTCAAATCAAATTTCATATAAACAATACTTGTGTTTCCAGTCAACATGCATAGATTTTATACAGAGTTTCCCGAAAAGGTAACGGCCTTTAATTCCTTATCTGCTAGAGATAAGTGGGCAATTTAGCTGAAAAATGTTCAAAATAGGTAGGAAAAAATATGTTAAGAAAAAAAATCCTATCTTTAATTTCTAAAAAGTTATAATTTTTAAATTTGTATGCAAGCCCCTTACAAAAAAGTTCCTAATTAGTAAAATGTGCCCCATATGCTAATGAGGTGATGTGCAAATTTTCAGCCTTTGATCATAAAAGGTCTCAGAGATACCTTTAACAAAGATAATAGGGGGCTGCAAATGAATTAGAATGTAAACGTTTATTGCTAGGGTGGAAAAAAAATTTATATTCTTTCGAAATCTGTGCACGACCCCTGAAATGCAATCATAAGACGTGATATTTTTTATCTTCATGAGCCACTTAAAAGTGGTTTAAGTCGGCACATTTTTATTCTTCATAACTCTGACACTTTTAAAAATATAATTCTCAAATTTTGTACATCACATCATTAGTGTAAAAGGCACATTTTAATAATTGGGTATTTTTTTCTACTAGGAGGGGGGTGAGGGGTGGGTCGTACACAAATTTAAAAAGATTAACTTTTTGAAAATGAAACAGAAATTTTTCCATAATGAAGTTTTATTTCAGAAATTATTTTGAACATTTTTTTAAATTTACATTGCCTACTTGCATTTAATAGATAATAAATTAAACCCTGTTACCACATTTTGGGACAACCTATACACAGTGCTTCCTCAGTAATCCAAATTTGGTTACTGAAATGTTTGGAATATCAAAGTTCGGATAACAAACAGAGCACTGTAGTAAACTGATTTGTGTAATTCACACTGTCATTTACATAACTTGCTACGATCATTATTGAAAAACAGAAACGTATAATTGAAAAGAATTACTTCCAATATCAGTAAATGATAAATATTAAGCACTTTATTCTTTAAATCAAATCAAAGAGATTCAATGTCCACTAGCTTTTGACATTTTAGTCTATTAGCCATTTCAGTAGTATGTCATTTTAGTTCATTTTAGTCATTCCATATTTTGTCATTTTAGTTCTAGTCATACTGGCTAATGAAAAGTGTTACAGTGATGCCGCTTACGTGCTATAGCATGTCAAATAAGCAAAAAATTGATGATGGGACCCAAAAGAAAGTTACGTCGCGGGACGCGTAATTTCCACCACACAAGATTTTGAAAAAAAAAGGGGGGGGGAGAGAGAGGGTGCGTTCAGACTGCCACTTTCAGGTAAATCTCGAGTAAAACACAAACTGCTCATGTTTTACTTGGGGAGATTGACATCGTGAACGGCTTTGTGGACCCATTTACATGCACACAAATGCAGAGTAAATGCCGGAACTATCACTGCTTTCTACCCTCCCTACATGGGGGAGAAAATGCAGTGTAGAAAGATTCCTAGTCAAAACTAGGGTTCGCTTTCCCATAATGCATTGCGAGTTTTCCCTGTGAACACCCTGAAGAGAAAAGGCGATTACTTTGACGTTCTTCTTTTTCTCCCTTCCCATCGCCCCTTTATCTCACTTGCGTTTTCACGTTAGAGGTTGTTCCGTTAGAGATGGTGGACTATCGGAATAGAATAAAATTTCTTTTTAATATTCGCTTGTGTAAATTTAAACAATGATTTGTTTTATATTAAATCTGACAATCATTATTTAGAAATGAAATCTATAAGCTGTAGAAGCGGTAAATATTTTAAACAATCTGGAAGAGAAGGGGGGGGGGGGGAGAGTGTTCCGTATTTTACTGTTTTATATCCTTTCCTTCCTCAGATATATTCCTTTTTTTTTTTTTTTGAGATAAATTTATTAATACATAGTAATTATTTTTTTTAATTAATATAAGATTGAGGGGTGCTTGAACGGTATTTTATTGTAGTTTTAATAATTTAAGATGTTGCGGCTCTTCTGCGAGTACATTTTACTTTTTTAAACATTTCTACTGATCCGGCCTTCCTCCTGATTTTTACTGTACATACAAAAAGGATTTTATTATTAGGATTTATTAATTATTCGGATTCAGCGGGTCATCAGGAAGGCTTTGCTGTGAAAGCAAAGTAGATAAAATGTCATGCATGTCACAACAAATTTTTCTTGATTAATTAATTTTATTTATTTATTCATTTATTTATTGAAATATAAGTTTTAGGTTATTTATAAATAAGATATTCATACGCGCTAACACACCAAAATTGGTGAAACATAACATCAGTCATGAAATTAACCAAATGCTTTCATATAGATAAGGGCCCACTTTTGGAAAAAAAAGGACCCAGAAATTTTGAAGTCCTGGGTCCCAAAGACCCGTCTTTTCCAGAGTCTAGCGACATCACTGTGTTAATACTCTTATGTATACATGTGTTGAGTCCTAAACGGTTTTGTATCGCTTTACCCACGCATTTGGCGTGAATTTATTTGGCACCGTCCTTGGCGCAGTTTGTGTGAGCGCCTCTTTAATGTAACCCATTTTTTCCTCTCTCTTCGCTTTCTTCGCTTCACCCTAAGTGGCACGCATTTTTGAGTAATTAAAAATTTATTGAAAAACGCATCAACTTATTCTCATTTTATTTTGAATACTTTACCTCGCACCCGCATCAACCTTCACAACATTTATCGTACATTTTCTGATCCTTCGAGCCGACGCACACTAGACTTATGGATATAATGGAGTTTTAAAAATAAACTACGCAGCAGCTACGAAGTTCATTGTCGGTAAGTACATTTTGACTTACCTTGACTTACTTATCAATATGGCAGAAATGAAATCTGCGAAAACTAACAAAAAATGTATAAAATCAAACATTACAAAATTCAAAGATAACGTGAATACAAACATTGAAAAAGCAGATTTCGCCTTGCTTCAGGTATATGAAGCGAAAGTTGCAAGTTTCCATACAGAATTAAAACAAGTGTTTGACTGTATATTTGCGCTTTGTGATGAGAAAGAAATCGATGATTTCATAGCAGAAAAAGAAACTATCATAGACTCATTAGATGAAATTAATTTGATCATTAAACGGAAACTTTTAATGCTTACTGCTGACAAAACAAACGTCAGTGAGAACATTTCACCTAGTTCTGTTTCTTCAGAAATAAAATTGCCGAAGCTTTCGCTTCCCATTTTTAGTGGGAAAATTGAGGAGTGGATAGAATTCGAAGACTTATTTTCCGCAGCTGTTCATAAAAACAGTAAATTAACTAACGCTCAGAAGCTTCAATACCTCAAAAGTTCGTGTAAATCAGTCGCTTTAGAGATCATTCACTCCATATCAATTTCTGACGCAAATTACGACATCGCCTGGAATTTATTGGTCGAACGCTACTCAAACAAGAAAGATTTGATAAACTCTGTTATTAAAAAGTTGCTTGCTTTACCACAAACAGTTGACTCTTCTCCGTCGCTTTTAAAATTTGTGGATAACATTAATGAATGTATTAGATCCTTGTCAGTTCTAGAACAAAATGTGAATGGTTTCAGCGATACGCTAATTCTATATATATTAGTCGAAAAACTCGACAAAAATACTAGAAGCTGGTGGGAAAGATCTCTTAAAAAGGACGAAATAGGAACGATAACGCAGTTAACATCCTTCTTAAAAGAACATTCGCGTACGTTACAGCACAACAAACCTCTAGTTCGCGAAGTGAAACGTCCACATAATTCAAGGACACTGACATCTGTTTCCGAAAATCACTCGAATTCTTGCCCGTACTGTCTGACCCGACATTGCATTTTTAAATGTGATCAGTTTTTAAATTTGACCGCTAAAAAACGATTTAATTTCGTAAAAGCAAAAAATCTTTGCTTGAATTGTTTGTCGTCATTACATGTAATTAATTCCTGTAACAGTACTAATTCATGTAAAAAATGCTTGCCATTAGTAAAAAAGCACCATACTTTATTACATTTCGAAAAGGGAACGCGAGATGATAATGTAAACAAAATAACGCCTGATAAAACTAGCCAGCTGTCCGCAACTGCAAACGCATTCTTTCCTTCAGAACAAGCGATACCTTCTGTCGCCTCTGAGGATAAACATCGTTCGCCTCAAAACTCCTTTGCTTTGACTAGTTCATCCACGGCTAATAAACAAGTCTTACTCTCCACAGCTATAATTTATTTGAAGAGTGCTAATGGGGAGTTTTTAGCTTGTCGCGCACTGTTAGATAGTGGGAGTCAAAATAATTTCATGACTAAAGAGTGTGTTCAATTATTGAATCTACGAGGAAAGAAAATATTCGCCTCCGTCTCAGGACTAAGCGGAATCAATATGAACATTAGAGAAAGTGTGATTGCAAGTGTTTCTAACGCAGATAAGAGTTTTATGCGTACTTTAAATTTTTATGTTGTTCCAAAAATAACTCGCATAACCCCTGCTAAATATCTAAATATACCAGATCTTAAACAGTTACAATCAGTTGATTTAGCTGACCCAGAGTTTCATAAACCAGGCCCAATACACATTTTGTTGTCAAATGAAGTATTTTTTGATTTACTGAAGACCGATAGAATAAGTATGCAAGGGCTGATCTTTCAGCAGTCGGTCTTCGGATACATTGCCAGTGGGTCTGTATGCATGCCGCAACAAGACAGTTTTGATAATTACTGTGGGTTTGTAGAAACTGTAGACGATTTATCTGATATTATGAAAAAATTTTGGGAGATAGAAAACGTTCAAGAAACAAAAAAGTTGAAGAGTCAGGAGGAGGAATTTTGTGAGCAACATTTCCTCCGCACACACTGTAGACAAGATGACGGTAGATATGTCGTAGAGATGCCGATTAAAGATGAAGGACTCTACTTTTAGGCGAATCTAAGGAGAACGCTAATAAACAATTGAATTATTTGCATAAACGTTTTGCTCGCAATCCCGATATGAAACCTTTATATGAAGATTTCATTACGGAGTATAATCAATTAGATCATTCAGAAGAAATTTCTGAAGGGGACAATTCTAGTTATTCATATTATCTGCCTCATCATGGCGTTTATAGACCTGACAAATCTAGCACTAAACTCAGGGTAGTGTTCGACGCGTCTGCTCCTACGACTACGGGAGTTTCACTAAATGATGTTTTACTAAATGGAGGGACAGTTCAAGATGAACTATTTGATATTATTTGCAGATTTCGTACTCATAAATATGCCTTCACAGCAGACATTATTAAAATGTATCGTCAGATTAAAATTAAGGAGAATCAACAAGACTTATTACGTATCTTATGGAGAATTCGCGAAGAAGAACCGGTTAAAATTTACAGATTGAAGACTATAACTTACGGTACTTCGAACGTGCCATATCTCGCAACACGCACACTCAATCAACTAGCAGATGACGAAAGGAACGACTTTCCAGTAGCAGCGCAAATAGTACAAAGAGACTTTTACGTCGATGACGTATTGACAGGAGCTCATACTTTAATAGAGGCCCAAGAAGCACAATCGCAATTAATTGAATTACTATCACGTGGAGGAATGCTTCTGCATAGATGGTGTGCAAATCACAGGAATCTTTTACAGTTCCCAGGGGGACAAGAAGATTATTCATTCAATAACTCAGATGACAATCAGAGCATCAAGACTTTAGGATTACTGTGGAACACAAGAGTCGATTGTTTCTCTTTCAAATCGGCAATCAAGGAGCCAACTACTTACACAAAAAGAACAGTACTATCTAACATTGCTCGCATCTATGATCCATTAGGATTACTCGGACCAGGAGTAACAAAGGCAAAAATCTTCATCCAAGAACTTTGGCTTTTGAAGCTCGACTGGAACGATCCGCTACCCGAAAATACAGTTAAGGAGTGGCAGCTTTTCACGGCGTCCATGAAATCGATCAACGACTTACAAGTGAGCAGATATGTTTTGAAAGACGAATTTTCAGAAGTTCAAATTCATGGGTTTTCAGATGCGTCGGAACGTGCGTACGGGGCAGCAATTTATTTACGTTGTAAAAATGACAGAAATTCATCCGCAAATTTGCTTTGTAGTAAGTCCAGAGTAGCCCCTCTGAAAAAGCTTACAGTGCCACGCTTGGAACTATGTGCAGCTGTATTGTTATCACAGCTTGTAACAAGGGTGGTAACTTTATTGAACATAAAAATCAGTAAGATATTTTTGTGGTGTCACTCGACCATAGTTTTAGCATGGATTCAAACTCCGCCGCATTTGCTCAAAACTTTTGTTGCCAACAGAGTGACAAAAATCCAAGAGCTGACTCAAACATGCCAATGGAACCATGTGCGTTCAGATGAAAATCCAGCAGACCTTGTTTCTCGAGGACTGAACTTCGACAAACTCCGTGAGAATGATCTCTGGTGGTATGGACCAGACTTTCTTCGTAAACACACTGACCTCTTAATGTCTGAAAATCCAATTCTATCACCCAAGGAAGAGGACTTGTGCAAGGAGATGAAAGATGTTCCAACCATAGTCATTCCAACTAGTGAGACAAATTTAGTGAACATTTTTGAACAGTCAGAAGCTGCATTATGTTCATTGTCTGAAGATTTCTAAGTCAAAATCTTTAATTTAACTAATAGTTTCATCAAGTTAATATGCATATTTAGTTTTATTTGCAGGTTTATCTGTAATTGTAAAAATTCAACCAAAAAAATCAGGGGACCCTTAACCGCTTCCGAACTCAAATCTGCAGAAATTTTGTTGATTAAACAGGTACAGTATGTAACATTTTCTCAGGAGATGATGAATTTAGAAAAAGGTAAGACCATTCCTGTTAATAGTAAATTGAAATTTTTGAATCCATTTTTGGACTCAAACGGTATCCTTAGAGTAGGTGGTAGGCTAAATAATGCGCACATAAGTTATAATAGCAAACATCCTATAGTACTTCCAAGTAATCATAAGTTGAGTGAAATGATTTTTGAGTATTATCATAAAAAATTCCTACATTTAGGACCTCAGTCCCTTCTACATCATGTTAGACAAAAATATTGGATTGTCAACGGCAGATCACTTGCCAGAAAAATAGTTCATAGATGCGTCGTTTGTTTTAAAAACAAACCGCAAGTCAACAGCCAAATTATGGGGAATCTTCCTTCAGAAAGGTTGTCGCCTAGCCCACCTTTTTCTAATTGTGGGGTGGATTTTTGTGGCCCTTTTCTCATAAAATATAGGAACCAAAGGAAGGGTGTTTATAACAAGGTGTATGTAGCAGTGTTTGTTTGTCTCGCTACAAAAGCGATTCATTTAGAAGTTGTTTCTGACCTTACTTCTGAATCCTTCATAGCAACTCTCAAACGATTCTTTGCAAGGCGAGGCAAAAGTTCAACTCTAATATCTGATAACGCAACTAATTTTGTTGGTGCAAATGCCGAGTTAAAAAGGTTACAAGCATTGGTTGAGAAGCCAGATAATACGATGATTGATTATTTAACATCTGAATCAATCACTTGGAAATTCATTCCACCTCGTGCACCCAATTTCGGTGGCTTATGGGAAGCTGGGGTGAAATCCTTTAAATACCATCTCAAAAGAACCTTAGGAAATTCACAAGTGACATTAGAGGAGTTTTTAACACTCATTATACAGATCGAAGGGATATTGAATTCCCGTCCATTGACTCCCTTATCGTCCGATTTGAATGAATTCGAAGTACTTACTCCCGCTCATTTTTTAATCGGACGTTCTATCACTTCTATCCCAGAGCCAGATCTCACATCTATAAATGAAAATAGACTTTCAAGGTGGCAAAAAATCACAAAATTTCTTCAAATCATATGGAAGAGGTGGCAACGTGATTATCTTAATCACCTTCAACAAAGACATAAGTGGTATTTTTCAAAAAACAACATTCAGGAGGGCACGGTAGTCCTAGTTAAAGAAGACAATATGCCCACTGCAACTTGGCTATTAGGTAAAATTGAAAGGCTAATTCTGGGTAAGGACGAGAAGGTAAGAGTGTGCCTTGTGAAGACCAAGGCGGGTATTTTGAAAAGGCCAATTACCAAATTAGCAATTTTACCACTTGAACTTTGATAAGAAATTGCTGAATGTATGTATTTTCATATTATTACCTATATATATTTTTATTCAACAGTGTACGAATTGTATAACCATTGTTTCACCCTATTGTATTTTGTTATTCACTGTATTGTTTTTGTTGTAACATTGTTTATCTGTAATGGCAAATATTTTATGTTAATTGTTTATTATTGAAGTGTTTGAACCCTTCAATGTCGGGGGGTATGTTGAGTCCTAAACGGTTTTGTATCGCTTTACCCACGTATTTGGCGTGAATTTATTTGGCACCGTCCTTGGCGCAGTTTGTGTGAGCGCCTCTTTAATGTAACCCATTTTTTTCCTCTCTCTTCGCTTCTTCGCTTCGCCCTAAGCGGCACGCATTTTTGAGTAATTAAAAATTTATTGAAAAACGCATCAACTTATTCTCATTTTATTTTGAATACTTTACCTCGCACCCGCATCAACCTTCACAACATTTATCGTACAACATGTTAGCATAGACATTGATATTCTGAAAAAAATTAAGACTCCATTATCTTAGTATCTACAGCAAGTTACAATATAATTTCTCTTTAAAATATCTTCATTGCATAATTAAACAAAAATTGATGTGATCACAGCATTAGATACATATTATGAATATTTCCTATGAGTTAAGCAATTCATTTTACAAGAAAGATACACGAAGGGCATCTAATTACAGACAAAACTGCTTACCCTCTTTTCATTTTGCAAAAATCTGCCCCCATGATTCTGTATGTTGAAGCTTTAGTGTTTAAATATTTTGCATAGCGTCTGACAAATGTTGACATATCATATCCTAATTACAAAGAGAAAGCATTATGTTAGTTCAGTTTATAAAGAACATTTAAAAAAGTAAAATACAACTGAATTCACATATTTATGACATTATTGTATGGGAGGAAGCAGTTACTTTTCTATGTTTGTAATGTAAATTTATTTGACCGGAGCAGATTCTTCAAAACTGCTACACTGTTCCACTCCTAACTTTGATATTTTCATTAAAATAGACAACCTAAACAAAAGAATAAACTCCACTTTGCCTTTGTGGTCATTTGCTTAGTGCTGCAAGAATAGGTCAAAATATTAAGCTTACTATCATAATAAAAAAAATAAAAAAATGGTTTCAAAACAACCAATGTTTTCTTTGTTAGGATTTGTTACAATCTGAGCAAGCAAAAAGCAATTGCCTGGCAACAAAATAAGAGTCTTATCAACCAATGAAAACTACCCCCAGTATATTTTATCTCTACCCACATAATAAATTCCTTTCATAATTACTTATAATATTACAGTAACAGGCACTATTGATAGCACTTACAGCATGTTGCCGAATTTTTAAGGATAGTAAAAAGAAAAAATTGTTCTTAATTTAGGAAAAATTATAAAAACACTAGCTGAATAGGATAAATGATTTTATTCTTATTTATTATGCATTCCTTCATTATTTTCAACAAAAGCAAATATAAATTAAAGTACATAATATAAAAAATAGGGGATAACAGAATGTCAGTCGGTGTTTGGTGACATTTCCTTTGACTTCTACGCGCCTAGGTAAATTTTAAAGTTTTACATTTCTGTAAATGGAGAAATTATGTCAAATTCAGAAGAATTTAAAAAATATTAGCTTATCATATTTTAGTATACTAAATAGCTCGTCACATGCACCAAGTTACAATGTCCCAGCATCTATCACTTAAACAGCTCTTTTTTAATTGAAATATTTAAAAACATAAAAATAGCCCTGAAATTTTGTAGGTCACTTAATATTTTAAGTGTAGATGTATGGGTAATATTTTAAATTCATACCTGCAATAATATACCCCTTTAAACTGTAGCTAAGTGCACCCAAACTAGCTACAAAAATACCCGACTGTCCCTAATATTAGGTCAACCGAAAAGATGTGTCTGCTTTTTTAAGTCAATATTAGCCAAAACTACTGAAGCTAATAATACGAAATTTAGGATGTGAGTGAGTTTTTTTAGCATAGGTGTTAGGTTGGAGATCATTTTCCAAAATTCGTAACTTATGGGGAATAGTGGGCCAAAACTTTCTTTTCATATATCCTTCATGATTACAAAGATAAGAGATATCCATAAAATTCTTCCTGCACAATACAACATTCATGAATACCTAAAAATAGATTTTAGAACATTTCGAATAGAATCCTCCAAGGAGGGTAGATATGAAAAAAGCGAGGAGAATTGCCATTTTCTTGAAAGAAAAAAATATGCATATTTATAAAATTCTCGCTTTAAAATTTAACAAATACGAGTCCTATACTTAGGCACAACTTGCTTGTAATTCAATTCTTGATGAAAATTTCTTTGTTTATGCAAAAAAGACATTATGGTACATCTAATAATTTGGAAGATAGCTATAAATTGTTAAATTTAACAATTGCACCAAAAACTGAACTCATCACCAGCATAAAAAATTTAATATTTAGACTATACATATTTGAAGCAAACATAACATTAACTTACTAGTGTTGTAAAAGTATTCAGACTTACATCTATTCTAGCTTAATTTCAGTTGAAATAAATTATCTTCATTAAATCTCTTTTCAGAAAACTGAATAAATATTAGAAATTTATGTTACATAGATGTTATTTATCATATTTTTCAGAGCACTTTAAATTTTTACCCAGGTGTTTAACATATACAATGGTAGTGAAACAGGGCTTGGAACAAAACTTATTACCACTGCATTATGATGAATGAGATTGGTTTTTAAATGAAGGTGAAATAGTTTAATTTTTTCAATTTCAGTATTCCTTCAATATTCAAGCAAAGTGAAATGAAAAGAATTTTGAATGATAAAACAAATTTTAGAAATATAATTAACTTAAAAAGTATGACAGATTTAAATTGCAAAGAGTTTATAAAGAGAACAATATAAACATGTAATTTTCCCCCTATGCATAAACTTGTTATGCTTGTATATATGTTATAGTATAGCTTGTATATATGTTATAGTATAAACTTGCATGGCTTGTTAATAATGTAATTAATAACAAGCCAGTTTTTAAAAGTATTTATGCATAGATAGTAACACTATAATTCAGGGTATTGTGTAGAAGTCATTACTGTTTTCATTACTGACAAAACTGGTTGAAATTTAAACCATAATCTTTTGAATGTCATTTTGTTTATTTTACAAAAGGACCCAGAAAAAAATTATTGTGTGTTGGAGTTCATCATACTAAGAAATAATTTGAATCCTAAAATTTCAAAACAAATGCTGAAAAATATAGTTAAGGCTCAGTGTACTACCTATGGAACTGAAATAAAAAAGTTATTTTATTTTTTTAATTATTTTTCTCAAAGTATTAACCACTAACATCATCACGTATATTAATTTTGGACTAAGGAAAAAAAAATCTAGCCTTGAAGGGTTAAGTCAAGGATGATACAATTTACTGGAAAATCTATGCCCTAAAATGCACATGGGACTTCAATTTGAATTTTCATTGCTTATGCTGTCGATGTTCACAGCTGAACATATAAAAGGAAATCAAACAGTTACCTTGCTTTTCACTTCGATCCACAAAGTTACTAAGATGAAATGAGCAACTGGAAGTTGCCATGCATTGAATAAACCTCTGAAAATATGCAAATAATAAATATGAATAAAATATTTCAATTAAAAAATCAAAATACATTTAACCTATAATGCTATCACGTGAATACATACATATTACACCATATGAATGAATTCTGGAAATTTTAAGATCTAGTTACAAACCATATTTAATACCTCTTATACTTAAAACTAAGCTCATTAGTGTAACAGTCTATGAGGCAATAGGCCTATGCAGCCCATCTACACCTCTGCGACCATGGGCTACGGGCTGCAGAAGGATGTACCTTGGCGAGATGGTCAGCCTGACACAGAGCACCCAGTGTTTAGTCCTCAAGCAAGCTTGGCCCTCATTTCTGACCCATCAAGGGATGAATAAGGGAAGCTTTGCCCAGCCTGGGAATCAAACCTTTGCACCTGTGTCAGAGCAGTTTGCCTCTTAATACTATTTTTTTTTAAATGTTACTCAAAAACTAACTTTGAGAGACATTCTATCATTGCTTTTTTTCAATGACAAATATAATGACTCAGATATTTTATTGTAACTATAAAAAAAAAAAAAAATTAAAGCATACAATTTTTCTCTATGATATACAATAAGGCATGGACTGGCCAGGGTGTCCGACTGTCTGCAGACGGGTGGGCCCCCACCCTCAGCGGACCCTCCCTGCTGAGGGCGGGCCCCCAAAACTGAAAAAAAGAAAGAAAAAAAAAAAAGAGTGCTATACTGATAGCACTTAAAAGAAGTTTGACACTTGCAAAATTTCTTACAGCTGCAATTGCGACCCAGAAGGCTTCAAAACACTTCATTTTAAATGTAATTCTCAAAAATTTTTGAGAGAGGGTTCTCGAATGAGCAAGGGATTCATTAATATGAATGACGCCTATTAATTAATAGATCAATATTTTATTAATGCATTCATTATCAATCAATTAATAATAACACCATTCCTCTCCCCATACCCCGAAAGTTAACACATCCTAATATTTATCGGTTACACAATAACCCGGGCCCCCCTTCTCTTGAGACGGGCGGGCCCCACCCTCCCAGTCCGGGCCTGTATATAATGCAACATGATCTGTATTAAAATTGGTATTATATCATTCTTCCCCACCCTCCGTCCCTAATGGCTGAGTCAGCAGCCTGCTTGAGGCTTGAACACAACGAGAGCTGCAGATGTTGGTCATTTCATTATGAAGGTGATTATTAAGCAGACCAATGCTTCCACCTGAGTGGTCTCCTAATTTTTGAACATATTCCAGATGAGAGACCTAGCACCTGAAATCAGCACCCTCTGAGGTTATCATTTGAACATGGAGGACACTAGAATCACAAACAGATTTTGCATGCACCTGCTCCGATTACCATATACAGTCCCGAAGCAGTAAAGCCAAGAAATGAATACACCCAAGCACAGACCAAGCCGGTGCAGCTTAACTTTCCGTGTTCTTGTGGGAACAGAGATTAGTGGCTGCAACATTGCTGGATCATTCATTTAAATTAAACTAAGTGATAATAGTGCTAGATGTAAATAAACAACCTACATATTAAACATGACTTTCATAGATATTCAAGCTAGTAACATGCGTCCTTCAATTTTTAAATCTTTAAACTAAGTTGAATAAAAAAATTAACTAAAACCTAAATCAAATAGCACACATAAAAAAAGGTAATTATTAAAACAATCATTTTGGGTGGTACAAAAGGTCTACCCTCCTTCAGCTGCAAAAAAGTTGCGTGATACAAAAAGGTTCAGCCTTATTCAGCACCCAAAAAAGTAGGGTCACACAAAAAGGTTCAACATTCATCAGCTGCAAGAAAGTTCCATTATTTATGAGATAGAGTCAATAAATTCCCAGAATGGTCGCCTACATTCACGCAGGGGTTCATTTGAGGGGAAATATCTTTTTTTTAGGAGGTTAGCAGGACTAATAAGGAGAACACACAGCCATCGAATTCATTTCTGGTATTGCGTCGGCATTAGCTGCAGATCATTTCTGACAAGGCAGATTTTTCATAGTCAGGTTTTAAAATGTCACCTTTAGAGCATACTGCAAACATCAAATTCTGTCTTCTGCTCGAGAAATTACTTGCTCAAGATGGCGAAGAAAGTGCACAGAAACGATGCTATGGAAAAAAAAAAAAAGGCTGCATACAGATGTGCACAAATGGCCACTATAGTACTTTCCTGGAATAAGCATTTGAAGGGACACCGTCAGTGATCTGTTATAACGCCTCTAGATGCGAATTACATGCCTTAGAAATTTAGAATACGCCTTAAGAATTTCAGAATGCATGTTTTTACGCATTGCTTTTCCATATAAAATTCTGTTTTATGATTGGTGATTACGGCGAGATTACCCCTTGAAAATGATTTTTATTTACTGCATATTCTCTGAAATCTGCAATAACTTTTAATGTAAACAGGAAATTTAGAGTTAACACTAGCAGTGTACCTAGATTGTGTAATCAGTTATGTCTGATTCATGTGTTAAATGCAATTTAATTGTGCTTTTGAAAATGTAGCATAATTGTTTGTTGCTTTAATTACTCCTGTGGATACGAAAATACTCCAGGTTAAGGAGTATTTTTAATCTTCTGAAAATATCTTAGATCGATCACTGGACACCGCTTTGAGGATTCAGATGTGGTGATCAAAAATGCGGCAAAGCAACTGAAGGACATCTCAAAAAATGGATTCCAGGAATGTTTTAAACAGTTAATACAAACGCTGAAGGAAGTGTGTGGATACTGGAGAAAAGTACTTTGATGGCTGATAAATAAAATTATTGTTCTTTTTTTAAATCTGTCATTGACCAAGTCCAGGAACTTTCTGACCTTACCTCATAAAAGAGTAAGAACTGAGTAGTTATCACTCTTCCGCTCTTAAGATAAGCACTTTATGAGTCCTATTTTACAAATTTTTAATTGTTTCATCTTCTAAATAATAGTTTTTTGTTATCTTGGAAACGGTCTTTAAGCTCGGCAATTTTTGGCAAAATATCATCCAATTCACACTTATAATTAAGTAGCATAACTGAACCTAGACTGGTGATACCTAATAGTTAGTGAGAAATTGCCGAAGCTTAACCGATCTGTTTGCATGACTTTCTCCAATATTTGCTGATGCCAGAAATAATAGGTAAATTTCTGATATCAATTGCATAGGAACAAGTGAAAATTTCTTTAAAAGAAAACATGTACAAAAAGCGAAATTTTTATGTCATACTTGGTCATGTTAAAATAATTTGTGGAATTGTGATTCAATACTTGTGAATTAAGATTAGGAAAAAATGATATAACACTAATAAAATTTTGTACTGACATCGGAAATGCTAAAATTTATGACTGAATTGTAAATAATGTTACGGAAGCATCATGCATATCACATTCAAATAAAGTAAGTTTCAATAATGATACAATTCAAAAATGTATATAATTTAACAGACATACAGGGAAGTCATTTGAAGTCCATACCAGACTTTAACCCTTTGAGGCGCAGTGTACCCGCTCTGGTAACACCCAACTCTGACGTTTTGAGTGCTGCCAGTCACGAAGAATAGATTTGATTTCTATAAAAATAGTTGCGGGGGACATAGCTCCACAAGAATCCTTTACTTTTTAGCACGTCATTTCCCGTCAATAAACTGTCACGATTCTTTTTAACAGCACTGACATCTGCTGAAAAATGGAAGAATGCGAGGAACAGCTGGATAGATTGCCCCATGCTGAAAAAAGGGCAGCCGTTGCACAATCGCTCGACTTAACTACCAGCAAGATGGCGGACGATCGAAACGTTCATTGCGTGCCACAGATCGAGAGACCCCTTTTTGACGACAGCTGGCTGTGCCAGCTGTCGTCAAAAGCTGGCTGTGCTCAATCTAGCATATTTATCACAAGACTACAGTTGCCAAGGTTAACCCTTTAACGCGCTCTGTTCCCGCTCTGTTAACACCAAATTCTGGTGTTTTGACTGTTGCCAGTCACGAAGAATAGATTTGATTTCTATAAAAATAGTCGTGTGTGGCATAGCTCCACGAGAATCCTTTACGTTTTAGCCTTTTACGTGTGCCGGCACAGCCAGCTGTGCATCAAAAAAGGGGTCTCTCGATCTGTGGCACGCGAAGAACATTTTGATCGTCCGCCCTCTTGCTGGTAGTTAAGTCGAGCAATGGCAACAGCTGCCCTTTTTTCAGCATTGGGAAAGGGTTGCACCTCAAAGGGTTAAGTAATGTGACTGCTACGGGAGTTGAAATGAATGTAACAGAAGTGAAATAGAGAAACCTTGACTCACTTCATTCCCATAGCACATGAGATGATGGGCTGTTATAAGCGATTTAAAAACCATCACCCAGGACGACTGTTGTGTTCTCTGGATGAGAAAATTGCACAGTTCTGGCACAGACACATTGGGCTCATTTGTACAGTGAATCAAATCTGAAAGCAAGGAACACACAAATTGAATAGAGTAGTAACAATAGACAGGGGGTGATGAATAATATGCAAAAATTGTCCTGTGCAATATAAATTGGACTTCAGGCTAGTTAGATAATATGGACGCACGTGCATGTATATGACATGTGCAGATACGTTTGAGGCTTGCAGAGTTTTGTGATGCTTCTGGGGTTTTGTGAATATTTTTTAAATCTAGAGTTAACTAGAAGATATATTTTTTAAGTCACTAGAGCACAAGCATATTGCATTATACCTGTGTACTGCATATACGTATGCAGGAACATACACATGTTCATATACGCACTAAGTATTTTATTATATTATCACAAGGTATTATGAATTTTCGGGTAGTTTTGAATTATGACCATAGATGCATTTTACTCCCCCTTGGGAAATCCCGTAACAGCACCACCACCTTTTTATACTTGAATTTTGCTACATTTTGCTACAACAACTATATAAATAAAATTAGACTTGTCTGTACATTTCTTGGAATTCAAAAATTTTGTGATTTCTATCCTTTCCAAGCACCTGGGAATCTGGTGCGACCCTAAAAAAAAAGTTTGTCTGTCGATCTGTCATTCTGCCGGCGACGCTTTTTTATGTTCAAGCATCGTGTTCAAATTCGTAAAAACAACTGAAGCGAATGATATGAAATTTGGTATCATGATAGGGGGGTCATTCAACTTAAAACAGAAGTGTCAAATTTTTAAAAAATCTTGCAAAAATTGTTTCTAACTGCATAAATTTGTGTTCGCACATCACATAATAACTGCAAAGGTGAAAAATTGATATTTGGTGAAATGATAGGCGGTCACTCACCTTAAACGATAAGCATCTACTTTTTAAAAAAATCGATCCGATTTTGAGATTTTGCGAAAATCGTTTAAAACTGAGTGAATCTTTGTTCAAGCATCACTTAAAAACGACTGAAGCAAATGATATGAAATTTGGTGTCATGATAGGTGGTCACTCAACTTAAAACACAGGCTTCAAATTTTTTTAAAATCTTGATTGGATTTTGAAGTTTTGTGAAAATGCTTTCAAAGTGCATAAATTTGTGTTTGAGCATCACGTAATAACGACTAATACGAAATTTGGTGATAGGATAGGTAGTTGCTAATCTTAATTTATAGGCATTGAATTTTTAAAATATTTTGATTACATTCTGAGATTTTGTGAAAATCGTTTTAAAATGGTGAAATTTTGTTCCAGCATCACGAAATAAAGACTGCAGGGAATGTACGAAATTGGGTGACATGATGGGTTGTCACTCCACTTAAATTCTAGGCTACCAATTTTTCAAAAATTTTGATTAGATTTTGCAAAAATTATTTCAATATGCATAAATATTCATTCGCACATCACATAATTATGCCTAAAGCAAATGAAATGATATTACTTCGTTACTCTCTAACCTGTAATATTTTAACAATACATAAAAATTATAACTTCGCTTTCTTTACTTTGGCAACATACTACATCCATTCTGTGTACTTCTACAATGCTGATGAAAGTTCTTACTTTTTGGAAATTTGCATTCAGTTCTAACCCGTCAACAACAGGTACTTCAGCTAGTACTTGAAATAAATTTTCAACAGAAATATAGTTAATGATGTGCTTAAATTAGAAAGAAATTACTATGAGTTTTATGTCAATATTGAATTGTGAGTTTTTAAAGTACTCATGAAGCCTAGATGACGATATTTATGACTAGATAATTTTAAATGCAGTGCAGACACCAATTTTCAAACAATTTTTCTCTTTTGGTCAACTACTCTTCAAGTCTGAAAAAATGCGAAGTGATAGTAATGAAAATGTCTATATTTTATCACTGGTCATAGACAGATAGCTTTTAGACCCTTCCGTCACAAGAAATACTTTACTACAGAATGTAAAACAGATATGAATATTGCAGACCAAAAACATTTTGACCCATTCATTCTATTTATACATAAATCATCTATATCAGCCTTTTTCACTTAGAGGGGGGGGGGGAAACCTGCCAAGAAATTTTTATACAGAGAAAAATTTATTTCTTCAGACAATTTTCCTGACCCTTTTTGCATTTTCTTGACTTGTAGACACACCGATTATATTAGGGGGAAAAAAAAGCTAATCAGTAAAGGATACAAAGGATATTTTTTAGTCGCCTGCATGACCAGATTTTTTCGAACCCTGCTCACTTTTCCAAAGGATATTTTAAATGATTAAGGAACTAATTTGGCAAAATTTTCCCCTATCACCTTGTCAAAATATCTTTGGTAGATTGAATTTTGGTGGGTGCCAGCTAAAAACAGAAATTTTTTATACATGAAAAGCTTGTGTCTGTAAAAACTGAGTAAATCTTAACTTATTAATTTCTCCTTATTGTTAATGTTATGTATCAAGCATATAACATCAAGTTTAGTATCAGAGCAGGGTTTCTACAGATTTCACAGCTTTTGCTACCCTGACTTTTCCTGACATCTATCACACCCTTCCCTGACTTTTTATCCAACGTGCTTTCCTGAATTTTGGGTTTCTATTTTTAATATTACATCCTTTAATTAATAACTTTTTATATATTTTGCCCCTTTTTTATAAATAATAATAAAATCAATATACACAAAAATATTATTTGACATCACTGGATTCTAACAAAAACCATGTTGGATAATAATTTAGGTTAAAATTAAGAATATTTCAACTGAACAAGATATGTTAATAAAGGACACATTAAAATTATTTATAAGGTTAAATAAGAAAATGAAAATAAAACAATTCCTATAATTAGGTTCAAATAGGAAGTATTTTCTTGATTCTGCCGCAAAATTCAAATATTCTTGCATTTTCCTGACCTTTCTTCAAATTTCCCTGACTTTCCAGGTCTGTAGAAACCCTGCAGAGGGTGCCCTATGTTGTTATTCAGCACATTGGCTACAAAAGACGCTACATAAAGAAAACTAAGCATGTTTTTAACCAGTAAATGTTTTGTTTATCAATAAAGTAAATGGTAGGTATTGAATGAATCGAACTTTTAAAAGAATAAAAAATAAATGAGTTTTAGCACATTCACTTATCAAAGTTTATAAATCATAACTGAGAATAAATAAACGCAGAAAATTCTTCACATAAGTATACACAAATGTAGTATAAAAATTTGCTTTCATGTTTGGTTGTGGGATCACATGAACAAAAGTAACTTCCACAGTGAAAATTAAACTATTCAGTAAAAAACTGGTACACTGCGATTCTTTCACTTTAAATTCCGCTGAAAACGACTATTTGTAAACCTCTATTCTTAGTGTAGTAAACACAAATAAAGGACAGTTTAAGTTGCAAACAATAAAAGGAAAGAAAAAACTTTAAAAGAACCTGACAAAGACGGCAGTGTCATGAACACTTGTTGAAAAAGCGAAGTCAACGAATTAATTATAGATTTTTGAATGAAATTTTATGAACTTACAATCTAGATGTTTCTTTTTAGGCCCAATAATTTCTTCAGTTGTTGCTTTACACACAGCTCTTTCAACATTTTGGCCATAAATAGTATGCTTAGCAGCTACAAGTCTATCATGTAATGTTTGCCCCGCCATGTTAGTGCAATGTTTACAGTAGTGGTATGATTTAATGTATCTAAAAGTTCATTTAAACTAAAGAAAGCACGTTACACTTTATGTTTATCCATTTAATTAATAAATAAACTTGACTACAAGCATTTAACGCAAACAACGACCAGCGTTCTCAACGTTGCGCTTTCTGTTCACTAATGATCTGGCAAGACTTATATCCACCTCTTTTTTTCCCTAGACCTAGAACTTTTCCCTAAATAGGGTTGCTAGCGGTGTTTAGATCACATATTCAGATCACTAGAAAGAAGAGTTCATCGCACAATGTGCGTTCGCCAAGGAAGATTTGCTGATTAGCTTGTGGTTTTGTTTACATGTCGGACTTCTCTTACATGCTGAATTTGAAAAGCAATGAAAATTATTTGAACTTTGTTAACTCGCTGCTGTATTGTAAATATTCATTTTTATTTTTTCTTTATTACGTTGTAGGAACATTTCAGAAACATATAATCCAGAATAATAATTTGATTTTTGAATTATATGATGATTTATTTATTAATGATGGTATATTTTTTTAATCTAAAGGGGTATTTTTTTCCTAAAACTGTTAAAAATATTATTGAATTTATTAAACTCTAGAATACAGCTTTCTAGTAATTTGTTAAAAGTGCAGAGTTGAAATAATTAGCTTTGTGTGTGCAATTTTTGTATCTGACAATGTAGCAATTTTATTTTTAATTGTTCTATAAAAAATCTAAGCAGTAATTCACAAACTTTCACAGTGGTAATAAATTGCAAATATATTCACTTTTTCAAAGTTAGTTGACTTAGTATGATGAATGATATGTTTGAAAAATGTTTTGATTTGTTAAACATGGATCTCAATATGTAAATAAAACTATCTTTGATTTTTTTAAACCTTAGCTAACTAAGCTGTCCTTTGCTAACCTTAAAAAAACTGTTAATTTAATTATTTAACCGTTTCTGTTTATCACATTAACCAAATAGTGCCAATGATTATGCACAAATGCCAAATTTATAACTCTTACTGTAACATACACAACTCAGTTTTAAACTCATAGAATGAAATAGATAATTAATGACAGTGGTGGATAGAAAAAAAAAATTGAAAAGGCTGACAAAATGTACAATATAACTAATGTATTACCCTAACAAGGTACTCCTTACTACCATACCTTTTCCTCCTTGTGTAAACCCCTGTATAGGTCACTCTGGACTAGTATATTATTTTTGTACTGGGGGGGGGGGTTCAAATCCTTCTTTTCAATGAATTTTTAACAAAGTCAATTTTAGTTAACATAAAAATTGCACCTTTTATCTAAGGATTGCATTCATAACTCCCTAGCTTTAGTATGGTCCCTTTGGCGCGCTTTATTTTTGGCGACTTTTTTTGGCGCGATAAAGGATGCCAATATGGTAACCCCGCCGTCGGATGCTCCGGAGCGGTAACCCTAACCTCGGGCTAAAAGTGGATTCTTCCGTGACGTCACGGATGCGCTCGTGTTCGTCCGGCAAATCGTGATCATTTGTTCCTTTCATGAACTTTTTGAGCCCTGTGTATTTCTTAGCGCGGGAGGTTCGTTCAAATGGTTGATCTGCCATGTGCTTTATGGTTTTATTTTAATGGCTTTATTTTACATTAAATTTTATTATTATTTAATTATTTTTGAAATTTAAAACGGCTGTTCAGGTTCATACTGACTGTTTACATACAGTTTTGTATGAATAAGCATTCTTTTGATAGTACGTTTCAGATTAATATTTGCGTTCTCCATTGTTTATTTGTTAAGGGTAGAAGCAACAAATAATTACGTTATTAATATTTTATACAGTGAAATAATTTGATTTTATTATTTCCATATTGGAATAATTTAGAGATTTTAATCAAGGTATGTGATAAGCATTGTTTGTTTTTATTTGTTATTATTACCTTTGTTTATTTGTTAATGGTAGGAGCAACAAATAATTCCGTTATTAATATAATATTTGATATTTTGATTTTATTATTTCAATATTGAAACAATTTAGCGATTTTAATTAAGGTACGAGATAAGCATTGTTCGTTATGATTTGAATTAGTTCTTTATTTTGCTTACGTAGTCATTTGTCAGAATGCTAAAATGTATTTTAATTTTTTTTTGTTATTTTGTGAGGTATTGCCTTTAGAATATTATTTGTTTGCATTGTTTAATTTAATCAACTAAAAAGAGAAAGGGGGGGGGTTGAGGGGGGCACAGCCCCCCCTCACACAAAAAGAAAAGTTATTAAATTTTAGGTAAAATCATACAAGACGGTGCCCCTCATGTAAACACGGCAATTGTGAATATTCATTTTATCTAGTGTAAAGCCTGCTAAATATTGGTAAAAGCCCCATTTATGTAGTGTAAAAACATTTTTCTTTGAGGGGGCGCGCGCCCCTCTGCGACACCCCCAAAAAAACATCAGTGGGTTCGGACGGGCCCCTCTTCGAGATCCAAAAGAAACATCAGTGGGTCCGGGTGGGCCCCTCTGCGAGACCGAAAAAAAACATCAGTGGGTCCGGGCGGATACCCTCTGCGAGATCGCAAAAAAAACATCAGTGGGTCCGGCCACCGCCTCAAGGGGGCCCCCTCGAAAATATGCTAACGCGGGCCCCTCTGCGAGATCCAAAAAACATCAGTGGGTCCGGGCGGGCCCCTCTTCGAGATCCAAAAGAAACATCAGAGGGTCCGGGTGGGCCCCTCTGTGAGACCCAAAAAAAAACATCAGTGGGTCCGGTCACCGCCTCAAAAGGGCCCCCTCGAAAATATGCTAACGCGGGCCCCTCTACGAGACCCAAAAAAAAACAGTGGGTCCGAGCGAGCCCCTCTGCGAGATCCAAAAAAAACATCAGTGGGTCCGGCCACCGCCTCAAAAGGGCCCCCTCGAAAATATGCTAACGCGGGCCCCTCTTCGAGATCCAAAAGAAACATCAGTGGGTCCGGGCGGGCCCCTCTGCGAGACCCAAAAGAAACATCAGTGGGTCCGGGCGGGCCCCTCTGCGAGACCCAAAAAAAAACATCAGTGGGTCCGGGCGGGCCCCTCTGCGAGATCCAAAAAAAACATCAGTGGGTCCGGCCACCGCCTCAAGGGGGCCCCCTCAAAAATATGCTAACGCGGGCCCCTCTGCGAGACCCAAAAAAAAACATCAGTGGGTCCGGCCACCGCCTCAAGGGGGCCCCCTCGAAAATATGCTAACGCGGGCCCCTCTGCGAGACCCAAAAAAAAACATCAGTGGGTCCGGCCATCGCCTCAAAAGGGCCCCCTCGAAAATATGCTAACGCGGGCCCCTCTGCGAGACCCAAAAAAAAACATTAGTACAAGTTGAAGCAAATTAGAATAGTAGACGAAAGAACAGGAAAAAACGAAATAACAATAACGCATGCGCACAACGCAAATTAACAGCTTAGTGACGTCAAATTGAGCAAGCGAATTCGTTACATTCATCAATACATACATTCGAAAATATGCTAACGCGGGCCTCTCTGCGAGACCGAAAAAAAAAAAGCATTAGTACAAGTTGAAGCAAATTAGAATAGTAGACGAAAGAACAGGAAAAAACGAAAAATAACAATAACGCATGCGCACAACGCAAATTAACAGCTTAGTGACGTCAAATTGAGCAAGCGAATTCGTTACATTCATCAATACATACATTCGAAAATATGCTAACGCGGGCCTCTCTGCGAGACCGAAAAAAAAAAAGCATTAGTACAAGTTGAAGCAAATTAGAATAGTAGACGAAAGAACAGGAAAAAACGAAAAATAACAATAACGCATGCGCACAACGCAAATTAACAGCTTAGTGACGTCAAATTGAGCAAGCGAATTCCTTACATTCATCTGCTTACGTCACACAGTAGCTAGATTAAAAAACAACTATTACGCATGCCCGAAAGTGCAAGAAATTTCGCATCTTTCAATAGTTCTAAATTATCCAATTTACAATATTTGACGCATTATCATTCCTTCAAAAAAAAAACGTCGCCAAGCACTACACATTTCTTTATGGTTGCCAGTCAAACAACCATCGGCAGGGTACTTTACTAACGTTGAACATCGCTCACGATGTCGCCAGAACCAAGGGGCACCGGATACGGAACATAGACCAAATTTTATTAAACCGAATCTATATGTACATGTAAGCTTGTTATCTGTTTAATTTTTTTTCATAAAAATATTTAAAAGCCATTAAAATAAATCATAGCAAAATTAACGGCGACGATCAATTATCTCGGAACCAGCGCCATCCGATCCGCCATATTGTTTACAATTGGCATCGGCAAGGCAAACTTGGGTTGGCGACAAGATTTTGTCGCCAAATCAAAAAATCGCCAAAAAGGGACCATACTAAAGCTGTTCCGGATTGCATTCATAACTCCCTTTTTAAAGGAAGTCTGTATATGCCACTCTTTTGGGGAACCCTTTTATACACCTCACAAACTACTGGTTAGGAATCACTGCTTTATTGCAAAGCTTATTTTTAATATATATATAAGAGAGGGGGGGGCAAGCTTTTTTTTATCCCCTCTACTGGATCTACCATTGGTTCATAATGCTTTAAGTAATGCAGTGGCTAGCCTGAAATTTTTCATGGGAGGGTTACGACTCGCCTTCTCACACATGTGTATACATGTGTGTGAGAAGGAAGTAAAGAATATACATTTTGTATGGCAACAAATTCCACACGGGGGGGGGGGGGTTGTGACACCCCTTGGCTATGCCACTGGAGTAATGTTATAAGGAAATTTTAGTTGTACAGAAGAATGGCTAAATGATACAGAATATTTTGACATCATAAATAGTGATGCACTAAACAGTTCTTTGGCCGAGTTACTCAGCCATTTACTTGGACTAAGTACCAAGTACGTTGCTGAAAAGGAACCCAGGTTTAGATTTAGGAAGATATGAGAATTTTGCACTATTTGAAATGAAAACTTGTAATTGTGTGTCTTTTAAGTTAACTTAAATTCAACAAAACTGTAAATAAAAAATACATAAAATATAATGAATTAAAATTCTAAATTTCTGTAATGTTGTATATAATAGTGTTATTTAATTTTAAATTTTATTATTATTTTAATTGTCTTGTAAAATATTTTCAGATCTTGATATAGTATTTATCTATAATAGTACTTTCTTTTTAAAATATAGTTAGATTGCAAACTACATTCTTCCATACGAAGTATACAGAAATTTTGCAACATTTTTGTGTGAGTGTGTATATATATACATATATGATACACAGGTTAGGCTCTCTGCTATGCTTGATATTTTAAAACTTCCAATTTTGTGCAAACTTGCAAAAAAAAAAAAAAACAGAAATAAACAAAGTTTTGACATCAACCTCACAAATTTTCATCAACTCTTAAATTAAATTTAAAAGATTCTTGGGGGTCTTCTATCACTATAGTGAAACCTACATATAGTGATATTGTAGGGACCTAAAAAAAAAAATTGTTGTAGACAGGTTAAGCTTTAGTGCATTATTTTAACATTAAAGAATCTAATTATCAAAAATAAAGCTAAAATATATTTATCTAGCAGAATAACATTTCAGTCATTAATAGGCAAGTATTATGCAGTGACTTCGAAGAAGTTGGGGGATGAATATTTTTTTTGTAGAAATGACGTGTAACTCATATACATATGTATTTAATTACCTTCTTTTGAATTGGAGCAGAAATGTACTACATTTGCACATTCTTTCACGATTCAGTAAAGTGAAAACTGTACAAAATTTTTCTGTCAATATGTATAAAAGGTGCATGTACAAATTTTGTTTTATAATAGCATCACACACAAAAAAAGAAATTTTCTTTGAACGCCAATATTTTATGCCATGCCATCACAAATAGATAGACTTTAGCACATCAGAAACATACTTCGAACAAGTCATTTAATAAATAGCTTAAGAAGTTTACTAACTTTTTTCACTCCCAATTGACTTGTGCAGTCTATTGCTATTGCACATTCTTAACCATGGGTAATGTTAAAAAAATCACATTATACAAAATTTTTTGTATGATTTCAAATTACTATTATGCACAGGTGCATGTAAAAAGTGAATATCATTGTAGACCTTTCAAAATGCATTGAGTAAATAGGAATTTCATTGGGACGAAGGAAAATATCAATATAAACAGGTTATCATAAGAGACTGTATCATAGGTATGCAGAATATGTCCAAAACAGCCATTTAGGATTGAAGGAAATTATAGTCATCTGGGGAAATTTTACAGAAAAATATTCAGCTAATTTGGATTATAATTGTGAATTACAAAATTCTTAAAGTTTCTCATTTTTGAAGTGCTTTTTAACTTTTTCACCAATCAGCAGTTCGCTTTCTGTTAGCTTGGACTCAAACTATTTTGTAAACATGGATTGTAGCAGTGTACATATGCAATACTTACTTGGGTTGTTAACTTATCTAGTTTACTGTTTAAATACCTAGGCATGATAAAAGTTCAGTTTTAGGTTTTTAAAAATGAAACTTGTACATTGCAAATATTTTTATATCTATGGTAATACAGAATTTGTACGTCTTAACATATTGTAAAATTTTGGGGAAATCGTTATATGGATTGGGTGAAAAGTTGGGAGTAAAAACATTTGCTGCACTCCTGCTATATCATATGTACAGGTTTCATTGTATTTATAGCAAGCATGTTTTCTCAGAAGTAGGGAATAATGAAAGAATGTAGAAAATGTAAAACAATTTGTATTTTGCATCATAATTTGCAATACACTAAATTTAATTAGAATTTGAGTGTGTTTTCTATAATTTTTTCCTTCATCAAAAATCATATTTTTCTTATACAGCTTTATAAGAGACTTATTTGTGTAAATATACAGCTAGATTGTAATTTTGAGGAATTTTGCTTTAGAGGTATTCTTTATTGTTTTATTATTATTATTGGGTTTTTTGTATATACCTATTGTATAGCTATGTTATTATATAAAGTTTCTAGTTTTGCATACATTATTTATATTTTCATAATATTTTACAAATCAATAGAATGTTTTAAAATGACCAGTAACTGGATTAGCACCTCCAGGTATCGTTTGAAAACATAGTGAATATTGGAGCCACAATGAACTTTATGTACCCTTTAGCATATATGGAACTATAGCAGTCCAGGCAAGGATGGTTGTCACCCTGCAAAATACTTAAGCTAAATAGGCTGCTGCAGGATATTGAATAGTTTCAAGAATCAAATCGAATAGTGTCTTCAGTAGTGATGTAATGTATATGTGTTGCATTGTGAGGTTATGGCCAATTATCTACATGTGGAATTTAGGCTGATGGGTGGCAGGTCATTCTAAGTGACAATGTATATGTGTTGCAGATTGATGTATTTTATTTGATAAACAGACACTGGCGGCTCCTCTATTTCAGTACCTGAGTATGTGAACCCCCAAAGAAAAATATACAAAATAAACACATTAACAAATTGAATTAAAAAAACCGATTTTGACTACCTCTAAATTTAATTATAATATTCAGCCTTCAGCTGAAATTAGTTTCCCCTCTGCTAAAGAGGTTTTTTGACAGAACCTTTTAATTTGTATTGGCAGCCATGTACAGGATGTATTTGCATGTAAATCAAACGGGGAGAAACCAACCGTTCTTCCAGTGGTGTCAAGTATTTTAAACAATCCGGTATTTCGGGGAATTCGAAGCCATTGCTTATAGCTAATTCTGGTATTGTCAATTTAATCAAACAATCGTAACATGTTTTGCAAAATTTGCCAATATCATCGATATCTTTGTAAAAGACTAGTTTTATAAAGTCCGTTGTCGCTCCTTTGGACAGTAAAGTTGTTTTGGAATGGGTTCTTATTGACTTTTTGAACCACAGTCGATCACAACAATAGCATTGGTGGATTGGACCATCAGCAACAGCTTCGAAAAATTTCTCAGCTAATTTACGAAATTCTAGTTCTTCACACCTTACATTTAGATCAGTATCTGTTCTTGGTCTTTTCGATGGTATATCTAGACAGAGTCGTAAACGTTTTCTGTCTTGTCTTCTGGATTTGGATTCCGCTTCTTGAGCACGAAAATCTGGATCTTCCCTTTTTCTTTGCATAAATAGACGGTTAGTTTCACGATGACTTTCTTCCGGATCAGACAACTGGCGAGGACGGCCAGCGCGGCCTTGAACAACAGTCCCGGGTATATTCTTCTGATATTTAACGATGTAATACTGAACAGTAGAGCGTGAAATACCAAGCCTACGAGCTATTTCACACTGATCCCGCAAAAATGAAAATTTTAGAAATGCCACGACAGAACACCACCACTTGCTCCGAGGAGGGACAAAAGTTTGAACGCGACTCTGGAAACAAATCCAAGTTCTGAAAAATGAAATCGGAACCTCGGGAACTTGACAGCCAGTCGCAGACGCTCTGACAAAATCTTACAGTTTCCCCTTTTGTTTCATCTGACGTTACTTTGAAATTTTTCAAGTATCCATTATTCCAATCATGTGTCGGATCTTGGTGTGTTTCAAATTTCCGTGAGATCTGTAAGATTTATTTACTATCAATTATCATCCACGACTTTTTTCGTCTGCCCAAAACTATTACCCTCTTTAGCGGAGGGTAAAAAATATTAAGTACTTATAGATTTTTGTGAATTTAAAATGTGAGTGTTTCTCTCCCCCCCAACCCCCCCCCCCCCACTATTATTAAATATGCTCATCAAAGATAGCGAATTATATTGTAGGTTACTACAGCAGAAAGCATGAGGTCTTTTAATCGATCACATATGCAAACGGAGAAATGACCTCCGGACCGATCTCTGACAGAAGTGGAGAGAGTCACGGGAGCAGCTGGGCACTGCTAATATCATTCCATGCTTATAGCTTGTACCATGTCATCTTATCTCACACTCCAAAGTTTGATCTTGCACATTAAAGCCTCATCTCACTCCTTGAGGTCTCTTATTATAGCATGAAGTTTTTTTTATACCTGGAGGTCTCTACATTCCAGTCTTGTCTCACATTCAGTGATGTTGCATATTACACTCAGAGGTCTCATTTCGCACTCTTAGGTTTCATCTTGCCATTCACATGGTAAAATGAGACTTGTGAGTTTCACTTCAAGGTCTCATTTTGTACCTCAAGGTCGTCTCTTGCACCCTGAGGTCTCATCTTGCAGCCTGGGGGGTCTTATCTTGTATCCTGATTTCTTTTCTTACTTACCAAGGCCTCGCCATACATCTCAAGGACTTCTCTTACTTTTCAGAGGTTCATACTCTATGTTTTGTCTTGCATCATTCACCTCAAGGTCTCATTTTGTACTCCAAATTTTTCTTATATATCCACATAGCTCACCTTGCAATGAAAATTCCTGTCACATCTCTGCAAGGTGTTGTTTTGTACACTGAGGTCTCTCATCATATAGCAAGGTCTCATTTTATACTTGGCGGTTTTTCTCATTCTCTAGATCTTGAGACATCTGGCACCCCGACCTTTCTTCTAACCCCTGAAGTCTCACTTCAAACTTGTTTTGTACTTCAAGATCTCTCTTTATCTTCTGCATCTTGTCTCAAACTTGAAGGTCTTGCATTGTATCCTAAAGTTTTGTTACATATTTCAAGGTCTTAACTTACATATTGAGGTCTTTTTCTTGATTACCAGGCTTGTCTTGACTTTTATTAGTCACCTTAACTTCTAGTCTCACAATTTGGGATCTTAATTCACATTCTAATGTCAGCCTTGAGATTTCATCTTGCACATCAAGATCTTGTCTTGTACCTCAAGGTCTCATCTTGCATTTCAAAGTCTTGTTTTGTACAAGGATGTCTTGTCTTGCACCTCAAGGTCTCATCTTGCACACCAAGATTTATCACCTTGTAGTTTTGTCTTTTATAGCAAGGTCTCATTCCGTAGCTCAAGCTGTTGTCCCGCACTTAGGTGTTATCTTGTAGCCTGATGTCTCATGTCCCTTCAAAGTCATCTTGCACCTTGAGGTTTTGTCTTTCCCTGAGATCTCATCTCTTAAACCATAATCTTGTTTCACCCTAAGGTCTTGCCTATTACCAGGGATGTGCCAGCTGCTCCAATTGCTCCAAATTGTGCCAAATCAATACTGATGTGCCAATCTGCTACAAAATGATCGTTTTTGGACATTTTTGCTCCAAATTCAGCAAAACTGCTACATTTTTAATTTTTCCATGTATGTTTATACGTTTGTAAATCTCCCGAATTTTTACAAAAGTCATCACACATTCTAAGCATTCTAATTTCAATCTTTCTCTATTAATCTTAAAAATGAATATTTTTTCTTTGGCATCCGTTTGTTTAAAACCTTCAATGCCTTAAGAGTAAAAATTGACCTCTGTTTTAAATTTAATTTTATATAGATTTGTAATTTTCTGTTACCAAATTTTTTATTAGCTGCTGATGGTAGTTAATATAGTTTAGTAAATATTGTATTTTTGATTTAAAATAGATATTTTGTATAGCAATGTATAAAATAATGGTAAAACTGAATTTTTTATTTATTTCATAAGCTGCTGACTTCCCCCCCCCCCAAAAAAAAAAAAAAAAAAAACTGGTTTTTGTTATAAGCTAAGAGTTTTTAAGAACCTCCTTAATTTTCATTTTTTTGATTGGCATTCTTTAATGACTTTTCTCTTTCCCTCCAAAAATAAATTTTGTATTTCAAAATTGACATTCTTATGCTCCAAAAGTGACTTTTTCTTGCTCCAAATTGCTCCACTAATCTGTTTTTCTTGCTCCAAATTGTTCCAAAAATGT